>CM035150.1:69223986-70481486 GCA_020205605.1 Panax ginseng
AAACCAATGTCAAAAACGTGAAATAAGAAGAACAAAACAAAACAAAAAGTGTTCAAGTAAAACTGGACTAATTAAACTGATATTGTAAAAATATTAAAAACTAAACTAAATTATCCCGACAATGGCATTAAAAAACTTGTTGGGTAAAATCTATATCATAAAACTTCATGAGTATATGTGGTCAACAAGTAATATAGTAATGAATAAAGTATCGTTCCCACGGAGACAAATTAGCAAGAAATTTAACTTCACAATTATCAATTTCATATTAATCCTAATTCTATTAAACTATTCAATTCAATGGTTTAAAATTATAGAAACTAAATTAATAAATAAATAAACTATCACAAAACAACCACAAATATCAAAATCCGGAATTTCAAACAATTGATGGAGAATTAGACTTATGATTTCACCCTAAGCTTCACTCTGATTTTCAAACCTTTATTCCAATTCAACTCAATATCTCAATTTATTAATCAAGAAAACGAATGTAGTACTAGCCACCTCTCGATGCACTAATACCGTATTAACTTAATCCACAAATTAGATAGAACCAAGTTAAACACCTAAATCAACCAACTCATTATATCTCTATGTGAACTGAAATTAAAGAAGGTTTAAGATTAAGTTCTTTATCTGATTACATGTCATGTCAAGCATATCTCTACCTTAACAATAATCAAGAATCTGTTATTCACAAAATTCATGATACATGCTATATTAACTACGTCTAGATTTGAATATCCTTTCTCGATTCCATACAAATCCACAAAGAACTGTTGATCAAGCAATTCATAAATTCACGCTCAAATTAATATAGATAAACTAAAAATACTTTATTGAACTGGAAATCAAAATTATTAAATCATCGTTTCACCCAAGGATCCATCATAAGCCTAATAAGCGAATTAGTTCATAATGAATGAAATAAAAATTGAATAATTCCAAGGAAACATCCTTCCAATTACAAATATAAAACTAAGATGAAGAATAATGCGTAACCACCCTTCACGTAGCCTTAATCTGCAATCGTCAGGAAATTCTCTTTAAAACACTCCTCCAAAGCTTGCTATCAATTTCTGGAAATAATCTTCGTGATATGCCTTCTGTGTTTTTTGAATTTGTTGTTTGTCGAGTAATAGATGTCTCTCACATAAGTCCCAGTCGAATCCTTTATTTCCCGGCGGGGGTATATGCCTAATATGAGCCCGCCCCGGCGGGCATGCCCATTGCTAATTTCCACAAAAAGCTGTCGAGTAAATTTTTCCTTTCCTTCACGAATTCTTCCCGAAATGATCCCAATTGACTCCAAATCTTGTTAAACGCTACAACGACCACCCTACACATAAAAGAACACAAAAAAAATAAAAATGAATATGAAAACAAGAAAATAGCAACAATTAAGCGTGAAATGAACAACGATTCGTGGATATGAAATCCACTTATCAATTATACCCCAGTTCATCAAACTTACCGCACATTGGAAGTTCTGGACTTGCCATAATAATATAAGTTAAAGAACTTATCCTAGTCAGACCATAGGCCTCCATTCGCTGAGGGGTTCAAAACATACCATATTATTATGAGTGACGAACTTACCATATGCATTGGTTTTAAGAACCGCGCCTAATCCTAATAATATCTGACTAATCTTAATAGTTTCTAACTATCAAATATACACATTAGAAAATAATCACCTTTTTGCCACATATACATTGATAGCGTGATACCAACATTCCAATGATTATCAATGTGATAAACTGAGTGCAAGTACAAAATACTCGCACATACAAAGGTTTGTACAACTCAGCCATCACATTAGTCCTCAATTAAAATCCCACCTAACTCTATCTTGCTTATAACTTACTCTTTACTCGATACGAATTCCTCGTATTACATCATCTATAACTCCTCGTGAGTTATCTCGTACTATTTTATAGTACTCCATCTTCATATCATTAAGCTATAATTATTCAAATATTACAGACCATCTTTCTTCTATAACTTAAACAGATCACGTCGTGATCTTATTCTATAATCATCTCCCTTAAAATTCTTTTCTTAACTCGTGATCGTTTTATTTTACGATCCCCTTTCTTTCCTTTCATTTATGACATTATTCGTTATCTTGGCTATTGGAGTTAGGTAACTCCCATTTCTTATCTACATATCTTTTCAAGATTCTTATTTGAATCTTTTTATATATATATATATAACACTTCTTCCTTTAAGAATTTCCAACTTCATTTACATTGCTAAACATTTCATTTGAGTTCCACACTTTCATCATACGTATCCACTTACTAGACTTGGTACACATCGAGTCTCTACCAGTTTCAATATGGTATGCTGAGTGGTTTCCCACAAACAACCAACAAACTAGGTTCTGAGTTGCTAGTTCGTATATACCTCCGTTCTATGAAGGAATCGTTTAGCTCAGATACCATACCTCAACTACTAAAGAGTACAATTGTACCATACTTAACTATAACTTTTATTCTTAACTTATTTACCACTCTCTTCTTATAGACATTGTCTATTTATTCTCACCTTACATTCTTATTATTGGAGTTGGGTAACCCCATAACACTGCGAGATTCTTCTTTGAATCCTCTCACGCATGATTTAATCCCTTCCCTATACGTTTCTTAAATTACTTCTTATTGATCAAACTCTATCTGAGTTTATTCTTTCATTATCTTCACATCTCTTCTCTAAGGTTAGAGCCTACGGTACTCTTACCTAAGGTTTATAACCTATGGCTCTGATACCAACTGTAACAACCCCAAAAATCATACAATTTAATTCTCGATTTTAGTAGTTAATAATACATTCAACCTCTAATTTTACATCATTAAACGATAATACAACCATTGAAATTTGCGGAATAATTAAAATTTTCTATTACAAACTATCCTCGTTCCCAAAACCTTCAACCTTTACATCTAAATATCTCAGAATCAATTTAATACTACAATAGTTTACATCGCGAAACAATATTAAAATTCAACATTAAACATCATTCGGAACCTTAAACATGGTTCAAATAATAATAACACAACCAAAGTGTATAAATCTTCAAGTATCACATCTGATTCATGTCTTTCAAGTAACACATAACTTTACCTCGAAATCTTAACCTGCAAAAATGGTTATTTGCAAGGTTGAGCTCGACGGCCCAGCAAACTCTAACAGTTTTCATGCATCACATAGCACATAATAACATGCTCAATATATAACATACATGTTGCAGTTCATATAACAAGTATAAAGATCGAGTTCCTTACTCAATCAGCATGCTTTAATCAATCCACGTAGTCATAAATTGACTTTAACATTTCATGCTTTCAACATAAATATAACATATCATGTTATTTGCAATTAAGATTTAAAACAGTTAATCATCAAGTTCACATAGCAAATAGGAACTGAAAGACTTGCCTGATTCGTAGTTTATGAACTACGACTTAACTGCTTATCTCTTATTTGCACTTTGTGTATTCTTACAAAGTTATATCATTATTCACATTAACTATTAGTCACATAGTAACGCATAGTAGCAATAATGTAAACTTTACTCTACAACTCATAACCCTTCTTATTAATCAATACACAATGTACTAACATCCTTTTTCCCACATAACACTCATTTCTAGTTAAACTTGTTATTTTAGCACAAGTCTTAAGCTACCATACAATTATCATAAATTACAAGTGTTAACCATCACAACAATCATGCATTATTTATTCATCATGCTCACTAAGTTCTAATATACCACATTCATCACTTACTAACCATTTGAAACTTTGAAACTACTAACCACATAACACGATTCTGTTTTAGCTATATTATTACATGTCTATTATACTAACACCTCATTAGATCAAAGTATCTGCTACCCTACCCGAGCAATGATATGACGATCTACTACGCCTCGGATCGATGTATAAGCAGATTCGCCCATTACAAACAAGAACAAGTATTCTTGACTTTAGCCTTAACACTAAATAGCAATGCTTATTTGAATTACAAACAGAAAGTAGTCGGCTATGAGCGATGTGAGCTTTACTTTTAGCCCAACAAACACGAATTTCACCCACCAAACAGTGAAATTAACATATACAATAAATATAAAACTATCATAAACATAATTGCTAACATATTCATCAGCATAGAACAATTTAACAACACTTTTAACTATTTTAATTTCTCAAATTTCTCATTTTCATATGAAAACTCCATTTTTGAGTTTCTTCACAAAAATCGACACTGTGATTTCAATTCCTCACCAAATCACTTCGTTCAAGTTACATTATATTCATTTCTTAATGAACTAGCATAATCAATCTTTAATTTACAGTTTATCATTACTAATTGACCATCATAATTGGTACTTTTATAAAACATATGAAAAAACATGTATTATCATTACTTTTCTACTATAATACGAAATTAGCATACAATTCTTGCTTAAACACAAACTCTAATCATCATAAACACATACAACTATAAGTACTCAGTAGTATAATCATCAATTTAAAAATTTTGAATTCACAGATCATTCAAATTATACTGTATTCATACATATACATATATAATATCAAAGTTATAGAACATACCTTCAATTTTCCTGTTAATTCCTGCTAAACACTGAAGATGTTGCGAAATTCTTAGGTTTCTCTCAAATTCTCTCTCAAGTTCTCTGAATTCTCTCTTCCTCAGACTAATAAAACTGACAACCCAAGTATACGTAATATAAAATAAATTGTTATGGCCTTAATACGTATACTAATTATAATGTCAGTTATAATGCTTAGGTTATAAATATATTATATTTATTATTTATTTTATTTTATTTATATTATTATAATTCAAAATCTAAAAATCTAAAAGCCATACGGCTTTGTTTGGCAAAAAGTCTTTAAAATAAAGATTTAATATCTTTAGGCCTTGTTTGGGTTAAACCCATCTAAAACTACTTTAATTATTTTAATAAACACTTTAGTTTATAATTCATAATCACATATTATTTATTTGGATTTCCATATCCAATAATAATCAAATAAATTAATTACACAAACTATATTTAAAATAAATATTCTACTTAAACAAATATCACAAAATTATAATCTCATTATAATTTTTATTAATAAGTTATCATACCATCTTAAATTATTAAATTAAAACAACCATTTAACATCTCATGTTATGTTACAACTCTCTAAATTATAAATTAATTTAATTTAGAATATTATCTAGTCATAAATATTTACTAATAATAACCACATCAATAAAATATTTATTTCATTTAATAAATATTTTAAATTACAATTACTAAAATCTTGGATTGTTACAGTGGAAAGCCAATGATAGAGATTGTTGAAAACGGCCCTTGGCAGAGCATCGAAAAGATCTGGTGTCATGAACCATTGGTCTTGAATGCGTTAAAATATCCAGATTTGTTCAGGGGTATAATTCGTCAAAAAGATATCCCCAACAGAGATATCAGGAATGATTAATAGTATAAACCGTTGGTGATAACTCCAACATATCATCGGGAGAGTCCGGTGATGTAAGTCATTGAAAACTACTTCAACGAAGGTCAAAATGATTGACAGTATAAACCATTGACGACAACTCTAGCGTAGCATCGGGAAAGATCCGGTGTTGTAAGCCATTGAAAACTACTTCAAAGAAGGTCAGAATAATTGACAGTGTAAACCGTTGGCAACAACTCTAACGTAGCATTGGGAAGGGTTCGGTGATATAAGTCGTTAAACATTATTTCAACGAAGGTCAGAATGATTGACAGTGTAAACTGTTGGCAACAACTCCAGCATAGCATCGGGAAAGATTCGGTGATGTAAGCCGTTGAAAACTATTTCAACGAAGGTCAGAATGATTGACATTGTAAACCATTGGCGACAACTCCAGCGTAGCATCGAGAAAGATCCGGTGATGTAAGCCGTTGAAAACCATTTCAACGAAGGTCAGAATGATTTATAGTGTAAACCGTTGGCGAAAACTCCAACGTAGCATCGGGAAGGGTCTGGTGATGTAAGCCGTTGAAAACTGCTTCAACAAAGGTCAGAATGATTGACAGTGTAAACCGTTGGCGACGACTCCAACGTAGCATTAGGAAGGGTCCGGTGATGTAAGCCGTTGAAAACTACTTCAATGAAGGTCAGAGTGATTGACAGTGTAAACCATTGGCGACAACTCCAACGTAGCATCAAGAAGAGTCCGATGATGTAAGCCGTTGAAAACTACTTCAACGAAGGTCAAAATGACTGACACTACAAACCATTGGCGACAACTCCAGCGTAGCATCAGGAAAGATCTGATGATGAAAACTGTGGAAAACTATCTCCTTCGGGGAGGACCAATGATGGAATCTGTTATATAGATCCACCAGCCAAGGCACTGCGAAGGTTCGGTGATTTTGAGACCGTGGTAAACTACTGTTCAAGTCATCACCGAGGAAATTCAGTGATGGTCAACCTTCACAAAACTACTGTTCGAGTAAGTGTTGTGAGGATATTGTGGAAGCAAGCAATAAAAGTTCTATCTCCAGCAGAACTATCAGCATCAACCTGATAGAAAGCCAGAATGGTGGTGACAATCCCAGAGTAACGGCAGGAAAAATCCAATGATGACAACCAAGGCAAGCTAACATTAGGGTAAGCATCAATAATCCCCAATTGGGTCACTAGTCAAAAGAGGATCATCCCCGACGGAGGTAAAGTCAAAAAGCGCATCTAAAGACAGAGAACGTGGGTGACATATCCCGACGTCGAATTCAGAAAGGTCCAGTGGTATCAGCCATAGGAAAATCTCCCCAGTAGGGATCTTGAGAACATCTCTACAACATGATGTCAAAATAGTCTCAATGGTGCTAACTGGCATTTCAAACCATTGGCATCAATCCAATATAGCATCGGTAAAGACCCAGTGATGAAAGCTTGATAAACTACTGTTCGAGTAGACATTAAGGCAATTCAGTGGAGACCATCATTGACAACTCCATCCTCAACAGAAATGGCGAGAGCAGTCAATGGTAGAATACCGTTGGAGGTAATTCCACACTAAAACAGTCAGAGCACATAACATCATATTATGTTGCATTGCATGGAATCATTTAATCTTGTCAGATTTCAAGTGTCTAGTAATCTTTATCATGTTCATTCCATTGCATTTCATAAACATGATAAAGAGGGGCATTTGTAGACACTCAAAATTTTGCATTCATGTTACTTATCATGCAGAAGGGCAGAGTTGTCCTTTAGCTTTCAGAGACAACCCTGGAAGTCAAAATCATCAAAATAAAACCCCGGTGACAATCCCGGGAGATCCAGTCCAACCCCGGCGATAACCCTAAGAGATCAAATAAACCCCAGTGATAACCCCGGGAGATCAAATCCAACCCCGACGACTGTAATAACCCGAGAATTTAGATATTTATTAAAATCTTAAAAGATTTAATTAAGGTTAAATATAAAACCTAGACAGAAAATAAGTGTATGTATTTAACATTTTTAGGAATAAAATTTGTGAATTTAAAAACTTTTTAAAGGTTTACAGTGTTAAGAGTATCTGTGTATATGGTCATATGTGTGTACAGTATGTGGTTAAGGGTCAAGGGTTGACCGGATAAAGTATATCAGTCACAAACCCTAATAATATTTTAGAACCTCGACGTTCAATGAGAAAACCCTAACGAGTGTTAAGAAACCCTATTACCGGTTCTAGAAACCCTAGTATCAGTTTCTGGAAGCCGAAACCCTAATTCGGAATATTAAAACCCTAATTGGGAAGTTTGAAAATAAGTATAAGGTTTTTATGTTATTGATTTATATTTAATTAGGGATAGCCCTAATTGATTATTAGAAAACCCTAATTGTTCAATTGGAAGCCCTAATGTACAATTATGGAACCTAATTGCTAAATTAGCAATTTTAATTAAGGAAATATAAATCTTAATTGGCAAGCTTGAATATAATTATCGAATCCTAATTATAATTTAGAAATATTAATTTTCTATTTTGAAAACCTAAATTGGAAATCCTAGAAATTTATTTTTTAAAACCTAAGGGTTCAAACCCTAAACTCTAAGGGTTGGAGCATTTGACAAGTTAGCCACTAAAAGTAAAAACCAAATGACCAAAGTGCCCTTTTTAATATTTTAATGAGGTGGAGTGTAGATCTAGCCCTACCTGTGGTTGGTGACCAACTCTAGCTAGCCACATGGTCTAGTAATCACCTTTAATCAGCAACCAACTGATCAAATGATCAGCCATATGCATCACATTATATTATATATAGATTGAGAGAGATAAAATGCACACTTTACTTTTCAACATAGCCAAGTCTTCTCTCTCTCTCCCCTCCGAAATTTTAGAGTGATAGTGAGTGATAAGTTAAGCCAAGATCATGTGTTAGCTTGCCAAGATTAAACATCAAGGGCCAGAATCAAGATCAAACTCAAAAAGGAGGTATAAACCCTAAATTTCGAAATCCTTAGATTTGATGTTAGATGTTATAATTTGTTGTTTAAAGTTGTGTTAGAGGGTGTTAATAAGTGATCTGGGTTGTTAGATCATGGATTTATAACATCTAGAGGCACAAAAATCAAGTTTTTATAAACTGACTTTGAACCCTAAAATGTTGTCTGACAGCCATATGTCAGGGCTCATAGATCCTTGTGTGTTAATTGTTTGTTGTATTTTAAGTTATAGACTTGTAATATGATGTAAGGGCTTTGATCTGGAACTTGAATCAAGCCCAGATCATGTCTAGATCGCGAGTTATGAATGGTCAAACCTAGTTGACCGATCATGAAACTGAAATTATGGGCAACCTAGAATTTCCAGAAATTCTGACAACATCTTGCAGGCCTCGGATCTTGCATGTCTTAATTAGTTTGGTCAAGTTAGTGTTTGTTTTGTGTAGACTGACATGCTTACTACCTATACATGCCTCTAGATTACCCAAATATGTAACAGAATCGAATTTAATGATGGTCAAACTTGGGTTGACCAAACTGCTCAAGAACATTTCTGGAAAACAGTTTTCGTGACTACTTTGATCGGCCCAGATCTTACGTATGTTATGTTGTTAAGTTTATGTTATGCTATGTAATGGTTCTATGACATGAGCACTATACATTTGGACCTTAAGAACCACATCTTAGTGACCAGAACACCATGAAAAGTGAACCACAAAGTGGACCCTCGACACTGCTTGAGTTTCTGGGCAACCCAGAAACTCAAGAACACGTCTGACAACAACTTTTGTTGCTTAGATCTCACAGATTTGTTACGTGTTGACCATGAGAGTTGTTTGGGGTTGTAATGTGACATTAATACTATAATATTAAAACATTAGCAAGCCAGAAATCATAAAGACCAAAGATCTAGCCTTGGTCAAACACGGTACCCGGTTAACTGCCTATGCAGTTCTGGGTTTGGTTAAGAACACCTATAGCGACGGGTCTATCGCTATAGGGCCCTTAAGTGACACTTATTTTTGGAAAATAATTATTTTTATTAAATAAATCGAATAAAATGGTTTTTAATTATTAAAAATACAAAATAAATTCCTAAATATTATTTTAAATTCCGAAAATTAGTTTTTAATTATTCTGAATATATTTCATAAATATTTAATATTTCGGAATAATAATGGTATTTAATTTATTTAATTATAATATTAAGTAAATTACTTAAAATGATTTTAATACTTGAAAATCATGAAAAATTATATTATGGTATAAAAAATATTTTAAGTTATTTTTGATGACTTTTAATATTTTCGATGAATTTCATTAATTAATTAATATTAATGGTAATTAATTTATTTTTACATGTATTAAATAAATTATGAAAAAATAGAATTAATGATTTATAAATCATATAAAATGATTAAAGTATTATAAAATATTTGAAGTTATAAAATATAACTTTTGATATTTTGTCATGAAAAACATTAATATTTAATATTAAAAGTGATTATCGGATAATACATTTAATCTGCTTAAAATCATATAAATATGATTTTAAAGTACTAAAAATACTTTGTGATATTATAAATATATTATAATATTATGGCATGTATTTCATTAATATTTGATAATAAATAGATATTAAAGATATTAGAATATTGTGGTATTTAAATTAGATAAATACGATTTTAATGATTTAAAAATCAAGATAAATGATAATAAGTATCTGAAAATTATTACGAGCTTATGAAAATTATTTTAACTGATTAATAAATTACCTAAGATAATTGTTAAGTGTTTAGGCAGAGTTTAATTGAACTTAAACTCGATAACTGTCTGACTAGGCCGCCGGGATGTAATAATATTACCGAACACAACTTAGACTGCAATGGTTTAACTCCATACTAGGTCTTATGTGTTGTATAGACTGAGAGGATTATGTGGTAATGTGTTTAGGTTATTTTATACTGTGATGATATTATTCTAATGTTTGGAGATCGGTATTATCTATATTAGGTCTTCGGATAAAGCTAAGTTATATTTCGTAACGGTAATCAACGATACAGGCAAGTTTTTCTTAAGAGTTGTTTCATTCAGATATGCTTATGGTTAATCATTGTTGATTGCCAAGTAGAATTGTACTCTGTACATATTGTATGTATAAGTCAGGTATGAAAGGCTGATCACCTTCATTACCATTCAGTTCAGATATATTTGTTCATGTTTAATACTTGTTTAGTTAAAAGTTTGTTCCTGCTAGTTCACAATTATATTGTTGAATCATAGCCAGCTTATTATTAAGATTCTTTCAATCATGATATATCGTTAAATTATTGAACTTAAACTTGTTGGGCAATCTTATGCTCACCCTTGCTAGATCATGATAAAACATTGCAGATTAAGGTGAATGCGTCGAATACAAGGAAAGGTTAAAGACAGTTCCAGTTTAAAGTTATTGTGTGCGATTAGATTTGTAATTGTAATGTATGATAATATCTTTGTATGTTAGATAGGATAATGAATTGTGTATAAGTTATGGTTGCTCGACCTTGGGGATAGTGTATAATATTTAATGTATAAACAATTTATGTTTATATCTTCCGCAATAGTTAGAACTAGTGACCCAGATCCGTGGTGATTTAGGACCATGAATTTGGGGGCGCTACAACGACAACCCCAGGAGATCCAGTCCAACCCCGACGACTACCCCAGGAGATCAAATCAAACCCCAGTGACAACCCTAGGAGATCAAATCTAAACACCAGAGACAACCCCGGGAGATCAAATGAAACCCCGAGGACAACCCCAAGAGATCAAATCCAACCCCGCTGACAACTCTGGGAGATCAAATCCAACCTCGGTGATAACCCTAGGAGATCCAGTCCAACCCCGACGATAACCCCAAGAGATCAATTCCAGCCCCATCGACAACCCTGGGAGATCCAGTCCAACCCCGGTGACAACCCTGGGAGATCAATTCCAGCACCGAAGACAACCCCAGAAGATTAAACCAAACCCCGACGATAACCCCGGGAGATCAAGTCAAACCTCGGCAACAACCCCGGGGAATCCAGCTAAAACTCGGCGACAACATCGGATAACAACAAACCAACCTCAGAGATAACCCTGAGGACTTATAAAAATTAATAGCAGTCCAATCTCAGAGACAAGCCTGAGAAAAGATAGCTACAACTACATCAAACATGGAGGTAACCCGAAGGGGAAAATAGTAATTTTGCCAACTTAACATTAAAACAAGTCAAATCACTGAAATAAAGGTTATCCAGGACCATAATGTCAATCCCGAGTGAAAAACAACACAAGACAGCTCAAAGAATAGACTGCGAAGACTCGAAGATCTGGTCATGGACCCATCTTCCCAAATTCGGAAAATGTCAAATCTCATGTCATTGTGTAACTCTCGAAAATGGATTTTGGAAAAAGTATATCACGCCTCCATCGGATTTTCGGATTGAAAGTTTTGAAGGTTCGAGCAGACAACGCTTTGGTCCGAGTGCACGCGCTTTGAGAAGATGGGACCCACGGGCTAGGGCCCACCCGAGCAACCGTAGGTAAACCCGTGGTTGTCGCGGTTAGACCCATGGCTACTTTGGTCTATAAATAAACCCCCCCCTATTAGCCAAAAAAAAAGAATAAGAGAAAAACAAAGGAAACTCCATCCATTTCAGTTCTTAACCCATCCTATAGTGTTCCAAACTTCAATATTCTTCTTTGTAAACACTTGTATACATATATACTACGACATATCAAATTTTAACCGATGAAAACTGAGTTTTCAAGCTCCAAAAGCAGTCTAAACCTTCCTTGTAGCACATTGTAAGATCTTTTCTGAATTGAAACTTTTTTTCGCTTTAATATATATATATGTGTGTGTGTGTGTGAACTAAATAGTTGAGCCTGGATCGACAATCTGTGGCTTTTACTTACTTTCCTATATATATATATATATATATATATATATATATATATATATATATGTGTGTGTGTGTGTGTGTGTGTGACGCCCCCAAAATAGGTCCACACAACCCATTCTGAGTCACCAAATACATGGTACAGAATTCAAATACAAACTTCATTTATACAACTATTAATTTTTGAGTAAACTACGGCAAAACATAATCTGTAAGTTTTAATACAAATATTGTCTCGTAGACAATATCCAAACTCAAATAAAGTCCTCATTACATTTATTATCACACTATTTTATAGAATGATGAGGACTACTATAGCAATCATCTTAGACCATCACTCCATTCCCCGACTAGTCTCAGCTATATTCTCATTTCCTGAAGAGAACAATGAAAGAAAAGGGTGAGCTTGACTAGCCCAGTAAAGAATATTATGACTAAGATAATGCAGAATAAATTATCCTTAGTCCTCAACAATGAAAAATCAGATATAATACAATAGACAACAAGTTTTAGATCAATAACTGCAGCAGAAATAGTAATCCATTAGAAGAGTCATGTAGAGCATGATGTCTACTATCTTCTATGATTTAAAAGCCCATCATAAATATTTTATCCCTGTACACCAATCAAAAAATATTTCAAATCAACAAATTATCCATGCACTACGGGCCAAGGATATTCGTTAGTATTACCAGTGGTCGTGATCATGCCAAACAACTGTCCATCTATGCACTACGGGCCAAAGAGGACTTTCACCACAACATTTGTCTGTAAAAATTACAGGTCATGATTATACCAATACAAAATTCATGGTCATAATCATACCAATCAACCGTCCATCTATGCACTACGGACCAAAGATGACTTTCACCACAATATAAGTGTAACGACCGAGAAATTCGGATTTATTGTAAAATAATTTTATTTAATTAAATAATGAATAAAATTATATTATATGTTACTATTGTGTGTTAGTAAGATGAAGGTCGTTCTATAACCTAGATGTATTGGAATGTCGTAGTATGTTGGCTACGTGATGGAATTATAGTGTTTGAATTTCCAAGACGAAAATAAAAGCTTTCCGAGAAATTTTTCGAAAACTACTATTCACGAATTTCTGCTCGGGAATTATTTTTGAACTTCCAAGAAATACGTAATGATAGAATAGTAAGGGAGGATGGAATATGTAATAATATTTCAGTTATGAAACGCAACTTTTCTACTGTGTACTAAATTTAAGAATGTTAAGGCACGTAAAGATTTGTTAATGTATAATCGTATAATAGCGAGTATTATACGAGATAATGAATACGGGTATGATACGAAGTATTATATGAGTATATACGAATGATAGTATAGCGTCTATGACGAAAGATTATACAAACTAGTATACGTAAGGGATACGAGGATTTTACGTTAATCGTTTAAATCCTATTATATTGGATTTGTAAGTTTTGTGTAGGAATGTTGCAAGCCCAATTGGAAAGATGTAAGGCCCAATGAAATGTAATGCAAGCCCAATGTTTATACCCAAAATATTTAAAACTAAGAACCGGATTCGTGGATCGAACCAATGGGTAAACGGTTAAGAAAAACCCATGGGGCAACCCATGTGGGCCCCATAGGTGAGTCATGGCTGATCTTAGTGAGCAAGCAAAGGATAAGATGAATGATTAGCAAGGAATGAATAGTAAGGAGGTGGGATAGCCTAAATGACCAAACTACCCTCACCTTAGGTTTTCTATAAATAGAAGCTTTGGATTTTCATTTTGTTGCTAATTCAAATTTCACCAAACAACTTATAACTTATTTAGTTAAGAGAAAAAGCAAGAAAAGCTAGTTTTGTATTTCAAGTAGAAAAAGAAGAAGAATCAACTTGATCATCAAGGGTAAGAATCCTAGATTATTAATCTTCCATCTCTTTAATTGTAGGTTGTTAGAGAAGAGTTGGTTGATAGAACAGGTATGCTATGAAGTGATGAGAATGACTAATCAAGGGACCTAAACCTTAATAAGCCATGTATAAGTGAATTATACTTTTATAAGTATTGGAGTAATGAAGAACATGTAAGAATTTGACATGTAAATGAGTTAATGAAATATGTTTGGTTAGGTTGTTAGATATATGGAATGAATCCATTTGAAACGATGTAAAAATCTTAAGTAAAGAAGTTATGGCAAAATTTACGAGATTAGATGATAATCGTCAGAATTGTTAAATTCTCGGAATGGAAGTCAAAAGTTATCATTGAACTCGAAAACGTTGGTTTTCGATAGAGAATAGTCTCAATTGGTATTCTAGAGTTGCGGACTCAAAAATGACCAACTTTTGACCTAATCTCTTTGTAAAACGGCACGCCAAGATCTGTAAGTCTTATATGTGAAGTCGTTAATATAGCCAAAGATCTTAGGTTATCGTAGAGAAGAAAGTTTATAAAGATAAAAAGAAAGTTGGTTAATTAATGATGAACTATAACATTAATAAACTTGAAGTAGCATCCTCAATGATGTTAATAACATTAAGAATTTCAACTAAAGGTTGAAGAAAGACTACTAGAATGTAAGTGTAAAACAATGCGATAAATGTAACCAATGTTAACAAATCTAATGAACGATTAGATTGAGAAGAAGGGTAAGATACGTTAGGAACCATATATGTTTGATTATGACCTAATGTGGTATGTTATATGATTATATATTGTAGAGACCTTAAAGAATTAAAGAGAATTTGTATTGACTGTAGAAGACGCTAAAGGCAAGTATTCTGACCCTTGTCTGAGTTCTTTGGACAAGCTTTGTAAATTCATGTATCTTACACATGAATTAATGTATGATGAAGTCGAAGCCAATTCCTTTGGCTAGACTTAAGATGTTTTACGGATTTCTTATAATCTATCGAACTATTGTCAATGTTGTTAAGTTTTGCCAAACTATTTTGGGTATGATTTTTAAAAGAAGACTGAGTATGCATGAATAATTTTTTTGTCGTCAAACGATATGCACGTGAGTTTGCCAAACCTTAAACGTACATACATTTAAAGAAAGTAGTGTTGTACAACATAGAGTACTATACGCTGATCAGCTAGATGTGCTGTAAGATATGTCGGACTTACGGAATTAGTGTCGGGTTGTCCTTTTCAAAGAAAGAATGAAATGCTCAAGGATACCTCCTAGGTATCTTCGGTACTATTCCAGATTTATGATTTGGTTGTGGTACAATAGGTTTATCTACAGGTTTCTCTTATTTGACTTATAGTGATTTGTGGTTCTTGAACTCTTCAGGATCTATTATCCTCCCACTAGCCCCTTCAATGATAAACAAATTTATCTTAGAAGGCAGCGTGTTTCGCAACAAACAACTTTTGCTAAGTAGGATTACAGAACATATACCCTAAACTTACTTTAGGATGTCCCACAAATATGTACTTGTCAAATCTTGTCCCAAGCTTATCCTTTGAAAACTTTTCACATAAGTTGGACAACCTTTTATCTTAACATACTTAAGATTAGGAATGCTCCCTGTCCATAACTCTTATGGAGTCTTGGGCCGGATTTTGAGGTTACCTTTTCGTAGATATGCAGCCATTTCTAGGGCATAACCCTAGAAGGAAATTGGAATATCGATAAAATCATTATGGACCGCACCATGTCCAACAAGGTACGATTTTTTCTTTCAGATACATCAATCAATTATTGCGTATCAGTAGGCGTCCATTGTGAGAAAACCATTTGAGATGATATAGAAACATATTGCACAAGTATTCCTTCCTCAATCTAATTGAAGAATTCTAATACTTTTCAATTAGTTTCACTTCTGAATTCTTTGAACTTTTCAAATGATTCAGACTTGTATTTCATCAAATACAAATATTCAACTCTTTAAATGATCATCTCCTTTTCTTATACTAGTTCGTTCAATTTGCAAAATAATTTTTCACGTAAGTCAAGTATACAAAATCCATTAAGTATAATTTCAGTTCTATAAAAACATTATTATTCTAAATAGAACAACAATTGTTCTTAAATATAATACCAACAAATTTTATTGTCCAACAACAAAATTGGAAATAATGTTTCAAACGAGAACTAGAATACAATAACAAGTTATTGACTTAATAGACTTACTCGTAGGCAATACTAAACAATATGTTCTTATGGCTAATACAGCAACCTTTGCTTCATTTTCACACATAGGATTACTTATCCCTTGTTTAGCTTTCTACTTCTGATTGGTCCCTTCATAAATCTATATTTATGAGAACTAAAGTCGGTATCCAATACCCAAGTAGAACCTTAACTTATAAAAAGATTAATTTTAATCATGAACAAAATTGTATTTCTAACCGAAACTTCACTAAGCTTCTTTGGTTAGCCTCTGCAAGATGCTTCTCGCAGTTTCCTTCCTGTGTCGTGGCTTATTGCAGTGGAAGCAAACTCCTTGATATCCGTATCAGTTTTGATCTTATTATCCTTTATTTTTTCCTTTTTATTTACCTTCTTAGAATCGTTCTTCTTTTCAGAAGATCATTTGGCCCCTCTACCAGTAAGCCTTGGTCTTTCTTGGTTGGAAAGTGACTCTTAATATTTTTCAACATGTTAAGCAAATTAGCGAGGCTGATATCTAGCTTGTTCATATAAAAATAAACAACAATTATGAGAAGAAGTCTGGAGTGGCTGTAAGATCAAATCTTGGCTCAACTCTCCATCCATGACAAAACTCGTTGTCTTAATTGTTTAATCAAATTGATCATGTTAAGGAAATTTGTCTGTATTGTAATGTCATCGGTCATTCTAGATCGGAAGAGCTCCTTAGATATATGATATTTATTAGTCCTACTTTCCTCATAATCAACTATTTGATGTGCAGGAATATAGTAGGACTATCCATAGTTTCATGCTGGTGCTGAAGCTCGTTACTCATGGATGTGAGCATGATGTATTGAGCCAACTGTGCATCATCTTGTCATTTTCTAAAAATTGAAATCTCTTCCTCAAAGGCATTGTCTGCAACCATTGCAGAGACAGACATATTAAGGACATAAGATAGCTTTTCAACCGTGAGAACTATTCTCAAATTCCTTAACCAATCCATTTAATTTCTTAACAATATTTTAGCATACATTCTTTTATTAATTACCAAAACAAATTAGGTCTTGTTTTAAATTGGTATCTACCACTATTTTCTTCAAACTATATTACCCTCAATATATATAGTTTAGTTTGGCAATATCTAATTAAAGATATGATAGTGAGAATAAGGATCTCATTTCAAATTTATATAGCCTTGTGTGTGTACAACAAACCATATATAAATAAATAGGTAGACAACTCGTGTCAATTACATCAACTATGCAACTCCTTGTATTTTGCCTCTTAGATCATAATGGTCAAGTGTGTGCACATCCGAACTAAAATGATCTAAGTTAAGTCATACCTAGAACTCCATATATTCAAAAGAAAAATATTGTCCTTGTGTGTGCACAACAAAATAGCATCGTTCAGTTTATTTATAAGCATTAAATGTGTTAAAAAAATATCTTAAATATTTAATACTTGTCTTGTGTGTGCACAACAAACTCATATTAAATATTTAATACTCTATTGTTTTACCATGCTAGAATGCGACGTTCGATATTCCAAATATCTTTGAACGTTACAACTTAATATAAAATCTTTGAGGGTTTTGTTATTATTTTGTCTCATCTTGTTTAGCGCGCATACACACATATATATAAAATACCATCATATTAATTAACATGTGAAGCATGTTTGCATAATATATATATATATATATATATAGTATAAGCATGCACATATAGAATACTATATTCTACCCGGAATGATTATGGACTTTATTCTAGTTTAGTTCACTAGAACTACCAAGTGAACCAAAAGTTCAAACCTAAGGTGCAAAAATTAATTTTAAATATAACTATTACATTTAAATTCCGGACTCCATTACAAACGAGTCTTCAAGCGCTCATTGCTCCTTGGTCTCCAATTCTTCAAAATTAATTCTAATTATTCCTATTACAAAATTATTTAATTTAAATAGAAACTTTGATCAGCAATCAAGAGGAAGTACATAGGACGGAGATAGAATTTACATCAAGAAAAATTAGAGAAGACAAAGTACGCAGACCCCATTTAATAAAACTCATGCATTCATGCATCCAACAAAAATAAAATCCAATCATATTGGTAAATAGTCCATAATCAATCTCATTTATTATCATACATATCAACATATGCATCAATAAATAACATTAATCTCATGAATAATAAACATTCAATATATACATTGATATCGATTTAATGAGCAATTTTAATTAGCATAAAATCTAATTTTGAAACTAAATAAACTCCTTTATTTTTAAAAAAAAATCATAATAAATTTCTTTATTTTATTTTATCCAATTTTGAATAAAAATAAACTCCATTATTTTTGATCAAATTCCCAATCAAAATAAACTCTTTTAGTTTAATTAACAAGGAATCCAATTTCAAGTATAAAATAAAACTTTTATTTTAACTTAAAATTGCTAGAAAAATAAAATATGTTGAATCATATTCCTTATTAAAATTAAACACCTTTAAGTTTAGAAAACATAAAATCATATTCCATAAGTGAATAAACTTATTTATTCTAGGAAACATGGAATCATATTCCATATGTGAATAAACTCTTTTATTCAAACAAACGTGGAATCCAATTCTAAGCTAATATAAAACTTTTGAATAAACTATTTTATTCAAAAAAACGTGAATCCAATTCTAAGTTATTATTAAACTTTTGAATAAACTCTTTTATTCAAACAAACGTGGATTCCAATTCCACTAAAAATAAACAACTTTATTTTAAACCAATTCCAAATCAAAATAAACATTTAATTTAATTTTAATTAAAATAAACCTTTAATCTTAAAAAAAATCAAAATAAAAAATATATATTTGTTTCTGGAGAGTGGCAATGCATCGCCGCTAGAGAACTAGCATCAGGCGTTGCGGCGCCACATCATCGGTATAAAAAACATAGAGCTTGCGCTAAAGCACCACAAAAGAACTGGCTTCGAGCGCTGCAACGCCATGATTGTATTGCAATCAAGCGATGTGGCTCCAATCTCCAGAATCTATTTTTTTAGTTCGGGAATTGTGTAGTTTTTCTCCAAAAACTCAATTCTATGATGATTATTATGCCAAAAAAATTTGTTATAAGCACATATCAACATATATATTGAATCTAAACAATTAATAACTCGCATAAAGGTTTGGCTATGTTACCACTGTTAGGTTTGTAAGATTCATGGATATAATTAAATTGCATAAAGTGGAAACGTGGTAAAATAGAGTTTTAAAATTTTACAAACTATATACCCGGATCATCTTTTATGCACAATTATTAATTAAATGAAAAGAAGAAGAACAATAATTATTCCCTTGAAGATTTGAGCTTCCTCGTGTACAAATTCACCTCCAAATCCTTTTCGCATTCAACTTGAATCCATCGGATTTGATTCCCTCCTTTGATCAACATTAGCCACCCAAGTGTTTGGCCACTAGAGGTGATCCTCCAAGGAAGAAGAAAGATTCAAGAATGAGGGTGGTTGGCTAAACCCTAGTTTTCTATCTCTGTAGAAAAAGAGCGTACTCTCCAACAATTGGAATCACATCTACTGATATCTGGCATAAGACTCCTCTTATAATATAAGAATCCTCTTAGTTAACCATTTTAATATAATTAAAATATGGTATTATTTAATTAATTAAACTCCTTTAATTAATTAGGCTCTCTAACTTATTAGGAATAATTAATTAAACTCTTTTAATTAATTAGCCTCCTAATCTTATTAAGAATATATAGAGTACTTTTATTAAATAATTCCTAAACTCCTTTAGGAATTAAATAATAATAATAGTAATAGTAATAATATGACTCCTCTTATTAATTTATATTTAATATTTCCAAAATATTAAGCTATTTAATTTATTCTATCACCATAGATTAAATTAAATACACTTAACTTATTATGACGATTATGTCATTTGCTTCTTAAATAAATATTTTTCCTTTATAGTGTGACCTTTTAGGTTCTCTATATGAAACTGGTTGTGAATAAATCAATTAGAACAATTCTAATCTTATTTAAATAAATAAATTAAACTATTAATTTATTTAAATAAATAATATTTATTCTCTGATAATAGGATAAGTCTCTCCTAGCGATAATAGCGACTTTCCGAATAATATAGATTTCAACATTAATCATAAAAGAACCTTTGAGTAAATAGTTACTGTGCATAATTCAATCCTTCCACCATACAATGTCCCAATTAAATATAAGACATGGAATTCTTTCGCGAGTCTTATTTTATTTAATTATATGTATTTCGATTCTCAAATGTACAACTCCAAATAATGCAAATTAGAAACTTCTTTCTAATTTTATTACTATTTATTGCCAAGGACTCTTTGGTTGTCATTTATCGAATCACATAGGATATTTCTCTTCTTTTATTAGAAGCGGTAGATTATTTATTGATCATTCATTATCTCCATATATAACTTATTATACCCAAGCATACCCTTTGATATACCTGAAGGGTCTTAAGGAATAAGTCAAAGTATAATTCATCATACATAAGATACTATGACGATCTCAAGTCCAAGGATCACTTATACTACTATCACTACAGGAATTTATATTGACATGCAATTAAAACCTCATTAGGTATTCCTTAGCGAGCCACATTCAGTGTACTTATTCTCTAATAAACACCTACATACTTGCTTTAGTGTCTCCACACAAATGATCATGAGATCAATCATCCTCATCCAATGAGCAAGCAACGTATGTACTAATCTATCCGGATTCACTAATCCCAAATTTAGTAATCCAACGATTGGGAACTATTTTAGCTTTAAGCATTTTAAGAATTTAGATCTCATTAGAATGATCATCATCATTATTCTAAAAGCATTGCTTAAAACTATGAGTTTATCACATATTATAAAGCAGCATCATGTAGATAATTAAAAGTCTTTAATAAATTAATATTTTTTATTAATAAAAGAATAAGATTGTTACAAAGTATATGCTTTATCATCAACATGATTGTCTTGTGTGCATACTACTTTCAAACTCAACATGCGGCAATGATGTTGTCTTGAGTTGTTGAAAGATTATGATCATACCATCCAATACCATCCTGAAATAGAGAATGTGGTAGCTGATGCATTGAGTAGAAGATCATATGCGGGTACGAGTGTGATATTGTCAACACAAAGGCCTATTTTGTATGACTTACAAAGGATGGAGAAAAAGTTAGAGATTACAAGAACCCATGTGATGATGTCAACTATACGAGCAGAACCGACTTTAATCGATAAAGTTAAAGTTGTTCAAGCTACAGACCCAGAGCTAATAAATATGAAGAAGAAGGTGCAAGAATATGTTATTCCAGAAGCAAGAATCGACAAAGAAGGAATACTTCGAAGCAACTCCAGGCTTTGTGTTCCTAACGACTCGGATTTAAAGTATAAAATCATGATGAAAGCACAAAACACATCGTTTGTAATCCATCTTGGAAGTACTAAAATGTATCGTGATCTTCAACATACATTTTGGTAGAGCAATATGAATAGAGAGATCGCGGAGTTTATCTCAAGGTGTTTAACTTGTCAACGTGTCAAGGCAGAGCATCAAGTGCCAAAAGGTCCATTGCAACCACTTGAAATTCCAGAATGGAAGTGGGAACACGTCAATATAGATTTCGTTACGGGTCTTCCCAAGTTTTCTCAAGGCATAAATGCAATTTGAGTCATTGTTGATAGATTAACCAAGTCTGCTCATTTCTTGCCTATACAAGAAACTTATTCACTTGAACGTCTTGCTCATATGTACATAAATGAGATTGTAAAACTGCATGGTATGCCAGTATCCATAGTTTTTGATTGAGACCCTAGATTCACTTCACGATTTTAGTTCAGCTTGCAGAAAGCTATGGGTACTTAGTTATGATTCAGTTCTGCATATCATCCCCAAACGGACGGGCAATCGGAAAGGACTATTCAAACTCTTAAAGATCTATTGAGACTCTGTGTCCTAAAATTCAAAGGAAGTTGGGATAAATACTTACCATTGGTGGAATTCTTGTACGACAACAGTTATCAATCAAGTATAGGCATAGCTCCATTCGAGGCGTTGTATAGAAGAAAGTGTCACTCTCCAATATATTGGGACAAGGTGGGTGAAGCAACATTGTTGGAACCAGAATTGGTACACATGACTACGAAAAAGATTCAAATGATCCGGCAACGTATACAAACAGCACAAGACCGACAAAAGGGTTATGATGATCTTCATCGAAGGGACGTGGAATTCAATGTTGGAGACCATGTATTGTTACGTGTTGCTCCGTGGAAAGGAGTTACGAGATTCAGAAAAAGAGGAAAGTTCAAACCTCAATTTATTGGTCCATTTAAAATCCTCAATCTAGTAAAAACTATGGCCTATAGACTCGCCTTACTGCCAAGCATGTCTCGTGTTCATAATATTTTTCACATATTCATGCTACATAAATATGTGGAAGACCCAAACCACATTATTGAATTAGAACAAGACGAGATAGCCGAAGATTTAATGTATGAGAAGGTACATGTCAAGATCTTGGATAAGAAGGAACATATTCTACGCTCAAAAGTTATACCTCAAGTCAAAAAGTTTTGGAGAAATCGTGATATTGAGGAAATGACATGAGAGTTATAATCTGAAATGAAATCAAGGTATCCTCATATCTTCGAAATACCATGTACGTACATCAATTTCGAGGACGAAATTTCATAAGGAGGGGATGTTGTAAGACCTTAACTTTTTATGAATAAAGATTTAATTTTCTTCTAAATAGTAACATGATAATTTAATTAATGATATAGTTATGGGTGATATGTGCAAATTTTATAAGTAAGCAAGTTGTCATAAAGTATTCGTTTTGTCCGGAAATATTCATTTGGTCAGGGAATATTCGTACGACGGCGCAATCATTGGTGGACCCCATAACGGAATAACTGTCGAATATAGAAAGCGATAGAAATAAACTTTTTATAAAAATAACAGCAAAACTTTTACCGTTAAACTATTGAAATACCCGGTGATAAAAGTATAAGTAATGTCGGCGTTGTTGCCTAAGTAGATACTTTGACGGTATTACCTGATATCTCTGATTATTGATTCTTACGTAAGAAGTCACTCAGTATTTCATAGCCACAGTAGTTGATGCATAGTATTTTATATTATTGATTCAATAATTGTTACGGTAACATCTGCACAATATTTTATATTATTAAATCAATAATTCACACAACATAGTTACTCATATTATTATTAGCATTATTGACAATATCTAGAAAGTTCTGTCGAGGAAAGGAGTTTGGTTATTTAATTGCGCGCCGGTAAGGAGAAATCCTAATCGGAAAGCCCCCGTTTTCCTAGGAACAATCTGGTTGTCAATATTATGAGTTATAATATTAATGATGGATAATTGTTGGAAGATTAAAAATGTGTTGATTGAAGATAAGTGATTTATGATAGATATTTATTTAATTTTTGATATAAATAGAAGCGTTTATCATGATGTGTTTGTTGTAAGTTTGGCTTATTATTCCATGGGGAAACGTGCTAATTTTCAAACTGTCGACAGAAAATTATTTTAGTTTTTGTTTTATTATTATTATAATAGTAATAAAATAGAAAAAAAATTATAATATATATAAAGTTATTTGTTTTATAAGAATATAATTAGAATATATTATATATAAATTTATTTGTTTTATTAGAATAATTTAGATGAATAGTAAAAATCAGACGAAATTTAGAAAATCCGTGAATGTTTACTATTTAGTCTGTGATTTTCTTTTAAATAGTGTCATGCCATTCTCCTATAAATAGGTTGCTTAGTTAAAAAAGGAAAAATCATACCAGAATCAGAAAATTCTTCTTCTATAATATTATGTGTATTTCTTTTAAGTATAAGGATACTTTGAGTGTAGCAAATAGTGCAAGATTTCCTCAATATAATCTCCGTTATACCAGTCAGATCTAGTCTCTTACTAAGGTAAAGGATGTTATTTTCTTCATACTCACAAGGGTTGTCTAGCTATTCCTTATTAATCTGTGGGAATAATCTGTCTACGCGGATTACCGTATGCCTAGTAAATAACCCTTCGTATTAATTCTTTATTAAGTTGTGGAAATGATCTGTCTACGCGGATTACCGCATGATGGGTGGAAATCCATTTGCAATTTCGTATATTCTTTCATACTCGTATGGGATATCATTTCTTTTGTACTCATCAAGGGATATCGTTTTCTTTCATATTTTTCTCCATTTATGGTACAAAATTATTGTTTGTTTCCATAACCTTATTGTTAAATGGTGAAAATCCCTAAAATTAGTAGAATATCCTTAATAGTTTGTGATTCATCTAATATCATTTCATTGGAATATTGGTCTGAACTTTCTTATTAAATTTTAATCTATTCATTGGGGGTACTATTCATGTCAAGGTACTATTCATGTCGAAGTACTATTCACGGTGAAATTTAGTTTCTTTTCTTTGTCCAAATTATCTTTAAATTTTAAATATTAAATATCATTCTTGAATTTTACTCCACAATTGGTGATCATGTTGACAATTTGGACATTCTTGAATTTTTGATAAATTAAATTATAAATCTCTAATATTTATCATTGATCTCACTTGATTCATTCTTTATATCATTGGCATCATCCTCATGTTTATTTTGTGGTAAAAGTCATATTTGGCACGTAGTGCAAAGATGGACTGTTGATTGGTATGATAATGACCAAAAATTTTGTATTGGTATAATCATGAACTTTAATGTTACATATAAAGGTTTGTGGTGAAGTCCTCTTTGGCCCATAGTGCATAGATGGATAGGTGTTTGGCATTATCATGACCATTTGTGATACAAACGGATATCTTTGCCCGTAGTGCATAGATAATTCGTTGATTGGAAATAATTATTGATTGATGTTACATGGATAAAATATTGATGATGGACATTTAAGTCATAGAAAATAGTAGGCATCATGCTCTACTTGACTCTTCTAATGGATTGTTATTTTTGCTGTAGTTGTTGATCTAAAACTTGTTGTCCATTATATTTTATCTGATTTATCATTATTGAAGGCTAAAGATAATTTATTCCTCATTATCTTAGTCATAATATTCTTTACTGGGCTAGTTGAGCTCACCTTTTTCCTTTTTGTTCCATTATTCTTCTCAGGAAATGAAACTGTAGCTGGGATTAGTCGGGGAGTGGAGTAATGGTCCGAGATAGTTACGATAGAAGTCTTCACTATGTTGTGAAATAGTGTGACAATAATTGTAATGAAGACTTTATTTGAGTGTGGATATTGTCTACGGACAATATATGTATTAAAACTCACAGTATATGTATTGTCGTATTTTGCACGACAATTAATAGTTGGAAATAGGAATGTTTGTATTTGGATTCTGTGGTATGTATTTGGCGACTCAAAATGGGTTGTGTGAACCTATTTTGGGGGTGTCACAGTACTGGTATCGGATAATGACAAGAAATTCTCGAGATCTAAGTTCGAATAATTTTTAAAGGATTTTGGGATTCAACATCGGAAGACTTCGATCACTCACCCTCAATCAAATGGCCAAGTAGAAGTCAACAATAGAACTATACTAAATAGAATAAAAATGATACTAGACGAGGCTAAAGGAAGGTGGCCTGAAGAGCTGCTCAGTGTGTTATGGGCATATCGGATTACTCCAAGGACAACAACAGGCGATTCACCATTCAGATTAACCTACGAAACTGATGCCCTTATTCCAGTTGAAATTGGGTCCCCTTCAATATGGGTCAGCCAGTTTAAGGAATTATATAATGTTGAAGACATTCGCCTCAACCTTGATTTGTTGGAGAAAGTTAGGGAGTTGTCCCTAGTAAGGCTAGCAGTATACCAAAGGAGAGTGGCCAGACATTACAATAAAAGAGTAAAATTGAGGAGGTTTAAAGTTGCGGACTTAGTTCTTCGAGAGGTGCAGGCTTATACGCCCCAAAACCTCGAAAAGTTGATGCCTAACTTAGAAGGACCTTATGAGGTCATAGAAGGGCCGAAGCCAGGTACTTACCGACTTCAAGCAATGAATGGAACATGAAAGTTCAATAATAATCTAGAAGGGGGGTTGAATAGATTATTACAGATTTAAAAATTATCTAAGGCCTTTTTGAATTTTTGAATAATTAATTTGCAGTGTTAGAAATTAATATACAAGACAGTAAAAATTCAATCACACAATGCACAGAGATTTGTCTAGTTCACAACATACATCCCGGGTATGCTTCTACGTCCAGTCTCAAGCTCCTCTCTAGGACTTGAGATCCTATTACTATCAGTAATAAATACTCCTTCAATCAGGCAGAGAAGTCTTTATAAAGTTTTAAAGACAAATTTCAAACTGTTCCCAACTAATCTATCTTGGACAGCAAGCTCCCAGCTCCCTCCTTAAGCTTAGTTGTACTTCCTTTGAGTTCAGTATCTTGAAATAACAGCCTCTTCATCCCCTCACAAGTACACTAGAGACCCAACTTTCCGCTGACCTCTCTAAGACTCTGGTCTTGGTCAAAGAATTTCTCGTCTTTCTCACAGGTACATAGAATAAACTAACTCTGACCTTTTCTCTTTTTTTAAATGATTTTACAACAATGTGCTTCTTAAATAAGCAGATAAGAATTTAGTACAGATTGATGCTTCTCAAATAAGCAGATATTAATTAAAGAGCAAATATATATAAAAGTTCAAAGACTTTTATACTTGAGAAAATATGCTTCTTAGTAAGCAAATATTAATTTATGTCTTTTATCAAATAATACTTCTGTGTAAGCAAATATGTAAATTATGCACTGTTATAAAAGTTTTAATAATTTTTATGTTTTGAGTGAAAGGATGCTTCTTGAATAAGTAAATAAGTCAATTTTAGCTTTATCTCAAAAATGCTTCTGTATAAGCAGATATATAGTTTAATGCACATTTATAAAGAATTATTTATTCTTTATGGAGTAAAGAAAAATCACTTTAAGTTTAAATAACTTTTAGAGTGAAAATGCTTTTGAGTAAACAAATAAGTTGTTTTAAGTTTTGAATCAAATATGCTTCTATTTAAGCAGATATATTCACTTAAGTTTATGAAATAAAAGTTTAAATAACTTTTATATTATGCAACAAGTATTTTATGAATAAATGAATTTATGATCAAATACTTGTGATGACAGATATCAAGTATAATAAATAAATCAGTTAAGCAATACTTGATATAACAAATATATTTGTTTAACTCAGATAATATATAACAATATTTTATTTATTATGTGATTGTATAAATAAAGTCACTTAGTACTATAAGGAATCGTACGGTTCGATTCCCTCACTTAAGAGGAATATCTCCGTAGCCTTGCGGTGTCTAAGTACGACAAAATTTATATTTTTACAATTGATATTTATATAAATATTTTCAATAGATCACTACGATTTTGAAATCCAGTTCGGATAATTCCTCTTTTTGGAGGAATATCTCAGTGTCGTTTTGAGCTATCAAGTGTCGTATCTATTTTATGATATTTATATAAATAATGACAATAAAAGGTTACTGAATACTATAAGGAATCGTACGGTTCTAATTTCTCTCCGTAGAGGTGTATCTTCGTAGCCTTGCGGCGCCCAAGTATCCTTTTATTTAATAAATAGATGAAATATATATATATATATATATATATATATATATATATATATATTGTGTATAACAATGTATATTTGTATATCTATAAATATAAAGCAAGTAAGAAATAATTCAACTAAGTAAACTCAAATGACTTATCTCAGTACTTGGACCAATTTCCTCTTCTCAAATAATCAGAACTTTTGTAAGAAGAGATAGAGAAAGCTTCTTAGAGAGAGAGTATGTAGGAGAGAAATAAACTTTTCTTTTCAAGTGAATTGGCAAATTGAAAATGAAAGAAAGGCCTCCTATTTATAAATTTTTGAAGTCGGGGGTAAAATGGTAATTTTTGAAATCTGATTTGAAATTAATGGCTGAGATTTAATAATTTTGAAATTGGTGGTCCAGATTAAAAAGGCTTCACGCGGATTGCTAAATGCTGAGGAAATTAAATTTCCGCCGGGGCAATTTGTTGACAACCTTAGCAATAAATGATCACTTAATTCGGTCAAAAGTTGAAAGGAAAAAATAGCTAGCCATGTATATACTGCTTATGATATATGTTACATAACACACACACACACACACACACATATATATATATATAATACTATTCATCGCTTTCCAGCACACATACACATGTATGATATATATATATATATATATATATATATATATATGATTTTTATCCCAAAATGCATGACCCAATTCATTTCTAGCACATTAGCAAAAATTGTCCTACTATAAGTGACCCATTTGATTTAACACTTTAAAACATCAAGATTAAGAAAATCAATTAAATAAGATTTAGAAAATATTTTTGGTTAAAGAAATAAGATAAATAAAACAATTATAATAAAAAAAACCTATGATAAGGATGCTACCCTTTTAATTAATTTATTTAATAATTATTGTTATCATCAAAATAAAAATAAAAGTTAGAGACCCAACAGAACAGAAGTCAAAAACACTTGGCATGCAGACAGACTTAGAAAGTATTATCAGTAGTACATGTTAAGTAGTTCATTTTTTCGACTCTGTATAAATTTTCAAAGATATCAATAAAATGAATATTCAAATTTTCAAACGAGTATTTTCTTTATTTAATTGCATATATTTAGTAAAATAGACATTCTGTTTTCAAAACGAATAATATTTCCATTAATTTGTATAATATTTTCACATCTATTAGATAATTATAATATTAGCTTTAGATTACAAAAAGAAACAATTATTGTCGAGGAGGGTCAGAGTCATCTTCGGCTTCATCGTCATGTCGAGGATGGAAACGTCAAGCTTTGCAACAATGATCTTTTTCTTTTCTTTTCCTTGAGTCGTCTCATATCCTTCAGCAAACATTTGCATCACTTCTGTCGAATTCTCTAGAAACTCTCTATATTCTTGGCAGATCTGTTGTTTCAGTGCTTCGATCAAAGGAGGTCCCAAAGCCTTGTATTCCTTGAATTCTTTCTCCAAGGCGCAACACAAGTGTGGAACATTTTTTCTCCTTTTTTGACCAACTCTAGGTTCTGACGGTTGAACGTTGTGCTACTCTTCTTCAGCATGTCATTTTCTTATTGCATATGTTCATAGTTCTCAATGAGACTCTTTCGGCGAGTCTCAGCTTCGACTGATTCTTCTTTCAGTTTGGCAATTTCAGCTTGCAAACTTTCATAGTAGAAAGAAATGTTGTTGTGAAGATTCTTTTCTCTCTAAATGTCGTCCCTGGATGCTTGAAGACTAGTTCTCAGACGTGCATTTTCGTCCTTAAGATCCTATTTTTTTCGATCGATCTTTGACCATCGACAGATAATTCGGGCAGAGACCGTGTCAGACAAAAGATAGAATATAATGGATTAGTAGATAATATAAATAAAAAGACCCTGTCAAAATAAGGGGTTCAGATGTGCTTACTCGGTCTTGGTGCATGAAGGTGGTGAACACAAGGTCTTTGATACTTTTATTCTCAAACAGGGGTTCGTCGGCTGGGAGAACGAAGTGTTCATAAAGCTCGTGTGGGAAGTCTTCAGCGTATTGGGCCCAGAGCGTCATTGAGGCTCACGCCTCTCGAACTCGGCTTGGAGAGGGTTATTTTTGTGGAGAAGGGGGAATGTGTTCAGGAGTGCTTTGGGGAGAGGCTTTGATGTTGGCTTTTTTTGGTTGGGGGTTCGGAGGAAGGATTATGACAACTCGAAAAATTGGATTGTCCAGAATTTAAATTTAAAGAATTAATTATTAATAATAAATTTTTATTAATATTATTATGTGCTATGTGTTTATTAATCGTTCTATAACCTAGAATGATTATAAGTCGGGAGTATTAAGCTACGACCTAGGCCCCGAACGAGTAAGAATTTTCAAGGCGAAAATAAAAATTTTCCTAACAAAAATATTTTTGGGAAAAAAGACGAAATATGCATTATTCACCCGACGAAACCTAAGGGTTAGGATTTGAATAACCTAAGCCTTTTCGAGAGTTCGGGATGTCGAAATGACATTATGTCAAAAGATTTGACGATAATATATCGTGAAAAGTTAAGTAAGTCGATAAAAGTTTTTTTTGAAAAACGTGCAGAAAATGGACAAAATAAAAACGACGAAAAGTAATGTTATGTACTTTTCATTCGTTTGACTACGTTAGGGGAAACGTGAAGGAAAACGCTTAACCTCAAAAAGTGTTTTTCAATTTTTCAGAGTTCCGAAGAATGCGTAAAAGTTAGATTGTAAAGGAAAGACAAAATAATCAAAAATATTTGAATTTTGAGAATCACAATTTTCAAACTATCAGACGAAATCCACAAGACGAAAGCACGAAGCTTCCAAAGGAAGCTACGTGAATAGTAAGGAGGTGTGACTAGTAAGGTAGTTTGGCCAAATGACCAAAATGCCCCTAGCCTTGAAAATCTATAAAAGGAGAGTTTAATTCATTTGTTGGTGATTTTGAAAATTACCAACACATGAGAGAGAGAAGTCGGATGAGGAGGAAAAGGAAAGGGAAAAGCTAGCCCGAGTGCAAGTTTTGTCCAACGGAGAAAGATTAAAGAAGAAAGGCAATTCGAAACCTAAACTTGAGTAAATTTTCTTTAAGCTTTATATGTTAAAAATATAGCTTAATGAGAATAAGAAGTAACAGATGTTAAGAATGATTTCATATGGTTCAAATCATGAAAAAATGAAGAAATAAGAATTAAAAGTTTATTTTATGAATTTTTTAAGGAAGTATAAGATTCGTAATGAATTTGAACGATCCGAATGAATCATATGAACGATTCGGTGTAAGAAGTAAGGAATGGTGTTTTATAACATCAAATTCCAATAAAAAGTGATATTGTAATCAAAATATTGATTAAAATGAAGAACACGCGAAGAACACGAAGAATGTTATTGGTGGACAAATTTAAAACCATCGTAGTATAATTTGTTGTTGATGGATAAGTTTAAAACCATCGCATATAAGTTAGTTGCTTATTGCTTGGTTAAGAACGGTAGAAACTTTCATGAAGAACAGATTGAACTTAGCTATAACGAAGTTATGGCAAAATTTCGTAATAGACGAACGAGAATTAGAAAGTATGTAAATGAACCCGAATGTGTAGAGTTTCATAAGAAAGTAAGAGGATGTAGAAAACGTGAGTCGTGAACTCAAGAACGAATGAGTTCCGAGTTCGGATGACCGAATTACGGATGAGCGAACGAAGAACGTTAATAACGTAAAACGAACGAATGATGGAATTTAAGCCAATTGAATGACTTGTTAACGGATTTAGAATGAATTTTTGTCCAAGTGATTTTGAAGTACGTAAGATAAGGAAGAGAATGGCTTTGGAACGACCTCGTTCCGAGTTATAACGAAGAAGATATGAGATTTCAAAGTAAGCGTCTCAAATCAGTTCAAAGACTTAGAAAAAATTTTGAAGGTTGATGCTTGATACCTATGGCCTTGATCAAGCCTTGGGAGGTAGAAATTGGCTCAACTAGAGACCATCGACTACTATTGAGTGGCGTTGTGCACATAAGAAAAGAAATAGGGTTTGGTGCCTGTGGCGGACCCGGAAAGAAGAAAGGCGTAGACTCATGTGCTGCGGCAAGAGAGGAAGGAAGGGAACCAGAGCCGCAGCGCCGGTGCAGGGCAATGGCCAGTGAGGAGATTTTAACTGCTCAAACTCCTGGGGAAGTGTACAAAAAGATAATGAACGTGTAGTTCACGTAACATAACACTTAAACAAGTAATTTAAACCTTTAGTAAAGTTTGAACGAAATGATTGAACAAGATTAAAAGACAAAGAATGTAATGAATATAAACGCAACGTAGTTGCGATGAACGATCAGTCTTAGCGTACAACGAACAGTATGGCTTCGACATTAAGAAAGGATAATGAATGTGGGGTTCATGTAATGAAGAACGAATGAAAGCCGTAATGAACAGTAATGAGATTAATGAAAGTTCGAGTGAGTCGGATATAGAAGGATAGAAGGAAAGTAAGTTTTAAACACTTTAGCCGACGTGAGGGTTGAGTGTACGCGAATATTAAACGGGCAGAACCTACACTTCGTGTATAGTTTGACCATAACGTAATGAAGAATGTTAAATGAACCGGACGTTGTAATATATGAATAAGGTAACGTAAAACGCTTAACGCTATGAATGCGTAGAATTAATATTGAATGATCGTTTAGAGTATACAAAAGACTGTATGACTTAGATAATAAGAATGAATCATGAGGTATGGCATTTAGTTGCCAGAAAGCCATAAGGAATGAGAAATTAACTTGACGAACATTATAGTTTAATGGTTCGAATAGGTTAAGATAAAGTTAGGTTTTAGTACAATCATAATCTTTGATGGATGACATTAGGAGCTGAGCTAAACAATTCCTTCAGAGAGCGGAGGTATATACGAAACTGGCTACCGATCTAACTCACTATGAAAGACAGTGTAGATGAGACAGGAACTTGTTTGTTGGTTGTTTATGGGAAACCACTCGGAGTACCATATGGACTACTAGCAGAGAAGCGATGTGTACTGAGTCCTAGAAGAGTTATAAGAAGAAGATAAGAATGTAAATCATTAAAGATGATGAACGTATGAGTAAGACATCTGCGTATGTCATGAAGCCATAAATCGGTAAAGAAAGTTAGTCGCGTAAACTTAGATTGTAAGAACGCGAACCCTAAGAAGTAAAGTTAAGTAAACCAATGCATAAGTCAAGTATATGACTAATTGGTGTATGTGTTTTTTCCTTATGTGTTATATAGGGATTGGAATGAGCAGTTCAGCATAAGTTGTGGCTGTGCGTAAGGCAAGTTTCCGAACTTCATTCATATTACATGAATGCTAGTTTCTTAAACTTCTCAGAATTTGAACTTGAGAAGTTTTGTCTATGTGCAAATGTGCGATATTTGTACAAGGTGGTAGTATGTATGAGGCCTTGTGCCACAATTTGAACACTTCAATGTTTCTATGAGATGAACTGTTCTATGATTGAGCTGTTCAATACAAGTATGTTCTGTTTATACATAAGCCGTTATTATTAAGTATGTGCTAATGATTCTAGCCAGACAGGATGTGTATGGAAAAGGTAGAAGAATTTAAGTATTTCAAAGTGAATGTTACTAATGTTTTAAAATGATAGGAATCAAGATTATTCCAATTATTCAAGCTGCTTCATAACCTTTGTTCGGTTATTGAAGTCTTAAAAGAATGTTTAAATTCTTGAATTTGTTTATTCAACTGCTATGACTTTCTAGGAAATTAAATGCTCACACTTGCTTTAAATGAAAAACATTTTCAGCGTACGAGGTTAGAAAGAACTTAAGGATTCCGTAAAGATCAAGTTGATCGGTATCCAGAAGAAATGTCATTCACTATATGTATGTGCGTGAAGATCAAGCGAAGAGTTGTAATGAAGAATAGTTCAATTGAACTATATATTAGTTTAATGAATTATTATGTATTCTTGGTGGCGGATAAAAGTCACTCTTGTAAGATGAAATTAATAATGTATTTATCATTATTTGTAATGAAAGAGGTTATAAGGTTTTAGAACCTGGGATTTGAGAATGTATGTTGTTATATTTCACTATATAATGATGTATGTATGGAAGATGATGTACTCGTGATGCACAGAATCCGGGTGTGAAGATAGACCGGATTTCGGGGCGTTACAAGTTGGTATCAAAGCTGATATGTTATAAACCTTATGTATGAGTACCTAAGACTATAATCGTAGAGAGAATGGTAAGAAAATCATTGACTTAAATGATTGAGGAAGAAGATCACCACGTGGTCATATTGAATCGTAATAACAGTTGTTATGTTAAACGATGGATGGTTTATAGCTAATGCTATAAATGAATGGTACTATGAAGTAGTACGGGAATGATAACTCAGATTGAGTTGTAAAGGATAGCATACGAATTAAAGAAAATTCGTATTAAGTAAAGAGAAAGTTAGAAGTTTTAAGATTTCGATTGAGGACTCATGTCATAGCTGAGTTGTATGAATCTTTGTTATGGGCAGAGGTTTGTGCTTTGGTTTAACAACTGCTTAGCTTATTACAATGATAATCATTGGAATAGTATGTCGCGCTATCAATATGTATATGACGAGAAGGTGAATCTTTTCTCATGTGTGTATTTGATAGGCTATGATAGGATAGGTGCGAGTTCATTAAACTCATACTTATGAAAGGTTTTTGACTCATAGTTATATGCTATGTTTTTGAAGCCTAAGCGTATGGATAGTCCTTGATTTGTTCTTGGATTACATATTGCGAAGATAAGTTCTTAAACATATATGGTTGTGGAAAGTTCTTAAACACATAAAGTGTGGTAAGTTGATGGACTATACTAAGGTATAGGGATGTTTAGACTGAAAACGAAGTATTTTCAGTATGTTTAGCATTGAAGGTGCTAGAGAAGATGAAGTATTGTCACAAGTAAGACAATGAAGGAAGATGAAGAATAGGATATTCCAAGTCGTCTAGCTATGCTAGATTTTGAAGTTTATTGAAATTGTGCTTATATGTGCATTTTAAAAAGGAAAGACTTGGTTCAACTTTTGGAACCAATGGATTTTAAAAAGACCTATTCTTTATATGTCTATGCTAATCATTTCGGCAAGACAGAAGTTGATTTGAAATATCAAAATGAATTTTATATCATCAATGCATTTGATGCAAAGATGGTAAAAGGATGGAGTTATTAATACAATTAAACCTAGTGTTGGATTTGATCTTATGATCAACAACCCGCTATGGTATGATGTATAATGATGAATTCATAAACTGACGAAGTCCTCAACGTACTGTGAAAAGTACGGTATCATGACGTCATGAAGTGTTTTGATGTATTGTGAAAGAATTTAAAAGAGTAGTCGATGTCAATTGATTTGACTAGACGAATGTTTCAAGTTGATATCCAATTTATTGGTATGGTCTAAGCTATTTGATTTGGCTAAGACTAATGGTATGTCATGTTATAAGAAAATCGAGCTTTCTTTGAAAAAGTTATGCCAAGCCAAATTATTTTGGTGCGGAATCTAATGATTAAGTCTGAGATAAACATACCCCGAAATGGGGTTATACGATGGATTGATCGCCTACGTATGGAAGAGGTAGTTAACCTTCTTGGTGATTGTAAATCCCATCAGTGGAAGAAAGGGTTTACTACAAAATCTTTATTAAACCTAGTAAGAGTTCATGGTTGATTTGACCCCTCAGCAAAAATATGAAATGTTTTAAAGGAATCTTTATATTCCTCGTTATTCCTTATAGAGGTTAGGGAATGATTGAATGGTAAGAACTTCCTTGAAGAGGAGTTGAGAAGAAGAATAAGCTAAAATTTCGAGGACGAAATTCTGTGAAGAAGGGGTGAATGTGATGACCCGGGTAAGGGTGTGGTTTTAAGAAATTCTGAGGACGGAATTTTTATAAGGGGGGAAGGATGTGACAACCCAAAAATTCGGATTGTCCAGAATTAAAGTTTAAAGAATTAGTTATTAATAAAATATATATTTATTAATACTATTCTATGTTATGTGTTTATTAATCGTTCTATAACCTAGAATGATTATAAGTCGAGAGTATTCTGGCTACGAGCTAGACTGATTGAGTACGAATTTTCAAGATGAAAATAAAAATTTTCCGGGAACAAAACTATTTCTGGGGAAAAAGACAAAATAGGCACTATTCACCCGACGAAACCTAAGGGTTAGGGTTTGAATAACCTAAGCCTTTCCGAGAGTTCGATATGTCGAAATGACATTCTGTCGAAAGATTTGACGATTATATATCATGAAAAGTTAAGTAAGTCGATAAAAGTTTTTCTTTAAAAATGTGCAAAAATCGGACGAAATAAAAATGACGAAAAGTATTGTTATGTACTTTTCATTCGTTTAACTACGTTAGGGGAAAACGTGAAGGAAAACTCTTAACCTCAAAAAGTGTTTTTTAGTTTTTCGGAGTTCCGAAGAATGCGTAAAAGTTAGACTGTAAAGGAAAGACGAAATATCCAAAAATATTTGGATTCCGATAATCGCAGTTTTTTAAACTGTCAGACGAATTCCGCAAGACGGAAGCACGAAGCTTCCAAAAGAAGCTACGTGGATAGTAAGGAGGCGGGAATAGTAAGGAGGTATGAATAGTAAGGCAGTTTGACCAAATGACCAAAACGCTCCTAGCCTTCATAATCTATAAAAGGAGAGCTTAATTCATTTGTTGGTGATTTAGAAAATCATCAACACGTGAGAGAGAGAGAGAAGTCGGATGAGGAGGAAAAGGAACGGGAAAAGCTAGCCTGAGTGCAAGTTTTGTCCAACAGAGAAAGATTAAAGAAGAAAGATAATCTGAAACCTAAACCTAAGTAAATTTTCTTTAAGCTTTATATATTAAAAACATAACTTAATGAGAATAAGAAGTAAAAGATGTTAAGAATGATTTCATATGGTTGAAATCATGAAGAAATAAGAATTAAAAATTTATTTTATAAATTTCTTAAGGAAGTATAAGATTCGTAAGGAATTTGAACGATCCGAATGAATCATATAAACGATTCGGTGTAAGAAGTAAGGAATGGTGTTTTATAACATCCAATTCCAATAAAAAGTGAAATCGTAATCAAAATATCGATTAAAAACAAAGAACACACGAAGAACACGAAGAATGTTATTGATGGATAAATTTAAAACCATCGCAGTATAATTTGTTGTTGATGGACAAGTTTAAAACTATCGCGTATAAGTTAGCTGTTTATTGCTTGGTTAGGAACGGTAGAAATGTTCATGAAGAACGAATTAAACTTAGCTATAACGAAGTTATGACAAAATTTCATAAAAGATGAACGATAATTAGAAAGTATGTAAATGAACCCGAATGTGTAGGGTTTTATAATAAAGTAAGAAAATGTAGAAAACGTGAGTCGTGGACTCAAGAAAAAATGAGTTCCGAGTTCGGATGACCGAATTACAGACGAGCGAACAAAGAACGTTAATAACGTAAAACGAATGAATGATGGAATTTAAGCCAATTGAATGTCATGTTAACGGATTCGGAATGAATTTCAGTCCAAGTGAAATTGAAGTACGTAAGATAAGGAAGAGAATGGCTTTGGAACGACCTCGTTCCGAGTTATAACGAAGAAGATATGAGATTTCAAAGTAAGCGTCTTAAATTAGTTCAAAGACTTAGGTGGTGTTTGATAAAACTGAGTGTTAAGATCTGAATAATTTAGACATCTGAATAATATAGAGCATATGTCCAGAATTGTGTCTGAATAAAAAAATGTTGTTTGATAAATAATTTTTTTTTAATGTCTGAATAACAGTATTTTACCATTTTAACCCTTTGAACAGTTTAAGCAAAAATAACATCCAAATTAGCAAATTAAAGGAAGATAAATAACATTTAGATGATCAAATTAGCTTTCAATTCTTACCAACATGGGTACTTCAAGAAAATGAGCAATTGATTTTTTTTTAAGAAATTAGGTAAGGTGAATAGCGTAGGGCCAATCATCCTAAAACGCAATCCTTTTCGTAGAAGCCTACAGTAGAGAAACCAACATTAGGGCTTATGCTAATAGAGGAGTGAGAGATTAAAGAGTAATTCATTGCTTCTGTCAGTGCAGAGTAATTCATTTTTAGCAACAATTTTTGGCTTCACGGAGTTGTTGCTTCTCCTACTCCATCTCTCTCTCTCTCTCGGTTGTTCGGCTTATAACTGCAACCAAGCGTTCGATTAGGAAATTACTATCAACCAATAAACATAAGACATACATGTAATAAAATAAAAGTCAATCCCCAGTTGATTTGCTCCGAGTTTGGACCTCACTATGTAATCTCCGAAGATGACGAGCTCGAAATCGGAGAGATTATCATGGTTTGAGACTCCATTTTTGTCAAACAGGAGGGCCAAAGAGGGACAAGAGATGGGGATAAAAGAGGGATTTTGTAATATTGTTAAGGTTATTTTTGTCCAAAAAAAATAATTTCGCTCAGATGTGGCTCTGAATGGCTTATTATTTTTGAATCTTACCGATTAAGAGGCATAAAATTTTTACCAAACAAGTTGTGCCTCTGACCGAATTAGAGGCATGCCTATTAAGAGCATTTAAGACCCAAACAAACACCACCTTAGAAAAAATTTCAAAGGTTGATGCTTGGCGTCGCAGCTCTAGTCAAGCCTTAGGAGGCGGCTAATAAGTGAGTTTTATACCCATTAATTGAGTGCATTTGAACTTAATCTTTTGGAAGTTTTTAAGTGTTTGTGTCTATTCATGCATGTTTTACGTTGTTTTGTAGGAATTGGGATAAAAGCTACTTGGATCGACGTTTGGGGTGGCTAGATTCGCATTTTTGGCTTGCCATTTACATAGCATCCACTTCAAAGCCAAATTCAGCATTTCTCCGGACCTTATTTTCAAAAAACGCAAAGAATGAAAGTTGTGGATCTACTTCTCCTCTTTCCGGAACATCTTCAATCATCGAAATTGGAGTTCGGAAGAAGAAGTTATGGCCATTTTCCCAAAGGACGTCGGAGCAGAAAATTTCCGAAAAAGCCCCAGCGCGGGGGCTCCTATTTCAAGCTTATTTGCAGCGTCGGGGCACTAGGGGGCAGCTTCCCAGCACCGTGCCCAGCGATGCGGCACTGGGGAAGGGTCTGGTCAGGCTTAGACGCGTTTTGGGGTAAATTTTGACACTTTTCTGACTCTAAATTGGATTGGGTTTGTTCCTAAGCTAAAAATTGGACTTGTAACCTATAAATACATGATGTAAGGCATAAAATAAAGGGAGATTATATAGATTAGATTAGAGATACACTCCATTAGATTAGAACATAAACCCTAGTTCTTATTAGTTTTGGATTTTAAAGCAACTTGGAGATCATTGAAGATCAAGAGCAGGAGCAAGAGGGGAGCATCGATTTCTTCGACAATGCATTCTATTCTCTTCTCTTATCATACTTTTATCTTTTAATGTCTATTCGGGCCAGGATTCTTGATTTTAATTCAATGACTATGAACTAATTCTTTCATTAAGACTACAATTGAACCTTTTATGTCTATAAATTAGTTATTCGATTTATTCCAATTATTTATGTCAAAGTGAATTATTTATCTTGTCTTGCGCTTATTGTTTAATTATTTGATCAGTAATTACCTTGTTACTCTAGAAGGATTCGGGAGAGGAGATCTAGGGTTAGAACTGGACATGATAACATGTATGCTTAATTATTTGCATGACGAATAATTAGGGTCGTGAATTGAATAGGAATATCTGTTCACTACATGTAACAAGTTGGGAATTGGGATTGAAAGAGTTTAATTTAATTGTTTTGCATAGGAATATAGCAAGATTAATTGGATTAAATATAAGTTAATTGATCACTTGGAAAAGGGCTTTTGACAATTAGAATTCCCGTTAACAATTCAGTAGGCATAATAATTGAGATAATTGGATAATTGGTTTTATAGTTCATAATTGGGGATATTGGAGTCTTAATCTTATTTATCTAAATTCATTCGTCAAATCTTAGTTTTTATTTGTTTGATTTAATTTTAGAATAATCTCTTTTAATTGCTTAATTTAGTTTTCTTAATTTGAAAAATCACACTTTATGGTTGTTTAAATAAAATTGGATTGATATAGTGCTAGTAGTTGAAATTTATTGATTTGAATTCTCTGTGGGATCAACACTTTAACTTATCACTTTATTACTTGTTAACTGTGTACACTTGCACAAATTCATTGATTGCGAAATCGACCAACAAGTTTTTGGCACCGCTGCCGGGGAATTCTTTAGTAATATTAATTCCATATTAGTTATAATCAATTCGGTCTTTATTTAAACGTTATTTATTTTTCTTCTTGTATTTGCAGGAATTCTTTGCGAGTGTATGCAAACTAAATCAAGGGCTAAAAAGGAACTTTTTCCTTATACAGACGATATCGAAAAGAAGTTCTGGAAATTACAGTTGACTAGTCTGCAAAGGTCACCGAGGAAGAAAACTCTCGAGCAATGTAAAATACCAGTGAACATGGCAGGGGATGAACAAAAATCATTTAAGGATTATACCATGCCGAATGTGATATTTTGTGATGGATTGCACGCGCCCACAAGAGCCAGTATTGACGCAGCAGCAGGTGGAGAGATAATTGCTAAAAACTTTGACGAGGCTTATCAACTGCTAGAAACGATGGCCAACAACAACTATCAGTGGCCCATGACTAGGTCTAATTCTCCGAAAACACCGAGAAAGTTTGAAGTGGATCCAGTGACAGCATTGGCATCACAATTATCCGCAATAGCTAAGAAAATGGAAACATGGAGTCCACCATCCATGCAACAAGTAGCGATGGTTTGTGAGTTATGTGCTGGGAGTCATGATACAGATCAATGTGCCATCAATTCTGGGCATGACACTGGGAAGCTGCCTCCTAGCGCCCCGACGCTGCAAATAATCTTGAAATGGGCGCCCCCGCGCCGGGGCTTTTTTGGAAATTTTCTGCTCCGACGTCCTTTGGGAAAATGGCCATAACTTCTTCGTTTGAACTCCGATTTTGATGATTCAAGATGTTCCGGAAAGAGGAGAAGTAGATCTACAACTTTCATTCTTTAGAGTTGTTCGAAAATAAGGTCCGGAGCAATGCTGAAATTGGCTTTGAAGTGGATGCTATGTAAATGGCAAGCCGAAAACGCGAATCTAGCCACCCCAAACGTCTATCCAAGTAACTTGTATCCCAATTCCTACAAAACAACGTAAAACATGCATGAATAGATACAAACACTTAAAAACTTCCAAAATATTAAGTTCAAATACACTCAATTAATGGGTATAAAACTCACTTTCATCAATGACGCCATCACCATTGAGGAAGCTGCAATGCGAGAAAGAAAGAAAGAGGGCTTGGCACCGGCAATCAGACCGTGAAAGATGGTGACGTAGACTCGCGCCGCATCGCGAGAGGAAGGAAGGGAACCCGAGCCGCAACGCCGGTGCAGAGCAATGGCCAGTGGGGAGCTTTTAACTTCTCAAACTCCTGGGGAAGTTTACGGAAAGATAATGAACGTGTAGTTCACGTAACGTAACACTTAAACAAGTGATTTAAACCTTTAGTAAAGGTTGAACGAAATGATTGAATGGGATTAAAAGACAAAGAATGTAATGAATGTAAACGCAACGTAGTTGCGATGAACGATCGGTCTTAGCGTACAACGAACAGTATAGCTTCGACATTAAGAAAGGATAATGAACGCGGGGTTCATGTAATAAAGAACGAATGAAAGCCGTAACGAACGGTAATGAGATTAACGAAAGTCCAAATTTGAGTTAGATAGAGAAGGATAGAAGGAAAGTAAGCGTTAAACACTTTAACCGACGTGAGGGTTGAGTGTACGCGAATATTAAACGGGCAGAACCTACACTCCTTGTATATTTTGACCGTAAGGTAATGAAGAATGTTAAATGAACCGGACGTTGTAAGATATGAATAAGGTAACGTAAAATACTTAATGCTATGAATGCGTAGAATTAATATTGAATGATCGTTCAGAGTATACAAAAGACTGTATGACTTAGACAATAAGAATGAATCATGAGGTATGGCATTTAGTTGCCAGAAAGCCATAAGGAATGAGAAATTAACTTGACGAACATTATAGTTTAATGGTTCGGATAGGTTAAGATAAAGTTAGGTTTTAGTACAATCGTAATCTTTAATGGTTGACATATAGGAGTTGGGCTAAATAATTCCTTCAGAGAGCGGAGGTATATACGAAACTAGCTACCGATCTAACTCACTGTGAAAGACAGTGTAGACGAAATGGGAACTTATTTGTTGGTTGTTTGTGGGAAACCACTCAGAGTACCATATGGACTACTAGCAGAGAAGCGATGTGTACTGAGTCCTAGAAGAGTTATAAGAAGAAGATGAGAATGTAAATCATCAAAGATGATGAACGTATGAGTAAGACATCTCTGTATGTCATAAAGTCGTAAACTAATAAAGAAAGTTAGTCGCATAAACGTAGATTGTAAGAACGCGAACCCTAAGAAATAAAGTTAAGTAAACCAATGCATAAGTCAAGTATATGACTAATTGGTGTATGTGTTTTTCCTTATGTATTATATAGGGATTGAATGAAGCGCAAAGATAAGTCGTGGGTCATGCGTAAGGCAAGTTTCCTAACTTCATTCATATTACATGAATGCTAGTTTCTTAAAATTCTCAGATGTTAAACTTGAGAAGTTTTGTCTATGTGCAAATGTGCGATATTTGTACAAGGTGGTAGTATGTATGAGGCATTGTGCCATAATTTGAACACTTTGGTGTTTCTATGAGATGAACTGTTCTGTGATTAAGCTGTTCAATTCAAGTATGTTCTGTTTATACATGAACCGTTATTGTTAAGTATGTGCTAATGATTCTAGCCAAACAAGATGTGTATGGAAAAGGTAGAAGAATGAAAGTATTTCAAAGTGAATTTGACTAATGTTTTAAAATGATAGGAATCGAGATTATTCCTATTATTCAAGCTGCTTCATAACCTTTGTTCGGTTATTGAAGTCTTAAAAGAATGTTTAAATTCTTGAAGTTGTTTATTCAACTGCTATGACTTACCGGGTAATTGAATGCCGACACTTGCTTTAAATGAAAAACATTTTCAGCGTACGAGGTTAGAAAGAACTTAAGGATCTCGTAAAGATCAAGCTGATCGGTATCCAGAAGAAATGACATTCAGTATGTGAATGTGTGTGAAGATCAAGCAAAGACTTGTAATGAAGAATAGTTTAATTGAACTATAGATTAGTTTAATGAACTGTTATGTATCCTTGGTGGCGGATAAAAGTCACTCTTGTAAGATGAAATGAATAATGTATTTATCATTATTTGTAATGAAAGAGGTTATAAGGTTTTAGAACCTGGGATTTGAGAATGTATGTTGTTATATTTCACTATATAATGATGTATGTTTGGAAGATGATGTACTCGTGATGCACGGAATCCGGGTGTAAAGATAGACCGAATTTTGGGGCATTACAAGGATCTTCGAGGTATTTTCTTTTTTGGTTTTGGTTTGGATTTAGTTCAGAGATATCTATTTGGAGGTATTCAGATATCAGAATGTCTTTGGTTGGGCTGATGGGGGCTTCGGACGAAACAACCTTGGGCGTTTCGGTGGCAGTGATTTTAGCAATGGCTTTATTGCACCTCTTTTTAATCTGAAGGATCTTAGTCCTTTCGTAGTTAGGCATATCTAATGGGCTCTTCTTTCTTGTAAAGGATGGGGTGGGAATTGTTGTGGTGGACGGTTGAGGAACACTTGTTGGTGGGTTCGGTTTGATATTAGTGGTGGATAGTTCTTTTGATATAATTATCAAAGGGGTTGTTTTGGTGATAGGAGGGGTAGAAGAGGATTGGCTGACATCATCAGTGGGTGTTGGCTAGATCGATGAGGGATACTACAAACAAATAATGGGTCAGAATTAGTGATAACAAAAAAGATAAAAATGCAAGAAAAGAAAGGCTTCGGGACTTACATTTATGTTCGTACAGCCAGGTCTGGTTGGTCAGAAGCCCGAAGTTTCATTCATTCATTGACAGTTTTTTCAACCAACTTCATTATTTCCACAATTCGATTTTGGGAAAGCTCACCGATGACGACGTTTGGGCATTGGAACTCAGCCCAATCTGAAATCTTTTATGTATCGGGGCCTCGGATGAATAACCATCGTGTATGACATCCCTTGTTGCTCGAATGGGTGTTCATCATGGATCATTTTTCGACATGTTTTGGTTGGTTTAGTTTGGTTTGTTGTTTGTTTATTTGCCTAAACCCTGGTTTTCGGGATCGGCTCATGGAGAAGAAGGAGAAGAAGAAGTCAATGGTTGGTGGGATGCCGAGCTCGTGGCAAACGACAATAAAAGCGATGATGTGAATATAAGAGTTCAGCACCAACTGGGAGAAGCCGATGCTGATAAACCCTAGTAGGGTAACCATTAAGGCTTAGAGGGGTAGACAAACCCCTTTTTACAGTTAGGTAAGGGGCATATGTGACGCCCCCCAAAATAGGTATACATCACCCATCTTGAGTCGCCAAATACATGGTACAAAAATCAAATACAACAGTGTAAAATACGACAAAACATAATCTAAGAGTTTTAATAAGAATATTGTCATCTACACAATATCCACACTCAATGGAGTCCTCATTACATTTATTGTAACACTATTTAACAGAATAGTGAGGACTACTAATGCTATCATCCGACCGTCAATCCATTCCCCGACTAGTCCCACTACGCTCTCATTTCCTCAAGAGAATAAAGAAAAGAAAGGGTGAGCTCAACTAGCCCAAGAAGAAATATTATGACTAAGATAATGTAGAATAAATTATCATTAGCCTTCAACAAAGTTTAAAACCGATAAAATATAATAAACATCAAGTTTAATCATAGCGGTGAACAAGCAATCCATTAGAAGAGTCAAGTAGAGAATAAAATCTACTATCTTCTATGATTTAAAAGGTTTTTTCATCACTTTTATCACCGAGACTCAACTTTTAATAAATAAACCACATCATTCCCGCACTACTACTGCCAAGGATATTCATTAGTATCACGACCACAAATTATCCATGCACTACGGGCCAAGGATATTCGTGGTATTCATCAATGGTCATGATCATGCCAACAATCGTCCATCAATGCACTACGGCCAATGAGGACTTTTACCAAATCATTTATAACATTACGGTCATGATTATACCAAATAATCCCTGATCATAATCATACCAAGTCCATCTATGCACTACAGGCCACAGATGACTTTCAACATATTATAAACACGAGGATGATGACAATGATATAAGAATTCAATAAAACAAGTTCAAGGATAAATTTGTAAAGATTTATAATTTAATTTATCCAAAATCAATAACGTCCAAATTGTCAACATGATAATCGCTTTGTGGAGTAAAATTCAAGAATGCTCGTAAGAATATTTCCATGAAAAGATATCGATGAAGCGTAAATATCAAGGATATTCCACTAATTTCATGGAGTATAGAAGCCAAAACTTTAATCAACCGAGTATAATAGAATATATGAAACCGCAAATGGATTTTTTGCCGCCATGCGAGAATCCACGTGATGCATTATTCCAATATAATAATAAAGAATGGAACCAGTCACGTCATACGTTATACGCACATGCATACGTGATATTCTAACAGTAATAATAAAGAATGGAACCAAGTCATGCATGCGTAATCCGCATGCATGACAAGATGTTCCAACATAATAATAAAGAATGGAACTAGGTCATGTGTAATCCGCATGCATGTGATGTTCCAATGTAATAATAAAGAATGGAATAACAAATGAAATTCACCGTGCATGCGATAGATCGCATGCATGTGTTATTCCAATGTAATAATAAAGAATGGAATAATGTAAGAATTTTACCATGTATGCGGATTATTGATGCAAAAGTTATTCCAACATAATAATAAAGAATGGAATAACAACCCTTACGAGTATTGAAAGAAAATAACTCTCTTCATGAATACGAAAAGAATAATACCCTTACCTTAGAAAAATTGGATACTGGAATAAATGAGGTAGCAGACTTCTTCTTCTTCTCTCTATAATTTCTCTCTATAATAATTGCTCTAAAGCTTTTGTGAATTGGTGATAAATGAAGGAAGAATGAGCTTCTATTTATAGAAAAATATAGTTTCGATAATCGCACGCTTTTGGGGCTCAAAATATTACAAGATAATAATATCTTCCTCTTTTTTTCATTTTTAATTTAGTCCTGCAAGTATTATCAAACTTACACCACCTCCCCTAATAGTACATGAATGTGAATCAATAGTACACTATTGTGAATAAATAGTTATAAGCATGTGAAATAATAGCAATTAATTGCTCATTTATCCGATTAATTACCCGATTGGTTAATATAACCTCCAGAAATCAATTATTATCGAAATAAATGTCGATTTCCACTAACACTAATAATTCCAACACAATGGAACTATCAATTTCATCTTTAATCAACACAACTTATTCATCATTAATATTATAACTCACAATATTTAACAACCAAATCGCTCCTGTGAAAGAGGGGCTTTTCGATAAGGATTTCTCCTTATCAAGCCTCAATTAGGTGACCAAACCTCTCCTCGACAGTAACTTCTAGACATCATCAATATTGCAAATAATAATATGAATAACTTTGTCGCCTCAATTATTGATTTAATAATAATAAATATTATGCGATGATAATCGTGACAATAATTGAATCAATAATACGAGAGATATGATGCAAAGAATTATCGTAGTAATAATTGAGTATAATCGAAAGTGACTTCACGTAAGATCAATAATCAATATCATGTGCTACTACGCAACCACGCCAGACATCGCATTTTTTTACTATCGGTAGTTCAACAGCTTTTAATTCAGTAACACTTTCGCCACCGTTATTTTTATAAAAAGATAATTTCGTCATTTTCTAACTACGATAATACTTCCGCTGTGGGGTCCACTAATGATTGTGCCGTCGCATTTAATATTCCCCTCGTTAAAACGAATATTCCCCACCAATCAATATTATATAACCACTTAATTACTTTGCAAAATTTGTAAATATTACCCACAACTATAACATTATATCAAATCCACACCATAATATTCAAAAATATATTTCGAAAAAATTATTCTTTATTCATAAAAGTTGGGGTCGTACAACCTCCCCTTCTTATGAAATTTCATCCTCGAAATTAGGGTACGACTGGTATATCAAGAGGTGAGGATACCTTGATTTCATTTTAGATTCTAACTCCCAGGTCATTTCCTCAACATCGTGGTTTCTCCACAAAACTTTGACTTGAGGTATAACTTTAGAGCGCAGAATAGGATCCTTCTTATCCAAGATTTTAACAGGTAACTCTTCATACGTTAAATCTTCCTCTATCTCGTCTGGTTCTAATTCAATAATGTGGTTAGGGTCTTTCATATATTTATGTAACATAGATATGTGAAAAATGTTATGAACACGAGACATACTTGGCGGTAAGGCGAGTTTATAGGCCACGCTTCCTACTCGATCGAGGATTAAAATGGGCCAATGAATCGAGGGTCGAGCTTTCTCTCTTTCAAAAATCGTAAATCCCTTCCATGGAGCAACACGTAATAACACATGATCTCCAATATCAAATTCCACGCCCTTTCGATGAAGATCAAAGATAACTCTTTTGTCGATCTTGTGAGGTTTTTATACGTTGTCGATCGTTTGAATCTTTTCCATAGTCATACGCACCAACTCCGGTCCCAACAACGCTGCTTCACCCACCTCATCCCAAAGATATCGAGAACGACACTTTCTTCCATACAACGCCTCAAATGGAGCCATGCCAATACTTGCTTGATAACTCATTGTTGAGGAAAACTCCACCAATGGTAAGAACTTGTCCCAACTTCCTTTGAAGTCAAGGACACAGTAGTCTTAATAAATCTTCAAGAGTTTGAATAGTCCTCTCCCGATCGCCATCCGCTTCGAGGATGATATGCCGAGCTAAATCGTAAATCCGCGCTCATAGCTTTTTGCAAACTAACCCAAAATCTTGAAGTGAATCTTGGGTCTCGATCGTAAACTATGGATACCGCATACCATGCAATCTTACAATCTCGCTTATGTACATACGAGCAAGACGCTCAAGTGTATAAGTTTCTCGATAGGTAGAAAATGAGCAAACTTGGTCAATCTATCAACAATGACCCAAATCGCATCTATACCTTGAGAAACCTTGGGAAGACCAAAGAATTAAATCCATGGTAATGTGCTCCCACTTCCATTCTAGAATTTCAAGTGGTTGCAATGGACCTTTTGGTACTTGATGTCTCCGCCTCTCGCTGACAAGTTAAACACCTTGAGATAAACTCCGCTATCTCTCTCTTCATATTGCTCCACCAAAATGTATGTCAAGATCACGATACATTTTGGTACTCCTGTGATGGATTGCAAATATGTGTGTGTTGTGCGCCCATCATGATTTTATACTTTAAATCGTGGTTGTTAGGAACACAAAGTCCGGAGTTGACTCAAGTATTCCTTCTTCATCGATTCTTGCTTCCTAGATAAAGCACCTTTTGCACTTTCTTCCTCATACGATCAACTCCGTGTCTCAGAGCTTGAGCAACTTTTAACTTTATCGATTAAAGTCTATTCTACTCATATATTCTCCATCATCACATGGGTCCCTGGAGTCTTTAACTCTATCTCCATCCTTTATAAGTCATATAAAATGGGCCTTTGCGTTGACAATAATGCACTCATACCCGCATATGATCTTCTACTCAATGCACCAGCTACTACGTTCGCTTTTCCAAGATGGTATTGAATGGTATGATCGTAATCTTTCAACAACTCAAGCCATCGTCGTTGCCGCATGTTAAGTTCGTTTTGAGTGAAGAAATATTTGAGGCTTTTATGATCCCTATAGATTTCCCCTTTCTCTCCATATAGGTAATGCCTCCAAATCTTAAGCACAAAAACGACTGCTGCCAACTCTAGATCATGAGTAGGATAATTCCTCTCATATTCTTTTGAGTTGTCGTGAGGCATAGGCTATGACTTTCCCATGTTGCATGAGAACACATCCTAACCCTTTGCCTCAAAGCATCATCAGAGATGACAAATCCCTCCGAGCCGATGGTATTGTCGTAACAAAATCTTTGAAATGAGTCTCCTCTCGAGTTCTTGAAAACTCTTCTCACATTCCTCGCCTCAACCGAATTTTGTATCTTTTCGAGTCACCGAAAGTTAATGGAGTAGCGATTCGAGAAAACCTTTCTACGAATCTCCGATAATAACCAAATGTTCTTTAGAAAGCTACGATTTCTATATCGATTTAGGTTGCTCCTACTTTTGAATTGCTTTCAATCTTTGTTTCGTCAACAGATATCCCATGATTTGATATCACGTGCCCAAGGAATGCAACTTCCTCAAGCCGTAACTCGCATTTCTTCAACTTGGCATATAACTTGTTTTCACGAAGCTTTTGGAGTATCACCTTCAAGTGTTGCTTTCATGGTCTTCACGGGTTTTGGAGTATATGAGGATGTCATCAATAAAGACGACCACAAAGTGATCCAAATATTCCTTGAATACTTTGGTTCATCATATCCATGAAGGCAAAGTAGGAGCATTAGTCAATCCAAAAGACATGACTAAGAATTCATAATGCCCGCACTTCTAGTTCTCGAAAGCGATCTTTGAATGTCATCAGTTTTAATCTTCAACCGATGATATCCTAACGAAGATCAATCTTTGAAAAGAATTTGGCGCCTTGCAATCGGGTCAAACAGTCATCAATGCGAGGCAACGGCACCTATTTTTGATGGTGACATGATTCAACTCCCGATAATCAATACAAAGTCGATACTTCCATCTTTCTTCTTCACACGAATAGAACAGAGCACCCCAAGGAGACGTACTAGGATGAATGAAACCGATGTCTAACAATTCCTCGCAATTGGGTCTTTAACTCCTCAAGTTCAATAGAGCCATTCGATATGGGGCTTTGGAAATGGGTTTTGTACCGTTTCAAGGTCGATAAAAAATTCAATTTCACGCCCGGGGTAGGCCAGAAGTTCTTCGTGGAATACGTCAGAAATTTATTAACAATAGAAATATCTTTCAAATCGATTTATTTTTGTTTAAATCAGGATATGAGCTAAGAAAGCTTGACATCCGCTTTTTCAATAAACGAATAGCTTTATGGCTTGAGATGACCGTGATTGATTTTAATGGTTTGGTCACTTGAATTCGCATAATAGGTTGATTAGGAATATGAAAGCTAACAACCTTACAAAAAATAATCAATTTTAGCATGATGAGTAGTTAACCAATCAATCCCTTGAATCACGCCAAATGCAAGTATTTTTAAAGAAATAAGATCGATAGTAAAACGCATGGTTACCGATTTGAATCAAACAAGACTTATAAACAAAGGATGTAATGAAGGTTTCTCCCAACTGAGTTTCAACCGATAAGTCAAAGTCTAATTTCTCCTGAGTCAAATTTAAACGCTGAGCGCAAGTAGGAGAAATAAAAGAATGGGTAGAACCGATATCAAATAAGGTATAGACTTCGCTAGAGTTTATGATAAGCTTACCCGTGATGACCTCGTCGTTTTCCTTGCTTTTTTGGGAGGTTACGACAAACGCCTCCTTTGAACTACCGGCTTTTGACTTTTTCGGGACGACTTTTTGGTGCCTCCATCCCAAATGGACTTGTCTTTGGTGCACGACAAAATCAAAGCTAGGTGACCTTCTCTTCCATAATTATAACACGCTTTGATCGCATCGCGCAGCTTTGACCGATATGTCCTCCCTCCGTATTTGAAGCATATGATAGGTGGTCGTTTCCTTCCTTAACAACGGTGTCAGTGCCGACGCCTTTCCATCATCGTTGAATCTCCTTTTTCTTGAAATGTCCATTTTACTATCTTGCCATGATTACCACCGGCGTGGTTACCATTTCGCATGTTGATTCCTCCACGCTTGTTGTCACCGCTTCGATGATCGCTACCACCGGTATTATCATTTTGTTTACCGCTTTCTCGGTTGAGTTGACTCAAGTATCGCGCCCCAATAATCGAGCCCTATTAACAACATCTCAATACAAACACAGCTTTGTGAGAAATTTAAGTATTGACGATCTCTAAGTTTCAAACCTCTTAGAAACATCCGCCATTCTCTCCTCATTATCAACCAAGTGAGACGCAAACCGGACAACTCGGCAAACTTAGCTTCAGATCGTGACACGGGCCATATTGTTCTCGCTCCAACTTGATGAACTCTACCTCTTTCATGTGACGAATACTTTCGAAAAGTACTTGTCGTTGAATAGTTCTTGGAACTTCTCCCAAGACATCTTCAGCAAGCAAAGTCGAGTACGCTTTTACCGATTTCCACCAAGAATCGCCTCTCCTCGCAACATAAAGGTGGCAAATGAACCTTTTTCTCCTCGGAGCATCCCAAAACATCAAATATCTTGGTGATCTCGCTTTATCCACGCTTCGCCTTAAGTGGTTTTGGCTCTCCAATAAACTCCGGTGGTCCCAGCCTCTTGAACTGCTTAGCGGTGACCGTCCGAGAGTTTCTAGTGTTTCCACCTACATTTTGGATGTGAGCCGCCTCGCCTCACCGATGTTGCATGAATTGATAAAGCCTCCGAACATTCCATCGCTCATCATTTGGTCGGTTGTTGTTGTTTGCATGAGGATTGTCGCCTTCCTCGATGCACATTATCCTCGATTATTGATCCGTGGAGACTCAACGGCCTCCTCGTGCTCCATTGCTATTCTCAACATTCTCTGATGTCATTTTCAAATACCGCCACAAAACAAGGGTTAATTGACATGTCACATATTATCCCTATACTCCGACCGACCAAATAAATAAATACCAAATAAACTTAGGTAGGTCATACTAGCGAAGGAATTCCCCTGCCTCCCTCCTCCTAGTTCTTGTCTCACATCTCAAACCAGTGATCATATCCCTAAGCTTTGATACTAACCGTGACGCCCCCAAAATAGGTATACATCACCCATCTTGAGTCGCCAAATACATGGTACAAAAATTCAAATACAACTTAATTATACAACAAATGTGTAAAATACTGACAAAAACATAATCTAAGAGTTTTAATAAGAATATTGTCATCTAGACAATATCCACACTCAATGGAGTCCTCATTACATTTATTGTCACACTATTTAATGTAATAGTGAGGACTACTAATGCTATCATCCGACCGCCACTCCGCTCCCCGACTAGTCCCTTTGCCACGCTTCTCATTTCCTCAAGAGAATAAAGAAAAGAAAGGGTGAGCTCAACTAGCCCAAGAAGAAATATTATGACTAAGATAATGCGTAATAAATTATCATTAGCCTTCAACAATGTTAAACCGATAAAATATAATAAACATCAAGTTTAACTCACAATGAACAAGCAATCCATTAGAAGAGTCAAGAGAGAATAAAATCTACTATCTTCTATGATTTAAAAGGTTTTTCATCACTTTTATCACGAGACTCAACTTTAATAAATAAACCACATCATCCCCCACTACTACTACCAAGGATATTCATTAGTATCACGACCACAAATTATCCATGCACTACGCCAAGGATATTCGTGTATTCATCAATGGTCATGATCATGCCAACAATCTCGTCCATCAATGCACTACTACCAATGAGGACTTTTACCACATCATTTGTAACATTACTGGTCATGATTATACCAATAATCCTCGTCATAATCATACCAAGTCCATCTATGCACCATGTGCCACGTATGACTTTCAAACATATTATAAACATGAGGATGATGACAATGATATAAGAATTCAATAAAACAAGTTCAAGGATAAATTTGTAAAGATTTATAATTTAATTTATCCGTAAATCAATAACGCCCAAATTGTCAACATGATACTCTTTTGTGGAGTAAAATTCAAGAATGCTCGTAAGAATATTTCCATGAAAAGATATTGGATGAAGCGCAAATATCAAGGATATTCCACTAATTTCATGGAGTATAAAAGCCAAAACTTTAATCAACCGAGTATAATAGAATATATGAAACCGCAAAAATGGATTTTTGCCGCCATGCATGTAATCCACGTAGATGCATTATTCCAACAATAATAAAGAATGGAATAATGTAAGAATCACAAATACATGCGTAATCCGCATACAGTATAAATGTGATATTCCAATGTAATAATAAAGAATGGAACCAGTCATGCGTAATCCGCATGCATGTGATGTTCCAATGTAATAATAAAGAAAGAATGAAACCAGTCATGCGTAATCCACATGCATGTGATGTTCCAACAGAATAATAAAGAATGGAATAACAACAGAATTCACCAGTACGCGATGATCAAGATGCATATGTGTTATTCCAATGTAATAATAAAGAATGGAATAACATAAGAATTTCACCATGTATGCGGTATTAGCATGATAAAAGTTATTCCAACATAATAATAAAGAATGGAATAACAACCCTTACTAGTATTGAAAGAAAATAACTCTCTTCATGAATACGAAAGAATAATACCCCTTACCTTAGAAAAATTGGATACTGGAATAGTGAGGTAGCAGACTTCTCTTCTTCTTTCTCTCTTAATTTCTCTCTATAATAATTGCTCTAAAGCTTTTGTGAATTGGTGAGAAATGAAGGAAGAATGAGCTTCTATTTATAGAAAAATATAGTTTCGATAATTGCACGCTTTTGGGGCTCAAATATTACAAGATAATACCTTCCTCTTTTCTTCATTTTAGAATTTAGTCCTGTGACTTAAAAGTATTATCAAACTTGCACCACCTCCCCTAATAGTACATGAATGTGAATCAATAGTACACATGTGAACAAATAGTTATAAATAGTTATAAAGATGAAATAATATCAATTAATTGCTCATTTATCCGATTAATTACCCGATTGGTCAATATAACCTCAAGACATCAATTATTATCGAAATAAATGTCGATTTCCACTAACACTAATAATCCCAACACAATGGAACTATCAATTTCATCTTTAATCAACACAACTTATTCATCATTAATATTATAACTCACAATATTTAACAACCGTGTCGCTCCTGTGAAAGAGGGGGGGCTTTTCGATAAGGATTTCTCCTTATCATGCCGCAATTAGGTGACCAAACCTCTCCTCGAAAGAACTTCTAGACATTGTCAATATTGCAAATAATAATATGAATAACTTTGTCGCCTCAATTATTGATTTAATAATAATAAATATTATGCAGATGATAATCGTGACAATAATTGAATCAATAATGTGAGAGATATGATGCAAATTAATTATCGTAAATAATTGAGTATAATTGAGTGACTTCTCACGTAAGCATCAATAATCAATATCATGTGCTACTACGCAACCACGCCAGACATCGCATTTTTTTACTACCGGGTAGTTCAACAGCTTTAATTCTGTAACACTTTCGCCGTTATTTTTATAAAAAGATAATTCATCATTTTCTAACTACGATAATACTTCCGTTGTGGGGTCCACCAATGATTGTGCTGTCATCGTCTTTAATATTTCCCGTTAAAACGAATATTCCCCACCAATCAATATTATATAACCACTTGCTTACTTTGTAAAATTTATAAATATTACCCCAACTATAACATTATATCAAATCCACACCATAATATTCAAAAATATATTTCGAGAAAATTATTCTTTATTCATAAAAGTTGGGGTCTTACAGCATAGCAGTCCAACCATCGGGGCGATGGTACAACAATCAGTTTTAGAGGGGGCTTTGAGCTCATAGGTGTCCGGGATACAATATTGTTCTCGTATTTCGACGAGATCATCATTGGTGATGGTAGATTTGGTGTTGGTGTGGTTGAACTTTGTCTCGTCTAAATGTTCTCTAATCATTTTTTGGAATTCCAACTCTGCCTTGGATGGGACCAGTGCTTGAGGGGCAGGGTTGGTGGTGGTGGTGATTGTGGTAGCTTGGGTGACGGTAGCAGTGGTGGCGATTGTGGGCTAATGGTGGCGGTGGCAGAGGTGTTTGTTGGGATATGAGGAATGGAGGAAACGGGGATGGCGTTGATAGGTTCGCTGGTGGCTGGGAAAGAGGTACTTGAGGAAGTCATTGATGGTTGAAGAGGGAAGCTTGGCTAGAAGTTGGATTTTGCAGTAGGGATAGGAGGAACGGCAAAGAGAGTTTGGAGATTTGAAAATTAGGGGAATGTACCTGTTTGTTTTGGGGGGAAAGGGTTTTAAAATGATTTGTTTGTTCAACTTTGCGCGCTTCTCGGAGAACGATCATTAAATGGGTTGTCATGATTGCAAACGTGGGGTGTCTATGGGGCCTAGCAATGAATATTGTATATGTTATCGAGACGTTTTGGGCTTACTGCATCTATTATATAATTATTGGGCTTTTAATGAGGAACTCTTCCATTAAATGTTTCATTATAACGAAAGATTGGGGGCAATGTTGAGGCATGATTATTTGGGCCCAGGTAATATGATTGGCCAAAGTCCACGTAGAGTAAGCCTCCCCACGCGGGAATCTATTTTGGCAATTTGATAACTTTAAAGAAAATAAGATTCCTAATTATATTTGATTTATAACTCCTAAGAAAAGTGTGAGGATATAATTCGACTTCCTTTCCTTAAGGAGATTCAGTTTAATCACATTAAGGAATCATACTAATGAAGAATCCTATTTCTATACGGGGAAGAGTTGGGAGAAAGTAATCTGATCACTATAAATACAAGGCTACACCCTAATTATTAGGTACAACATTATTTTACAGCATTAAAGCATTAAGTCTCAATTGTTAAAATCTTATTCAGTCTGTACTTATTCATACCGGAACTATCCTCCGGCGGTCCAAGCCGTCAAAGTTCATGTGTGATTTCGTTTATGTACAGTATTGAACGCGTTATTGGTGATTGAAGCATGTTAACACGTCCCATTAATTAAGGCGAAGATAATGTTATCATTTTTGAGAGCAAAGACAATGTTATCATTTATTAGAGTGATTAAGTTTAGCTAAAACAATTACAATAATATCAGTAAATATACTCTGATAGTATTGTTTTTATTTTGAAAATATCAACAGTCTTAATTAAATGTCTCTTTAACATATACTATTAGTGTAAAACTATCAAATTTAAGATGTGCACATATCATTATCTGAAATAATTTTTTTTAAATCTTATAAATATTATAAGGTAGCTAACTTGGTTAACCAAATGAGTAATTTCCTTTTTCTCATTATATAACTGAAATTCTTTATGTGCAACAGAAGAAAGATAAATAAATTGTATCTATATTTTCTTGGACAATTCTTTAAAAATATGACGATAAACTTGTTTCAACAATAAATACTAACATATGGGAATATATTATATATAGTATAAAAGAGAATTATAAAAACTCACACATTATTATTTTATATTTATTACTTAGTGTTAACATTATTCGTAATCTAGTTAATCATGAAATTTTTCTACGAATAAATCATTTCTCTTCTATGAAATTATCCATGCACTTTCTTATAAAAAAAAAAGAGAATAAAAACCAATTTACATGTTTCAAGTATTCTTGGTGGGAAATAATGAATGGAAACATTGAACAAAAGAAGAGAATACTGGTTTCTTGAGTGGATTCAATGTATGCACCACTTTCTCACTCCTTCTTCAGATGAATGAATATGCCAAAACAGAGCAAAAGCGTAAAACAGAAGCTGAATTTTATTTCTCCATTACTTTTATTACAATGATAATGGATATCACTATTTATACTATTATATAACAATGTAACTAAGGTAAAGTTATGTAAACTGTAGTTAATATTCTGTTGTAAAATGGTGTACTACACTACACTGCAGCTTCATCATGGTCCAGCTCTTGTTCACGTTTGGTAGCTGTCATTGAGAGAGCATTTGCTATCTTGCATCGCAGCACTATGACAGGTGATGGTGTGACTGACATAACTGCAGCTGAAGTACACACCATGTTAGCTCTATTACTCCCCCCACAAGTTGGAGGAGCACAAGGGTTGTGCAACCCCAACTTGGAAGCTAAAAACCAATGAGGTACCTTTCCTAGAGCTTTGGTGAGAAGATCAGCTAGTTGATCCTTGGAAGGAACTTTGATAGGAGAGATAATCCCAGCCTGCACCTTCTCCCTCACAAAGTGGCAATCAAGCTCAATATGTTTGGTCCTGGCATGATATACTGGATTCTCAGCAATATCTATGGCTGCTTTATTATCACAATGAATATGAGTAGGACCAATAATTGTGACTTGAAGATCCTTTAATAAACTGTGCAACCATAAAACTTCACAAGTAGTGGTTGCAAGAGCCCTATACTCGGCCTCTGCAGTGCTGCGAGAGGTAACAGATTGTTTCTTGGATTGCCAAGAAATAAGAGAAGAACCCAATAGTAGACAAAAGCCTGTGACTGATTTTTGAGAGAGGTAGACAATTTGCCCCAATCACTATCACAATATCCAAATTAAAAACAAGACTATTGTTAGAAGGATAAAATAGACCTTGACTTTCAGACATTTAAGATATCTTAGCACTCTAGTGGTCGCATCAAGATGTTTTTCCTTGGATGTTGCATGAATTGACTAAGTAAAGTGAACCGAATAGCTAATGTCGGTCTTGAAAGGGTTACATATAACGACTTGCCAACCCAACTTCACGTAGATAGAAGGATTTTGAAGTAATGCACTAAAACTTCATTATCATGAAGCTTAGTATCTTGATCCAATGGAATAGTTAAAGGTTTGGCATCCACCATGTTAAATTTGAAGTCGAGAAATCAAGAATAAACTTTTTCATTGACCGAGAAAAATACCATGATGATCTCTAACAATTTCAAAACCCAAGTAGTACTTGATTTCTCCCAAATCTTTAATATCAAATTTGGTATCAAGCATGTGCTTCAAAACTGTAACTTGAACAAAATCATCACCTGTAACCAATATATCATCCAAATACACAACAACTGTAAACAAATTGTCATCCTTGAGTGTGAAAAGGGAATAGTCTAGTCTGCTAAGGACTGTGTATACCCAACTTCTAGTAAACTGGTGGTAAGCTTGATAAACCATTTCCTGGAGGCCTGCTTAAGCCCATAAAGGGATTTCTGGAGCTTACACACAAGAAGAGATGAAGAAGTGGGAACTATATAACCCTGAGGAAGATCCATATAAACTTCTTCAAGTAAGTCTCCATGTAAAAAAGCATTATTCACATCTAGTTGGTGCACTGGCCAAGATCTAGCAGCAGCGATTGCTAGAAGACATTTAACTGTGACCATTTTAGCCACTGGTGCAAAAGTGTCATGGTAATTAATCCCCTCAGCTTGTGTATAACCTTTAGCAACAAGTCTTGCTTTGTATCTTTCAATTTCTCCATTAGCAAGATATTTTATCTTATACACCCATTTACAACCAACTGTGCTTTTACCCTTAGGAAGTTCAACTAACTTCCATGTGTTATTAGCTTCCAGAGCATGAAGCTCTTTATTCAATGTCATGTGACCCAATTAGGATCTTTGGTCACTGAGCAAAATAAGTGGGTTCTTTCACATGGGACAAATTTGCTATGAATTTTTGGTGAGAGGAAGGAAAAGAGGAATAAGAAATGTAATTTGCAAGAGCATATTTAGAATAAGAAGATACCTGAGATTCTGGAGAGCTGACAGCTGATAACAAGCTAGTAGATTTACTAGATATATCATAGTCCTTCCACCACTGTGGTCTTGTTTTAGTTCTAGTAGAAACTCGAGCTGGGACATCGAGATTGATAGGAGAAAAAGAAATGGAAACTTCAGATTGAGAAAGCTCAGGTGTAGAATGATTATGAGAAGATACAACAGGAGAATTGATAATAGAAGACTCAGTTGGGGATTCATGAGTAGATGTAGAATCTGTAGGAGATACAAAATTATCAACCCACGGTAAGATTGCATGAGGATCATTTCCAGAAGTTATGTTGGATTGAGATGTGAGAAAAGGAAAATTGGTTTCATGGAACTTGACATGCCTGCTAACAAATATTTTCTTGGTTTGGAGATCAAGTATTTTGTAACCTTTCTGACCTCTGGGATATCCTATGAATACTCCTCTTATAGCTCGAGGAGCAAATTTGTCTGTTGGGTGTATAGAAGCATATGCTAAGCAACCAAAAACTTTTAAAGCATCATATCTTGGAGGATGTCCAAACAATAGTTCATGAGGGCTTTTATAGTGAAGAACAGGAGTAGGCAATTTGTTAATTAGGAAAGTGGTTGCAAGAATACATTCTCCCCAAAAATGTATAGGCAAACCAGACTGGAATCTTAGGCTTCTTGCCATTACTAACAAATGCCGATGTTTTCTTTCCACCCTAGCATTTTGTTGTGGTGTATGAACACAAGAACTTTGATGTAATATTCCATGAAAAGAAAGAAAAGGAGAAATATCCATATTGAAAAATTCTGTTCCATTATCACTTCTAAACATTTTAATGTGCTTATTAAATTGCATTTTGACATAAGCTATAAAATCTAGAAGGACATGAAACACATGTTGCTTTGTTGGTATAAGGAAAGTCCATGTTGCCCTGGAATGATCATCAACCACAATTAAGAAATATTTGCAACCATATTGTGTGGATGTATTATAAGGTCCCCACAAATCAATGTGAATGAGATCAAAAATACAAGAAGCATAACTAGAACTGTTATTAAAAGGTAAGCTACATTGTTTTGCAATAGGACAAATGGGACATGTCTCATTACAAGAAGAATCAATGTCTGATTCAAGAACATCAATTTTATTTAAAATGGATAGAGAAGGATGCCCTAGTCGCAAGTGCCACAATGCACTTGTCTTAGATTTAGAGACTGAGTTAACATGGCTAGAACTAAAACTTGAACCACAAGGAGATGAACTAAGATGTAAGTGATAAAGTCCTTCATGCTCGTTACCAACTGCCAGGACTCTCTTCTGGTTCTGGTCCTGAAAAATGCATTTGTCAGGGAAAAAAGAAACTGAACAAGAAGAATCTCTGGTTAATGTGCTGATGGATAAGAGATTGTAGTTGAAAGAGGGCACAAAAAGCACTTTGTACAATGTCAAATTAGAACTTAATTTGACTGAACCAATTTGATTAATTTTCACAGTGGTTCCAGTAGGTAATGAAATATGTAATGGGTAGTTCAAATGACAGACATCATGCATAATCTTCAAATTATTGCACATATGATCTGTTGCTCCTGTATCTATGATCCAAGTGTGATGAGACATATGTGATAAAGAAGAGAACATAGAGGTTGTACCTGCTATGTGAATATGATCTTCAGGAGATTTCATTCCCTTATTAGCAATCATCATCTTCATCATGTGATTAACTTGTGTCAACTGAGATTGTAATAACTCCATCTGTGAAGGGTCAGATGGTATAGTAGTCATGAGACCATTGTCAACACTTGTCTGCATTGCTTTAGGAATTGTTCTGAAATTATAATTTCTAGCTGCAAATTTCCCTTTCTTCTTCCCTTTCTTTGGAGGATATCCATGCAGTTTGAAACAGGTGTCTCGAATATGATTTTCTCCATTACAATAGGAGCACTTTAGTGGTTGTTTAGTAATTGAATTCTGAGTACTATTACTAGTAGGACTACTTGCACTGGAAGCATTTCCTTGATTATATTGTGAAGTACTATACTGTGAATGTCCAGAGTGTGTGAAGTCCTTGTACTGAGAATGAACATTTCTCCCTGTAGCTGCAAAACTAGCACCATCTGAATAAGAAGGCAAATATCCTTGTCTTTGTTTCTCATCCTGTTTTATCAAGGAAAATGCCTGAAGAACAGATGGTAATGGATCCATCATCAATATTTGACCTCTAGGTGTAGCATAACTATCATGAAGACCCATGAGAAATTGTATAAGCTTCTTCCTCTGCTCTCTTTCCTCTTGGATCTTATGAGCACCACAAACACAATTCACAGTAGGTTCTAAAGCTCCATATTCATCCCACAAACTTTTAAGTCTATGAAAATAAATCTCCACAGACCTATTTTCCTGCTCAAGCGAATGAATGTCTCTAAGTATTTCATAGATTCTGTGGCCATTAACTCCAGAAAATCTCTCATGAAGCTCATTCCAAACCTCAAAGAAATTTTAATTTACAAAATTCATTCCATCACTGATTTCATCAGAAACTGTGTTTAAAATCCAGGTAATCACCATATCATTCACTCTATCATATTGAGGTTTTAAGGATGAATTTTCTGCAGGTTTAGGAAATGAACCATTAACAAGCATCAACTTGTTTTTGGCAGACAATGCTATTTGCATCGATCTTTTCCATGGACCAAAATTTTACGTGCCGATGGCTTTTTGGCAATTAAAATTAGTCCAGGATGATCATTATTGTGCAAATAAAGAGGATGAGAATTTGATTCGACTGACAATGAATCAAAATTATTATGACTAGAATCATCAATTTGATGTTGTGTACTAGATGTAGAAATATCAGGTGAATTATTTGCTACTACATTAGCATAACTAATCTTATTGTAAGAAAAAGCCATTGATATGAAATTTTAATGGAGTATAGAAGATCTGATTCATGTACAAAACTAGAATAAGAATGGTCAAATTTCTAGCTTAGAAAAGAGTAGATCAAGAGAAAACAAACTTGATTTGATTGCAGAATAGTGAAATAGATCTGAGCTTTGATACCATGTTAGATTCCTTCAGATGAATGAATATGCCAAAACAGAGCAAAAGCGTAAAACAGAAGCTGAATTTTATTTCTCCATTACTTTTATTACAATGATACTGGATATCACTATTTATACTATTATATAACAATGTAACTAAGGTAAAGTTATGTAAACTGTAGTTAATATTCTGTTGTAAAATGGTGTACTACACTACACTGCAGCTTCATCATGGTCTAGCTCTTGTTCACGTTTGGTAGCTGTCATTGAGAGAGCATTTGCTATCTTGCATCGCAACACTATGACAGGTGATGGTGTGACTGACATAACTGCAGCTGAAGTACACACCATGTTAGCTCTATTATGTATAGATATTTGCTAAAAGATATGAACTGGTTTATACGACTGTTTTTGTTGAGGTAGTACCATCTAAAATTTGATTTGATTGTTTTGTGTTTTATTTTTCATTTTGCTATCAATAGATTGAATTTACATGGGTAGATAATATTCTATGTATTTGTATAATAGAACTATTAGGTATTGTAAGTTTGTTATGTGATTGTGATCAGTAGAACCTAGTAGAGCATGGATAAAGTTTCAACTTTTATGTGATTTGTTATTTTTTTACAGCTAAGAGATTTATGGTGATAGTTCTCTTTTTAATTTTTTTTGAGCTTTTCTATATTTGTGCCATAGTAGTTTGTTAAATGATTTTAAGAAATTTACATATACTTCTAAGTTCTGATGGAATAGTAGCTAGGGGTTCAATCATCATTTTTCATTTTTTAGATTGTTTTCAGTTTTGAATCTTGTGTCAAATTGAGAGAATATCACAGAGGACCGTGTTGGAAGCAAATTTGATATGATAAATCAGTGGAAAATTCTATGTTTCTTATGTCTTTTTAATTATTTTACTTTTCCAAAACATGTTCATAGATAGAGAGGCGGAGAGCTTGTTATTGAAGGTAGATTGATTATGACTCGTGAGTGGGTGTTATTTACCTAGATCCATTAGGTATTACCACTGTTGTTGGCTTGTGTATGATTTTATTTTCGGTATTGCTTTGTTCTATAATTAGAACTACTCATCTGAACTGGATGTTGGAATTTCTTATATTCATCAAGTCCGTTAAATTTCATTCTTCAATTTGGCTGCAGTGGTTTCTCAATTTTTTTCCCCAGGAGATGATAACTTTTGCCCTGGGGGGTCAGTATACCCTAATCCTAAGGAATCAAGCCTCTTTTTGTCCCTTGGTCGTCATGTGGGCGTATATTTTCCTCCTCATAAGAGGTCTCGCATCAGCGCCCCGTTTGTATTCAGTGGAGAAATGTTTGAACAGAAGCAGGCCTCAATTGAAGATCTCCCTGATGAATGCCTCTTTGAGGTCTTCAGGCGTCTCCCTGGAGGCCAAGAGAGAAGTTCATGTGCTTGTGTATCCAAACGTTGGCTTATGCTTTTAAGTAGCATCCACAATGATGAAATATGCCCCACCAAAGTTGCTCAGTCTTTGGAACCAAAGGAAAAACTTGTCTCTACCGAGGCAGTCAATGCCTTTGAAACTAACAAGAAGGGTGCAGTTGTTGATAAAGTTGAAACTCTGATTGAAGATCTAGAATTGGAGGGTGATGGGTACCTTTCTAGGTGTTTGGAAGGGAAGATAGCTACCGATGTTAGACTTGCTTCCATTGCAATTGGAACCAGTAGTCGTGGAGGATTAGGCAAACTTTCTATCAGAGGAAGCAATTCTTCACGTGGCATAACAGACCTTGGTCTTAAAGCCATTGCTCGTGGTTGCTCTTCTCTAAGGGTCCTTTCTCTTTGGAATGTATCTACGATTGGTGATGAAGGCCTTTCTGAAATTGCTAGTGGATGTCGCATGTTAGAGAAGCTTGACCTCTGTCAGTGCCCCACTATTTCTGACAAGTCTTTGCTTGCTGTTGCCAATAACTGTCCTAATCTGACCTCGCTAGCAATTGAATCTTGTTCAAGAATTGGTAATGAGAGCCTGCAAGCTGTTGGTCGTTTATGTCCCAATTTGAAGTCCATATCAATCAAAAACTGCCCGCTTGTTGGGGATCAAGGTATTGCAAGTTTGGTCTCGTCAATCAGCTATTCCCTGACAAAGATGAACCTCCAAGCCTTGAACATCAGTGATATGTCTCTTGCTGTTATTGGTCACTATGGGAAGGCTCTTACTGACCTAGTTCTTACTGGTCTCCAAAATGTTACTGAAAAGGGCTTTTGGGTCATGGGTAATGGTCAGGGTTTTCAGAAATTAAGGTCATTTGTGATTACCTCTTGCCGAGGAGTTACTGATTTGGGGCTTGTAGCTGTAGGGAAAGGTTGCCCAAACTTGAAGCAGTTTTGCCTCCGTAAATGTGCGTTCCTATCAGACAATGGATTAGTTTCTTTCGCCAAAGTTGCTGGATCACTTGAGTGCCTGCATTTAGAAGAATGCCACAGGATCACCCAATCTGGTTTCTTTGGTCTCCTTACAAACTCTGGTGAAAAGTTGAAAGCTCTTTCTTTGACGAACTGCATTGGTATCAAGGACTCGATCTCGGGGTTTTATTTCACATCTCTTTGCAATTCCCTGCAATCTCTATGCATACGTAACTGCCCTGGATTTGGTAATGCTAGCTTGGCAATGTTGGGTAGGATCTGCCGTCAATTACAGCACCTGGACCTTAGTGGGTTTAATGGAATTACAGATGAGGGGGTTCTCCCACTCATTCAATACTGTGAGGCTGGTCTGACAAAGGTTAATCTCAGCAGTTGTGCAAATTTGACAGACAAAGCGGTTTCAGCCATCGCTAAAATGCATGGTGGCACTCTTGAACTGCTAAATCTTGATGGCTGCAGATACATCACTGACACCAGCTTGGTTGCTATTGCCGAGAATTGCTTGGTGCTAAGTGAATTTGATATTTCCAAGTGTGCGATCTCTGACTGTGGGATTGCTGCCTTGGCTAGCGCTGTCCAGCTGAATTTGCGGATTCTTTCCATGTCAAATTGCTCTTTGGTATCAGACAAGAGCTTGCCCTTTTTGGCAAAGTTGGGTGAGACCCTTGTGGGGTTGAACATCCAGCACTGTTATGCAATCAGCAGCAGCATGGTTGATCAGCTTGTGGAGCATCTATGGAGGTGTGATATTCTTTTCTAACCAGAGGAAAGTAATTGAAGAACCCTGGTCATGAATTTAGTTTCCAGATGGGATTGACAGGGTTGGACAAATCAGGAAAGTTTTAAGTACCAGTTAGTTCTGTTTGGTAGGTTTTAGTGTGTAATTTTTCGGTCTAGCTATAAGTCTTCTCATAGTCCAAATTCCAGAGACTTGGATCCTTTTTTCCAGGGAACATGACTGATGTCTTTTTTTACAGCCTTCTTTCATTAGGAAGCTGTTTCAAGAATTTTGGCCTCCTAATAATGGGGTGTCGCATTCTTTGCAGCCATAGTTCCCTGAGAATACAGATGCCGACTTCTGGTTCTTGGTATAAATATCCAATGGTTCTGTTTCAGCTCTGTGCAGGCTGAGCTTTGTTAGAGTTTGTGTAACTGTCGTTTTGGGTTTGGGTCGTATCCGCTTCCAGTTTTAATTAGGTTTCTGTTTCGACTATTAGGGTGATTTGGTTCTTTGAATCTTTGTTTGCGGTTGGTTTTGCAGTTTATATCGGTGCCTTGTGTTCATGGGCTTTGGCCGTGGCAGCAGGTTCTTTTAGTCTTCTGCCACGACAACCTTATTCCTGTTCGGATGGTTGTTTTTTCTTTCTTACCAAGCCCTAGTTTTGCAGGCACCTGTTGTTTGTGAACTGTTTTGTCACCAACCTATTTGGTATGTCATGGAATTTAAATCTGCCTCTTGTAATGGAAGTGATGATGAATAAAAGAGATTGTTGTATTCTTCACACAAAGTCATTTTGTATGTTTGGTTATGATAATTGTTGTATATATGTTGCTAGTATTAGATTTGGCAACATAATTTTATTGGTTTGGTTTGTAAAAATGAAGCATTTCATTTATCGCTTGTGATTCGGTACTTTAGAAAGAGCTAGGCATCTATGTGAAAGCTTCCCCTGCATGATAATGGAAGAAGTTCAAAATATGATGGTATAATTAGCTGGTTTAATTCAGCAATCCGGAGTGTGTGTATATATATATATATATATACTTGAACCTGGTGACAAATGCGTTGCTTGTATAAATTATCTGAAATAAAATATAAAATTTGAAGTTTTAAATAGAAAGATAAAAAAAATTAAATTTAAAAAGATAAAATAATAGTATAATTAAAGTTGGCAAAAGAAGAAGAAAAAAGTTTGACAAAATTTTTTATAAAATTTAGAGGACTAAATAAAAAAATTAATTAATAAAAATAATAACAATTATATATTTAAAGTTAAATTTGGAGGATTAAGCAAAATAATATAATTTTTTTAATTAATAAGAATTAAAATAATAATATATTTAAAGCTAAAGGGGTAAAAGAGAAAAAAAAAATAGCATAACACAAAATCACCATACTACGTTACCCTTTATAAGATAGATAATATTTATATATATAGGGAATTGATCTATAACAATTATTTACTATGAACACTATTTAAATAATTGGTTTGGGCATGGGTCCTTCTAACGCAACTCTTATTATCGGTCAAAGAAATGACTAAATTGCTCTCAATTTTATTTGAATTTTAAAGTGGTTGCATGTTCTACTAGCGGTCGGACAAAACGACGTCGTAAAGTTCTCTTGTTCGCACTTCACTCTACAATAATAGAGTGACTTCAGCCTTCACTCAACGATCGTAAAATTCTCATGTTGGCACTTCACACTAAGATAGTAGTGATTTCAGCCTGAACTCAACGATCGTAAAGTTCTTTTTGAGCACTTCACCCTACAATAGTAGAGCGACTTCAACCTAACACATTTCTTTGGTTCTTTGTGTTTTATATCACTGCAAAGTGCAACAGTACATATTAAAAGGTGCAGTGCATATTATTATCTTTGCATCATGTCTTGCATTCCTTTCATTAATTAGTTGGTTTGCAAAAATTCAAATTGAATCTAGATTGGAATGTAAATGGCCTCATAGCTGACATAGATGTTGTTGAAACTTGAGTATTTCCTTAACTATGAGGATTCATTGTGGCTAGAGTACTTCTTTGGCTTTGAGAATTACCTTGACTTACATTAAATGGCCTCAAAATGCAGCAGTGCATATTAAAAGGCACAACAGTGCATAATATACATAATTAACTCTAATAAATTGCACAAATTCCCTCTATTCTGACTGCAGATGGTCGCAGATAGGATTAGCGGCTAGACAAAATTGCACAAGTTCTCTAAGAGAACCTGGTTTTGATAGTCGGCAACGACCAGACAAAACGACAATGTATTGACGAAAAACAACGTTGTTTTGCCTGACTGCTAATAGTAGTAGCGATAAGGATAAAATTCAAATAAACTCGAGGGTAACTTAGTTATTTATGTAGCCGCCAGTAATAGTTACACTGACAATTAGTCCTTTTAGCGAAGACTCATGTCCAAAATTTATTATTAGAGGGTTAAATATCTGATTGTTGAATTAGTGTTCATAATAAATAGGGGCAAATGGTCAAAAAAGCTCCTGATGTTTACCGCAATATCCCACTTGCACCCTAAACTAATTTTTTTTCTTCCAAAAGTACCCTTAACGTTACATTTTTGGGTCATTCGTGCCCCTGCCGTTAACAAAAGACAAACGGGGTTAAAATATGATGACGTGGCAGGCTTAAATATAAAATATATTCTAAATAAAATAATATATATCATTTAATCAAAACAAAAAATACTAAAATTCAAAATAAAAAAAAGCATAACTTATTTACATCATTTATTCAAAATAATAAAATTCAAATTATTTTGTTAACTAATCAAAACAACTAATTAAATAAAATAAGTTGTATAACATATTTACATCATTTAATCAAAATACTAAAATTCAAAACATAACATATTTACATCAAATACTAATTTAAAAAAATACTAATTTAAAAAATACTAAAATACTAAAAAAATCAAATTAAAAAATACTAAAAATACTAAAATTCAAATTATTTTGTTAATTAATCAAAACAACAAAAAATTACATCATTAAAATACTAAAATTATAATACTAAATACTAATTGATATACAATTTTTAAATTACTAAAATTATAATACTAAATAATATTTTTAAACTATATAAAAATTTGATGATGTAATAATCTATACATAATCTATATATATTATAAATAATATAAATAATTTGATAATCTAATAATCTATACTTAACGGTATATGTTATAATTTGAGGATGTAATAATATTTTAAAAAATGTATTAAAAATTCAAATTACATCATAATATTTTTAAATTGATATGATTTTAAAAGTAATATTAAAATTACTAAAATAATCATAATACTCAGGTTTTGAATTTTAAAAATATTATTTAGTATTATGATTTTAGTAATTTAAGTATTTTGATTAAATGATGTAAATATGTTATACAACTTATTTTATTTAATTAGTTGTTTTGATTAGTTAACAAAATAATTTAAATTTTATTATTTTGATTAAATGATGTAAATATGTTATGCTTTTTTATTTTGAATTTTAGTATTTTTTGTTTTGATTAAATGATATATATTGTTTTATTTAGAATATATTTTATATTTAAGCCTGTCACGTCATCACATTTTAACTTCGTTTATCTTTTGTAACGACAGGAGCACGAATGACCCAAAAATGTAACGTTAAGGGTATTTTTGGAAAAATAATTAGTTTAGAGTGCAAATGGGACATTTGGATAAACATCAAGGGCTTTTTTGATCATTTTTCCTAATAAATAATTATTATAGATCATTCTCATATATACGTGAACACGTGTGTTTGTCTAGGTGTGTGTAATTTAAAACGAGAAGATTTATGGGTGTGTGATATGTAGGCTCTTGTATCTCTTGGTTGTTGGATGGTAAAGATATGTTACTAATTAGAATCAAACTAAACACTCCTTCCGTTTTAAAACAAAATATTATATTGAATTTTTAAATGTTAATTTTAGATATTTTTAAATTAAATTTAATAAATTTTATATAAAATTATAAAATAATAAAATTTATTATTAGTAATATTTTTTAAATTGTTAACAATATATATATATATATATATATATATATATATATATCGATTAAAATTAATGAAATTATATCAAATTTTCACTTAAACAAGTTTTGCATTTACTTAATTTTTTTTAATAATATTCTTATTTTTTGAAACATAGAAAGTATAATAGTAATTGCTATAAAGAGAAGAATATCTAATACAATCAAGCATATCTTATTAATCAACTTAATTTCAATTTCTGATCTCTTTGATTACATATTTTCTTGGGAATATCATGAAATATTATTTTGTTTCGATGGGATCTTAAAGAATCCATTAAAATAAGATTCCTTCTACGGCGACATTGTTTTGACGACATTATAGCGACATTATATTTTTTTTTGTAGTACCTCCCAAAAAATATATAGTATTTATTTCAACTAAAATTTTTGTAAAAAACAGTGTTTTAGGTGTAATTTGGATACATACAAGAAACAGGGTTGTACATACTGTACATGCCATGTTTCTTGTATGTATCCAAATTACACCTAAAACATTGTTTTTTACAAAAAATTCAGTTGGAATAAATATTATACATTTTTTGAGAGGTACTACAAAAAAAACCAAAATAAATAAATAAATAAAAAATGTCACTAGAAATATCACTAAAAAATGTCCCCCTATACTTATTGTTAAAATAAAGGGTGACTATCTGCATATAAGGAAAGAAGATCTCCTCTTATCAAGATCCACAATCACAGCCTCATCACCTTAATTCACTGCTTGTATATGTCAATCCAATCTCTTATCTTTAGGATATGTATAGCTAACTTCCTTATCTCTAGCTTGTATATTTTCTATATAAATATATGCTCACAGTATCAATAAGAACATCAATACAATTGTTATTCTCTCCAAACTGTTTTGGCTCCTTTATGGTACCAGAGCCATAACAAGCTCCCACGAGTTTTCTAGTACGATCCTAAACCTGTCTTCCTCTTTATTGATTTTTTTTTCATCATGACAACCACATCTTCCTTTCTTAGCCAAAACAATCTTATTGTTCTCAACTCAACACAATTGCCTGTTAAACTTACTCCAGAAAACTATCCTTTCTGGAAGGCTCAGTTTGATTCACTGCTCTTTGGCTACGATCTACTCGGATATATTGACGGATCAAAGCCGTGTCCACCTGCTGAGTTGACAAATGAAGAAAAACAAATTGACAATCCGGAGTTTACTCTATGGCAAAGACAAGACAAACTGATTTTTCATGGTATTCTGTCATCTCTCTCTGATTGAGTGATACCAATGGTCAGTTCATCAAAAACTAGCGTGGAATAAATACTATACATTTTTTGGGAGGTACTACAAAAAAAACCAAAAAAAATAAATAAATAAAAAATGTCACTAGAAATATCACTAAAAAATGTCCTCCTATACTTATTGTTAAAATAAAGGGTGACTATCTGCAAGAAAGATGTCATTGAACATGTCACCAGTTTCATCCACATGTGATGTTGGAAATAAATTATGAGTAATGTTATAGACACAATTTATTTTATAATCTGTTGACGTGGTATATTTTATCTCAGTATATTGATGAACAAATTACTTTAATGTAATTTTCGATCCCATATAAAAATTAAAATAAAATATGCCACATCAACAAATTATAAAATAAATTGTGTCTATAGTATTATTCATAAATTATTAGTCCAACGAATTTGATGAAGTTTGCTAGATTTTGCTTGGAGCTGAGTTGTTGGGTTTATTTTAAAACATATATTGATTAAATGGGTAATATTAAAATAAAATGGTTTTTTTTTTTCTCTTTCAGGTAAGGAATTATTACAGTTGCGACCGTATTTTTTTTTATGTGATTAAAAAATTCTATTCCACCCGTATCAAAATAACGTAGGGAATTGGTATTTTTATATGTATTTTTATTATTTTTACATGATTTTCTATGTGAGCATACAGTGGGTCTCATTTTTATGTGAGAAAGAATCATATAAAAATATCAAAAATACATGTAAAAATAATATTCCCCAACTATTTGTATTAATATAAAAGTCTAAACCTTCCAAGATTTCTAATAGAGTTCAATATATAAAAATATATATTTTATAGAAAACTGATAAATCCACAACAGAAAATTATAATCGTTGTTATAGAATCTATAGCGACACTTTTCATGTGAAAATATCAAAAAATATTATGAAAATATCAATTTCCTATTTTATAAATCAATTGAGCTATTTTATGAGGAATTGTTAGCCACGTGCGACCGCATTTTTTTATGTGATTAAAAAAGGGGAAAACTATTTTCACATGTGTTTTTAATATTTTTACACGATTTCTTTTCACATAAAAGTGGAATCAACTATATACTCATGTGAAAGAGGATAATGTGAAATTATTAAAAATACATATAAAAATATCAAAATTTATATTAATATAAAAGTCTAAACATTCCAAGATTTCTAATAGAGTTCAATATAGGATGTTCAATTGAGTTATGTGGACCGGGTACAAAATTGTCCAATTTCAACTCAATTTAAAAATTGTCGGACTTGAGTTTGGGCTCGGTTCCATTATATCTATAATAATAAGTATGTTTAAGATAGGTCTAAATAAGTTCACCAGTTTTTGGATTATTTTCTATCAACCTCGCATAAAAAGTAATATAATTAAGATTAATTCTTAAGCTCACTCTTGGGCCATAATACTTTAGACATGTTAGGTTGAGATCTTGAAAGTATTGGGCTGGTTCATTGGGTCGACCCAGTGGATGGATAATATCTTTATTTGGGACCTATGGAATATTGGGCCGGGTAGTGGGCCGAACCATTTGGTGAGTATGGCTTCACTTGGGTTTTGACCGATGATGATTATGAGGATAAAACTTTGACTGTCATCTCTGCATTGTATATAATGAGGATTGGGCAGGGCTTAATCGGCGGCAAGTGGTGGGCCAGGATAGGTCAGTGGCATACAAAACCAAGAAGTAACACAAAATGGAAGGTAACTGAATTATTTTCTCTCTCAATACACTAAACATTTTATTTTTCTCCATTGTTAACCTTGTGATCGCCTGTACTGACTCTCACGCCGGAGTTATCCCCCGACGGTCGAAGCCGTCAAGCTTTTGGTGTTGTTGTGTTTACTGTGCAGGATTAGACGCGTGTTACGTGATTGAGGCGCGTGGAAAGATCTTAGCGTTAACATTGGCGCTAGAAGGAAGGGGTTTTCTAGTGTTCTTGAGTTTTCAATCACATATTTCGACTATTCTACGACAGAAAATATGGTGAAGAGTAGAACGGTTACCCCTGAGAGACAATCGATAACTGCAAGTTCGTCTTTGGTTCTCATGAAAAAGTTTGTGGTGATGCCAAAAGAAGATTAATTTGTACAGCTAGCAAAAGACCTTATCAGGATCGGAAAAGGATAGAAAACATACTGCTTATAACCTTACACCGAGATGGTCAGACTGACAGAGCGTTCAAATTGGAAAGAAGTCTATACACTTTGAAGACATGTCTCGAGGCCGTCCTTGGGATCAAAGAAGACCCAAGAGCCATATTCCTAAGGATCCGAAGAGGGTACCTCACCCTAGGGGTTCTCGGGGTTATGGCACAAGCAGCTCAAGAGGATGTTCACCTGAGAATATGGAGAAGGCATTCCATCTTGAGTGTTCTAGTCGCAGCAGAAGGGCTCAGCATCGAAGCAGATCAAGAAGCTATACTCTTGAAAGGCCGAAGAGGGCACTCCACCCTATCGGTTCTCGGGAGCATGGTAGAAGCAGATCAAGAAGCCATACTCTTGAAAGGCTGAAGAGGGCACTCCACCCTATCGGTTCTCGGGAGCATGGTAGAAGTAGATCAAGAAGTCATACTCTTGAGAGGCCGAAGAGGGCACTCCACCCTATCGGTTCTTGGGAGCATGGTCGTAGCAGATGAACAAATAGGTCCAGAGAGTATACACCTGAGAATATAAAGAAGGTACACCGCCTTGAGTATTCTCACCACAATGATAGAGTTCTCCACCGAAGTAGATCCAGAAGTTGCACTCCCGAGAATCCACTGAGGGCACACCGCCTTGTAGATACTCGTCCTAAAGAAGCAAATCTAGGATGGAAGAGACCAGACTGTTCAGAAGAAGTTTTGAGGAGGTTTATGACCAATTCGACAGAAAGATGTTTGCCGATCTTTGATACGTGGAAAGGGCTGAAGAATGCTAAGACGTTCCAGTGTACTTCGGAATGTGAAGACGTCTTCCAAGGAATAAAGACCTATCTTTCTTTGGCGCATTTGTTGGTGAATCCCGCTCCTGCTGAAACATTGTACTTGTATTTGGCATCTAGTTCGTTGGCAGTGGGAGAAGTTTTGGTGCGTGAAGTTGGGAGTAAGCAGCACCCGGTTTACTATGTAAGTCATGTCCTTCGGGATGATGAAATAAGCTGATGATAGTTAGGAACAAGCTGAAGAGTCCGATACAGCCATTGTAGTACTTCGCCAGAAATAGAGTTCATGGACGATGTGTGCAAACGGATATTCTACTTTGGACAATCAGTGCAGCAGGCTATCAGGTTCAGATTCAGAGCAACAAACAACGAGGGGGTCGATCATAATGATGACTCCATTACTAATGCCTTGTCAAAATTGGCTATTACCAAAGTGAACACCTTTTCTGGATCGATGGCGTTCTTCCTTCGGGTCAGATGCTGGCAAAGAAAGTTGGGTACAAGAGTATTAACTTTGTTCTTATTGATGGAGATCTTTATCGAAGGGCTTTTTCATCTCCATTGCTGACATGTTTGACTCCATCCGAAGATGAATATGCTCTTCGGGAGGTTCACGAGGACATCTGTGGCCACCATATGGCGTAAGAAGGTTCGGGTGGACTTGCTGACCATCCGATGGTAGCCTTTTTGGTCGGTGGAATCCTGTGAATTTATTAGGCCCTGCGTGGTAAACAAATTCCATATGGTGTAAGGAGGTTCGGGTGGACTCGCTGACCATTCGATGGTAGCCTTATCGATAGGTGTGTCCTATGAATTTGTTAGGCCCTGCGTGGTAAACAAATTCCATATGGCGTAAGGAGGTTCGGGTGGACTCGCTGACCATTCGATGGTAGCCTTATCGGTAGGTGTGTCCTGTGAATTTGTTAGGCCTTGCGTGGTAAACAAATTCCATATGGCATAAGGAGGTTCGGGTGGACTCGCTGACCATTCGATGGTAGCCTTATCGGTAGGTGTGTCCTATGAATTTGTTAGGCCCTGCGTGGTAAACAAATTCCATATGGTGTAAGGAGGTTCGGGTGGACTTGCTGACCATTCGATGGCAGCCTTATCGATAGGTTTGTCCTGTGAATTTGTTAGGCCCTTCGTGGTAAACAAATTCCCTATGATGCAGATCTACCTTACACTTCGGTAACGAATAAGTGTTGCATTACTTTATTACCTGATTTTGTTTAAGTGTTGAGTTCGGGTTGCATTATTACTTGATCTTATCTGTTATATGACTTGCTTAGTTGTATACTAACATTTTAAGTTAAGTTTAATAGAGAAGGAGATTGTACATTTTTCAAGTTGCTTGATGGAGAATTATTGTTGACAAGAAATGGTCAAGGATGTAATAAGGATAAAAACTTGTTAATTATGTCATTGATATCTAACTATTTACAAAGGAGATATGAGTCTTTACAGGGAGTCCTAAAGCTACGGATGAAACGGTATCTTTAAACTTCCTTATCGCCTTCGATGTCTGAAGAGTCGAGGAGAGCAGGATTGACCACTACAAGTTTTGGCTTTGTATTTACTTCGGCAGACCTCGTACCCTTCTGAATACATATGGACAATTTCATCGTTCAACTCGGTAGATTTTCTGTACTTTGCTTCAATCTCCTTGCGAAGCTTGTCAGTCAGTGGTGGGCCCAAATCCCTGAGTGCCCGGAGTTCTCGAAGTTCCTCTTCAAGCTTTTGACGATAGGCTAGATGCCTTGCTTCTTTAGCTTGGGTATCGTTATTTTGCTTCGCCAGGCTTGAGTTGGATTAGGCCAGATCTTCAATCTTCTTCATCAAAATTTCATTTTTCTGAAGCAGATTAACATTTATATCGGTGATAACTCGATGAGTGGCCTTGGACGTCTTCAAATCTTCTTTGGTTTGAGCAAGATCTTTCCGAAGGCACTCACTATTGAAGAGAGCAATGTCAAGATTGCTTCTCTCCTTCGCCAAGGCAGACTTAAATATAGCATTCTCTCTTCGAGCGGCATCCTCTTCGGCTTCGACTTCTTTGTATTAGGGACAGAGGTGCCCGAAGACATCGTTTGCCTGCAGATGATCAATGTTAATGAATCAGTTCAAATTAATAAGCTGAGATGTAAATGGATAAGTCAAATAGCAGCTTACTTTAGCTTGGTACTTCATTCCCTCGTCGATCAGGTCCATTATGGAGCTGTTGCCGAACCGATGGTCATCGGTATCACAGACGAAGGAGTTGTAAAGCTGAAATGGGAAATTCTCATTGAATTCTAGCCAAAGAGTGGGGGATCCCATAGCTTCAGGCCTAGATTCCAAAGAAGTTGGTTTTTGTGGCGAAGGTCTGGGTGGTTCGGGAGGCGGTGGAATATTTATTGTCGTAGGTTCGGGTGATGGGCTTGGTTGGCTGTCAGAAGGTTATTTTCTTTTTCGAACAAGTTTGGGTGCATGCTCTACTTGTTCTTCGGGCTCTTTGTCAGAAACAACGATTTCAACCGGGATGTCCGGCGGAATATCGGCTTCTGTGGGAGGTATTTGTGGCTCTTCGACGGCTGGAGGAGTTATTTAGATTTTCCTCTTTTTAGCACGAAGGACTTGGGTCCGTTCGTCAAGGGGCATATCGAGGAGGCACTCGTTGTAAGTCTGTGTGAGGTGGTGTTTGGGTTTTCGGCTAGCTTGTTTTCTTCGGCGAGGTTGGCTTGTCCCTTCAATGGGAGTTGATTCGGTGGCTTGAGCTTCGGTAGTTGAAGGCTCTTCAGTTGGTACTTCTGTAGAGGTCGGTGAAGATGAACCCGAAAGAAATCTGTCTAGATCTCTTCGGTCAATCAATGTCGGTTTGATCAGAGATACTACAACAGGGAATAACCTCTATTTAGAATAAATTATCAAAGGAAATTCAGCAAGTTATATAATAAATTGGGCCCGGGACTTACATTTATGGTCGTACAACCATGCTTGTTTTCTTAGAAGTCCGAAGCTCCATTCCTTGATGGGAATCTTCTCTAGAAGGCTCGCCATTTCTCTTACATGTTCCTTTGAAATATCTTCGAAGTTTGCAGAGATACGATCAGAAATGGTCCGGTCGGGTATGGAGGAGACTTCGGGTCCTTTGACAAAGAACCACTCCTTATGCCATCCCTGGTTGCTCGAAGGAGTATCCATCAGAGGTCACTTCTCGAACCTGGCATTAGGTGTAACAACCCGGAGAATCCGGATTGTTCAGAATTTAAGTTTAAAGAATTAGTAATTAATAAAATGAATTTTTATTAATACTATTATGTGCTATGTGTTTATTGATCGTTCTAGAAACTATGATGATTATAAGTTGGGAGGATAGGCTACGAGCTATATTGATCGAGTAAGAATTTTCAAGACGAAAATAAAAATTTTCTAGGAACAAAATATTTTTCGGGGAAAAAGACGAAATAGACACTATTCACCCAACGAAACCCTAAGGGTTAGGGTTTGAATAACCTAGGCCGTTCTGAGAGTTTGGTATGTCGAAATGACATTTTGTCGAAAGATTTGACGATAATATATCGTGAAAAGTTAAGTAAGCCGATAAAAGTTTTTCTCAAAAAATGTGCAGAATTCGGATGAAAGAAAAGCGACGAAAAGTACTGCTATGTACTTTTCACTCGTTTAACTACGCTAGGGTAAAACGTGAAGGAAAATGCTTAACGCCAAAAAGTATTTTTCAGTTTTTTGGAAATCCGAAGAATACGTAAAAGTTAATCAGTAAAGAAAAGACAAAATATCCAAAAATATTTGAATTCTGAGAATCGCAGTTTTTAAAACTGTCGGACGAAACCCGAAAGACGAAATCACGAAACTTCTAAGGGAAGTTTTGTGAATAGTAAGGAGGTGTATTGAGGAGGTGTGAATAGTATGGAGGTGTGAATAGTAAGGAGGTTCGGGGGGCGAAATGACTAAAACGCCTCTAGCCTTAGTTTTCTATAAATAGGAAGCTTAATTCATTATCTTTGGATTTTGAAAATCCTACATTTTGAGAGAGAGAGAGATTTTGGTAGGGAGAAAGAAGAGGAAGAAGAAGAGGAGAAGCTTGCTCGTGAGCAACCTTTGTCCTACGGAAAGAGATTAAAGGAGAACGGTAATCCGAAACCTAGTCTCTTATAAATTTTCTTTAAGTTTCTATGTTTAAAAAAATAATTTAATGAAGATATATGATTTTAGGGATGATTTCATATGGTTGAAATTGTAAGAAAATAAAGAAATAAGAATTAGAAGTTTAATTTATAAATTTCTTAGGGAAGTATAAGATTCGTAATGGATTAGAACGATCCGAGTGGATTATATGAATGAGTAGGTGAAATAAGTAAGGAATGATGTTCTATAACATCAAATTCCAATAAAAACTAAAATCGTAATCCAAAATATCGATTAAAATGAAGAACGAACGAAGAACGCGAAGAACACGCGAAGAACACGAAGAGCGTTGTTGATGGACAAATTTAAAACCATCATAGGATAATTGTTGTTGATGAACAAGTTTAAAACCATCGCGTATAAGTTAGATGCTTATTGCTTGGTTAGGAACGGTAGAAACGTTCATGAAGAATGGATTAAAAATTAGCTATAACGAAGTTATGGCAAAAATTTCATAAAAGACGAACGAGAATTAGAAAGTTAGTAAGTGAACCCGAATGAGTAGGGTTTCATAAGTAAGTAAGATAACGTAGAAAACGTGAGTCGTGGACTCAAGAACGAGTGAGTTCCGAGTTCGAATGACCGAATTACGGACGAGCGAACGAAGAACGTTAAAAACGTAAAAATGAACGAAGGGTGAAGATCAAGCCAATCGAAGGGCACGTTAACAGATTTAGAATGAAGTTCTGTCTGAGGGGTATTGAAGTACGTAAGATAAGGAAGATAATTTCTTTGGAACGACCTCGTTCCGAGTTATAACGAATAAGTTATGAAATTTCGAAGTTAGCAATTCAAGCTTGTAAAAGACTTAGAGACAAATTTTCCAGGTTTTGTACTCGGCGCCACAGCGCCAGCTGAGCCTTGGGAGGCGGCGGCGCAGGCGGCGCAGGCCGAACTCGGCCATTAGCTACTGATGATTGGCGCCACAACGCGAGAAAAAAAGAAGGACTCGACGCCGCAGCGCCAGACCAAGGAAGAGGGTGACGTAGGCTCGCGTCGCAGCGCGAGAGATAAAGAAGAAAGTGGTGCCACAGCGCCGATGTAGGGAAAAATCCAGAGATGAGCTTTTAATTGCTCAACTCTTGGGGGGAAACGTAAGGGAAGATAAAGAACATAATGTCCAACTAATGTAACACTAAACAAGTGAATTAAACCTTAAATAAAGGTTGAACGGAAAGATTAAATGAGATTAAAAGACAAAGAATATAAACGCGGGTTACGTAACCGATGTCTGGGGACCGTAGTCGCGATGAACGAACGTGAGGGATTGCTATGGTTGTGATTCCTTAGACGTTGAGTGACGAGGGTAATGAATAACATTTCGATATTATGTCATGATAATGAGAGATAAGTGTAAAGCGTATAGACGCTGTGTACGCAACACTGTTGCGATGAACGATCAGTCTTAGCATACAACGATCGGTATGGATTTAACACTAAGAATGAGTAATGAACATGGGGTTCATGTAATGGATAACGAAAGTATTAATAATATATGAATTATCAAGAAAGCCGTAATGAATTAGCGGTAATAAGATTAATGAAAGTCGAATGTGAGTCGATAAGGAATGAATCCTGAGGTATGTCATATAGTTTTCAGAAAGCCGTAAGGAATAAAAAATAGATTTAACGAATATTAAGTTTAATGGTTCGGATAAGTTACGATAAGTTTAGGTTGTGGTACAATCGTAACCTTTGATGGTTAACATATGGGAGCTGGGCTAAACGTTCCTTCAAAGAGCGAAGGTATATACGAAACTGGCAACCGATCTAACTCACTGTGATGAAAGTGTAGATGAGACGGGAACTTGTTTGTTGGTTGTTTGTGGGAAACCACTCAGAGTACCATATGGATTACTAGCAGAGACGCGATGTGTGTTGAGTCCTAGAGAAGTTATAAGAAGAAGATAAGAATATAAATCATCCAAGATGATGAACGTATGAGTAAGACATCTCCGTATGTCATAAAGCCGTAAACTGGTAAAGAAAGTTAGTCGCGTAAACTGATATTACAAGAACGCGAACCCTAAGAAGTAAAGTTAAGTAAACCAATGCGTAAGTTCAATTTATGACTAATTGGTGTTTATGATTTCTCCTTATGTGTTATATAGGAATTGGAATGAAGCGATTCAAATAAGTAAGTCATAGGTGTCGCGTAAGGCAAGTTTCCTAACTTCATTCATATTCTAAATGAATGCTAGTTTCTTAAACTTCTCGGATGTTGAAATTGAGAAGTTCTGTCTATGTGTGAATGTGCGATATTTGTACAAGGTGGTAGAACGTATGAGGCTTTGAGCCATAATGTGAACACTTTAGTGTTTCTATGATATGAACTATTCTTTTGACAACCCAAAAATAGGTCCAATCCACCCAACCTATTCTGAGTCGCCAAATACATGGTACAGAAAACAACTACAACTTTATTACAACAATTGTCGTGCAAAATACAACAACACATATGCTGTGAGTTTTGATACAAATATATACCAACTGTGACTCACATCCCAACCTTGGATAGCACGTCAGAATGGCACCTTACATAAAGGTATAGTCAAAAACTATTTTAGAAATTAGAATCTTTGGGAAGTACTCAAGGAAACCTTCGTACATAGGAGGCCATGCGTCTAGGTTATGATAGATATCATATGCTCACAGAATTATCCTTGGTTGACCCAATAGACCCCAAAGAAAAATGAGAAGATTACTATTATATTCTTTCCAATGGTGAGTCTTCTCTTGACATATCATTATCTCCACTGTCTCTAATTGAGAATTATACTTCAAACAAACACCAAGATCATATAGTTAGTGCGCGTAGATATACTCGATGAAGTGGATGTACACAACCTACATCTTATGATGACACGAGGTTGTATGTCTTTAGACATCTTGTATGATAGTGGCAAAACACCCTTCCAACGTTGGGTTCGCCTCACCCTATTTGATTTACCAAATATAACTACTAAATGATGACCACCGTTCTATTCCCCTGTTGCCCCCGCTCGACCCAGCTACACTCGTATTACCTGAAAGGAATTTTGAAACAGAAGGGCGAGCACAACTAGCTCAGTACAGAATATCATGACTAAAGATAAATAAATTATCAATAGCCTTCAACAGTAATAAATCAGAGATTTAGAACATATGGTAGATGATAAAATTTTTCAACCATAGTTGTAGCGGAACGAGCAATCCATTAGAAGAGTCAAATAGACCACAAAGTCTATTATCTTCTCCACATTAAAAGTCCACCAACAATGTTTTATCCCTGTAACATTAATCAACAGTTCCTTTCCACAATTATATGAATAACTCATAATCATAATTGTAATTCTAAATTCCTCTTCGCATCCAGGACGAAGATAATTTTCATCACATGTCTTTACCTGAAACATCAAAGATCATGGTTATACCAAATCACAGTTCCTGTTTATAATCATACTAATAATTTCATCTTTGCACTCGGCCAAAGATATTCATCAATGAACCATCTTTGCACTCTGGGCCAAAGATATTCAACAACAGTCATCTTTGCACTATGGGTCAAATATATTCATCAACAATTCATCTTTTACACTCTGGGCCAAAGATATTCCTCAACAGCTCATATTTTTGCACTACATGCCAAATATATTTATCAACAGTTCATATTTGCACTACATGCCAAATATATTAATATCTCAAAAGAAATATATACTCATTTCGAAATTTATATAAACAATAATTATAACTATGTTGATCATTTCACCTTTTGCACTTAAGCTAAAGATATTCAATTATAAATTCAATGGTCATGATCATACCAAATCGACAATTCAACTTTACCTTCTTGGCCAAAGAGAACCCATAGTCATGATCATACCAAAATCTATCCATCTTTACACTCAAGTCAAAGAGAAATATCATCATTAGGGTTATAAAATGTTATATATAATAGTAAAATCAATATAATCAAAACATCTAGATTTAATCTCAAGAGTAATATTCATAAATCAACTATAATTTTGTTAGAAAAAGAAACCAATTTTGTCATGAATAGTAACTCGTAAATAGTAACTCGTTAATAGTAACTCATGAATAGTAACTCATGAATAGTAACCCGTGAATAGTAACTCATGAATAGTAACCCCGACATGAAAAAGGTAGAAATTCCACAATAAAATCCATACCAATATTTCGGTATAATGATATTGAAAGAATAAAATTTCTTAAACTTATAAACAATTTATTTTAATTGTTTACACTTTACTAAATAATGCATTTAATCATCCTAAAATGCCAAACTCAGAAGATTTCATCACCAATAACCAAAACCCTCATAAAAATCTGCGTATACCTCATATAGGATTCTCAAGCCATAAAATCCTATTTTCCAATTTTCTTACTTCACATAACATATTTAATTCATTTACTCATAACTAGTCCATTTTCATGAAAAATACCAAATCAGTACAAACAAATTTTTTTTTCTAGGATTTAGCAGAATATAGTTCCATATTGAACATATATTTTTCTCAGAATTTTTAAAATTCATTTACTATTTTTCATATGGCCAAAACAGCCGAATATTTAGACATTTATCAAAAATTGTACTTTTATCCAAAATTTTCAAATTTCAGAGTATACTTCTATCATATACATGTACTCCCAATAAAATTTTACCAATTTTGGAGTTAACCACAAGGAGTTATAAAGTGGTTACTTTTAAAATAGTCTTTTCTCATAAAATTCAGAACTCTTAATCTATACATCCAAAAATCGCCATTTTTGGACACATTCAATAAAACTCATCAAATTATCATTTCAAAATTTTCTATAATTTTTGAAGGTCTGAAAAGTTACGAAACATGAAAAACATAACAACCCTTAAAATCCCTTACTATCCCTTACCTCAAAAAAGCGGACGACTTACTTTGGATATCGGATATGACGCTAAAGGAAACTTGTACTGATGAATAGCAACTCACCAAGTATCTAAATACTCACAAAATACACTCGATAATCTAGAGAGAAAAGAAAACTTATGAATTACGGTGTGATTTTCAATTCTAACTTAGCCTTCTATTTATAGGAAAATGTTAGCATCGTCAAAGCAGACTTGACTTTTACTACACGATGGTTTTACACTACTACTATTCCACCCACCAAAAATCAGCCATCTTCCCAAACAACCAAAAGTGGGGCTCACCCATTTCTAGAATTTTCTACCAAAATCATTTATAAACCTAATTTACGAATCACCACCTCTTAAAATTCATAACAAATCATTCGTTCATTTTTAACGGTTCAAAATTTGTGAACATATACTCAAATTATATATGTATAACATATCCAAAAATCACAATGATCCAACGGTCAGATTAAAAATTATAACTCACACAATAAAACTGTAAGAACACTGATTTGATCTTTTAATACCTCTAATCCGACAAAATACTGATAAAATACCTCAACATTAATTCCTTCATTTATAACCACATGAATAAATCCATCATTTATATCTACATCAAATAAATATTTCATTATCATATAAATTAATAATTAATTATTCACAAATAATATTACAGAATCACAATAATGACAACCAGGCAGTTCCCAGGAAAGAGGGGGCTTTTCGATAAGGATTTCTCACTACTGGCGCGCAATTAGGTGACCAAACCTCTTCTTGAAAGAACTTTCTAGACATTGCCAATAATGCTATCTAATAATATTATTTAAATAATATGAATTATTGATCTGATAATGGAGATACTGTGCAGTGACAATTATTGAAACAACAATAATATAAAATATCAACGTAGCAATTATTGATTCAATAAAATAAAATATTGAATAGTAATTACTGTAACAATTATTGAGTAGTGCCTTCTCACGTAAGAATTAATAATTGAAAAAATATCGCAATACGTCAAGGTATTAATTTCTTGTGCAACTATGCTATACATCGTATTTTAACCACCGGTATTCAACAAAGGTTAGCGGTAACAACTACACCAGTTATTTATAAAAAACTCAATTTGTCGTTTTCTTCATCGACAGATTATTACATTATGGGGCCCATAAATGGTCATTTGGCATAATGAATATTCCCAAGCGGAAAGAATATTCCACGACTAAACGAATATTCCCCGACAACAATGAATATTTTATAACCACTTGCGTATTTTGAAAAACAAATTCATATATCACCCTTAACTTTAACTTTTATCAATTTAACCATTTACTGAATAGTAATTATAAGAAAAATTGAATGCTTTTATTTCATAAAATTCGGGGTCTTACAGTTCTGTGGTTGAGCTGTTCAATACAAGTATGTTCTGTTTATACATGAACCGTTATTGTTAAGTTTGTGCTAATGATTTTAGCCAGACATGATGTGTATGAAAAAGGTAGATGAATGAAAGTATTTCAAATTGAAAGTGGATGATGTTTTAAGATGATAGGAATCGAAACTATTCCTATTATTCAAGCTGCTTCATAACCTTTGTTCGGTTATTGAAGTTATAAAAGAATGTTTAAACTCTTGAATTTATGTGTTCAACTGTTATGACTTGCTGGACAATTGAATGCTCATACTTGCTTTAAATGAAAAACATTTTTAGCGAACGAGGTTAGAAGAACTTAAGGATCCCGTAAAGATCAAGCTGACGGTATCCAGATGAAGTGCCGTTCAGAATGTGAATGAGCGAGAAGATCAAGTGAAGACTTGTAATATAGATAGATGAAATTGAACTATAGACTAGTTTAAGGAACTGTTATGTATCCTTGGTGGCGAATAAAAGTCACTCTTGTAAGATGAAATGAATAATGTATTTATCATTCTTTGTAATGAAAAAGGTTATAAGGTTTTTAGAACCTGGGATTTGAGAGTGTATGTTGTTATATTCAGTATATAATGATGTATGTTGGATGAATGATGTACTCGTGACGTATGGAATCTGGGTGTGAAGATAGACCGGATTTCGGGGGGTTACAAGTTGTTATCAGAGCTGATAGGTTATAAACCTTAGGTAGGAGTACCTAAGACTATAATCGTAGAGAGAAGGATAAGAAGATCACCACGTGATCATAGTGATTCATAGTAATAGATGAGTTGTTAAATAATGAATGATTTATAGCTAATGCTATGAATGAAGGGTACTATGAAGTAGTACGGGAAGAAGAACTTAGATTGAGTTGTGAAGGATAGTATATGAATTAAAGAAAATTTGTATTAAGTAAAGAGAAATTTAGAAGTTGTAAAAATTTCAATTGAGGACTCATGAGATAGTTGAGTTGTATGAACCTTTGTTATGGGCAGAGGTTTGTGCTTGGTGTAACAACTACTTAGCTCATTACAGTGATAATAATTGGGATTGGTCGCGCTATCAAGATGTATATGACGAGAAGGTGAATCTTTTCTCATGTATATACTTGATAGGTAGAGAACGATAAGGTAGGTGCGAGTTCATGAAACTTATACTTATGGTAAGTTTATGACTCATAATAATATGGTATATTTTTGAACGTCTCAGCGAATGGACGCCTATGGTCTGACTGGATAGTTCTTAAACTCATATTATTGTGGAAAGTTCCTGAACTCATAATGTGTGGTAAGTTGATGGACTGGGTAAGACCCTAACTTTTATGAATAAATAATAATTTCCTCGAAATATATTTGTGAATATTATGGTGTGGATTTGATATAATGTTATAGTTGTGGGTAATATTTACAAATTTTGCAAAGTAAACAAGTGGTTATATAATATTCGATTGGTCGAGGAATATTCGTTTTAACAGAGAATATTCGTACGATAACACAATCATTGGTGGACCCCACAACGGAAGTATTGTCTTAGTTATAAAATGAAAAAATTATCTTTCTATAAAAATAACGGCGGAGGTGTTACCGTTAAAACTATTGAACTACCCAGTAGTAAAAAAATGCGATGTCTGGCGTGGTTGTATAGTAGCACACAGTATTGATTATTGATGCTTACGTGAGAAGTCACTCAGTTATACTCAATTATTGCTCAATAATTCTTTGCATCATATCTCTCATATTATTGATTCAATTATTGTTACAGTATCATCTGCATAATATGATATATTATTAAATCAATAATTGAGACGGCAAAGTTATTCATATTATTATTTGCAATATTGATAATGTCTAGAAGTTACATCGAGGAGAGTTTGGTCACCTAATTGCGCGCACCAATAAGGAGAAATCCTTATCGGAAAGCCCCATCTTTCCTGGGAACGACCTGGTTGTTAAATATTGTGAATTATAATATTAATGATGAATAAGTTCGTGTTGATTAAAGATGAATTTTATAGTTCCTTTGTGTTGGACTTATTTGTGTTAGTATAATTGATGTCTGGAGGTTATATTGTTCAATCGGGTATTCGGGGCACTTTTCGTGTCGGAGTACTAGTCACAAGTTACTATTCATCAGTTACTATTCATAGGGTACTATTCACCTGTAGGATATATTTCTTTTTGGTCCAAATCATTTTTGGGTACAATATTATTCCATGAGGAGATGTGCTAATTTTTCAGACCGTTGGTTGAAGATATAATAGTAAATCAATATGGACCGCTAGTGGAAAGTTATAATAGTAAATCAATATGGATCGCTGGTTTAAAGTTTTAATAGTAAATTAGTATGGACCATTGCTTTAAGTTTTAATAGTAAATCAATATGGACCGTCCGTTTAAAAGTAAATCAATCTGGACCGTTCATGAATTAGTTACTATTCAGTCCATTCTTCTATAAATAGAAGCTCATTCCTTCATTATTTCTTACGAATTCACTGAAACTCTAGAGAGAGAAACTATAGAGAGAAAGAAAAAAAGTATTCTGCTACTTCACTACTTCAGTATTCAGTTTTTCTAAGGTAGGAAATATTATTTGTTGTACTCGTAAGGGGTATTCTTTCTTTCTTATTCGTGAAGAGAACTTCTGTTATTCCATTCTTTATTATTCTGTTGGAATAACACAGACATCTGTGAGCCAATCTATCCTATACTTGGTGAAATTCTTTTGTTATTCCATTCTTATTATTACATTGGAATAACCATGTTTTATCACAATCTTGCATACATGGTGAAATTCTTCTAATATTCCGTTCTTTATTATTCGCTTTGGAATATCCTATCTCGTCGCGTACGTCGGACTGGTTCCATTATTTATTATTCGCCGAAATATCCTCATCGTGTGTTTACGTCGGACCTGGTTCCATTATTTATTATTCTATCGGAATATCCTATCTCAGAGTTTATCTGGGACCTAGTTCCATTATTTATTATTCTGTTGGGAATAACCTGTTTGTGCAGTCTATCGCACGTATGGTGAATCCTTCTGTTATTCCATTCTTTATTATTCTGTTGGAATAACCTGTCTGTGTGGGTTACCACATGCATGGTGAGTGATCCTTTGTATTCATTCCTTATTAAATTGTAGAAATGATCTGTATACGTGAATTATCGCATGGCGGGTGAAAATCCATTTGCAGTTTCATATATTCTATTATACTCAGTTGGTTAAAGTTTTGGCTTCTATACTCCATGAAATTAGTGGAATATCCTTGATATTTGAGCTTCATCCAGTATCTTTTCATGGAAATATTCTTCTGAGCATTCTTGAATTTACTGCACAAAGCAGTATCATGTTGACAATTTGGATGTTATTGAGTTCAGGATAAATTAACTTATAAATCTTTAAAATTTATTTTTGAACTTGTTTTTATTGAATTGTCATCATCATCATGCTTATATTATGTTAAAAGTCATCTTTGGCTTACGTGCATAGATGGACTTGGTATGATTATGACCAGAGATTATTCGGTATAATCATGAACGTAATGTGACGAATAATGTGGTAAAAGTCCTCATTGGCCTGCAGTTCATTGGTGGACAGTTGTTGGTATGATTATGATTAGGAATTATTCGGTATAGTCCTGACCATTGATGATTACATGAATATTTTTGGCCGTGGAACAAGGATGATTCGATTTTATTTATTAAGCTGAGTCTCAACGATAAAAGTGATGAAAAACATTTTAAATCATAGAAGATAGTAGATTTTATTCTCTCTTGACTCTTTTAATGGATTGCTTGATCCGCCGCAGGTTAAACTTGTTGTCTATTATATTCTATCAGTTTAACATTATTGAAGGCTAATGATAATTTATTCTGTATTATCTTAGTTATAATATTTCTTACTGGGCTAGTTGAGCTCACCCTTTCTTTCATTGTTCTCTTCAGGAAATGAGAACGTAGCTGGGACTAGTCGGAGAACAGAGTGATGATCCTAGATGGTGCATTAGTAGTCCTCACTATTCTGTGAAATAGTGTGATAATAAATGTAATGAGGACTCCTTTGAGTGTGGATATTGTCTAGATGACAATATTTGTATTAAAACTCACAGCCTATGTTTTGTCGTATTTTACACGACTGTTGTATAATTAAGTTGTATTTGTATTCAGTACCTTGTATCTGGAGACTCAAGATTGGTGATGTATACCTGTTTTGGAGGCGTCACAGTTGGTATCAAAGCTTATGGATATGATCCCTGACTGAGATGTGAGATAAGAACTAGGATGGGAGAGACGGGGAATTCCTTCCCTAGTATGACCTACCTAAGTTTATTTGGTATTTAATTGGTCGGTCAGTGTATAGAGATAATATGTGATATATTAATTAACCCTTGTTTTGTGGCAGTATTGAAAAATGGCATCCGAAAATGTTGAGATAAGCAATGAAGCACATGAGATCGTGGAGTCACCACAGATTAATACCCAGGATAATGTGCAACAGGAAGACAATAATCCTCAGGTGAATAACAACACCGACCAAATGGCGAACGACGGAATGTTTAGGAGCTTTCTGCAATTCGTACAACATCAGGCAAGAGAAACTCCTATCCAAAATGTAGGTGGAAACACTGGAAACTCTCGGACGGTCACCACTAAACAGTTCAAGGAGCTGGGACCACCAGAGTTTATTGGAAAGCCAAAACCACTTAAGGCGGATGCATGGATAAAGCAGATCACCAAGATATTTGATGTCTTGGGATGCTCCAAGGAGCAAAAGGTTCCTTTTGCCACCTTTATGTTGCGAGGAGAGGCGATTCTTGGTGGAAATCGATAAAAGCTTTACTCAACTCCGCCTTGATGAAGATGTCTTGGGAAAAGTTCCAAGAACTATTCAACGACAAGTACTTTCCCGAAAGTATTCGTCACATTAAAGAGGTAGAGTTCATCAAGTTGGAGTAGAACAATATGACCGTGGCGCAGTACGAAGCTAAGTTTGCCGAGTTGTCCCGGTTTGCATCCCACTTGGTTGATAATGAGGAGAGAATGACGCGGATGTTTTTAAGAGGTTTGAAACCGGAGATACGTCAATATCTTATTTCTCATAAACTGTGTTTGTATTCAGATGTTGTAAATAGGGCTCAGTTATTGGAGCGCGATAACGGGTCAACGCAACCAAGAGAAAACAGCTGGCAGGATGAAAATACAAGTGGTAACAGTCATCGAAGCGGTGACAACAAACGTGGAGGGAATCAACATGCCAGAAATTATAACCACTTCGGTGGTAATCATGGCCAAGACAATAAAAGTTGGAGTTTCAAGAAGAGGATATTTAATAATGATGGAAGGACGTCAGCACCAGCACCTGTTGTTAAGGAAGGAGAACGACCACCGGTCGTATGTTACAAATGCGGAGGGGAGGGACACATCAGTCCAAAGCATATTATAATTGTGGAAGAGAAGGTCACCTAGCCCGATTTTGTCGTGCACCGAAATTAAGTTCAGCTGGGATGGAGGCATCAAAGTCTGTCCCAGACAAGACAAAACTGGTAGTTCAAGGGAGAGCGTTTGTTGTAACCTCTCAGAAAGCAAGGAACCCAAACGAGGTCATCAAGGGTAAGCTTATCATAAACTCTAGTGAAGTATATACCTTATTTGATACCGGCTCTACCCATTCTTTTATTTCTCCTGCTTGTGCTCAACATTTAAATTTGACTCCGGAGAAATTGGACTTTGACTTATTGGTTGAAACTCCGTTGGGAGAAACCTTCATTACATCCACGGTTTATAAGTCTTGTTTGATTCAAATCAGTTAACACACATTACTTGTCGATCTTATTTCTTTCAAAATACTTGCGTTTGACGTAATTCTAGGGATTGATTGGTTAACTACTCATCATGCAAAAATTGATTATTTTCGTAAGGTTGTTAGTTTTCATATTCCTAATCAACCTATTATGCGAATTCAAGCGACCAAACCATTAAAATCAATCACGGTCATTTCAAGCCATAAAGCTATTCGTTTATTGAAAAACGGATGTCAAGCTTTCTTAGCTCATGTCACAGATTTAAACAAAAATACGTCAGTTTTGAATGATATGTTTATTATTAATAAATTTTCTGACGTATTCTCTGAAGAACTTCCCGGCCTACCCCCAGAGCGTGAAATTAAATTTTGTATTGACCTTGAACCTGGTACAAAACCCATTTCTAAAGCCCCATATCGAATGGCTCCTATTGAACTTCAGGAGTTAAAGACCCAATTTCAGGAATTGTTAGACATTGGTTTCATTCGTCCTAGTACGTCTCCTTGGGGTGCTCCTGTTCTATTCGTGAAGAAGAAAGATGGGAGTATGCAACTTTGTATTGACTACCGAGAATTAAACCATGTCACGATCAAGAATAGGTATCCGTTACCTCACATTGATGACCTGTTTGACCAGTTGCAAGGAGCACAATTCTTTTCAAAGATCGATCTTCGTTCTGGATATCATCAGCTGAAGGTTAAAACTGAGGATATTCCAAAGACTACCTTCAGAACTCGGTACGGGCATTATGAATTTTTGGTCATGTCTTTTGGATTGACTAATGCTCCTGATGCCTTCATAGATATGATGGACCGAGTATTCAAGGAATATTTGGATCACTTTGTGGTTGTCTTTATTGATGACATTCTCATATATTCCAAAAGCCGTGAAGATCATGAGCAACACTTGAGGCTGATACTCCAAAAGCTTTGTGAAAACAAGCTTTATGCCAAGTTGAAGAAATGTGAGTTCTGGCTTGAGGAAGTTGCATTCCTTGGGCATGTGATATCAAATCATGGAATATCTGTTGACCCAACAAAGATTGAAGCAATTCAAAGCTGGGAGCAACCAAAGTCAGTGACCGAAGTACGTAGCTTTCTCAACTTAGCTGGTTATTATCGAAGATTCGTGGAAGGATTTTCTCGAATCGCTACTCCATTAACTCAGCTGACTCGAAAAGATACAAAGTTTGGTTGGAGCGAGGAGTGTGAGAAGAGTTTTTAAGAACTCAAGGGAAGACTCATTTGATAAACATTGCGATAATACCATCCGGCTCGAGAGGATTTGCCATCTCAAAGGATGCTTGAGGCAAAGGGTTAGGATGTGTTCTCATGCAACATGGGAAAGTCATAGCATATGCCTCTCGGAAACTCAAAGAATATGAGAGGAATTATCCTACTCATGATCTAGAGTTGGCAGCTGTTGTCTTCGCACTTAAGATTTGGAGGCATTACCTGTATGGAGAGAAGGTGGAGATCTATACGGATCATAAAAGCCTCAAATATTTCTTCACCCAAAAGGAACTCAACATGCGGCAACGATGTTGGCTTGAACTGTTGAAAGATTATGATCATACCATTCAATACCATCCTGGTAAAGCGAACGTAGTAGCTGACGCATTGAGTAGAAGATCATATGCGGGTACGAGTGCAATATTGTCAACACAAAGGCCCATTTTGTATGATTTACAAAGGATGGAGATAGAGTTAAAGACTCTAGGGACCCATGTGATGATGGCGAATATACTGAGTAGAACCAGAACTTTAATCGATAAAGTTAAAGTTTGCTCAAGCTACGGACCTAGAGTCGTCACGTTATGAGGAAGAAAGTGCGAAGAAGGTGCTATCCCGAAGCAAGAATCGATGAAGAAGGAATACTTGAGTCAACTCGGACTTTGTGTTCCTAACGACCACGATTTAAAGTATAAAATCATGATGGAGCGCATGACACACCATTTACAATCCATCTCAGGAGTACCAAAATGTATCATGATCTTCACATACATTTTGGTGGAGCAATATGAAGAGAGAGATATCGAGTTTATCTCAAGGTGTTTAATTTGTCAACGAGTCAAGGCGGAGCATCAAGTACCAAAAGATCCATTGCAACCACTTGAAATTCTAGAATGGAAGTGGGAGCATATTACTATGGATTTCGTTACTGGTCTTCCCAAAGTTTCTCAAGGCATAGATGCAATTTGGGTCATTGTTGATAGATTGACTGTGACGATCGAGATTTTTTATAATTTAATTTTAATATTTATTGAATTAAATAAATATTTTCGATGATTTAATTATTAGATTAAATAATTAATTGATGAAGTTGTGGTAGATTAATTTAATTATATGTGTTATATTTATTAAATTAATGTGGAGAATATTTATTATTCAAGTATGTATTTATGTGAGCTTATTGAATTAAAAGAAATATTTAATAAGCTTAATGTTATTTTAATTAATTTAATAATTAATTAGAGATTTAATAATTTGACATTATTAATGAATGAGAAATTCAATTATGCGAATATGTGAATTAATGAGAAATTATTTTATTTTATTTAAAATAAATTAAACTACATATTTGATTTATTTTATAAAGGGTGTGACATGTTTTCAAACTATATTATAAAGGTTTTATTAAATTAACTTGATATAAGCCTTTAAGGCTAGCCAAATGAGGCCTTAAGAGGAGTCAAGGCGGTTAAACCATTATGGAGATGGCGACCTCAACTCTCTTGCATCAAAAGCTCAATTGGCATTATTCTACGTATTCTTCATTTTAGAGTAAATTGAGAGTCAGAGAGAATTCAGAGAATTGTTAAGTGAATTGTGATTGAAGAAGAGTTGAGAAGGAATTCATCTCATGCGAATTTACATTATACGCTTTGGGTAATCTCCTCCTTCCCAAATTTTAAATTTACGTTGTTTAAGTTTTTATAAAAATGGCTTTCGAGTTTACTGTAAAGTCTCTGTAAGTTGGAAAGAGTAAGGATTATGTGCATGTATGTGTTAAGATGCATCATATCGTATTTGATTATATATAGTATAGATTTCCATATCATCAGTTTCATAATTACAACGTATGTTATGGCCTCAAAATTTACAGAGTATGGAATATGGCTATATGGCCCTTATACGTGATTTTTTTATGCCAAACATAAATTGTTTTGTAAAATTAACACTTATATATGATTATGCATGATAAAACGAAGGAATCAAACTCCAAATAAACAAAATTGGAGTTATAATGAACCTTTAATGTTGATTTTCATGTTTTGTACTGAAAAATCTCAAAAAAAATCAAGAACAGTAAATTATATGTTTTGATTATGCAAAATAATGTGTTTTAACATGTTAAAATCATGCTAGAAGGGTTAAGTAGTGATCATATATGTATTACAGTGTTTGGGCATGTCTAATTTCATGTAAAAATAAACTAATTGGAAGTTATGGCCATATTTTATGTTCTTCACAGAACGTATAATTTTACTTGTGATTGATTTTTGGCCTAATTTGGCCTTGTTATGTTAATGAAATCACAGAATCGAAGTGGGTAACCCCACCCCTGTGCCATGTTACTAAACTAAATTACCACTTAAGTGAAAAAAAAAAATAAAAAAATAATAATAAAAAAATAAAATAAATATTCGATGAAAATTATTATTAAAATATTTATAAAATAAATTAAATATTTTAATTGAGATATTATGGAATAAAATAAATATTCGATGAAAATTATTATTAAAATATTTATAAAATAAATTAAATATTTTAATTGAGATATTTATGGAATAAAATAAATATTCGATAAAATTATTATTAAAATATTTATAAAATAAATTAAATATTTTAATTAAGATATTATGGAATAAAATAAATATTGGATGAAAATTATTATTAAAATATTTATAAAATAAAGTAAATATAATAATTGAGATATTTATGAATAAAATAAATATTCGATGAAAATTATTATTAAAATATTTATAAAATAAAGTAAATATTTTAATTGAGATATTTATGGAATAAAATAAATATTCGATGGAAATTATTATGAAATAATTTATTCGAGTGTAATAATAGTAAGAGAATGAAAATATTCTAATTTAATTAAGTAATTAAATTAGAAGGGTAATAATTTGTTAAATAAAGTGGAATTTATATTAAATAATTAAGTGAAAATATAACTAATGAATGTCGTGAATACATATGGTATGTGTGTAGGATTTGTGGTGAACGGAAGTAGTAATCATTTAGCCTACGCACGAGGCAAGTTTCCTAACCCTACTTGTTATCATTATTCAAGTTTATAAATCAAGTTCAGTTTGTTATATTAAAGATTATCTATCATTTCAAAGTATGATTCTGTTATACAATATTGTTCTATTGTATACCTCTTAAGATTCTTATTCAATTTAATTATCATTTATTGTTGAACCTTATTAGACTAACGAACCCTTAACTGATTCAACTAGTCCATAGTTGATGAACGTTCTAAATTTCAGAACCCTTATTGAATTATCCAAACCAAACTTCCTTTGGTGCGGACTCACGATGTCAATCGAGATGAACAACCTCAGTATAGGGATTTCTTATGCGTTAAGCGTTAAGATATTGTGCAAAGTATGGTACTAAGTATGATCCCCTAAAGTGCGAGTAGAAGAGTCCATAGTCTTACGATTATTAAAGGTTTCAAGTATAACCCTTGATAACCTAGGACATAATTCAAGGTCTTATTACCCTCTGAAATCTTTTGAATTTTTGTTATTCATTCTTGATTCAAAAATTGAGCTTTTATTTCAGAAGTCTTTGATTCACTCGCATGTTATTATATATTGTTATTTCATTTTTATACTTGTGGGCAATCATGCTCACTTTTGCATAATAATAACATTGCAGTTAAGAACGAAAGGTACGATGAGCCTTCTATTAGCAAAGGCAAGGGCAAAGCTAATAAGTGATGAAGACTTGTTATTTAATTTTTAGGAATGTTATTGTTAAGACTTGATGTTGTTTAAGACTTATTATTTATTTATGTTTCCGCACAGATGTTTAAGGTTAGTTTGACCTGGGATTGTATTTATTTTTCAGATGTTGTAACCCCATAAGGGGAGGATTTATTTCTATCTATTGCATGGGTTGCATTTATTATGGGTAGATAGATAGATGATATTTGTACAGTGAACACCAAATCATGTGGAAATTTAAGTACCCGGATTTGGGGGTGTCACATTGACCAAGTCTGCTCACTTCTTACCTATACGAGAAACTTATACTCTTGAACGTCTTGCTCGTATGTACATAAATGAGATTATAAGACTGCATGTTATGCTAGTATCCATAGTTTCTAATCGAGACCCAAGATTCACTTCACGATTTTGGGTTAGTTTGCAGAAAGCTATGGGCACTGATTTACGATTTAGCTCGGCATATCCTCCTTAGACGGACGGGCAATCAGAGACGACTATTTAAACTCTTGAAGACCTATTAAGACTCTGTGTCCTTGACTTCAAAGGAAGTTGGGACAAGTTTTTACCGTTGGTGGAGTTTTCCTACAACAACAGTTATCAAGTAAGTATTGGCATGGCTCCATTTGAGGCGTTGTATGGGAGAAAGTGTCATTCTCCAAAGATCTTTGGGATGAGGGTGGGTGAAGCAACGTTGTTGGGACCGGGAGTTGAAACGTATGACTACGTAAAAGATTCAAACGATCCCGAAAACGTATAAAAAACTTCACAAGATCGACAAAAGAGTTATCTGCCGATCTTCATCGAAAGGACGTAGAATTCGATATTGGAGATCATGTGTTGTTACGTGTTGCTCCATGGAAAGGAGTTACGATATTTGGAAAGAGAGGAAAGCTCAATCCTCGATTGATTGGCCCATTTTAATTCTCGAGCGAGTAGGAAATGTGGCCTATAGACTACTTTTCTTCGCCAAGTATGTCTCGTGTTCATAATGTTTTTCACATATCTATGTTACGTAAATATGTGAAAGACCCGAACCACATTATTAAGTTAGAACCAGAAGAGATAGAGGAAGATTTAACGTATGAAGAGTTGCCTGTTAAAATCTTGGATAAGAAGGATCATGTTCTACGCTCCAAGATTATACCTCAAGTCAAAGTTTTGTGGAGAAACCACGATGTGGAGGAACTGACTTGGGAGTTAGAATCTGAGATGAAGTCAAGTTATCCTCATCTCTTTGACATACCAGGTATGTACCCTAATTTTGAGGACGAAATTTCATAAGAAGGGGAGGTTGTAAGACCCCAACTTTTATGAATAAATAATAATTTCCTCGAAATATATTTGTGAATATTATGGTGTGGATTTGATATAATGTTATAGTTGTGGGTAATATTTATAAATTTTGCAAAGTAAACAAGTGGTTATATAATATTCGATTGGTCGGGGAATATTCGTTTTAACAGAGAATATTCGTACAACGACACAATTATTGGTGGACCCCACAACGGAAGTATTGTCGTAGTTAGAAAATGATAAAATTATCTTTCTATAAAAATAACGGCGGAGGTGTTACCGTTAAAACTGTTGAACTACTCGGTAATAAAAGTACAGTAATACGCGTGGTTGCATAGTAGCACACGGTATTGATTATTGATGCTTACGTGAGAAGTCACTCAGTTATACTCAATTATTGCTACAGTAATTGCTGCATCATATCTCTCATATTATTGATTCAATTATTGTTACAGTATCATCTGCATAATATGATATATTATTAAATCAATAATTGAGACGACAAAATTATTCATATTATTATTTGCAATATTGACAATGTCTAGAAGTTACATCGAGGAGAGTTTGGTCACCTAATTGCGCGCCAATTAGGAGAAATCCTGTCGAAAGCCCCTCTTTCCTCGAGGAACGACACTTCGTTTGTTAAATATTGTGAATTATAATATTAATGATGAATAAGTTCGTGTTGATTAAAGATGAATTTTATAGTTCCTTTGTGTTGGACTTATTTGTGTTAGTATAATTGATGTCTTGAGGTTATATTGTTCAATCGGGTATTCAGGGCACTTTTCGTATCGGAGTACTATTCATAAGTTACTATTCACGAGTTACTTTTCATAAGTTACTATTCACCCGTAGGATATATTTCTTTTTGGTCCAAATCATTTTTGGGTACAATATTATTCCATGAGGAGATGTGCTAATTTTTCAGACCGTTGGTTGAAGATATAATTGTAAATCAATATGGACCGCTGGTGGAAAGTTATAATAGTAAATCAATATGGATCGCTGGTTTAAAGTTTTAATAGTAAATCAGTATGGACCGTTGCTTTAAGTTTAATAGAAAATCAATATGGATTGTCCATTTAAAAGTAAATCAATCTGGATCATTCATGAATTAGTTACTATTCAGTCCATTCTTCTATAAATAGAAGCTCATTCCTTCATTATTTCTTACGAATTCACTGAAACTCTAGAGAGAGAAACTATAGAGAGAAAGAAAAAAAGTATTCTGCTACTTCACTACTTCAGTATTCAGTTTTTCTAAGGTAGGAAATATTATTTGTTGTACTCGTAAGGGGTATTCTTTCTTTCTTATTCGTGAAGAGAACTTCTGTTATTCTATTCTTTATTATTCTGTTGGAATAACCTGTATACGTGGGCTACCCAATACTTGGTGAAATTCTTTTGTTATTCCATTCTTATTATTCTGTTGGAATAACCTGTTTATGCGAAGTATCGCATACATGGTGAAATTCTTCTAATATTCCGTTCTTTATTATTCTGTCGAAATATCCTGTCTGTGCATTTACGTCGGACCTGGTTCCATTATTTATTATTCTGTCGAAATATCTTGTTTGTGCGTTTACGTCAGACCTGGTTCCATTATTTATTATTCTGTCGGAATATCATGTCTGTGAGTTTATGCCGGACCTAGTTCCATTATTTATTATTCATTGGGAATAACTTTTATGCTGCGATCTATCTATCGCACGCATGGTGAATCCTACATTATTCCATTCTTTATTATTCTCATTGGAATAACTTTTATGCGTGTGGGTTACCACATGCATGGTGAATGATCCTTTGTATTCATTCCTTATTAAATTGTGGAAATGATCTGTATATGTGGACTACCGCATGGCGGGTGAAAATCCATTTGCAGTTTTATATATTCTATTATACTCAGTTGGTTAAAGTTTTGAATTCTATACTCCATGAAATTAGTGGAATATCCTTGATATTTGAGCTTCATCCAGTATCTTTTCATGGAAATATTCTTCCGAGCATTCTTGAATTTTCTTTTGCAAAAGCGATGATCATGTTGACAATTTGATTTATCGAGTTCAAGATAAATTAACTTATAAATCTTTAAAATTTATTCTTGAACTTGTTTTATTGAATTGTCATCATCATCATGCTTATATTATGTTGAAAGTCATCTTTGGCTTATGTACATAGATGGACTTGGTATGATTATGACCAGGGATTATTCGGTATAATCATGACCGTAATGTGACGAATGATGTGGTAAAAGTCCTCATTGGCCTGTAGTTCATTGGTGGACAGTTGTTGGTATGATTATTACTAGGAATTATTCGGTATAGTCATGACCATTGATGATTACATGAATATCCTTGGCCGTGGAACAAGGATGATTCAATTTTATTTATTAAGCTGAGTCTCAGCGATAAAAGTGATGAAAAACCTTTTAAATCATAGAAGATAGTAGATTTTATTCTCTACTTGACTCTTCTAATGGATTGCTTGATCCGTTGCAGTTAAACTTGTTGTCTATTATATTCTATAAGTTTAACATTATTGAAGGCTAATGATAATTTATTCTGCATTGTCTTTGTCATAATATTTCTTACTGGGCTAGTTGAGCTCACCCTTTCTTTCACCGTTCTCTTGAAAAATGAGAACGTATTGGGACTAGTCGAGGGACAGCGGTGATGATCCTAGATGGTGTATTAGTAGTCCTCACTATTCTGTGAAATAGTGTGATAATAAATGTAATGAGGACTCCTTTGAGTGTGGATATTGTCTAGATGACAATATTTTTATTAAAACTCACAGCCTATGTTTTGTCATACTTTACACGACTGTTGTATAATTAAGTTGTATTTGTATTCAGTACCTTGTATCTGGCGACTCAAGATGGGTGATGTATACCTGTTTTGGGGGCGTCACAGACTGTACTAAGGTATAATGATGTTTAAACTGAAAACACGTTGTTTTCAGTAGGCTTAGTATTGAAGGTGATGGAGAAGATTAAGTATTATCACAGTAATACAATGAAGAAAGTTGGAGAAATAGGATATTCCAAGTCATCTAGCTATGCTAGATTTTGAACTTTATTGAACTCGTGCTGATATGTACATTTTTAAAAGGAAAGGATTGGTTCAACTTTTGGAACCAACAGATTTTAAAAGAGCTATTCTTGGTATGTCTATGCTAATTTCTTCGGCTAGACAAAAATTGATTTAAAAATATCAAAATGAATTTTATATCATCATTGCAATTGATGCAAAGATGGTAAAAGGATGAGGTTATTAATGCAATTGAACCTGGTGTTAGATGTGATCTTAGGATCAACAACCCGCTATGGTATGATGTATAATAATGAAGTCACAAACTGACGAAGTCCTCAACATACTGTGAAAAAGTACGGTATCATGACGTCATAAAACGTTTTGATGTATTGCGAAAAGAATTTACAGAAATAGTCAATGTCAATTGAGTTGACTAGACGAATGTTTCACGTTGATATCCAATTTATTGGTATGGTCTAAGCTACTTGATTTGGCTAGACAAATGGTATGTCATGTTTAAAAGAAAATTGAGATTTCATTAAAGAAGTTGTGCCAAACCAAATTGTTTTGGTGCGGAATTTAATGATTAAGTCTGAGGTGAACATATCTCGAAATGGGGTATACGATGGGTAAGAGGTAGTTGCTTTCTTTGTGATTATAAACTGACCGTGGAAGAAAGGTTACGGCGTCATGCTGTTAAACCTAGTAAGAGTTCATGGTCGATTTGACCCCTCAACAAAAGTATGAAACGTTTTAAAAGAAAATTTTATATTCCTCGTTATTCCTTCTACTTCATGATTCTTGATAGGTTGTGGGGGTTAGGAATAATGGAAAGATAAGAACTCCGTTGAAGGGAATTTGAGAAAAAGGGTAGGCTAAAATTTGGAGGACAAAATTGTGTGAAGAAGGGGTAGATGTGATGACCCAGGTAAGGGTGTGGTTTTAAGAAATTTCGAGGATGAAATTTTTGAATTTAAGTTTAAAGAATTAGTAATTAATAAAATAAATTTTTATTACTACTATTATGTGCTATGTGTTTATTGATCCTTCTAGAACCTAGGATGATTATAAGTTGGGAGGATTCTGGCTACGAGCTATATTGATCGAGTAAGAAATTTCAAGATGGAAAGAAAATTTTTCTGGGAACAAAATATTTTTTCGGGGAAAAAGACGAAATAAACACTATTCACCCGACAAAACCCTAAGGGTTAGGGTTTGAATAACCTAGGTCATTCCGAGAGTTCGGTATGTCGAAATGACATTCTGTCGAAAGATTTGACGATAATATATCGTAAAAAGTTAAGTAAGCCGATAAAAGTTTTTCTCAAAAAACGTGCAGAATTCAGACGAAATAAAAGCGATGAAAAGTTTTGCTATGTAATTTTCACTCGTTTAACTATGCTAGGGTAAAATGTGAAGGAAAGCGCTTAACGCCAAAAAGTGTTTTTCAGTTTTTCGTAAATCCGAAGAATACGTAAAAGTTAATCGGTAAAGAAAAGACGAAATATCCAAAAATATTTGGATTCTGAGAATCGTAGTTTTTAAAATTATTAGACGAAACCCGAAAGACGGAACCATGGAAATAGTATGGAGGTGTGAATAGTAAGGAGGTTCGGGGGGCGAAATGACTAAAACGCCCCTAGCCTTGGTTTTCTATAAATAGGAAGCTTAATTAATTATTTTGGGATTTTGAAAATCCTACATATTGAGAGAGAGAGAGAGAGAGAGTTCGGATGGGAGAAAGAAGAGGAAGAGGAGAAGCTTGCTCGTGAGCAAACTTTGTCCTACGGAAAGAGATTAAAGGAGAACGGTAATCTGAAACCTAGTCTCTTATAAATTTTCTTTAAGTTTCTATGTTTAAAAACATAATTTAATGAAGATAAGAAGTAGATGATGTTAGGGATGATTTCATATGGTTCAAATAGTAAGAAAATGAAGAAATAAGAATTAGAAGTTTAATTTATAAATTTCTTAAGGAAGTATAAGATTCGTAATGAATTAAAACAATTTGAGTGGATTATATGAATGAGTAGGTGAAATAAGTAAGGAATGATGTTCTATAACATCAAATTCCAATAAAAAGTGAAATCGTAATCCAAAATATCGATTAAAATGAAGAACGAACGAAGAACACGAAGAACACGCGAAGAACACGAAGAGCGTTGTTGATGGACAAATGTAAAACCATCGTAGGATAATTGTTGTTGATGAACAAGTTTAAAACCATCGCATATAAGTTAGATGCTTATTGCTTGGTTAGGAACGGTAGAAAAGTTCATGAAGAACGGATTAAAACTTAGCTATAATGAAGTTATGGCGAAAATTTGGTAAAAGACGAACGAGAATTAGAAAGTTAGTAAGTGAACCCGAATGAGTAGGGTTTCATAAGTAAGTAAGATAACATAGAAAATGTGAGTCGTGGACTCAAGAATGAGCGATTTCCGAGTTCGGATGACTGAATTACGGACGAGCGAACGAAGAACGTTAAAAACGTAAAAATGAACGAAGGGTGAAGATCAAGCCAATCGAAGGGCATGTTAATGGATTTAGAACGAAGTACTGTCTAAGGGGTATTGAAGTACATAAGATAAGGAAGAGAATTTCTTTGGAATGACCTCGTTCTGAGTTATAACGAATAAGTTATGAAATTTTGAAGTAAGCAATTCAAGCTTGTAAAAGACTTAGACAAATTTTCTAGGTTTTGTAGTGGTATGCCATGAAGACCAATTTGAGCCTTGGGAGGCGGCGGCATAAACATTTAAACTCCGCCATTAGCTCTCGACGATTGGTGCCGCAGTTGCGAGAAAGAAAAAAGAAGGACTCGGCCGCCGCAGATGCAACCAAAGAGGCGGTGGCGTGGGTTCGTCTGCATCACAATCATGAGAGATAAAACGAGTAACACTAAACAAGTGAATTAAACCTTAAATGAAGGTTGAAAAGAAAGGTTAAACGAGATTAAAAGGCAAAAAATATAAACGCGGGTTACGTAACCGATGTTCGGGGACCGTAGTTGCGATGAACGAACGTGAGGGATTGCTATGGTTGTGATTCCTTAGACGTTGAGCGACGAGGGTAATAGATAACATTTCGATGTTATGTCATGATAGTGAGAGATAAGTGTAAAGTGTATAGACGCCATTTGTACACCATATGTATTGTTGTGATGAACGATCGATCTTAGCATACAACTTCCAACCTCGGAGATAACCCCAGGGCATGGGTTCCAATACCGAAAATTCCACCGGAGAAGACCGATTAATCTCGGAGATAACCCCAAGGTATCCAGTCTCAGTCCCAACACTGGGAATAGCATTTACCAACCTTGGTGATAACCCCAAGGAATGAAATTCGGCGATAACCCCGAAATGCTTGTTTTAAATGCATGCGAATCGACTTCAACCTCGGCACTCACAAGGCACTTTCGATACAAGACCCGAAGATAACACCGGGAAGACAGGCACACCTCGAAGATGACACTTTGAGGACCTTGAACACTTGCGGCGATCCAATCTCGGAGATAACCACGAGCAACGTCGCTTTATCATTCCGCCCAAACCGCGATAACCCGGTGAGGGGAAAAGTCATCATCTTGCCACTTTGACTCCACATCACGTCGTCTCAACATTTCATACATACATTTCTACACAACAATGTCCCACAAGAATCAAGGAAAACCAATCCACGGTGACTATTACGCGGGGAGTAGCGGATAGAATTTGAAGCTTGAAGACCGGAGGGCACCAGTCCCATCTTCGACTTCGTACAACCTCTAATCCCATGCCATTGCGTAACTCTCGACAACGGCGGTCCAAAATAGGTCTTACATACCTCGATCGGATGCCGGTTGCAATTCTAAAAAGTTCGAGTGGACATTACGATTGCATGCGTGCGCGTCTTGATGAGACGATGAAACCCATGAAGCACAGGGCAACCGGGACGGCCTCGGTACATCTGGCGGCCTAGTCACGAGTACACTGCGGCTCCCCCTCTATAAATAGAGGGCTTGGGGTGGCCATTTGTAAGAAAAAAAAAGCGAGGCGAGGAAGCCTGTCAAATTTGCTCAAATACTTACCTATATTGAGTGCTTTCTCATTTTAAACACTTGTGAGCTCACATATAGCTACTTTTGTATGCCGGGGGCCAAGTTTCATCCACTTTAAAGATATAGAAGTCTTCTTTGGCGACCCTTGTAAGCTTCTCTCACACTTTTTAAAGCATTTCTCTTCATCTTTGCACACCCTTTCTTCACGTTGAGAGTGCGTGTTGCGTGTGTTTGCGGACTTGATCCAGTGGTTTTATTTAGATTGTATATACATATATATATATATATATATATATATATATCGATTATGCCTCGATTGATATGAACTTGATGCAGAACGTTTATTTGCTTTATATATATATATATATATATATATATATATATATATATATATATATATATATATATATATATATATATATATATATATGTATATATATGTTATTGTTAGATGAGCCTAGACTTGATATATAGGCGTTTCTATATATATATATATATATATATATATATATATATATATATATAGTATGTGTGTGAACTTTGTTAGATGAGCTTTGATTTTACATCAGGCGTTTATTATTTATATATATATATATATATATATATATATATATATATATATATATATATATATATATTCGATGAGCACAGATTTTACTTACAATTAGTGATATATATATATTATATATATGGTGGTTGATATATATATATTTATTTAAATCCCTTTGGAGTTTACTTAAGTGGTGGTTGATAAACTTTTGACTTTCTTTACGTTTAATCCTTTGGAGTTTCCTCTGTGGCGGTTGATAACTTTTACGACTTTATTTACATTTTACGATCCCCCCATGGAGGTGCTTATGGTGGTGATGATGATCATATATATATATATATATATATATATATATATATATATATATATATATATATATATATACTTATATATATATATATACAAATTGCAAATTGCGGCATCATGTGAGCCTAGGAATCATGTGATCACAGATTGATCTATTGGATCTAGATTCGGTTCCGTGATGGACATTTTTAATTATATGGCGACTTGTAATTTATTTGCGATGTATGCGAATTTCCTCGAGATGGTTTTCATACCCACGAGGAATCGGCATTATTTTGTACATTATTTTCTTATAGATGCTTGCACATCTCTAAAATAAAAACAATCAATAGAACACTTAATAAAATGGAAGTGTAAAAGGTCTCAATTACTATTGAGCACAAGGGTTTGAAAAACCTCTTTTATAAAACATCAACTTGCCATATCTTGCTAAAAATTGAATTTTACATAAATTCAAACCACAATATATATAGGTGCGAGCGAGGCCTCACTTTACTTCCAAATAACAACACATTGACCCACACACACACACATTTATATAACAGTTTCTTGAAAAGTGGCGGTCACCAGTGGTAACACGGATGTCGGGGGGTGCCTAACACCTTCCCTCTGCATAATCAAGTCCCCGGACCCTAATGAATCTCGGTTTCACAGACCCGTTTAGCAGTGTCACATCACTGGGTCAATGTGCAAACCTTTTCTCGGTTGTGTTGGTACAACCATTTAAAAAACCAACTGGCGACTCTTAACAGTCCATCGTCGACATTATACATATGGACCTTTTTTCACTTGTTTTTTCAAACAAATCTCACCTAAAATGAGAACACCAAAAACAAAAATGAAAAAGGACAACTAAAAATCCCGGCGTCGACGGTGGCGACTCTGCTTTGAGGACTCGATAAAGAGGACTTAAGCCGCTATTACAAATCTTTTCAAAACTATTATCTGCTTGTGTGTGGATGTTGCATTTACATTTATGATGAATGTGTACGAATGCATTTACTTTATTGCATTAGTGCTTCGCACCATATCTCTGCTTGTGATATTAGTGCTTCACACATGTCATCATTTTTTCATACGGTGAGACCGTTGTATGTGAATGTATGTTGTGTGGTCCCTCCACCGGGAGGCTATCACATCGGTGTTTGATTCTTTGGACTCGTGGGAAGACTAATTCCAATGAGGCTCGGGAAAGGCACCACCAAATTAAGCTCGAGTTGAAAGGCCGGATTAATTTCCGTTGAGTAAATTGCGATGATTTGGGAACCTTCATGCCAAAAAAGCGCGCGAGAGTAACCTAAGATAGGTCGACCTCGATAAACCCAACACGGAGAAAGTCTCTTCATGCTTTCTCATTTTAAATTACTTGTAAAATCAATTACTTGTAATTTCATTCCATATTCATCTCCATGTAATGAGAAATATGAAGAAATGTGTATACATACATATTTAATTTAACATGTTATCATGTATTACAAACAGCTAACATCCGTTTTGCAGGATAAAATTCCTAAAATGGACACATCACATAGCATGTTATTATTTACACATTCCCTAAAGACTAAACTATGCAAGTCTTTTGCAGGGAAACAATCGGACCTACTACCCGGTCAAAATCCAAAAAAGTTGCGAGCTTACGATCAATTATGTCATCATCATCGACCAGGTGACCTTAATCCGATTTCTCGCAAAAATTTGACGGATTAAGCAAACAAATTCTGATTTGGTTGTTACTGCTTAAAGAACTACACCCGTCTACTCGGGGTCCAAAGATACCCATACATCTTTGAATCCTCTACACAGGGGAACTCAAGCCATTCACGATACACAGCTGCTGCGATTGGATCGACCAACAAAATTCATGATGCCACCCATCTCACGGAGAGATCCGGACACCGGTGACATCGAAAAGAAAGTCCTTGAATGGAAGAAACCCTTACGTCTTATCAAAGGAATTGGAGCACACAGGGTGTTTCATATCTTTGACTTATGTATATTCCACAGGTGTTCATTATCCGAGAAAAGTTTAAGACTCGACTTGAAAAATATGATGGGTTAGGAGATCCTTACACACATTTGAAGGTGTTTATTGGAGAACTTGGATCTTATCTGAGAGGACGAAAGCTCGAAATCTGGTTTTGTTCGAAAAGTTTGATTGGAAGCTTGGTTCATGGTATACAGTTAGACAACTCAAAGATCCATAGTTGGGAAGAGCTAGCTCACGCCTTCCTCACTCAATCTGACTTCCGGTCTCGGATGGCTCTGGCCGGTATCAGATTACCAGGTCAAAAGCAGTCTAACGAGTCTTTTCGAGAGTATGCTCAAAAGGTGGAGGCGCTGCTTTGCTCAAGTTATTCCTTCCATGTGAGAATCGAAAAATGGTCATGACCTTCATAGACATCTGAAGCTCCTTTCTATGAAAAGAGTCTTAGCGACATCGGTAAACCATTTTACGAAATGATCAAACATGGGGAGATGGTTGAGATGGGATTGAAGTCGGGAAAGATTCAAGACCTAGGCGCCCCCTTAAAAAGGCATTCTTGAGCACATCAATCCGAAAATTATGGAAACAACCCGGAGGATCCATAAAAAGAAAGAGGAAGATGTTTCCACGATACTACTGGGTCGAAAAAAAGCAATCGAAACATGCCTATCCGGGAGAAATTACACTCCCTTTCAAGCTCGGTCTTGAACCCTCCATTGCCAAAAGGTGGAGAAGTCAAATGCGCCCTCGGTGTTCACACCCTTAGGGGACTCACTCGAGAATATTCTCACTCTTGACGACAACGAGAAAGAAAATCACATCTTTTTCCACGGCCCGACCCTAATGGAAGGGTTTTCAATCTTTGCTTTCGAAAATGTGCTTATCATGTTGGGGCACACTGACATTGATACTCGAGATTGTTGGGCCTTGAAACACAAAGATCCAAGACACGATAGACAATGGTGAGATCGTGGTCACCAAACGAGATCAACCTCACGTACAAGACAATCCTCTTCCTCGACACAAAGAAGAAGAAGTCAACATGATTAATTGGAGCAATGGGCGAGTTCCAATTTCAGCGGTGAGTCATCTCGGACCACCAAAGGCGGTGTTGACAAATGGGATTATGCCAAGTTCGATTCAGCGATGGAGCGTAAGATGAAAGCTCTATGCAAAACAAATTGAGCAATTGGCGAGCGGTGACTTATCGACATCAAGTTACACGCCCGGTTAGTCGACCGAGGAGCATGCTAGTCTCCTTCCTCTTGTCATGAATATTCCTCGTCACCTTGAGAAAATGAAATCTTTGGAGGACAAAGTGATAAAGAGAGCGAAATGCCAAAGCTTGGTCGGGATTTTGCCAATAGAAGGAATTTACATACACAGGCCAACCTATGGAGAGAAATCCTTGAGATGCTTATCAATGAAGGAAGAATCACTTCCTTCTACCTCCATTAATCCCGTTCGGGGCGGTTCAATTACGATGGAGTATGTCGATATCACTCCCATTCTCGCGGTCATGCGCGCCACGAGAAGAATGTTGGGCACTCTCATACCTTATCCGAAATCTAATTGATGGTGGTGTCCTGCAACTAGCGAGATGATGATCTTGTCTTTACGTGAGAGTGAGAATACATGTCCTACTAAGTGGAAGGGATTGGTAGCGATTATATCCCTTTGGGCCAGATGGGACTAGCAAACCACTCACAATACCAACAATTCAACTCGGAGGAAGCAACAATCCTTTGAAAGTGGCGCTCGAGGCCATCAACTTACCATGCGAGCACAATATCCTATTATCGACTTACACAAAAGTTCCATGGAATTATGGAGAAGGTGAAGGATCCACCTCGCATACAAGCTGCTGCGATGTCGAAGGAAAATCCATTGTATCTTCCCCAGACGGGTGATGAAGTCTACCATCAAATCAAAGGGAAAATACCCATGGAAAGATTGAAAAATTCCTCCATTTATGGGTCATAATGAAGCGAAGGTGGTTTTAAGCTTAAGAAAGCTCCACACCAAATTTCAATCTGGACTTGGTTTTAACTTTAGAGGATCACGGGAAGATCTTGATAAAAGTTTTGGAAGAAGCCTATCTACCAAAATCGGTGGATGTGGAAAAATTTCAACATTTGGTTGATCACATTTTAACAACAATGTGATATCCTTCATTGATGATGATATCTGCTTGAAGGGCCGGTCATTGCAAGCCGTTACACATTGCGGTCTTGTCCTCTAGGATATATGCTAGGCTGTCTTGATAGATGGAGGTTCATCTCTAAATATCTCCATCGCTACGCTACATTGTTGAAGATGAATGTCAATCTCAATAGAATCCGGAGAAGCGACCATACGGTTATCAAAGCTTTTGATGGAGCCGTGAAAATTGATCGAGAGAATTTGAGTTGCCAATCGAAATTGGTCCCCATACATTCTGCGTGTCTTTTCACGTACTCAAGATAGATTCGGGATACAACTTTTGCTCTTGGGAAGACCATGTGGATTCATATGGTAAGGGGTCCCTCCACCCTTCATCAACAATTGAAATACATTATCAACAATAGCTTAGTCACGATCGGCGTTGAACGAGAATGTCCTCAACATGGTGACATACCATACATCAATGTCAATTCGGATGTTGAGCCGGTCGGTTTTCATGCCTTGGAAGTAAGCAACACTCGATACCATGCTATTGGAATGCCATTTCCCGTACCAAGATTTACTGCTTGAAAGTAATGTCGGCTACTCGAAAATGATGTCATTGGGTCATCGGTAGGGACAAGAAATTTGGGTAAAGATCACCGGTATCAAGCACCCCATTCAAGTATCGATCAAAACTGGGACAATTTGGACTAGGCTATTACTGCGATTCTAGTCATAGGAATCCTCATAAGCATCGTGATTCCTTGACTTGATTACATGGCGATTATCTTCATCTTGAATTACGAGTCCGCACAACCTCGGGTAAAGGTGCCGACCAAACGTAATGGCTATGTTATTTCCCAATGCGATGCTGGTGAAGGTGAAAAAAGTCTTTGTTCGAGATCCCGATGGAAGAAGAGAGAAAGAAAGAATCAAACAAGATATCATCGAGATGATGTCGAGCATCGCATCATCGTTCATGATGAACATACAAAATAGATACACCCAGACGATGATTGCCCGACATAATGGCCATCATTCGGGATAAGGAGGGATGATGACAACCCCTCCATCACTGCGATCCACGGGACTTTGCCCTTGCCAATTGGAGGCACACTCCTTGCATTGGTCGACAAGGGTAAAATGGGCGAGAACTCTTTACGCCTGTAGATATCATAGCTTCTTACTTTTACATACAGTATTAGCGATTTATTTTTGCGATATATGCTAACACTTTGTATGATCAAACCCTTTCATATATACTAAGTGAAAGCATATTTTGTTTGAGGACCACAATTTAGATGTGCATGTACTTTAGCGATATGGTGCCTCTTCTCCACAAAGATTGTAACTTTGATGTAGAGATGAATTGACCTTGATGGAAATACATGAGGACATTGAGGTGCCTCCGAAAATTCAAGAATGGGTCGAAGACAAACCTAAACCCAACCTTGATCAAACCACTTCCTTGATCTCGGAACCTTAGAAAGCCTAAGTTAATCCAGTTGGTTCGGACCTTACCCCAAACCAAAGGAATGACATGGTTACGCTACTAACCCAATTCGGGATGTGTTTGCATGGTCTCATGAAGACATGGTGGGTTTGTCCTTGACATTGTCCTTCATCGCCTTCCCATTAAAGAGGATTCAAGCCGGTCAAAGCGAAAGCTCGGTGATTGAAACACGAGTGGAGTTTAAAGGTGAAAGAAGAAATTGTGAAACAATTTCAAGTTGGCATCATCATCATGGTGTCCACATATCACAGAGTGGATATCAACATCGTTCCGTGCCTAAACACGGAGGAAAGGTGCGAGTTTGCGTGGATTATCGGGACTTGAACAAAGCTTGCCTTAAAGATAGCTTTCCGTGCCATTTATCCACATTCTCATTGACAATCTTTTCTCAATCTTGCATGTACTCCTTTGGATTGATTGCTTTGCGGGGTACCATCGGATCATGGTTCTTTGAGGAAGATCGTGAAAAAGCTGCTTTCATCACACCTTGGGGAACCTTTTGCTATAGGCGGTTGTCATTCGGCCTCATCAATCTTGAGCCACCTATCGGCGAGCTATGATGGCTCTCTTCCATGACTTAATGCACAAAGAGATAGAGATCTCGTGGATGACATCATTGTCAAGTCCGGAAGGAGGAAGACCATTAGACCATCTCGGGAAGCTATTCACGGGTTGCGTAAGTACAACTTGAAGTTGAATCCGACCAAGTCGCCTTTTGGCGTTAAATCGAGCAAGTTGCTAGGGATTTCTAATCGACCACAAAGGGATTGAGTGGATCCCACCAAAATCCGAGCCATCACGAAAATGCCCATTCCTCGAGAGAGAGAAGAAATCTGAGGGATTTTTGGGAAGAATCAACTTCATTAGCGGGTTCATTTCTCAACTCACGACAACACAGTGAGCGATCTTCAAGCTGTTATTGGGAAGAACTCCTCCATGAAATGGAATGATGATTGCGAAGGCCTTCCTTACAATCAAAGAAGCGACTAGTCAAAGCTCCCATTTGGTACCACCGAGGATGATGTTCCCCTGTTCATGTACACATCCATAGTGAGTGATGCCATGGGCTTTGCATCTTTGGGACGAGAAAAGGCGATAGAGGCGAAAACAAGCTATCTATTACCTCGGCAAAAGATTGATGATGGTGAACACAAGTACACTCTGATTGAGAAGACTTGTTGTGCTTTAGCATGGGCTTCCATGAGGTTACAACATTACCTCCATGGTCACACAACCCATCTCATATCCGCGTGGATCCTCTCAAATCGTGTTCAATAAACCCATATTAAATTGTAAATTTGTCCGGATGGCGATTGATCCTACAACAATTTGACATCGTCTACGTGACTCAAAAAGTCCATCAAAGGTCAAGGAATTGCGGATCAATGGGCGCCCACACCTTGAGGACTTTCAAACCCTTGGAGACATACTTCCCGATGAAGGGTAATGACGATTCAATGAACACCATCGATGCGATACCGCCAAAACATGGAAGATGTATTTTTTGATGGAAATATTAATATGGAAGGTTACGGGTTGGAAGCGGTTCTAGTATCCGATGCAGGGGAAGCGATATCCGTCGTAGTCAAATTGCGGTTTATCGGCACCAACAACACGGTGAGTATGAAGGTTGTCTCTGGGGCTAAAACTAGCCCGTTCAATGGGCATCAGGCGGTTAACTGTCTTTGGAGATTCGGAGTTAGTGGTCAGACAATCCACGAAAATCTATCAAACTAAAGAGCTACATTTGTTGCCTTACCATCGGCAAGTTTTACATATGGTTTTGGAGTTCGAAGAAATCTCCTTTCTACACATTCCTCGTAATAGGAATGACTTTGCGGATGCATTAGCAAATTTGGCCTCCTTGATTCACATACATGACAAGGGACACTTGCCGAGCGTCACCAGTGCCCTGCACAAGGCAGCAACCTATGGGAACTACGTTGGAGAAGTATCGGATGAGCTACCTCCCATCCAGCATCCTTCGTATCAACATATCAAGGAGTACCTACGAGATGGATCTACACTCGCTGAAGCGAGCCCGACTGAGAAAAGGCGGATCCATCGACTTCTTATGAAATTCTACACAGTGGAGATGCCCTCTATAAAGAGATGCAGGACAAGGTCTCCTCAGATGTTTAGACAAAGACCAAGCTCAAAGGCTTATGGATGAGATCCATGGTGGAGTCTGTGGCCCACACATGAGTGGCCCCCTCCTTGTTAAGAAGATCCTCAGGACAGGACATTACTGGCTCTCTCTCAAAGGCGGCTTGCATGACCACGTCGAGAGATGTTATCGATGCCAAATTCATGGGAATGCTATCCACGCCCTCCACGGGAACTCCACAATATGAGTTCACCTTGGCCCTTCTCGATGTGGGGAATGGGCGTGATCGGGCCCATTGAGCCTAAAGCCCGATAATGGACATCGATTTATCTTCACCATGATCGATTACTTCACCAAGTGGGTAAAGCGACCTCCTTCCCGGGGTTACCAAAGAAGTCATCATTGCTTTCATCGAAACAATGTCATTTGTCGATATGGACAACGAGGTGGTGATTGTATCGAGACAATGCTAAGAAACTCAACAACAAAATGATGGAGGAATTATGCAGTAAATTCCACATCAAACATCTTAACTCTGTCATCTACCGTCCAAAGATGAATGGTGCTGTTGAAGCGGCTAACAAAAAACATCAAGAAGATTATGCAAAAGATGTCATGAACCACAAAGGATGGCACGACTTATGCCCTCTTACTCTGTTAGCCTACTGAGAACCTCAATGCGCACTTCCATTTGGGGCAACCCCTACGCATTAACCTATGGGATGGGCGGTGCTCCCCCCCAGAAGTTGAAATGGAATCCCTCGGTGTGTTGATAGGCGCTCGGTTTGGATGAAGACCAATGGGTACAAGGCAGTATCACCAATTGTCTCTAATAGGCGAAAAAATGAACCGCGACTATCTTCCATGGTCGATTATATCAACAAAGGATCGCGGATCCTACAACGAAAAAAATCCGATTCTGGCGGTTTAAACAACATGACTTGGTTTTGAAGAAGATCATTGACAACCAAGATCAATCTAAGGAAAATTAAGCTCCTAAGCTGGGAAGGCCCATTTGTTGTCGAGGAAGTATTGACGGGGGCGCTCTCAGTTGCAAGAAATGGGCGGCGATGAATTTCCACAACTCATCAACTTCGGACACCATGAAATGGTACTATATACGAAGTTACCATCAAGCAAACATCACGGTGTTGGATCATCGGATCACCGGTCATTCAGTTCTTTAACCCTTTACCACATACAACTCTTTTCCACACTTTTGCCCCTCGGAAACATACTTTTCAAAGCCGGCGACTGGCTTCTTTGCGTTCCTACGACTTGGTCATCCCACTAGGGATTGAACCTTTCTCGTGCTTACGATTTGTCCCCCCCATACATGGGATCAAACTTTTCACACTTGCGGTTTATCCTCAACCTAGGATCAAACTTTCTCTTCCCATGATCGACACGCACATGGGATCACGCTTTTCAACTCATCACGAGGGGGCGAACTACGTCGACTGATCTCCTCTTCATATAGGAGTATGTAGGCAACCATTTCATATGGCCCGGTCGTGATAAAACAAAAACAACAAAAAACATTTCTACCCCTTCTCCTTACAAAAAAAAAAAAAAAAAAACAAAAAAAAATTCCTACACCATTTTTACCACATACATCTGACGTTGAACCTCTTACACGAGTTTGAACTACATGAGACTGATCTCCTCTTGAATAGGAGTACGTGGCGACCATTCATGGTTCGGTCTCACCCCTACCAAAACACAAACACTTGTCATTGATGCTGGGATCATCCTTGAATCCACCACATTTCATTGGCTTGGACCAAAGGGATGGAATTACGAACTCCTCCCAAATAGGAGATTGGGCGACCATCTAAGCTGCGGTTGTACCTTGAAAAGCAACACCAATCCATAAGAGATGGAATTAACTAGGCTCCTCCTAAATAGAAGTCTTGGCGACCATCGTAGTGCGGTCGATCTCGAGAGAGAAAGCCACACTCCTCTCCACATTTCCATCTGAAAAACCGGTCCCAAGACACCAAAGATGGTAGGGATACACGGATCAATGATCCATTACGAACTATCCGAGAGACACAACTCAATGTCCATCCATCGAGGAGGAATTGAGAATACATCAAGATCACAAGTCACGAAGAAGCGAGGCAAAATATCAAGCAAGTATCGAGCATATCTAAAAGGGAAGTGATCAAAAATATATTTCCTGCTATATATAATGTTGTTTGATATACACAATATAAATTATACATGACAAAAATGGCTATGCTAGTGCATGCGAGGAAAATACAAGCCCATCTACAAATCGGGGGTATATGCGAGCTAACAAATGACATGGCATCCCTCTCGGAAGAAGAAGGGCGAAGTTGTGGTCTCTCTGTCTGAGGTATCCACACGACCAATGAGATCTGCGACCATCTGCATGGTGACCATATGCTCATCAATGTAAGTGCTCATCTCTGCAATCATGCGGTGGTAAGGGACCTCAACTGCGATACTATCTGTGTGGCTACATCCGGGGCGAGATATGGCACTATCCTCTCAACTCATCATCATGCATCTCTGGTGATCTCGGCCTCATCCCGCTCAACAATAGCGACATCTCTGCGAGCTAATGCATCGTCTCTCTCTAATAGAGTTGCGTCTCTCCCCCTCAAGGGCGATCGACATCAAGGCTCTAGCTTGGTCTCTCTCGAAGGTCATCGGATGAAGACTACTTGCTCAAAATCTTTGTGTTGAATCTTTGAATCCTGTGAACAATACTAATCTTTGGGAGAATCTAAAGGAGATCTTGTCAACCCGATAACTAGCTCCTCCTCGATGTGGGAATCAATGTCCTCCATGGGCTCTCCATCATCGTCGAATCACTACTTTCGATGCTGTGGATACTTGCGCGGTAGATGAAATCTCTATCTCCATCCATGCGAGAATACTCTGGCGAACAACTTTGGATGGCTAATAGAAAAAAGCGACTATCTCACGTTGATCCCAACAAGCATACACACGGGATCGGTCCTCTGCTGAAAGATAGCGAGAAGCTAAACGATGACCTAGCGCCCCCTCGAAAGGATGAAAATCCTGGTACTGGTCAAACTGCGACATCACGACCATCGGGTGATAGGTAGTCATGCCCCTCAAACCCGGCCGAGGAGGAGATAATCCATGCGGGCATGAGTAATAAAGGCTGTAAGGTGAATTAAGCCACGAACACGCAGATATGCTAAATGGATCTACGATATCCGCCAAAAATATAGACCAAGACATAGCGTCCAAACACTCCGATGGTTTGAAAAGGAGTATGACATGGCTATATCATGGGTGAAACAATACCCATGCCATCTAAAAGTGCCAATCGGTCTCAAGTGTGACATAAACCACACGTACAGCATGGCCATGAGCTATTGCCCGTAAACACTCATGTCGGGATAAGTCTGCAGTGATATGTAGCTGACCTCAGAGTCTCTGCTATAATCATCGGTATGATGGTATGACCCCTCCACGAGAGCTCTCAACGCCATGATAACTCCTATGTCCAACTCATCCATATATACGTGGCATATATACACATATGACGATGCGCGCACAATAGCGATACATCCACCACAGGCTGAAGCGCTTGATGATCCTCCGGTGTGGTGAAATCCCGAAATGTCGTGTATAACTATCCTCGAGCCAAATCATCAAACAAAAATGTTTGGGATATAACGTGGCGGATGTAAGCTCATCACCGCACCACCCTACGCCTCAATCCGGTGAGGGTCATGAGCCGTCGACTCATGTCCCCCCCAAAAGCCGTATACGCATGAGAGTGCATCCGGTGGCGACATCGTCAACCAGCATGCATACTCCTCGAGTGGGAGTCGACTCACAGGTCCCAAATCGGAAAACACCTCTCCGATACCCGGTGCTCCGACATGCCATCCACGAATCTGTGGGAACACAGAAAACATCAACGAGGTCATAGTATCTTTGCAACAAGTGATCTCTGGGTCACCACATGTCGATGGTGACATCTTTATCATACCACGATCGCATACGGATGCCACCAATAATGGTGGGGTATGATCAATCTGACTAACTATCGAAGAAGACATATGTATGCAGGTAGTGTCATAAGACCATCCGAGGGTCAATCTTTGAATATCTCTGGAAATACATACATATGCATAACATGATACATGCATTACGGATAATAGATGGCAATATGATATAGGGAATGAAAACTGTACATACATTCCTAAGTATATCATCATCTAATACATCATCTACTGTACAACTAAAAATACGGGGAAATGGGGCACAGGCGCCCTACTACTACTAACGAGAGGCTATCAAAAGATATAGCGAGAATGGGGCACGACCACCCAATAGCTAACGAGGCCTATCAAAAGAGATAACGAGAATACACATCGAGAAGAAGACAATGGTGTCGATATCTACATCATCAATCCTGTCCACGATGTAACTCCTCTGAGTCACTTGGATCTCTATCAGCGGGGATGTCGAGGCCTATCTGAAAGGAGGATCTGCTTGCCAGCAAAACCAAATGGGTCATCTGAGGGGCGGCGCTTTGGTTGGAAGGATCAAATGAATCTGCCTCTACGGATCTACTGCCCAAATGTTGGATAAAGAAATGTGCTGGTCTAGTCGTTTGGGTCAAACTGTCTATCTATGTCACATGAGTGGATCTCGGACACGAGCTATCAATCCGTCATCATCATCACGGATCACGGAACCATATCCCCATGAGGCCCGAGTGGCGCGGGTGCAGGCTCCAATAGTGCGAGGAACCACCAATGCTTGGAATATCTCACGAGTGCGGGGGGCCTCTGATAATGCAAAATCGTCGACCCCCAACAATGGGATGTCGGTGGCGGGTGGCTACGATCTGAGGCCAATGGCGCTGCGGCGGGGAGGCAAGATCGGCATCTGAATCTCTCTGTGGTGCTCCTAATAGCACTGCTCTCTAAATAGAGCTCCCATCCTCCATCTGTAAAGAGAGGAACTCTCTGGGTGGAAATCACATACTCGACGCCAGTCGGGTACCCATCCTCAAAATCGATGGCCAAGTGCTCCCCAGAATAGGGAATCCATGTAATAATATCAGCTGTCAACAACTCCGGTTGGTATAGCGGCAATGAGTGAAACCCTCATTCTGGGACCTCATGATATGGAATGATGCCATCGTCGTCCTCGTGGATAGGTATCTAAACCTAACACACTCACGCGGGCGCAAACATGGAAGCCTCTCATAGGCCCAAAACTACCACACACAAAGCAAACACATCTGCGGTCGATAAACACTCTTAACCTATACATGGGAAATGACAAGAGAAATACTCACCGGCGAAATGGGTAGAATCCTAACCAAGCCTCGGTCAAACCTACAGCGGCGCATCGCATGCCCCTTGAGGAAATAGGCAAAGGTGTAGGAACCCCAATCATACTCTCATATACGGTCCACATGATGTGTGGCGCGACCAAAGCGAAATGACACCATAGAAGAGTTATCTGCTATGAAGCGACCTCTAATGATCATCGAGGAACAATCGTTAGAAGAATGCGATCCACGACTCGACATCATCTGGCATGGGCTCACTCAAAAGCCCACTCATAGCATCCACGCTCAAAAGGACTGCAGCAGACGCGTCCACCTTCCTTGGCGCCTCCGTGAAACTCTAGCAAGGATCGGCGGGTAGTAGGGGTAATATCCATGCATCTGACGAAAGGCTTTGGTGCCCTCAAACTCCATACACATGATAAACCGCCAATCCATCGGCGTCATCATCACCTCACGATCCAACAAATGGGTGTGGTGAGTGCGGTGAAACCATCGCTCGAGACAATGCCACAGAAGTAACCCGGGGGACAACGGCGGGGAAGGATGGAAAAGAATGCTCCAAAACCCTAGTCATGCACAATCGCTCTATAGTCAGGATGAAGAGCCTGGTACATGGAGTGTATGCTGAACCAGTTCCCTCGAGGCTGTGTAAAGCCGGGAACCTACATGAAATGCAGATCAACATCAAAACCCTTTTATCCTCATCAATAGGAAAGAAGGAAGATTAAGATCTAACGTCATACCTCGTTGGCATGCAAATACATCGAGGGATGTCGACTCAAATCACCCAGAAGCTCTGGGTTTGCCACCTGAATACTCGGGAGGTCCCTACGGGGAACATGTGTAGCAGGAGCGGGGTCCACAACCTGAACATCCTCCTCCTCGTCCTCGACGTCCGGCACATCAACACGGACTGGACGTATCACCGCCTCCACCAACCGACGAGGTTGTCTAACAGAGTGGGGTCGAGGCACTTCAGAAGCCCTCCTCCGTACACCAGAAGTGGTCCTGCGGGAACTACTCGGCTGATCCGGATCCATAATATCTGGACAACAAGTCTCCAAATCACCTCAGAAAGGGTGTGGTATTTTCTAACTTGGAGCTTTTCAAAATGCATTTTATGACTACATGCATGCATGCATTACTTTAACATACGTTTACAGTAGAGTTAAAAATGCATGATTAATCAAATGCCTACACTTTGAAAATTTTTTGCCATAGTCCCCTTTGTAAATCGGACTATCCACATGCACATAGGCATGACTAGGTGGTCATTCAGTAGCACACCTGTCCAAAGTCATATATAAAAATATATGCATTAAAAATCAAAGTCATCAATCCATAAGGTTAACCTCAATACCAGGAGTACTTTGCCTTTTTACCTTTTGCTCATTTGTCCTCAAATAGGATAAGAAATAGCAGAAAAAGGTGCCAATTTGACTGTCTCAAAAGTCAAATTTTTTCACATCATTATGTTCAGCATGGTTTAATACTAACATTTACTATGTTGAATATTTTTTATCAAGTCATTTGAGCATACATAATCACTACTATGTGTTTAGATGCATTTCATGTGATAAGTCATTTTCCAACGGATAAAAATTGGAAAAAATACATGCATACGTTACCAGGACAGTGTAGAACACTTGTACGGTGACGAAATTTATAGAAAATCGCCCGAACTCGGCAGATCTGAAGAAGAGCTCTCGGATTTCCTTCGCGGCGTAACTTAAAAATGACTTATGAAAGCAACTGCGGGACTTTAATATCCACGGTTGGCGCTTGAGTCCATCTGCTTGACTGGAGAAGGTGTACTGCGGCACCCCTATATGGGTCCCACCCTCCACTCGGTCGATTCGAGTTGCAAAGAGTTCTCACGCAATGAAAAAGTCGAATCGGGAATAAAAATGCTACGCGATTGAAGCGAAATAGCTTACAAATCTGGTCTTCTCAAATTGAACCTTGGAATGCGCACATCACTCATTGGTATTACACCCAAGCATAGGGTACACTATGCGATGATCTCAAATGTTACAAGTCACGCTTTCGTGAATACCTTGAAGGGTCCAATGCCACAAATTCTTTCATCAAAAATTTTCAATCAGATCCCCGGCAACGTTCCTCGGCGGGGTCACAATCGATCTCAAAAGAGATCCCCGGGAGGTCACAAACGTATCATTCATTGACACACATATCAATGAAGGTCAGCGACCTTGACATCATTATAACTGTTGGCAAGTAAATCCAATGAAGCGTCGAAAGCCATCCGATGATTTTAGCCGTTGATACACATATCAGCGAGGATCAAGCATATCCCGAAGGGTATCACAATGCATTCGAGGTTCAAACCCTTGGCGAGGTTTTGACGTATATCGGTCGTTGATTCACCGTCGGTGATCCCCGGTCATTCTTGATGATGCACTTAACGAGGTTTTCATCCATTGATTCACACGTTAGCGAAGGTCAAAGCGACCTTGACGATCTACCCATCATGGGTTTTCATCCACATTCACACATCGGTGAAGTACACATCAACGAAGGTCAGGCAACCCTAACAACATATTCTGTTGGTAGTAAATCCAACAGAACCTTGACATATCCTGGCGATACAAACCAGGAAAGGTCAGCATCATCAAGAAGGATCGATGATGGAATATGTTATACACATCCTCATATAGACAAAGATGTATCCCCATAGATCTCTTACACATAAGAGGCACCTCTTCGGAATCAAGTCTGTATAAAGGATTAAGGACTTTGGTGATAGCCCCAACGTCAACATCCTAAAAGATTTGGATCACACATCCAATCGTGTCATAGTTGCCAATCCTCGGTAGAAGCTACAAGGAGCCGACAATCATCCCCGGCATGTTGGGCAAAAACCCCACACACATGCATCATACATTTGCATCTTGTTGCATTTCAAATGTTTAGGATTCTTTATCCTACCCATACATTGCATTGCATGAATATGATAAAGAGGGCATCTGTAGACACTCAAAATTTTACGCACACATCGCATTTGACATTGCGGGAGGCATATTCATCTTTTAGAGATAACCACGGAAGATAGTTCACATCGAAGTCCGGATACTACTAGGAAGTTCGGTCTCAACCGGAACACACACAGGAATAACAATTCAAACCTCGGAGATAACCCCGAGGCATGCAGTTCCAATACCGAAAATTCCACGAGAGAAGACCGATTAATCTCGGAGATAACCCCGAGGTATCGATCTCGGTCCCAACATTGGGAATAGCATTTACCAACCTTGGTGATAACCCCGAGGAATGCGATTCAGCGATAACCCGAAATGCTTGTTTCAAATGCATGCGATCGACTTCAACCTTGGCACTCACTGCAAGAGGCACTTTCGATACAAGACCGAAGATAACACCGGGAAGATAGGCACACCTCGGAGATGACATTGAGGACCTTGACACTTAAGCGGTCAATCTCGAGAGATAACCACGAGCAACGTCGCGCTTTATCAGCCTAAACCGGCGATAACCCCGGTGAGGGGCAAAGTCATCATCTTGCCACCTTGACGCCACATAGTGCCATCTCAACATCTCATACATACATTTCTACACCACAATGTCCCACAAGAATTAAGGAAAACCAATCTCGAGTGACTATTACGTAGGGTAACGGATAGAATTTGAAGCTTGAAGACTAGAGGGCACCGTCCCATCTTCCTGACTGCGTACAACCTCTAAACCCATGCCATTGCATAACTCTCGACAACGGAGGTCCGAAATAGGTCTTACATACCTTAATCGGATGCCCGGATTGCAATTCGAGAAGTTCAAGCGGATATTACGGTGCATGCGTGCACGCATCTTTGCGACAGCAACCGAGAACCCGGGCTTGAGGCGGCAGGTAGCCGCAGTAATCTTGTAGACACTCAAAATTTTACATCTTCATCGCGATATTGCGGGAGGACAGATTAAATCTTTCAAGAGGGAACCTAGAAGACAATCCATATCCATTCAGGATCTACCTAAATTTCGACATCAACCCCCCACACACTTGGAGTAACAATTCCAACCTCGGAAATAACCCCGAGGCGTGCAGATCCAATACCGGAACACACACCGGAGAAGACCGATTAATCTCGGAGATAACCCCAAGGTATCCAGTCTTACTCCCAATCATGGGAATAGCTACCAACCTTGGTGCTAACCCCAAGGAATGCAGTTCCGGCGATAACCCCGAAAATACTTGTTTCAAATGCAACCAGCTTCAATCTTGACGCTCATAATGAGATACACCATACCAACTCGGATATAACACCAGGAGGACATGCACACCTCAAAGATGACATTGAAGACCTTCAACAAATTGCAGCAGTCCAATCTCAGCGAAGCCTTGAGCAACGTCTACTTTATCAGCCCAAACCGACGATAACACCGGTGAGGGGCAACATCGTCATCTCGTCAATGCGATGCCATGCCACGTCATCTCAAAATTTCATACACATCTCTACGCAATGATGTCCCACAAGAATCAAGGATAACCAATCCCGAGTGACTATTATGTGGGGTAACGGATGGAATTTGAAGCTTGAAGACTGGAGGGCATCGTCCCATCTTCAATGACTTCGTACAAACTCTAATCCCATACCATTGTACAACTCTCAACAACGGCGGTCCGAAATAGGTCCCCAGATACCTCAATCGGATGCGGTTGCACTTCCCGAAAGTTCGGCCGGATATTACGATTGCGAAAGTGCACGTCTACGAAGACGACCCGGCAAAAAACTCGGGCCCACACCGGGTTCTTGCGCAGGTACACCTGCGGCTCCACCCTCTATAAATAGAGGGCTTGGGGTGGCCATTTGCAAGAGAAAATGGCGAGGAAGCCCTGCCCAATTTGCTCTCTGACTCACCCCATCTGATGTACTTTCTCATTTTAAACACCTGTGAGCTCACATATAACTTCTTTTGTACCTACAAAAGCCGGTGTTTACCCACTTTAAAGATATAAAAGTCTTCTTTGGCAACCCACTGTAAGCCTTCTCACACACTTTAGAGTCTTTCTCTTCATCTCTGCACACACCCTTCTTCACGTTGAGAGTCGTGTTGCGTGTGTTTGCCCGGACTTCGGTCCGTGGTTTCATTTTAGTTTATACATATATTATATATATTTATATATATGGACTAACATTATCGAGTTATGCCTCAATTGAGCCTAGACTTCGATCTGGAGCGTTTATCTGCTTATATATATATATATATATATATGAGCGTAATGTCGAACTTTGTTCGATGAGCCTACACTTTAATGCAGTGCATTTCTTTGCTTTAATATATATATATATATATATTAGCGTATGTCGGACTACATTCGATGAGCTTGGATTTTACATCCAGTGCGTTTACTTTGCTTTAATATATATATATATATATATATATATATATATATATATATATATATATATATATATTAAGCGTGTGTGTCGAACTACATTTTAATGAGCTCGGATTTTTTACATCCTGTGGGTTTACTCACTTTTATATATATATATACTTATATATATGAGCGTGGTCGAACGTGTTCGATGAGCACAGATTTTACATCCAGAATGTGTTTATTTCTTTTTGTATATATATATATATATATATATTCCGGTCCCACACAGGAGTTTACTTATTGGTGGTTGATCGCTTCTGACTTTTCTTTACATTTTGGCATGCACAGAGTTTACTTAAATGACGAGTTGATTGCTTTATGCAGACTTTATTTACATTTTGTCCTTTAGAGTTTTCTCCGTGGTGGTTGATAGTTTTATAGCTTTATTTACGTTTACGTCCCGCTTGGAGTTTCCTCAAGTGGCGGTTGATAGCTTTTACTGACTTTATTTACATTTCTGATCCCCCATGGAGGTGCTTCGTGGTTGGTGATCATGTACGTATATATATATTCTGACTTTATATATATACTACTTACTACTTTCATACAAATTGCGGTATCATGTGTGCCTAGGAATCATGTGATCACAGATTGACTATTGGATCTAGATTTGGTTCCGTGATGGACATTTTTAGTACATGGCGACTTGTAAATTATTCTACGGATGTGCGAATTTCCTCATATGGTTTCCATACCCACGAGGAAGTCGGCATTATTTTTTTGTACATTATTTTAAATACGGATGCCTCGCATCTGTAAAAATAAAATCAATCAATAGAACACTTAATAAAATGGGAGTGTAAAGGTCTCAATTACTATTGAGCATCGAGTTTGAAAAACCTCTTTTATAAAACATCAACTGCTATATCTTGTTAAAAGCGAATTTTTACATAAATTCAAACCACAATATATATAGGTGCTTGACGAGGCCTCGCACTACTTCTAAATAACAACACATTGACCCCACACACACACATATTAGGATAATAGTTTCTTGAAAAGGCGGTCATCGTTGGTAACACGGATGTCGGGGTGCCTAACACCTTCCCTCCGCATAACCAAGTCCCCAGGACCCTAATGAATCTCGGTTTCATAGGCTTCGGTTTAGCGTTGTCACATCATTTGGTCAATGTGCAAACCTTTTCTCGGTTGTGTTGGTATAACAATTTAAAAAACCAACTGGCGACTCTTAACAGTCCATCATCGACATTATACATGTTGGACCTTTTTCACTTGTTTTTTCAAACAAATCTAACCTAAAATGAGAACACCAAAGAACAAGTAACAAAAAGGGACATTTAAAAATCCCGACGTTGACAGGTGGCGACTCTGCTGGGGACTCCAGTAAGAGGACTTAAGCCGATATTTCAATCTTTTCAAAACTATTATCTGTTTGTGTGTGGATGTTGCATTTACATTTGATGAATGTGTACAAATGCATTTCCTGATTGCACTTGGTGCTTCGTACTATAGCTGCTTGTGATATTAGTGCTTCGCACCAGATCTGCTTGTGATATTAGTGCTTCGCACATGTCATCATTATCATATGGTGAGACGCGATGTATATGAATGTATGTTGTGTGGTCCCTCCACCAGGAGGCTATCCTGTCGGTGTTTGATTACTGGACTCGTGGGAATACTAATTCCCCAAGGCTCAGGAAAGGCACCACCTAAATTCGCTCCAGTTGAAAGACCGGATTAATTTCCCGTTGAGTAAATTGCGATGATTTGGGAACCTTCATGCCAAAAAGCTGCGAGAGTAACCTAAGATAGGTCAGCCTTTGATAAACCAAAAACGGAGGAAAGTCTCTTCATGCTTTCTCATTTCAATTACTTGTAATTTCATTCCATATCTATCTCTATGTAATGAGAAATATGAAGAAATTTGTACAAATACATATTTTAATTAACATGCTATAAACAGCTGACATCCATTTTTGCAGGATAAAATTCCTAAAATGGGCACATCATATAGCATGTTATTATACATTCCTAAAGACTAAACTATGCAAGTCTTTTGCGAGGGGAACCAATCGGACCTACTACTGGGTGAAATCCAAAAATGCTACTGAGCCCTACAATCAATCATGTCATCATCCAGGCCAGGGCCGAACTTAATCCGATTTCTCATGAAAAATTGACGGATTAAGCAAACAAATTCTGATTTGGTACATTACTACTCAAAGAACTACTAGCATCTGTCGGGGTCCTAAAATACCCATACATGCTGAATCCTCCACACAAGGGGGGAACCCGGTCATTACAATACACAGCTGCGGTTGGATCGACCAACAAAACTCATGATGTTGCCCATCCCTTTGGAGATCCGGACCTTTGGTGACATAAAAAGAAAGTCCTTCAAATGGAAGAGACCCTTCGTCTTTATCAAGGGAATTGGAACACACGAGAGTGTTTCATATGCTGACCTTTGTATATTCCCTGGTGTTCATTATCCAGAAAAGTTTAAAACTCCTGACTTTGAAAAATATGACGGGTTAGGAGATCCTTACACACATTTAAAGGTGTTTATTGGAGAACTTGGAGCTTATGCAGAAGACGAAAAACTCAGAATGCAATTATTCCAAAAGAGTCTAACCTGAGGCTTGGTTAAGTGGTACACAAGATTAGACAACTCAAAGATCCATAGTTGGGAAGAACTAGCACATGCTTTCCTCACTCAATCTGACTTTCGGTCTCGGATGGCTCTAATCGGTATCAAATTACCAAGATCAAGAAAGCAGATCTAAGTCTTTCAAAGAGTATGCTCAAAGGTGGAGATGCTGGTACGCCCAAGTTAGTCCTTCCATGATGAGAATCGAGAGATGGTCATGACTTTTATAGACATCTGAAGCTCCTTTCTATGAAAGAGTTTTGCTTGACATCGGCAAAACCATTTTACGAAATAGTCGAACATAGGAGATGGGTGAGATAGGTTTGAAGTCCCGGAAAGATTCAAGACCTCATTTGCCCTTAAAGGCATTATTTGATCACATCCAATCTGGAAATTATGGAAACAACCCCCGGAGGGTCTATAAAAAGAAAGAGGAAGATATTTCCCTGATACTACAAGGTCAAAAAGTCAATCAAAACATGCCTATTCAAAGGAGAAACTACACTCCTTTCAAGCACAGTCTGCGCCCAATACCAAAAGGTGGAGAAGTCAAACACCCTCAAATGTTCACACCCTTAGAGGATACCCTCGAGAACATTCTAAATCTTCTGACAACACAGAAGAAAATTACACATCTTCTTCCACCGGCCAAATACAAATGGACGGGGTTTTCAATCTTTGCTTTCGGAAATGTGCTTATCATGTCCGGGGCACCTAGACATGATACTCGAGGATTATTGGGCCTTGAAACACAAGATCCAAGACACGATAGACAATGGTGAGATCGTGGTCACCAAACCGGATCGACCTCCGTCCAAGACAACCCTCTTCCTCAACACAAAGAGGAAGAGGTTCGATATATCGATTGGAGCAATGGGCCGAATTCCAATTTCAGCTGTGAATCCTCCCGGACCCTCAAAGGCGGTGTTGACAAATAGGATTATGCCAAGTTCTAGTTCCTGATGGAGCGAAAGATGAAAGCTTTATGCAAACAAATTGAACAATTGGCGAAATTGGTGACTTATCGACATCAAGTTACATGTCGATTAATCGGCCGAGGAGCATCTTTAGTCTCTCCTACCTCTTGTCATGAATATTCCTTCGTCACTTTCATAAAATGAAATCTTTGGAAGACAAAGTGACAAAGAGAGCAAATGCCAAAGCTTGGTCGAGATTTTGCCAACAAAAGGAATTCACATATCTGGGCCCAACCTATGGAGAAATCCTTGGATGTTAATCAATGAAGGAAGGATCGATTCCCTTCTACCTCCAATCAACCCCCGGATCGGTACATTGCAACTCGATGGAGTATGTCAATATCACTCCCGATCTGCGGTCCACAGCCGCGGAAGAATCTTTGGGCACTCTGCCACCTTATCCAAATCTAATTGGTGGTGTCACGCACTTGCGAGCGATGATAATCTTGTATTACGTGCAAAGTGAGAATCACAGGTCCTACTAAGTGGAAGAGTGTGATAGCAGTCATATCCACTGAAATTGATGGGATTAATCAATCACTCACAATGCCAACAATTCAACTCAGAGGAATTAACAATCCTTTGAAAGTGGCCGCTCCCGAGCCAATCAACTTGCCGTGCAGAGCACAATATCCTATTGTTAGATTGCGCAAAGTTCCGTGGAATTATGGAGAAGGTGAAGGATCCACCTCACATACCAATGCTACAGTGTCGAAGGAAAATTCATTGCATCTTCCCCAACGGGTGATGAAGCCTACCATTAAATCAAAGGGGAAAATACATATGGAGAAGATTGAAAAATTCCTCCGCACTATGGGTCATTACGAAGCCAAAGTGGTTTTAAGCTTGAGTGAAGCTCCACATCAGATTTCAATTTTGGACTTACTCCTAACTTCTGAGGATCACCGGAAGGTCTTGTTGAAGGTTTTAGAAGAAGCCTATCTACCAACATCAGTGGATATGGAAAAATTTTAACATCTGGTTTATCACATTTTCAACAACAATGTGATATCCTTCGCTGATGATGATATACTGCTTGAAGGGACCGGTCATTACTGGCCAGTTACATTGCGGTCTTGTCCTCCGGATACATATTAGGCGGAGTCTTGATAGATGGAGTTCATCTCTTAATATCTATCCATATACTACCTTGGTGAAGATGAATATCAATCTCAACCGAATTTGGAGTAGCCATACTATCATCAAAGCTTTTGATGGAGCCGTAGGAATTGATTCAGATAATTGAGCTGCCAATCAAAATTGGTCCTCATATATTCTGCGTATCCTTCCACGTACTCAAGATAGATTCGGGATATAACCTGCTCTTGGGACGACCATGGATCCATATGGCTGGGGCAGTCCCCTACACTCTTCACCAAAAGTTGAAATACATCATCAACAATAGCCTGGTCACGGTCAACGCTGAACCAGAATATCCTCAACACGGGGACGTGCCATTCATCAATGACAATGAAGATGTTGAATCGATCAGTTTCCATGCCTTGGAAGTAAGCAATACCTAATACCATACTATTGGAACGCCACTTCCAGAACCCAAGATTTCCGCCGAAGTAATGTCAGCTACTCAGGAAATGATGTCATTGGGTCATCAATTTGGACAAGAAATGGGTAAAGATCACCCGCGGTATCAAGTAACCAATTCAATTAGCGGTAATTTGGAGCAATTTGGACTAGGCTATTCTTCGATTCTAGTCATAGGAATCCTCATAAGTATCGGCTGATTCCTTGACCCGACCTATGGCGTTTATCTTAGCCTTGAAACTACGAGTCACTTTGAACTCAGGTAAAGGTGTCGACCAATGTAATGGCTATGTTATTTCCCAAGCCAGTACCGGTGAAGGAAAAATAAGTCTTTGTTCCAGATCCCCGAGTGGAGGAAGAGAAGTAAAGAATCAAGCAAGACGTCATCCGAATGATGTCAGGCATACGCATCATCGTTCATGATGAACATACCAACAGATATACCCTAGACGATGATTACCCAGACGTAATGGCCATCATTCAGGATAGGAAGGACGATGACAATCCCTCCATCATTTTGGTCCACCCGGACTTTGCCCTTGCCAATTGGAACAACACTCCTTGCATTGGTCGTCAAGGGTAAAAGCAGGCGAAACTCTTTACTTACGCCATGTAGATATAATAACGCTTGCTTTACGTATAGTATTAGCGGTTTATTTTGCCGATATATGCTAACAACATGTATGATCAACACATTTCATATATCTTAAGTGAAAGCATATTTTGTTTCGAGACTTCGAATTTAGATGTGCATGTACTTTAGCGTCGGTGCCTCTTCTCCACAAGGATTATGCGTGTGATGTAGAGATGAATTGACCTTGATGGATATCTGAGGATGACATTGAGGTGCCTCCAGAAATTCAAGAATAGGTTAAAGACAAACCTAAACCCAACCTTGATCAAAGCACTTCTTTCAATCTCGGAACCTTAGAAAGCCCTAAGTTAATCCAGATTGGTTCAGACCTTACCCCAAACCAACGGAATGACATGGTTACGCTTCTAACCCAATTTAGGGATGTGTTTGCATGGTCTCATGAAGACGTGGTGGGTTTGTCCGACATTGTCCTTCATCGCCTTCCCATTAAAGAGGATTTAAGCGGTCAAGCAAAAAGCTCAAAGCGATTGAAACCTAAGTTGAGTTTAAAGGTAAAAGAAGAAATTATGAAACAATTTCAAGTTTGGCATCATCATGGTGTCCACATATCACGAGTGGATATCCAACATTGTTCCGTGCCTAAACACGGAGGGAAGATACGAGTTTGCATGGATTCTGGGACTTGAACAAAGCTTGCTTAAAGATAGCTTTCCGTGCCATTTATCCACATTCTCATCAACAATCTTTGCTTGATATGACATGTACTCCTTTCTTTGATTGCTTTGGGGTACCATCGGATCATGGTTCTTTGAGGAAGATCGTGAGAAAGCTAACTTTCATCACGCCTTGGGGAACCTTTTGCTATAGGCGGTTGTCATTCAGCCTCATCAATGCCGGAGCCACCTATCAACGAGCTATGATGGCTCTTTTCCATGACTTAATGCACAAAGAGATTGAGATCTACGTGGATGACATCATTGTCAAGTCCCGGAAGGAGGATGACCATATAGACCATCTCAGAAAGTTGTTCAATAGGTTACGTAAGTAAAGCTTGAAGTTGAATCCAGCTAAGTGCGCCTTTGGCGTTAAATTAGGCAAATTGCTAGGATTTCTAGTAAGCCACAAAGGGATTGAGCTGGATCCTGCCAAAATCCAGGCCATCACGAAAATGCCCATTCCTCAGACAGAGAAGGAAATACGGGGATTTTTGGGAAGAATCAACTTCATTAGCAGGTTTATCTCTCAACTCACAGCAACCTATGAGCTAATCTTAAAGCTATTAAGGAAGAACTCCTCCATGAAATGGAATGATGAGTGCCAGAATGCCTTCTTTACAATTAAAGAATAGCTAGTCAAAGCTCCCGTGTTGGAACCACCCAGGGATGATGTTCCCCTGTTCATGTACCTGTCTATAAGTGACAATGTCATGGGCTGCATGTTGGGACAAAAGGATGATAGAGGCCAAGAACGAGCTATCTATTACCTCTACAAAAGATTCAGCAGTAGTGAACACAAGTACACTCTGATCGAGAAGACGTGTTGTGCTTTAGCATGGGCTTCCATGAGATTACAACATTACCTCCATGGTCACACAACCCATCTCATATCCAGCGTGGATCCTCTCAAATACGTGTTCAACAAACCCATGTTAAATTCCCAGCTGTCCAGATGGCATTTGATCCTACAACAATTTGACATCGTATATATGACTCAAAAGTCCATCAGAGGTCAAGGAATTGCGGATCAACTGGCCGTCGCACCTTCAGGGGATTTCAAACCCTTGGAAACATATTTCCCGATGAGGGTAATGGCGATTCGGCAACACCATCGATGCGATACGCGCCAATCATGGAAGATGTATTTTGATGGGGCTATTAATATGGAAGGTTACGGAGCTGGAAGCGGTTCTAGTATCCAGTGCGGGGGCGATATCCCATCGTTGTCAAATTGCGGTTTGTCGGCGCCAACAATCTGATAAGTATGAAGGCTATCTCATGGGGCTAAAACTTGCCCCGTTCAATGGGCATTAAAGCGGTTAAGCTTCTCTTTGGAGATCGAGTTGGTAATCGGACAATCCACAGGAATCTATCAAACGAAAGAGCTACATTTGCTACCTTACCATCGGCCAGTTTTACAGATGGTTTTGGAGTTCGAAAAAGTATCCTTTCTATACATTCCTCATAATAAGAATGACTTTGCGGACGCATTAGCAACTTTGGCCTCCTTAATTTGTATATCAGACAAGGAACATTTGCCAAGCGTCACAATTTCCCTGCACAAGGCCCCAGCCTATGGGAACTACGTTGGAGAAGTATCGGATAAGCTACCTCCCATCCAGCATCCTTGGTATCAACATATCAAGGAATACCTACGAACGGATCTACACCCACCGAAAGCGAGCCCGGCGAGAAAAGCGGATCCATCGACTTCTATGAAATTCTATCTCGAGTGGAGATGCACTCTATAAAAAGAGATCTGAGGACTAGGTCTCCTCGGATGTTTAGACAAAAGATCGAAGCCCAAAGGCTTATGGATGAAATCCATGGTGGAGTCTGTGGCCCCCACATGAGTGGCCCCCTCCTTGTCGAAAGTCCTCGGGGACGTGGACATTCTTGGCTATCTCTCAAAGATTATTGCAATGACCACGTCAGGAGATGCTATCAGTACCAGATTCATGGGAATGCTATACACGCCCCTCCATGGGAACTCCATAACATGAGTTCACCTTGGCCCTTCTCAATGTGGGGAATGGACGTTATTTGGCCCATCGAGCCTAAAGCCAGTAATGGTCACCGATTTATCTTCACCATGATCGACTACTTCACCAAGTGGGTAGAGGCAGCCTCCTTCCCTAGGGTTACTAAAGAAGTTATCATTGCTTTCATCAGAAACAATGTCGTTTGTCGATATGGACAACCAGAGGTGATTGTGTCATACAATGCTAAGAACCTCAACAACAAGATGATGGAGGAATTATGCAGTAAATTCCACATCAAACACCTCAACTCTATCATCTATCGTCCGAAGATGAATGGTGTTGTTGAAGCGGCTAATAAAAACATCAAGAAGATTATGCAAAAGATGTCCGCCAACAACAAAGATTGACCTGACCTATTGCCTCTTACTCTGTTAGCCTACAGAACCTCAATGCGTACTTCCACTGGGGCAACCCCCTACGCATTAACCTATGGGATGGAAGCAATGCTCCCTATAGAAGTTGAAATAGAATCCCTCAGGGTGTTGATAGACGCTCAGCTGGATGAAGACCAATGGGTACAAAACAGGTATCACCAATTGTCTTTAATAGACGAAAGGCAAACCGTGGCTATCTTCCATGGTCAGTTATATAAACAAAGGATGGCGGATCCTACAACAAAAAAAAAGTCTGCTCTGGCGATTCAAACAACATGACTTGGTTTTGAAGAAGATCCTGACAACCAAGATCGATCTAAGGAAAATTCGCTCCTAACTGGGAAGGCCCGTTTGTTGTCAAAGAAGTATTGACAGGAGGCGCTCTCCGATTACAAGAAATGGACTGCGAGGAATTTCCACAACTCATCAATTCGGACGCCGTGAAACGGTACTATATCTGAAGTTGCCCTCAAGCAAACATCATGTTGTTGGATCATCAGGTCACCAGTCATTCTGGTTCTTTAACCCTTTACCACAAACAACTCTTCCACACTTTGCCCCTCAGGAAAACACATTTTTCAAGCCAGCAGCATGGTTTCTCTGCATTTCTATAACTTAGGTCTTCCCATTACGAATTGAACCTCTTCCATTTGCAGTTTGGCTACCCATACATGGGATCAAACTTCTCATACCTGCAGTTTATCCTCAACCTAGGATTAAACTTTCTCCTCACTTACGACACCTTGCATTGGGATTCGCTTTTCCGCCTCATACGAGGCGAACTACGTCGACGATCTCCTCTTGATAGAGAGTGCGTAGGAAACCATTTCATATGGCGATCATGATAACACAAAAACAAAAAAAACATTTCCACCCTCTTCTCCTTACAAAAAATAAAACAAATTCCTACACCATTTACGCGCCATATATAGCGTTGAACCTCTTACACGGTTCGAACTATGCAGACATGATCTCCTCTTCAATAGAAGTACGTGGCGACCATTCATGGTTCGGGCTCACCCCTACCAAAACATAAACCCTTATGTCGATTAATCTTTGGATCATCCTTGAAACCACTACATTTCATTGATTTGAGGACGAAAGGATGGAATTACACGAACTCCTCCTAAATAGGAGATTACGGCGACCATCTAGTAGCGGTCACACCTTGAAGAGCAACACCAATCCATAAGAGATGGAATTAACTAGGCTTCTCCTAAATAGAAGTACTGGCGACCTTCTGTGGTGCGGTCAATCTCAGAGAGGAAAGCCACACTCCTCTCCATATTTCCATTTAGAAATCAGTCCCAAGACACCAAAGATGGTAGGGATACATACAAATAGATGATCCATTCTGAACTGTCCAGAGACAACTCAATGTCCATCCATCCAGGAGGAATTCAGAATACATCAAGATCACAATCCCTGAAGAAGTAGGCAAAATATCAAGCAAGTAGCAAAGCATATCGGAGTGATCAAAATATATTTCCACATCATATATATAATCTTTGTTTGATATACACAATATAAAGCGTACACATGACAAAATGGCTAAAACTAGTTTGTGCGGGAAAATCAAGCCCAACTACAAATCGGCGTATATCGAGCTATGAATGAATATAGCATCCCTCTCAAAAGAAGGAGGTAAAGGCGTGGTCTCTATATCAGAGTATCCACACGACCCAACGGATCTGCGACCATCTGCATGGTGACCATATGATCATCAATATATCGCACTCATCTTTGCAATCATTACGGTGGTAAGGGACCTCATTGCGATTACTATCATATAATCGCTACATCCGACGGATATGGCACTATCTCGCTCAACTACCTTGCATCATCTCTGGTGATCTAGCCTCATCCTAGCTCGATAACGGTGGCATCTCTGCGAAGCTAATGCCTCGTCTCTCTCTAATAAATTGCGTCTCTCCCATCGAAAGCGATTAACATCATAGATCAAGCTTTGATCTCTCTCAAAGGTCATCGGATGAAGACTACTGCTCAAAATCTTGTGTTGAATCTTTGAATCACTGTGATCTTTGGTATTGGGAGAATCTAAAAGAGATGCTGGCAACCCAGCACCTGGCTCATCCTCGATGTGGGAATCAATGTCCTCCACGGGCTCTACATCATCTGACTCACTATCCGGTACTGTGGATACTGCTGCAGCCGATAAAATCTCTATCTACATCCATGCAAAATACTCTACAGAACAACTCGGATGGCTCATAGAAAAAGCATCTATCTCACGCTGATCCCAACAAGCATACACACGGGATCGGTCCTCTACTGAAAGATATCGAGAAGCTGAATGCTGACCTATAGCCCCCTCGAAAGGATGAAAATCACATCGGGTCAAGCTATGCGACATCACGACCCGATTGGGTGGTAAGTAGTCACGCCCTCAAACCCGACCCGGAGGAGGTAATCCATGCCTAGAGCATGAGTAATGAAGTTGTATGGTGAGCTATACGCCGAACACGACAATATCTTGAATGGATCTCGATATCTTGCAAAAATATGGACCAAGACATAGCATCCATACACTCCGATGGCTGAAAGGAGTATGACGCTAGCTACATCATGGGTGAACCAATACCCATGCCATCTAAGAGTGCCGATCAGTCTCAAGTGTGACATAAAACACACATATAGCATGAACTACACTACATGAACACTCTTGTCGGGATAAATACTGACAATAGGATCTTGTGCCAGCGAAGTCTCTCTTATGATCATGATATAATGAATACGACCCTCCACGAGAGCTCTCACGGCCATGATGACACTTATTTCTATCTCATCCATATCTTAGTGGCATATAGATATATGATAATGATCATATAATGACACATCAACCACGGATAAGCCTTGATGATCCTCCCGGTGCGGTGAAATCCGGAATGTCGTGAATAGCTATCCTCGAGGCCAAATCATCATCTGAAAAAATTAGGGATATCACATGGCGGATGTCGACTCATCCTGCGAACACTACATCTGCGTAATCCGGTGAGAGTCATGAGCGAATCTACTCATGTCTCCCAAAGCCGTATGCCTTGAGTCATCGATGGCGGCGCATCGTCGATTATATATACTCCTCCGGAGTAGGAGTCGACTCATGGGTCCCGAATTGGAAAACCTACCTATCCGGTACCCAATGCTTTAGCATCCTATTCACAAACCCTGCGGGAACTGAAACATCAATAAGGTCATGGTATATGCGGCGTGAAATGATCTCTGGTCACCTGTTACGATGGTGACATGCTGTCATACCACAATCACATATCGAATACCACCAATGATGGTGGGGTATGATCTATCTGACTAAGCGTCGAAGAAGACATACATGGGCAGGCCGTGTCATAAGACCATCCAGAAATTCAATCTTTGAATATCTCTAGACATACGCATAACATGGTACATGCATAGCAGATAATGGATGGCAATATGATATAGGGAATGAAAAATTATGCATACATTCCTAAGTATATAATCATCTAATACATATCTACTGCATGACTACAAATCTGTGGGGAGATGGGGCACGAGCACTACTACTACTGAGAGAGCCTATCAAAAGATATAGCGAGAATGAAGCACGTACCCAATATCTAACGAGAGGCCTGTCAAAAGATATAAACGAGAATACACATGGGAAAAGACAATGGTGTCGATGTCCACATCATCAAACACATCCACGATGTAACTCCTCTGAGTCAGCTGGATCTCTATCAATAGGGATGTCGAAGCCTATATAAAGGAGGATTTACAAGCAAAACTAAATGGGTCATCGAGGGGCGGCCTTTGAGCTAGAAGGATCAAATGAAAATTTTGCCTCTGTGGGATCTCTGCTAAATCTTGGGATAAATATGTGTACTGGTCCAAGCTATAGGATCAAACTATCAATCTGTGTGTCATATGAGTCGGATCTACGACACAAGTTATCAATCCGTCATCATCATGGATCTTGGATCCATATCCCCATAAAGCGTGGCGGCGCTGGGAATGGGCTCCAATAGTGCGAGGGAACCACCAGCATTTGGAGCGTCTCACGAGTACATGGACCCTCTGATAATGCAAATCGTCAACCCCCAACAATGGGATGTCAATGGCGGTGGTATTTACGTCTGAGGCGATATGGCGCGATAGGAGGCAAGATCGGCATCTGAATCTCCCACATGGTGCTCCTAATAGCACGCTCTCTAAATAGAGCTCCGGCCTCCATCTATGAAGAGGAACTCTCACCGGTGGAAATCACGTACTAGACTCTAGTCGGTGGTATCCATCCTCAAAGTCGATGGTCAAGTGTTCCTGGAATAGGGAATCACATGTGATGGTGTCATTTATCGGCCAACTCCAGTTGCACATCGGGCGGTGAGTGAAACCCTCATTCTGAGGGACTCTGGCGAAATGGAATGATGTCATCGTCGTCTCGTGGATGAGGTATCTAAACCTAACACACTCACGGGGACCTTGAATGGGAGCCTCTCGTGAGCCCCAAAGCGCAACCACAATGGCAAAACATCTGCAGCTGTAGTAGGTGTACCTGCGACACCCCTATGTGGGCCCCACCCCTCCGGCTCGGTCCAGTTCGAGTTGCAAAGGAGTTCTCACAGACTAGAAAGGTCAAATCTGGAATAAAAACGCCACGCGATTAAGAAAAAATAGCAAGCAATCCTGGTCTTCTCAGATAAAACTTTGAGTCTGTATATCACTCATTGGTAGTCGCCCAAACACGAGGTATACCCTTCCAATGATCTCATTTGTTACAAATCACATCCGGCAATACCTTGTGCAGGTCCAATGCTGCCAACTCCGAGTCGTTACCCTAAAAGATCGACGAGATCCCCGATGGGGGTTACAACGTAGATCCTCGGCAGGGAACTAAAATGCGCCTTCAAGCCGTTGACACACATATCAACGAAGGTCAAGCAGCCTTGACGTTATCTCAGTCGATGGTAATTAAATCTATCAGAGCTCTAGAGCTATTCGAGGATTTCATGCTCGATTCCTCATATTCCCTAGCGGATCCCCGGCGGGGGTCACAACGCAATGTTCCGTTGATGCACACATCAGCGAAGGTCAAGAAACCTTGATAATCTACCCACGGAGTATCAACCGTTGATTCACACGTCAGCGAAGGTCAAGCAACCTTAACAGTCTATCCCACAGGGTTTGTCATCCGTGGATTCACATGTCGGTGAAGTACACGTCAACGAAGGTCAGGCAACCCTGACAACATTTGTTGTTGGTAGTAAATCCAACAGAATCCTGACATGTCCTAGCGATACCAACCAGGAAAGGTCACTGTTATCAAGGAGGATCGATGATGGAATATGTTATACACATCCTCAAACAGATCAAGCTTTATCCCCACAGATCTCTTACACATAAGAGGTACAACTTCAGGATCAAGTCATTATCAAAGACACAGGAATTTGGTGATAACTCCAACATCAACATCCTAACAGATTCAGATTACGCATCAAATCTGGTCATCATTGTCAATCCCCAGTTGAAGCAACAGGGAGCCAGCAATCATCCCCATCATGTTGGGCTACAACCCCGTACACATGCATCATGCATTTGCATCATGTTGCTACATATAGTACGATGTTTGTCATATTGCATTTCAAGTGTCTAGGATTCTTTATCTTACCCATGCATCTCCATGCATGAGTATGATAAAGAGGGGCATCTGTAGACACTCAAAATTTTACATGATCTTTAGCATCAGCGATATTGTAGGAGGAATGATTAAGTCTTTCAAGAGGGAACCACGGAAGACAATCCATATCCATTCTGGATACTACCAGAAGTTCAGCATCAACCCCAGAACACACACTGGGAATAACAATTCCAACCTCGGAGATAACCCCAAGGCGTGAAGATCCAATACGGAACACCTACACGGGAGAAGAGGCAGATTAATCTCGGAGATAACCCCGAGGTATCGGTCTCGATCCCAATCATAGAATAGCTACCAACCTTGGTGATAACCCCGAGAATGCATTCGGCGATAACTTGAAATGCTTGTTTGTTTTGCATCGACGAACGATCTCGGCGTTCCTGATGAGATACTACTGTACCAACCGGGATATAACACCGGAGGACAGGCACACCTCAAAGATGACAGGGACCTTGAATAAATTACGGCCGCATCAATCTCGTGAAGCCTTGAGCAACGTCGTTTATCATTGAAATAAGCGAAGCCTTGATCCTTCACGTATATATATATATATATATATATATATATATATATATATATATATATATATAAGCAAGTAAACCCAGGATGTAAAATCCGGGCTCATCGAATGAGTTAGACACTTATTATATATATATATATATATATATATATATATATATATATATATATATATATATATACGGTGAGATCAAGAGCATTCTCCTTAAATAGCATTCCTCCTTAAATAGCATTCTTTTAATAAAACTAAATGCGTTTTGGAGGGAGCGGTGTCATTTTTGTAAATACAATGCCACTTAGCGTATTTACAAAAATGTCATCGCGTCCCTCCAAAAGCAGCGTGGTTTTAATAAAATAATGTTATTTAAGAGATGAATGCTCTTGATCTCATTATATATATATATATATATATATATATATATATATATATATATATATTTAGTCCCCTTAAAGTTTTCTTTACATTTCGTCCACTTCACAGAGTTTACTTCGTGGCGATTGATTACTATGCATACTTTATTTATATTTTGTCCCTACTTTGGAGTTTCCTCCATGGTGGTTGATAACTTCTGACTTTATTTACGTTTCTTTTCCGTCTGCATTTGTTGATAGTTTTTTACGACTTTATTTACATTTATGATCCCCTATGGAGGTGTTTAGTGGTTGGTGATCGTGTTTGTATATATATATATATATATATATATATATATATATATATATATATATATTTGAGTTTTATATATATACACCTTTTTTGCTTTCATACAAATTACGGTATCATATACTTTAGAAATCATGTGATCACAGATTGACCTATTGAATCTAGATTCGGTTCCGTGATGGACATTTTCAATTATGGCGACTTGTAAACTATTCTGCGGTTATGCGAATTTCTCGAGATGGTTTCCATACCCACGAGGAAGTCGGCATTATTTTTTGTACATTATTTTAAATGCGGATGCCTCGCATCCAGAAATAAAATCAATCAATAGAACACTTAATAAAATGGGAGTGTAAAAGGTCTCAATTCTTATTGAGCATCGAGGTTTGAAAAACCTCTTTTATAAAACATCAACATCATATCTTGTTAAAAGCGAATTTTACATAAATTCAAACCTTGTGTATATAGGTGCGAGCGAGGCCTTGCACTACTTCCAAATAACGACACATTGACCCACACACACACATTAGGATAATAGTTTCTTGAAAAGAAGGCGATCATGGTAACACGAATGTCGAGGTGCCTAACACCTTCCCTCCGCATAACCAAGTCCCCGGGACCACAATGAATCTTGGTTTCAATGGCTTTGGTTTAGCGATTGTCACATCACTTGGGTCAATGTGCAAACCTTTTCTCGGTTGTGTTGGTACAACCATTTAAAAACCAATGGCGAATCTTAATGAGTCCATAAATGGGACATTATACATGTCAAACCTTTTCACTTGTTTTTCAAACAAATCTCACCTAAAATGAGAACACCAAAGAATAAGTAGCGGAAAGGGACATTTAAAAATCCAGCGTCGTCGTGGGGTACATCAAGGTAGCCTAAGCATAGTACACTGCGGCTCCCCCCTATAAATAGAGGGCTTGGGGTATTTGTAAGAGAAAAAAGCGAGGAAGTCTGTCAAATTTGCTCCATTTTACAATATCTTGAGTGCTTTCTCATTTTAAACACTTGTGAGCTCACATATAGCTACTTTTATGCCGTGGGAGCCGAGTGTTCATCAACTTTAAAGATATAGAAGTCTTCTTTGGCAACCCACATGTAAGCCTTCTCACACACTTTAAAGCATTTCTCTTCATCTTTGCACACACCCTTCTTCATTGAGAGTCGTGTTATGCGTGTGTTTGCCGGACTTGGTCCCCGTGGTTTTATTCGATTTGTATATAAATATATATTTATATATATTTATATATATGGACTAACATTATCGAGTTATGCCTCGATTGAGCTGAACTTAGGTTTGGAGCATTTATTTACTATATATATAAAGCGTGTGTAGTGAACTCATTCGAAGAGCCTGAACTTGATTTGGAGCGTTCTTTGCTAATATATATATATATATATATATATATATATATATATATATATTGCATTATCGAGACTTTGTTCGTCTACTTTGGAGTTTACTTCGTGGTGGTTGATCGCTTTTACAGCTTTCTTTACGTTTCGTCCTGCCTGGAGTTTCCTCTGTGGCGGTGGATGGCTTTTACAGCTTTATTTACATTTTGTGATCCCCCATGGAGGTGCTTCGTGGTGGCTGATCATGTCTGTATATATATATTTACAACTTTTATATATATATATATATATATATATATATATATATATCTATTTCGCTTTCATATAAATTGCGGCATCGTGTGAGCCTAGGAATCATGTGATCATAGATTGATCTATTGATCTATTGGATCTAGATTCGGTTCCGTGATGGACATTTTCAATTTATGTGGCTTGTAAATTATATCTTTTGATTCTAAAAGAATTTCCTAAGATGGTTTTAAAAGGTACCCTTTACGAGGAAAGGTTTCATTATTTTTCTAACAACCATTTATGCACCTTTTTTCAAACAAAGTAACATAAGAACACCAAGAACCAAATAAATGAAAGGGACAAATAAAAAATCCAGTGACGCCGACAAGTACCATATGGACTTTACTAGCGGAGGTAGACGATGTGTCAATGAGTCCTAGAGAAGTTATAAGAAGAAGATAAGAATATAAATCATCCGGTGATGATGAACGATGAGTAAGACATCTCTCGTATATAAAAGTACATAAGCCCAGTAAAGGAAGTTATGTGGTATGGCTGATATTGCAAACGTGAACCTAAAGTAAAAGTTAAGTAAACCAATAAGTAAAGTTGAATTTATGATCTGTTAGTGTTTATGCTGCACCTTATGTTGTTATAGGCAGAATGGAACTGGCGGTTCGGCGTGGTAATTGCCAGGCGCGTGCGAGCAAGTTTCCTAACTTCATTCATATTCTAAATGAATGCTAGTTTCTCGAACTTCTCGGATGTTGAAATTGAAGTTACGTACTATGTGAATGTACGATATTTCCAGGTGAGGTGGTAGAACGATGAGGGCTTTGAGCCAAGTAATGGCAGACACTTTGGTATTTCTATGATATGAACTATTTTGTGATTGAGCTTTTTGCTGATTGAAGTATGTTCTATATTTTTACATAGTACTGTTATTGTTGCAGTGCTGCTAATGATTCTAGCCGCTATACGATGTGTATGAAAAAGGTAGAAATGAAAGTATTTCAAAGTGAAAGTACGTGATGTTTTTAAGATGGTAGGAATCGAGACTATTCCTATTATTCAAGTCGCCCATAACCTTTGTTCGCTTAATGAAGTTCTAAAAGTTAACGCTTAAACTCTTGAAGTTATGTGTTCAATCATATGACTTGTAGGCGATTGAATGCTCACACTTAATAAAAGTCATTCTTGAAAGATGAAATGAATAATGTATTTATCATTATTTGTAATGAAAAAGGTTATAAGGTTTTTAGAACATGGGATTTGAGAGTGTATGTTTTTATATTCAGTATATAATGATGTATGTTGGATAAATGATGTACTCGTGATGTAATAACCCGATATTTTCTATATAATTAAATCAGAAATTTTGCGTATAATTTTTTTTATTATTTATTTTAAAGATGAGGATTTGTACAAGATAAAGCGTATGTAATTATGTAATAAATAAAATATATTTATTACATTAATGTTTGCAAATAATTTTATTTTAGAATTATTAATTATTATAAAGTATATTCTTATAATAATTAAGTTGTAGTAAAATGTTTATATTAATTATTTTCTATGAAAACATGATTATTATATTATTTAAACAATATATGAATGGATTATAGAATTATTATAATAATTATTTTATTTTATTATATGAATTTATTTTAGATTAATTAACTTATTTATTTTAACTTAATTATTAATGTTATATATGACAGTTAAAATCAGATATGGAATCCAAAACCCTAATTTTGGATTTTGAACAAGGAATGAGAATAATAATATTATATTATTATTTGTCAGTGTTATAATTAGGTATGCTATGTGTGTAAGGTTAATGTGAGGATCAGTTTTGATGGAACAATTTTAATGTTACTGATAAACCCTAGTTTGAAGTCAAATGAGACTTTAAATTTTGTCTAGTAATTAAGTTATGTGATTAATGATATTTATTATAATATTATTTTATTTTAGTGCCGTAAATATGTACTGTATATGTGTGGACTGATAATGTTGGTCAATTATGGTATCTTATGACCAAACCCTAGCATTAATTTGTTTAACCCTATTTTTAATTCAATTGGGAATTTAAGACTGTGTAGTAATTGTGTCAGTTGAATTTTGTTGAGTATGGCATAATTTAAGGTTAATTAGGAAACCCTAATTATTTAAGAAACCCTAATTGCAAATTGAGGACCCTAATTGTATAAATTAGGAATATTAAATGCTAAAAATTTAAAACCCTAATTTCCTAATTGTAACCCTAATTGCTAATTGGGTAATCCTAATTGCTAAATTGGAAAGATAAATACTATTTAGAAAAACTTAACCCTAATTAGGGAGAATCTTAATTATTCAAAACCCTAATTAATATTTAGAAATATTAATTTCTAGAAACCCTAATATTTATATTATAAATCCTATTTTATAAATTACAAACTCTAATTGCTAAATTTGGAAGTTTAATGCTAATTAGTGTATCTTAAACCTAATTAGTAAGGTACTAAGTAATTAAAAACCTAAATTGATTAAGAAACCATAATTTCTATTTTTAGAAACTAAAATTTTAGTTTATTATTATTATTATTATTATTTTGCAAACCCTAATTGAAAATTTTATAATTTTGTATTAAACCCTAGGGTTAAATCCTGAGGGTTTGCCATGTTACTAGATTGCCATTAAATACATAAGGCTAATGACAATTCTACTCTTTTGTGCATTATTTGAGCTAGCTAGAATATCTAGCAATAATTGAGTGGTTGGCCAACTTCTACCAACCCCATGTGACAAAATCAGCAGCAATTAGCCTCATATCTCACCCAATTCATTTCATCTAAGTTGTATATATTAATCAAGAGAGAGAAAGTCTATCATTTAGCCCATTTGGTCACCCATATTCATCCTTGACCCTCTCTCTCTCAAAAATCTTCGAAATGTTGTAGTATATCAGTCCCAAAACACAGCCCCATGTTTATCATTAACAAATCACAAGATCAGAATCAAGAATTGGTGCATAAAGGTATAAAACCCTAACCAAAATTTCGACCCTTGATCTTCTATTAAAAGTTGTGTTTATATGTTGTAATATGTTCTAGGTAGTGTCTATAAGTGATCTGGGTTGGCACATGTTAGATCCATAACATCAAAGTGCTCGAAATTTAAGTTTTTCAAAAACTAGAAAAAAGGTTATTTTGTGTTCTGACAACGAATGTCAGTGGCCTAAGATCTCTACTTGTTTATTTGTTTTGTTGTTTAAGTGTTTGATATTGAAGTATGTTATGAGTTCTTTCCTCTGGAACTCGAATCGGGGTCAGAACTGGTTTAAGTTGTAAGTTATTCATGGTCAAAGGTCGTTGACCGACCATGACTTTTCAAATCTGGGTAACCCAGAATTTTTCCAGACGCCTGACAACGATTTTGCAGGCGCTTGATCTTGCTTCTGTTAAGTGTTATGATCATGTTGTTGTTATAAACTTGTAGACTGACATGAGTACTACATATACCTACCTTTATATTACCCAGAACATGAACAAGATCGAAGTTAGCCCTGGTCAAAGTACGTTAACCGTTTTGCCTTATGAAGGTTTCTGGGAAACCCAGAACCTTCATGAGAAATTTTTCCAGTATGGTTTGACCGGCATGTATCTATCGATTCTGTTGATTTTATATGTGTTTTGTGTATTAGATCTCTTCACTAACATATCATCTACATACTTAAAGTGTTATATCACATAAATCATATCTGTACAGAGAGTTATAAAGATCGAAAGAAGGTAGTATGAACTGTTCTTCATTTCCGAAAAACTCAGAAATGAAGAACAGCTCTGACAAGAAATTTGAGAGCTTAGATCTATCAGATGAGATGTGTGTTGGCCATGTTATCGATTTCTAATTGCAGTATTGCATTTATATTACACTCCAAATAGTTTAGGTGAAATTGTATACCTTTGGATCACGGGCGAAATTGTTGTTGGTCAAACGTGACACCTTAATCACTAACACGCTTTTTCTGGTTTGGCGAAGAATGACTCAAGAACACCTATAATGCGACGAGTTTAAATGCGCTATAGGTCCTTAATGACAGTTTATTTATAAAATTTATTATTTTTATTAAATAAATAGAAAAATTAGTTTTTAATTATGAAAAATACAAAATAAATTCCTAAAATTATTTTAAAATCCTAAAATTAGTTTTTAATTATTTTGAATATATTTCATAAATATTTAATATTTTGGAATATTCAAAGTATTTAATTTATTTAATTATAATATTAAATAAATTATTTAAAATGATTTTAATACATGAAAAATTATTTAAAATTATATTATGGTATAAGAAAATAATTTAAGTTATTTTTGATAACTTTTAATATTTTAAGATGAATTTCATTAATTAATTAATATTAATGGTAATTAAGTTATTTATTGAATATATTAAATAAATTATGAAAAATAGAATTAATGATTTAAAAATTATAGAAAAATGATTTAAAAGATTATAAAATATTTGAAGTTATAAAATATAACTTTTGATATTTTGTCATGAAAAAAATATTAATTATTTAATATTAATGATATTAGGTTTATTTAATAATTATATTAAATAAATTAGTATAAAAATGATTTTAATATTAGAAAAATTATTTTAAATGAAAATAAAGATTTTAAAAGTATTTTAAGTTATAAAATATAACTTTCAATATTTAAAGATAAAACTCATTAATTATTTACTATTAATGATGTTAAAGTTATTTAATAATTATATTAAATAAATTAGTTTAAAAATGATTTTAATATTATAAAAATCATTTTAAATAATAATAAATTGTTTAAAGATATTTGAAGTTATAAAATATAACTTTTAATATTTAAAGGATAATTTCATTAATAATTTAATATTAATGATATTAATTTAATAATAAATGATATTAAGTTTATTTAATAATTATATTAAATAAATAGTTTTAAAATGGTTTAATTTATTTAAAAAATCATTTAATAATGATATTAATGAATTAAAAATATTTTAAGTTATAATTAATGACTTTTAATATTTTGATAGATAATGCGAGAATATTTTAATATTAATGGTAATTATTTAAAAATGATTTTAATTGTTTTAAAAATCATTTAAAGGTAATATTGGTACTTTAAAAATACTTTGAGTTATTATAAATAACTTTAATATTTTGGCAATAGTTTCATTAATAGTTTAATATTAATTAAATATTAATGATAATGGAATTGTTTAATATTTAAATCATTTAATAATGATTCCTGTTTGAAAATTCATGATAAATTATAATAAATATTTAAAAATTATTATAAGTCATTTAAGAATAATATAATATTATTTAAATAGTCTAAATAGATATTGAATTTCGATATAGAGTCTTGGACTGATAATTATCCGATAAAATCGTTGGTACAATTACAGGCATGTTGCGAAATTGATCCGGACTTGTATAATTTATTCAGATATGTGTTTATTTGTGATTCAATGATTTTAATATGTGTGATAATGTGATTAGGTTACGTCTTTTGGCCTAATAAGCGATTAGCATGTGTTATAGTATATTATTCTAATCGATCAAATGATCTTATTAATGATAGGTTTTGATATAAAAGATAAAACTAAGTTGCGTACTGTAAGCAGCGCATCAGGCAAGTATCTTACCTTTGCATTTCCTTTATTCAATGGACATGAGTAAGAAGTTTCAGAATTTTATTATTATTATGCTATATTATTAACCCTATTGTGATATATTCTATATCCGATCATTGTTTATCAACATGTTAGTATATGGTAATTCAGATATATATTATGTTCATTAATTTCTAAACATGGTTACACAAGTGTTCCCACTTGGATAATCATTGTATTTAATCACATGTTGATATATATATATATATATATATATATATATATATATATATATATATATGTCCAAGCTAATTGACCAGCTAGACACAAATTTTGAAATATCGTTGAATATGATAAAACCTTTTGTATCCAATCAAATTATTTTGGTTCGGATTCCAGTCTAAGTATGAACATCCCGATCACGGGAAAACTTTTATGCCAAAGTGGATGACAGAGAAACGATAATATCGTTCTTGTAATGTAGTATTGATCAATACAGGGTCCATGGGATGTACACCCTCGTGCCCGTAAGTTATGACGGTTTGTAGATGAAGTTCTGTCTAACCTTATCGAAAATTTAAAACAATGTTCATAGTATGTCGACTACCCTATATATATAGTCAATACGTAGTTTCAACATTTTGAGATAGAATTGTTATGTTATTATTATCAATTCAGTTTACTTCATAACTATAAATTCGTTGTAGAAGTGATGTACAAAGAAAATATTTATTTCTTTAAGCTAATTATATTCATAATTGTTATTACTCGTTGGGCACCCAAATGTTCATTCTTGCTTAAATTTAAATGTTTTCAGCTAGGCATGATCAACCCAAAGGTTCAGACAAGAACAAGTGAAAAGAAAAGCAAACAGAACATGTTTAATGGTGTCTTTTGTAATAGTTAGACAATATATAGTTAATGATATGTATTATATATCATGTAAAGAATTATAGTAAAGGTTGCGTAATTGGGATTAGACTATGATAAATATAAATTAAGTTAGATTTTTATATTATTGTTATTATTATTAGTATTATTCCGCTCATAAAAATGGTATCGTAAAGCACCGAGTTCGGGTTTTAAGTACCCGAGTTTGGGGGCTTCACACGTGACGTACGGAATCTGGGTGAGAAGATAGACCAGATTTTGGGGCGTTACATTAGGTTTGGGGGATTGTTTTCTTAGCATCTTGAAACCTCGTTCCCGGGATTTACCGGTTATGAAGAGGGTGAAGAAGAAATCAACATCAGGTGGAATCCCTTGTTCGTGGCAGAAAACGATGAATGCTAAAATATGGACGTAGGAGTTAGGGACAAGTTGGGCAAGTCCCACACCTACAAACCCTAATAAAGTGACAACGAAGGCATGAAGGGGTAGGCGAACTCCCTTTTCAAGAAGGGTTACTGGCATGGCGGTCCAGCCTCCGGGTCGTTGGTACATTCGTTCATGGGGAGCTGGAGCCCTTACCAGGTGGGTTTCCGGAATATGATATCGATTTTGGATGTCACGCAGCTTGATTTCTGTAACAGTAGAAGGAGTGTTGGCATGGGGGAAATATTCTTCAGTCTTGAAGAACTCTGAAGGATTTGGTGGTGGATTCTTGCTAGGAGTAGCAGCAGATTTGGGGTTTGGACCCGAAGCTTCTTTGATAGGGCTTGGAGGAATAGAGGCAATGGGAGTCACAGAAAGAGGAACCTTTTTTCCAGAATTTTGAGAAGTCATAGATGCTGATTTGCAAAAAGAAAGAGGTCTGGAGGAGGAAGAAGACGGGATACGTCTGAAATTCAAATTGGAAAGTAAAACTGTCAAATTTGGGGGAAATCACTTTTTATACTAACGGTCTCTTCAACTTTTCATGAGGTTCGAGGACGGCTCATTTAATGCCAGCAATTATGAGAATTTGAAGGGGTAGCGTATAGTTTTGGTCTTAATTGTTAACCGGAGTGGGCTTCTCGATTGGGCTTCCGGTTTTTATTGCTATTTGAGATTCATCAGTTGGGCCATATATACTCTTTCATTAAACATCATGTTTAATAAAATACTGGGGGGCAATGTTGGGCCATGTATACTCTTTCATTAAACATCATGTTTAATAAAAGACTGGGGGCAATGTTGGGCCATAATACTTTAGACATGTTGGGTTGCAGTCTTGAAAGTATTGGGCTGGTTCATTAGGCCGACCCAGTGGGTGGATAATATCTTTATTTGGGGCATATGGAGTATTGGGCCGGGTAGTGGGCCGAACCATTTGGTGATTATGGCTCCACTTGAGCTTTGACCGGTGATGATTATAGGGATAAAACTTTGACTGTCATCTCTGCATTGTATTTAATGAGGATTGGACAGGGCTTAGTCGGTGGCAAGTGGTGGGTCAGGATAGGTCAGTGGCATACAAAACCAAGAAATAACACAAAATGGAAGGTAACTGAATTATTTTCTCTCTCAATACACTAGACATTTTATTTTCCTCCATTGTTAACCATGTGATCGCTCACCAGTCTTGACTCTCACGCCGGACTTTATCCCCACTCAAAGCCGGCCAAACTTTTAGTGTTGTCATGTTTCTTTATGCGAGGATTAGGATTGTGTTACGTGATTGAGGCGCGTAGAAAGATCTTGGCGTTAACACTCATAAATGAGAAATATAATTTAAATAACTCGTTTATAATGTTTAATAAATGTTATTTAAATTAAAATTAGTAAGACATTTGATAGATATTACATCATTTAATATTTTAGTATTTATCTTAATTTAGATGTAGTTTTTGTTATTAAAATGAAGAAATGAACACTCACATACATCTAGTAACTACTTTTTTATTAAGTCAAAATGATATGTATATAATTTGATCTGATTTATAATTTTTTTTAATATTATTGTTCGGTCATGTGTATAATGGGTCGAACACCTATTGATCAAGCTTAACTCGAATTTTATTTCGGTCTTAAACTTTTATCCAAGTTCAATTCACTCACTCCAAAATTTAATTTGAATATATTTTAAAAGGGGTCAAAAGATCGAATTTCGTACTTGACCAACTCAATTGACAATTCGAGGCACCAAATTAAATATGTATATAAACAGTCCCTTTCTCCAGTAAACCTTAAACGGCGAATCAAAAGCGAACCGGTTATAACGATAATTTTTTCTATCAATATAGCCGGTTCGATTTTGGTTCGCTGGAGAAGGGGACCGTGTATATAAATATCTAAAAAAATATAATAGTTAATGAAAAATTAAAATGAACACAGAACAATTGGAACAAGAAATTGACACGGGTAGTCCATGTCCTTAAAGTGTTTATTGTCTCTTACCAAAATGGTTTGTTAAAAGCTACTGGTAATATACCTTCAGAATATATGTCAAGCCTATATATTCACAATGATAGCAACTCACTGATGAATCTCATTTATATACTTTTTTGTAAAGGATGATGATATATATCTGAGTATAAGAGATGTAGAGATGGTTGGCTTTTCCTCCAACAAAACTGAATGAATCTCATATATATACTTCTTTGTAAATGATGATATATATATATATATATGAGTATAAGAGATCTAGAGATAGTTGGCTTTCCCTCCAACAAAACTGATTTTTATTAATTAAGTATCAGTTACATAAATAAATACTAAAATATTAAATGATGTGCATACTAAAATACTAAAATACTAAAATACTTTAATCAATACAAAACAGTTCATATTCATGTGCATATTATTGTTGTAACTGATAAACCAACTGGCTAACCTGATTCGAGTTCTATCTAAAAAGATAAGCTAGCTCCTAGCAACGATAAGACGTCGTCGCCTTAAAGGGCTAATATGATGCGAACTCAAACTTTAAAAAGGGAATGTCATTGTGACCAGATTCAAACCTTCCCTTTAGTACCACAAGTCACTACAAGAAAAAGGCCTAACAGCGACCAATACTATCAGCGACCGCATATGCGGTCGCTGATATTAGTATTAGCGACCGACATCTACTGAATCGTGAGTTAATCCAATTATTGTATATCAAATGATCATTATGCGTTCATTATCATAATTTTGCCTCCCAAAATTTGGCAGGAAATGTTGGCGCCAAGGTTTTGTGCGACCAATTAAAATTAGCGACCACATGCGATCGCTGATAAGTCCATGTCATTAAAACTTAGCGACATCATGCGGTCGCAGATGGCGGTCGCTGATCAAACTTAATTTTATCAGTACCAGGTATTCGCTCGACATAGCACACGGAAGGAAAACAAAGGAGGGAGCTCAAAATAGAGAGAAAAGGGAGAAAGGGGGAGAAGAGAAGAAAGGAAGAAGGAGCTCACTCACTGCCATCGCCGGCTCCACTGCCCACTGCCATCGCCTGCCACACCACGCCATCGCCATCTCCGCCACCACCGCCACCGCCATCTCCGCCTGCCATACAGTAACCCCCTAACTTCTCTTTTTTTTTGAATTTGATATAGATTTGGTGTATATATTATCTATGTATATAGATTGGGTGTATATATATTGTGGTATATAGATTTGGTATATATATTATCTATGTATATAGATTGTGGTTTAGACGAAATTGATTTAGCAGCATAATTTTTTCCTGTTGTATCAACATAAAGTTGAATCCTCAAGTAATTTGTTTGAATATGGACCATTTATTACAACAGACAGTAATATATTTTGGAACCAGTGGCCTTCAACACAATTATTTACTTTATGCTCGCTGAGGGTTTCTATGCAGCATTTTAACTGCCCATCTTTGATTTCATTCTTTAGTATACTGAAGCACAAACGCTTATTAAATTATGTTCACTCATGTGACATCATGCCTGTTTGGTACCCCTCCCTCCATGTTTGCCAAGCATATGTCGTCATACTAGAATCACAAAGTCTAGCGTTACTGAAAAACAGATGAATGATCTGGAATGAAACATCCATAATCAAAACCAGCATATTAAAAACAATTCCTCTTCCTTCCATTTACAAAATTTTATAAATATAATTCTCTTCCATGTTTATTATCCCTAAATAAATTGAGTGCGCATTTAGTAGTTATGACGTAGTAAAATTGAGTTGTACTAAATAGACATTATGCCATTTTATAAAATTATCAATAGAAGTATATAACTACTTCATCAAAAATGATAAAGGATGGAGTATTATGTACACAACTATGAAACATTTGGAGGAGAAAGTGGTAAGTTTAGAGATTCACTAGTACATTTACATGCTAAAGATTGGGCACTATAGTTTTTTAGGGGAGGTTGATGGAAACTGACTTGATGAGTGTAAATATTAACAAGTTGTTCCCCGTTAACTCTGCCACGGGTTTTCTCGATTCAACCCAAGGCAAAAAATGAAATGTGCCTTCAAATGGAGAAGCTTCCGTGAATAGACAAAGGTAAGGTAATGTCTAAATTATCCAACTTTCTAGTGAGGTATATTGAAATCTTATATATCACAAGTCACACACTCCTCATAGAAAAGTACATAGGCGGTGACGTCTTTATCTCGCTTCCCTCACCAACAAGGAAAACACAATGTCATCAAACTCATACCACCTAAGTTATGACCATGCCAAGCTAAGGAACACGACAATTAGAAACCCATTATGGATCATGATGTGATATATGAGAAGAAAAGCCACAATTATGTCCCAAGTTCACAAGCACAATGTAACAAAGTTAAAAAGAAAATCACCCGATAAAAGGAAGGCGTCCACATGAGCAAATTATTTCTATATCTAAAATGACATCCCAAATTATTATTATTTTGTTTAAAGTAAAATACTATCGCTTACGCTCTCTACTCTCTACAAACGACCCCAACTATCTTGCTTATCTGGCATGCTCATCCTCGTCCAGTGATGTAGATTAATCTAAGAAACCACTAAGTTTAAAATGATAATTCTTGAAAAGATTAGAATAACTATGGAATACTAGTTACTAGTACCACAATTGACCGATACTAAACCTAATACTAAATCAAACCCAGTAACGTTTTACTTGCTAATCTTGAGGAATTTTATACTTTATATAAGATAGCTTGCAAGCAGTCATTCAAAGAACTTCTAAACATAAGCGGTAGTATATGAGCCCCATCCACGCCTCCATAGTGACTACTTACCGTATATACCAATAATAATATCTTTTGATACATACATAACAACAATAATGAGTCTGCTTAAGTCATATGGTTACAAGTATGCTCTCAAGTCATATGCTTACAAGTATGCTTAAATGTTAATCACATGCTTACAAGTATGCTCAAGTCATATGGTTACAAGTATGCTCAAGTCATATGCTTACAAGTATGCTTAAATGTTAATCATATGCATACTTATAAGTATGCTCAAGTCATATGGTTACAAGTACTCCAATGAACCATTTGTTTTACCAACACAAATAGTACAAGTATACTACACTCCTAGTCCTGTTAGGAAAAAGGATAGACCGCCTACAGATTGGCAAGTTGTAATTCATACTCCCGCGCGCAGTCGTGTCCAAGTAATAGACGAGGATTTCTACCAAGAGGAGATGCTTCATAGACCTCCTGTAATAAATATAGAGGACAACAATGATGTAATCCAGTTAGAGGGTGGAGATGAACCTGATGAATTAGATCCCGAGACAGTTATTGTGTCAGATGATAGTGATACTAAGGAAGAGTTATTGACTGACACTGACACAGAATCTGAAGAAGAAGATGGTTATGAATCTCTGATACTTGTACAAAATGATTCTAACTCAGACAACGATTTTCATTAAAATGTATGTTTAGTTTTAATTGTATTACAATGAATTACATATAGGAATGTTCTCTATATCCTTAACATGTTTATGTATCTTTCATTTATAGTTGTCGTAGTTAACTATTTTATACAATTAATAGTCATTATTGTCCTTTTCTATAAAATGTATGTTTAGTTTTAATTGTATTACATACAATTACATATGTACATGTTCTCTATATCCTTGACATGTTTATGTACCTTTCATTTATAACTCATACTAACATCCTAAATTTTTTACTTATAGATGTCTTCTGAACCAGCAGCACGAAAGTGCGGGTTGGGTCGGGGACCTAATCATGTGCCGAAGGCCCCGGCTAATCTGGATGATCGCATTCTCATACAGATCCGTCCTCCTCCAGAAAGCACGTAAGTTAAATATCGTGTATATATAAGGGTTTAATATTTCCATTGTAATAAATATATTTTAATATAAATTATTGTATATTGTAGTGATTTTCAAGATAGTAAAATTGTGAAGTGCATTTCACAATTATAAGCTATGTGAAGCGCCCTACGCTGATGATTAAATGGGCGAGCACACCTCTCGCCCATAAGGATGTAATTTGGGCTGAATTTTAGGTATATTTTTTTATCACTCTGATAGACAATACATAGTTAATCAAATAATATTGTTTATTAATGTTGGATTATGGTAATATAACAGTTTTAATATTATTATTGTTTTTTTATTTGCATAAGAGATATAGATGGGACGACAAATGTACATCGCTTATTCGCACACATTACGCTCGCGTAATGCGATGTCCAACTAAAGATAATCAAACAAGGAACGACGTAAAGCCCTCGCACAATAATCGATTGACCATCCAGATGTGGTGAGCAGTATATGCATGAGCATAGCCCCTGGTGGTGCGCACAGGACATATGGGTGCAGATGTGTGACCAGTGGAGAACTGAGAACTGGGTCAAGAGACTCAAGACTGCCGCCTCGAACAGATCTTCAGGTGTATCTAAAGGCGAAATAGCAAAAGGCACGTACAAGGGCGGCAGTATATCACAGCTGCAGCATATTGCTGCCAGGGTACATATGTATAGTAAGCTAAATGGCTTAGTTATTTGTTTTTATGTTTACAGTCATGTTTTGTAGCTAAAATATTATATGTTTACATATTAATATGAGAACATGAATCGTAGGAGTCTCAATCTCAAGTCAACCTATCAATTGGTTGGATGTGTATGTACCACCCGTGATGGTCTCGCCTTTGATCTTTATTGGATATAGCGGTAATAAGTTAACTTTATACTTATATGTTGTTTATAAATTGTGACGACCTTTTTTAGTATTTTTTATTTATTTTTAACTATTTAATTGTTGACCTTCTGACAGGACACTTATAAGGGCTTAATGAACGAGCGATATCTTGAAGGCACCCCGCGTCCGTCAATTGATCATGAATTGTGGGAGAGGGCATCCATCCTAAAGAAAAACTATGTTAAAGGCCAAGGACAAAAATGACGCCCGACCATCAGTGGCACAAGCAGCTCTACTACCCAATCTACATAGTCATTAGGTCATCCAACCTATCATACTCTTGCTGACTGTGTGAGAGCGATCTGTCAGAATCATGATCTTCTTCGTATACTGGGAGGGCATCTGCATTCTCTAGGTCCTGATGATGAGTGAGGCGGGAGCGATGGCAGCAGACATCATCAAACATCGATCGTGGTGGCGACTAGGTATATATATCGATATTGTTACTGTCACTGTCTTACTTATATGTTTCACTACGTTGTCTATTGTTTAGCTTTCCCCAAGTCATAGTAGTATCAACAATTGTAACATATATGTTTTATTCTTTTGTTAATTACAGGGTACTAATTTGGATGATCCATGAAGAGCTAGCTAGACCAGTCATGTTAAATTTTTAAAGCCTTGCTAGACTTGTTTTTTAGATTTTTAAAGTCTTGTACTCTTTTAGATTCATTCTTTGGACAATTGTATTGGTTTACGATTCTATTATATGGATGTTTACGATTGTATTGTGTTGTGTTGGTTTACGATTCTATTATATCGATGGATGTTTATCATATAGTAGTTATCATGGATAAATGTTTATCATATGTTAGTTATCATGGATGGATGCTTATATATATTGTTGTGTGTTGGGATAGAAAGCAGGTATAAAGCAGGTTATTTTGGGAAAATCAATAAAACAGGAAAAATTTTATAAAAAAAACACATCAGCGACCGCATGCGGTCGCTAATACTGATTGCGGTCGCTGATAACCACTAGGAAACTAGCGACCGGTGCGGTCGCTATTATCGGTCACTGACACGTGTGCCACGTCACACCTGACAAATGACTCAAAGATGAGTCGAAATAACAACGGACTTTGATCATTGATTGCGATTAAGCTAATAAGTCGGTCATTTGTTGTTGGTCGGTGAGGTCTATCCAAATGACCGATTACATCGACTACTATCTGCATGAATCGCATTCGATCGGCGATACTCATCTGCGACCGATTCTTGATTCACGATATGCGGTCGCTGATAAGCCTTTTTGTTGTAGTGAGTAAATTAAATTATTCTCATTGACTTATAAAGTATTAAATAGTTTTAACTCCTTACCAATGTGGGACTTGAAAGAATATATTTTACAAACAACAATGCACCTTTTCATATACCCCATTTTGGATACAATTAAAATACAATATATAATTCCTACTTGAATCACATATTGTTCTATCTAAATCTCCTTATTATATACTCCTTTCGTCCCTTAATATAAGACGTTTTGGAGAAGTTTTTTTGTCCCTTAATATATGACGTTTTAGATTTTCAAGTAAGCATTAATTGCTTAGTTTTCAATATTACCCCAAGTATTAAATATAATTTTGGTTCTCTCACTATTTTTTGTCCAATAAATAACAATCTATTTTTCTAATATAAGGGCAATATAGACATTTGATATTATATTTAATGTTATACAATCATTTTCTTAATACTTGTGCACAACTCTAAAAAATCTTATATTAAGGGACGGAGGGAGTACTATCAAATGCACTTGTAATTTCATTTAAATTCAATTAATTAATGGTTTTAAATTAAACCCAAAATTGATTAAAACTCATATGCATTTAACAGTTAATATGTGAAATGAGATAATAATATACTATTTTTAGAAAATTAAAAATACCTGAAATCATAAGTAAAAAAACAATTACAAACATAAAATACATGTAAACTTTATAATTAATCCATGAAGTCCTTAATTTTTAATATTAAATATAGTCTCCTTCAACTACCAGAGGGAGCGCAACCTCTACTATCTATTCCTAATAAAAATACACAAAATTCAAGTTCTATAGTAAGTGAGATCATCATTGTCTCTGATTAATTTAAAAACTAGTATGCAAGTTTAGTTTGATTATTGGATTTTTTTAATTTTATTTTTACAATGGAGATTTTCAACATATATTAAATTTTTTAAGAAATTAAGATATAAAAAAAATCTCTTAGCATATATCACATGATCTATTGCACTAATATCAGTCATGAATTTCGTTATTAAATCTATGTCTTAACTAAATTCAATTTATTAAAACTTGAAACAGTTAATTATATTAATAATTTATGTGAATTTTTTTAAATATAATAACTATAAAATTAGTTGAAAAATTATAGTGAATTCATTAAAATCTAATTGTCATGGCTGAATTAACACTTATTAAAACTTGAGTTTCATACATCTATTCAATTAAAATTTCAATTAAATTTTATCAATATAAATATTAATATAGAATTTCATTATAAACTTAAGTAAAATTAATTTATTTTCTCATAATCATAACTAAATAAGTATGCACTTCATTCAAATGTTTAGTTTAATAATTGATCCAAAAAACTTATAATATATAATTCAATATTTATTATTTATATTTATATTTAATAATCTAATAACTACAACTATATTCTCAAAATCTTAATTAAATATTTATCTATTTAATAATATAATAAACCATTATATGTACACGGGAGAATGAGCTTGTTGTTATTAGTCGTTATATTTTATAAATCAGATGATTTTCCTTAATTTTAAACTTAGAACTGTAGGTACTATTTATTAATTCATTCACTGTTTGACAAATTAAGGAAAATTATTTTCCTTTGAAATTTCATATTTGTGTGTTTTTAAAGTCAAGAAAGGTAAGAAAAGCAAAAGAAAATTGAGCTCAATTTTCCTTAGATATTTTCTTGACCAAAACCGTAAGAAAGTCAAGGAAAAAAAAATTGGTTTAATGAATTTATTGTAATTCCATAATCACCCTTACTTGCAACACATAAATATTAAGCATGTTATATTCAATATGTAAAGGGTACAATGGTAATAATATATCAAAAAATAAAAATCTTTTGTTTTCTTAGCAACTCACAAATGTAGGATAAGAAAATAAGAGCAATATTTCCGCATGTAATTTTTATATTTTCACATGATCTTCTTTGACGAGAGTTGGACGGGTCTCACCTTTATATGAGAGCTAGAGGAACACATGTAAAAATATCAAAATTACATGTGGAAATATATTTTCCTAAGAAAATTATTATATTTTCTTTATTAAACTCACAAACAGAACTAAAAAAAAATTTTGCTATCATTTTATTTTCTATCATTTCTTGAGTTCAAAATTTTTAAGAATCCCCTGGTGTGAAAAACTCACATACATAATAGAGTGCAACTTCTAACTATTTTCCTACATGTAAATCATGAATCCAATCTTAACAATTAGACCATGCAAACACTTTCCTCCTTTTGGATAGAGTAGTGGAAAAAACAAAGAAATTAGAGTTGGGTATGAAACTTTTCATGTGCTAGGGAACATATTTCATGGTCGTTGCCTAATCATATTTGCACATTTTAGTCACTTTTGTACAGCCCTAAGGACCAACTTGCAAATCAAGACGCTATATTAGAAAGTGTTAGGTATTCTGGCATACATCACAATATGATGGTTCACTTACCTTCTTTCATATCTTAACTAATCACACTAGACATGTTAAATATTAGGAAACTAATAAATCTAATAAATCCACAACTTTCACAACAAAAACGTAGTGTTTGCACTACGTTTTATACATCACAAAGTGTTAGGTATTTTGGGAATTGATATTTCTATATTATTTTTTGATATTTTTACACGTAAGGTCTATATATTAACTAATAAAAATATGACACATCAGTTAATATGTAAGTTGTACGTGTGAAAATATCATATCATTTGGTTTCCTTCATTTTAATATCTATTATAATGTTACCCACACATTATTTTTTTTTAGAATTCTTAGAAATATGGATTGAATGTACTTTTTCTTTTCTTTTCAATTGAAGATTTTTTTCGTATTAAATTAAAGAGAACGAGGAACAGAAAATTATCGCCTATTGAAAGGGACTATAGGGGAGTACGTACTTATTCTTGGTGGGTAAAGGCGTAAAAGCAATACGTCGATTCGATTCGATTTAGAACTCGATTCGAAAAAATACTGAACGAGACTTCAGATTAAATTAATAATATGATCCAAATCTAAGCATTAAAAATAGTTCGAATAAAAATATGAGTAAAATCGAGCAAGTTATACTAAATTCGTTTAAGATTCAAACTATTCAATTTTTGATTGTGATTCGATACATACTCGGTTAATACATATTCATTAAATGTTCGATACATTCTCTTATAATATATACAAATTTAAATCAAATTAGGATAATTAGTTATTATGTTTTGTTTTAATTTTTAATTGTGATTTTATATTTGTAAAGTGTAATAATAAATATATTTTCTCAATTTTAAGTAAAATAATAAATTCAATTTATAATTATATTTATTATAAAACTAGTTATTATGTGGATACTCGAATTCGAGCTTGAATTTGAAGCTCGCGAGTAGTTTGAATAAATATTCGAGTCGAGTCGGATCGAATTCGAGTAATAAATATTCGAGTCGAGTCGAATCTGAGTAGGATTTTTCAAATATAATTCGAGTAGAATTTAGTATGAGTTTATTTTTTCGAATTAAATTGAATAGTTTTTGCTCGCCGGTTCGACTCGTTTACACCCTTATTGGTGGGGTGGAAATAGAAATGGTCCCACCCAACTTTTCTCCAAACACATACCTAAAATCCTTCCTTACTATTAAAATATAAAAGTCCTATAATAATTATAATAATTTTATTTATTTTTAATTTTTTAAATAACAATTAGTATTTCTGTAAATTTTTATTGTTGACTCAATGAATAAAATTATATATTTACCCTTGTATGTTATCAAATTTTAATTTCTAAATAATATATATATATATATATATATATTTAATTATCCTTTTTTAATACAATACATTTTAATTATAGTTTTATTTATAATTAAGACTATCTCATTCAAATAATTTAATTTAATTAACATATATTTTTGGATAAGTGATACAAATATTAAAATTTTAAATTAAATTATTAATGAATGTTTTCTAATTAAAGTGATTTAGTATGTTGATAGTTTAGTTTTTTAGTGTTTAACAACAAAAATTATTATTTGATTCTTTCATTTTATATTATGGTTTTTATATGTTAAATTTTCTTGATTATATGTCAAAATTTGAGATTTTTATGATTTTAATTATATTTTTTAGTATACAGATTGGTGTTGTTTTATAAAATATTGAATAAAATAAAATATAATAATATTTATTACTATCTCTATCTTATTAAAATAATTTTTAATATATTTTTTTTTTTTTAAGTAATAACATTTGTTATTTTTATTATAAATAATTATGCTTAAGAGTGATTTATGTTTAATTTAATATTTGAGAAAAATAATTAATATAATTTATAATACTTTTTATATGAATAATAAGATTCGTTATGTAATAATAAGTTTATTTTAAGTAAATTTTAATATTTGAAAAAAATAATTTTAATTTTTTGTGTTAATTTGTACTTTTATACTTTTTAAAAATTTTACTTTTAATTACAAAAAATATAATTGAATGTATATATTACATAAATTTTAATCTTTAAGAAATTTAATTAGCAAAAAGTGTATGCAATTTATTTTCTTTATAAAATAAATATTTATTATTTTTTGACAAATATGTTATTTATTGCTCAAATTCATAATTTAATTAATTAGATCAAGTTAAGTAAAAATTATGACATACAAATTTATATTTAGTGGATATATTAAATATTATAACTTGAAGGGTATATTAGACATTATATTAAAAATATTTTTGAATATTAGTTGGTCAAACACTAGGATAGTGTGTCTAAAATATTATAAACTAGAGGGGTACCGACTCTTAATTGAAAAACTAAATGTGTGGTGTTATTATGGTTATATTAAGGGGATATCAATATATTTTACTCTTCCCCTTGCACCCGTCATAGACTCTCACTCGGTCCTACTAAATAAATATTGTTTATAAGATTTACTCTTTCTGTTTTAAAATTAGATATATATTTTAACTTTTTTGAGTCAATTCGCAAAATTTAAAATTTTAAAATTGATATAATTTCGTTCAAATTTTAAAAATAACAAACATGATAATTAATTTATAGTTAGTTTACAATTGTTATATTTATTTGTATTAAACCTAAATAATTTCATATCAATTTTGAATTTTAGAATTTCGCGAATTGACTCTAAAAAATAAACATATATATGTAACTTTAGAACGGAAATAGCATGTATTAAGGATGTATTTTAAATTGTTATATATTTATCTCTAAAAGTATAAGTTATTAGGTAATTAGTGGTGGGCATGATATTAAAATTAAAGTTTTATATTGACAAAATAAAAGTAATATTGTCAAAGCAAAATTGTCATTGTTAGAATAAATATACATTTAACGATATTTTTGTAGTTGCTCTAACGACTCTTTAACATTTTAAACGACACTTGTTGCCTAGCAACATAATTTTTGTTCTGAGAATATCAGCAATCTAAACGTATGATTATAAATTTTAAAAAATTGTGTCATATTATATTATTATCAATAATAATAATAATAATAAAACTCTTTTTATAATTTTTTTTTATATCTCAAACTAGACTCTTTGTGGGACAGACGGAGTCAATTCAAATTAACCGTTAATATAATGGGAATTAATATATATTTTCACATAAAAAAATAATATTTTTTCTATTGCATAAATTATAAGTAGGTCTCACATATATGAAAGAGACAAATATTATTTTTTTTTGCAAGTACGAAAATATCAATTTCCTAATATATAAACCCCTACCCTCCATCCCTCTAGCTGCATGTACTAGTTTTCCAATTCCTTTGTATATTTTCTTTCTCAAGTTTACATATAGAAAAAAGAATTTATAATGCTTTTGAGAAGTGCTTCAGCTCCAATACCAAGATCCTGGACAAACGATTTATCTCCAGAATCCCCACAAAAATTCACCAATTCTCTATCTTTTACTTCCTCCTATGAACCAATCAAGAAACTCACAAGAACCTCGTCCGACGGGCGATTCCAACGGCAAGAACAAGTTTTTCCGGCGGCCATTGGCTTTAATGGAGATGGAGAAACAAGAAAAAGAGGTGGTTATGGTCCTTATGGAGCCTGGTTCAAGAACTACTTCATTTGACTACTGGTTGTTGAATCCGGCTAAGCCCGTGGCGGTGGGCGGTGGCGGTGGAGGTGGTGGTGGAAATGATGGGGGGTTGGGTTGGGATCATGGGTTTGAGAAGGGTGATGAGTATTATCAGAAGATGATTAAAGATGATCCGGGGAATGCTCTTCTTCTTGGAAACTATGCCAAATTCTTGAAAGAGGTAAATAATATTTGCATTTGTCCCACACAAAAGTAATCTCATTTGAGTTTGATCATAATTAATTTTAAAATTTTACAATTTCAATCATGAGGTGAATTTATTTTATTTTTAGAATAACAATTTAGTACTTATTAATATTTTTTAAGTAGTTTATAATATAAAATTAAATACTATATTAATAAAAGTCAAAGAAATTAACATCATAGCTAAATATTAGAATTTCGCAGATTGGCTGTATAAAAAATTGAATAGGACTCTTTTTGTGGATATATATTTTGTGTATTTCTTAATTTGCTTCTTCTTTTTTTTGCAATATTTATTTATTTTATTTTATTTTGCTAAATACAAATGAGCACTTTCACATGAACAAAATTTTTGACAAAATTTGAAATGCAGGTAAGTGGAGATGTAGTTAAAGCAGAAGAGTATTGTGGTAGAGCAATATTAGCAAATGCAAATGATGGGAATATTCTCTCTCTTTTATGGAGACTTGATGTGGAATGTACATAAGGATGCTCCCAGAGCAACTTGTTATTTTGATTTCTCCTGAGGACTGGTAATGAATTAATTAACTTGTACAATATTATTCTACTTTTTATGTTTAAATTTCAATTTTTTTTTTAAAAAGGTTAAATCCAATCCTTTTCTCTAAATTAAAGCCCCAATTTAGGATGTATTATAAGTAAAATGAGTTCTCATAATTAAGTATATAATGACAATTATAGTAACACACTTAAAGATTCAATCAAATCCATGTTAACGCCAAAATTCGTCCATGCGCCACAATCATCAAAAGTCGTTCAATCAAATGAGATCACACGTAGAGCTTGACAGCTTGGACCGCCGGGAGATAGCTCCAATGTGAAAATAAGTACAGGCCGAAAAAAGGTTTAACAATTGAGATATATAGTGCCTCCATGTGGACTGGCCAACCCAAATATTCATGCCCCAACATCTCACATAAAGAAAAAAAATAGAGTAATGCTACACATCATTGGACCAATTTTATATTTATTTTTTTAAAAAATAAAAAAAAGTATAAACCAGGAACTCAGGGATATGTATCGGTTTATATACCATCAAAATTCTGCTAAATATCTTTGATATTTTTGAGATTATCAAATGTCCATAAAATGTAATTATTTATGTCGAAACAAGGAACTTTGGGATTCATTTTAACCATCACGCTAAGATCTTTAATATGAGATTTCATGCAATTATTACGACATTTCTTATTAAAGGTCTTTCAAAATGTTATTAATATTATGTATTTTGTCAAACTTTGTAATGGTTTATCTAGTTCAAATTAGACTAGTCATTTCTTGATTTTCTTGATTTTTTTTAAAAAAAATAAAAATTTGGCTTCATTAATCCATTCTAAACTTAGGCTCCATTGATGATACAGTTATGTTATGGCTTCTTATGCTCGCTTTCTTTGGGATGCTGATGAAGAAGATGGGAAGGAAGAAGGACAAGAAAAAGAGGAAGAACAAACAAGTGATTCACAAATTAGTTTAGCACAAGGAATTGTTGCTACTTCCCCAACTACTAATGTAATTGCTACTTGAATTTTAACCTTTTCTAATTGGGTTTTGGTTTAATTTGCTCTCATCCTCATCCTCATCCTCATCCTCATCCTCATCATCATCATCATCATCATCATCCCCTTTGTACATTCATCAATGAAATAAGAAAGCTGAGAGTACAATGCTTCAAATTTTTTTCATAAGGAATTGTTTTTACTCTTATTAATATTCCATCCGTCCCCAAAACGATGACTAAAGGTACAAATTGTTTTGATATATAGTAGTTATATAGTAAAAAGTGTAAATATATGTCATTTAGTAGGGTCTATTAATATAAAAAAAATATATATATCCCTTCTTTAGGAATTTTTTGGTCTTAGACTTCTCTTCAAAGGTTATTACAAAAGATGGAATCTTAAGTCTTATCTTTTTCCATCTACCTACCATTCTTGTCTTGTATGCTTAGCATCTTCTTTCATTCATGTTACATATGCCTCACTTGCATGTTATGTTTGGTAGCATCTTCAAGCTTGTAATGTATACATATACCTCACTGTTTGTGAATTTAATTTTAGAAGAAAGGGAATGTTTGAGCCTTCAACCTTCCTATTCACAAACATGCCTTAATAATTATCAGGTTTATAAAATTTACACCTTATGGAACATTGTTTGTTCATTCTAAACAAACTTCATTAATTAAATACATCACAGAAAATGCTATAAATGCTAGTAACCAAACATACTCGTAAAATTATTGTTCAAGTTTGACAATTCACCAAGCCATATCCCACCAGGCCAAACTAAAAAAAAAAAAAAAAAAAAAAAAAACTGTTCATGTTGCATATAATAATAATTCATGCTCAGAGATCATAGTTTTACTCCTGAAAGGTACCAGAAAGGTCTATAAAAACAAAGACTTGACTCAAAGGTCCAACTCCACATTGAAATCATTTTACTAATAAAACTACAATAATCTAAAGAGACTGTAAGTGTTGACAAACATATGATAAGTTTAGCGGCCAATGCCCTGATAAGCTGAAACAGCAAGCAAACAACTAACCCAAAAAAAATTGTAAATAGTTGTACAGAAGCTTCAAATTACAAGCAGTACATTTCTTCATTATAGTCTTAGCAGCCCATACAAGTCTATAGTTTAAATAGCTGATACTTCTTCAACTATAAAAAGCAGATTTCACCCAAAAATTTCCCACTTCTCGATGTCCAAGCAGCTAAACATATTTAAACATAAATTAGGACATCAAATTGACCTTAAGTGCTCAAAAGGACTCCAAATCCTACTGAACAAACCAGCAATCTTTAAAGCACAAGCACATTAAACAACCATATCTTGCTGCGGATTACGGACAAGACAACACATATCAATCCTTAACTACGATATCATTCACGCCCCCCAATTGTCATATGATTCAAGCCTTCTCCTTGCGCTTTCCAATTCTTCCAAAAAAAATGGATGAGCTCGATAATGCAAATAGCACCCAATGTAGCTCAATTTTCCGAAGCAACAGATTCCTGCACTAAGATGGTCTGCGTCTGATCTTCAACTTCAAGTGCATAACTCGTAATTGGCTGAATTTGGCTCAGTTCAGCTTTCGGTTCCACCTCATTTTGGGAGTGAGATGCATTTTCATTACTATTGTTAGACAAGGTGATTTCTTGAGGCACCGCTTTGTTTGTTTCATCGGAAGAGGCCATTATGTTGGATGCAGCTTCAGTTCTTTCACTTGATATGTTGGTTCTTTCCGAAGGCAGCTTGGGAAGAGACTTTCGTATAGGCTTCTTTATATTGACAGCAGAAAGTCCTTTAGCAGGATTGTTTTGGGACACTTTCTCATCTAAGCTTAACCGACTGGGCCGCAAATTGCGACTATTGTTTTCTTCAGAATCTCTGATGGGTGAGTCTTTCTTCCGAGCAAACTTGGGAGATTTAGCTCTTGTTGTTGGTATCTACATCATAGTTATAGAGGCATCAGGGCATTATATTTTGGATCCAATAAATCCAATTTTTGTATCTCAAAACATCCAACTAAAATGTTACTATTGCTACAAAAAAACAGTAATATAAAATAAAAGAGTCGATGTATCTCTTAATGTACAATCCTGAAGGACCTGTCATGATCACAAGAACCCCTAGATGACATCCACTTTATAATATTCCCTTGTTACCTTGACAGTAAGCCATGCCAAAAATCCAAGCCCAGGGTACAAGTGTGCAATGGTGAAAATCTACTGATGTAAACTTTCCCCGACGAACAGGAGTGCAAAAAAAAATTGAATAAGTCCGAGATCACCCTAGCACAAGTCCTAGCACAAGTCCGACTTCATTCCTAGAATCTGTTAATTTTAGTAGTTAAAGTTCCCCTAATTTTTTAAACAGAATTACAACATTATTCCTTATTATATCTTGATTGGGTTTTCTTTCCATTTTGTGTGAGTAATGGTGCTGGTAGGGGTGCGAACCGATTGGGAGAGGAGTTGCTGAAATTCCTCCTTTACCTATATTTACTTTGAATATTTGGACTCAAACTTGCACCTAATGCAAAAACTAAAAAGGATAACCATTTCATTAAATAGTTATCATGCATGTACTTTGTAGAAGAATAGAACATACACTAAACCCAAAAACAATCTAGTACAAAATCATTGTTCTTGAAAGGTGATCTTACCCTAAAAGAAACCACAAGTAAATTCAGCCCAAACTAAAACAAAAAAGGAGTTCCAAAAAATTAAGGTCGGCCTAGAAAGAAGAACCTTGTAAAACTACTTATTATAGTCACACGGTGGTTCAATGTAACAGCTAAATCACAAACATAAGGACAAGGATCAAGAGAAATAAGAAGAAAAGCACGATGATAGAAAACCAACTGGCCAACAATTTAAGGAAAATATGCATTTGTAAGAATTAGCACCCAAGAATTGGTACATCCACAAGAAAACGAAAGAAACCATGATAGAATAATCAGGGTCTAGACGAGTAACTAAACCGAGAGATAGAGCCTATGATGGTAGATGACAAGGTCCGAACAAAGTAGGATATAAACTATGAGTGAGAAACAGAGACATTTATCCTAGTAAGCTTATGTGATACAAGGTTGGCATTAGATAAGCAAACACCGTGCTAAACGTGACCAAGACATTATTATTGTATATTTTTCTGCAGCTCTATTCTGTGAATATATTTTGTTTATCACACCTCTTTCTTTGCCCTCTTTTTTCTTTCATTGGTTTCTTTGATTTCAGAGAAAAAAGTGGGGATTGTGGAGATTGGCACGCATGATACTACACGATTCAAGTGATTGAAATACTGAGTTCATATAAATAATTTTTCGGCCATGGTCAACAAGCATGGTACCCCAAATAACAAAACATAAGAAAAACACCTTCTACGTGGAGTCGTGGACTATCATCGAGATATGGAAAAAACATCTACATCTAAAATGTTTTCCTTGCTAATTCTTTTCCATTATACTACTCCCAACCCGAAATGGAGGGAGAGAAACTTTACTAATGAGGCAATTTAAACAGACTCACTAATTGCCCATTTCCGGTATAACATTTCAAACTGTAAAGTTTCATTGTTTAAATCACTAGAACTCCTTCCCCTTTAAAATAATATGACCGGTTTCGCACCTAGTAGTTTACCACAGTATTTGTTTTAATTATGTAACTTGTACTTGTTCCATGTGCTACAAAGCAATCAAGGAATCATTTGTATTATCACTCATTATCTTTATTCTTCATGATGAATTATTTAATGGATTCTCTGAAAAATTAGGATGATCCTATTGAACTCCAGTTCCACATACTATTGTAGCCTGTAACCACTCCAAAATCTATGACATTTTAATGCAACTACATAATGCTTTTGCAGAGCAGATGCTCCCATAGAAGTTATAGGAGTAGCATTAGAATAACCCCCAAAGTCATAATTCTTTGGCATGACAAAATAGAATTATTCATTTCGTCCCTCTAAGAGTGTCACTTTTGCCTTGTATTTGCCACTGAAATGAATCACTATAAATGAGTCCAGAAAGTGCAAATCTTATAACTACTTTCATTCTTACTCTAAAAAATATCACAAAAAGATAACCTATAACCAGAGGGTGTTAGGGATAACTTGAAGCTATCTTTTCGTCCCATAAGAGACGTATCTTTATGGAACGAAGGGATAACTATACATCCAAGATTTGCAAACATAAAATTTAAAATCCGTCTAAAAAGTGACACCTCATGTCCAAAGTAGGATTACAAGTCTTTATTAGAATGTCCCTGAAATGTAGGTCTCTCCCCTTGCAAACATATTTAAAGGTAGTTCATCCCTGTCATTATATAGCTTTACAAGCAAAACTTTTATAATTGTAGCTTTACAAATCAAACACTTTCCATTTCATGCCTCTGTATTGTAAGCTTTTTCACATTTCTATCCCTAAATTCTTGTCCAATTGCGAACACAGTTTCAATCTGACAAGTAGCGTCAATAATAGCTTAACTTGCCAAAGTAAATTCTTTAGATTTCCCAAAAAGGAAGTGTAGACAATTATTTAAGGAAGGTTGCAATCATAGTTATCAAGGCGTCGCCTGAGGCGGCACTTACTTATCGTCAAAAATGTTGGAAAGGTCGCAAAGGCGAGGTCGCGCCTTGGTCAACACATGAGAACTCAAAACATCACCAAACGAAGTCAACAATACTCACGTCATAAATAGATCATCAAAGAAGTCAACAATACTCACGGAAATCATAAATGGATAGATCTAAGAAATCCGAGTGCAGTAGAAGTCCGGTGATGATCGAAGATCTCACACGCCAGTGTGAGGAGGCGTGTGACATCGCTGACGACTTTTATGTCGTTTCACGTCAGCACGTAGGTGGTTCTTCCATGTTGGCGAACCAACCACCGAGCTTGCCTGGTGAAGACGATCTTTGTAGTATATTCGTATAGCGGCTAGATAAGTTTTTGTTTCTAAGGCATACTACTTCTGTGTTAACTGTTAACATGTGTGATAGAAAGAGAGTTGTGTTTGTTTTGTTATTTGTACTTGGGTGTCTGGTTAGTGGGGAGTAACACTAATTCTATATGTGGGTGAAATTTGTGTGAAGTTTGTGGAATTTGGTGTCTTGAATGTTAATTAGTCTTGGTTACTTTAGCAAGTTACTTTAACAAATGACTTCCAATGGAAGACAACTGGCTACCGCTTACTTATCTTATGGCATGTTTGGTTGGCAATGACCTTTAATAACTTAAAAGAGTACTAATATCTATCTTTGTTGATATCTTTATTTTTTTTTTATTCTTTTGTTTGTTTTTAATAATTAAATATACTAATTCATACACATAAATTTTTGTATTAAATAATAAAAGTATATTTTGTTTTTAATAGTCTTAATATATATGAGAATAACTTCATAATTATATATACATAAATTGTTCATTGTTAACAACTTATCGTCTTATGGACGCATAGGCGGGCGCCTTATCGCCTAGGCGTCCTAACGATAAGCTACCGTCGTGACTCGCCGTGGTGCCATGACAACTATGGTTGCAATAAGGATGCATAGAATGAAAGTGTAGCTATAAAGTTCTGACGGACCAGAAAGACCATAGATAAATGGCACGATATAATCCTAGGGAGGCAAATCAAAGAATAGTGAACCTTTGAACCATTGTAATAATGAGAGAACGTAACAAATCCAAATAACCTACTCATTTACCCCAAACTGCACATATCACCATACAAATACTCCACTCCAAGTTAATTATAGTATTTTTGTGGCTCCAAACAAAGGGTATGATTGGAACAAATTTTACACACTCTTCCTATTTGCTAACCTTAATTTGTGCCTATTATACTTTTAGACATCCTTTTGACGACAGAGATAGTGTTGTATCGCTTATTTATCACAAGATGGTTATAATTCGTGGTACACAAGAAGTTGTGGACTATGGGTTCATTATTAAAACATGATGAGCGGTTAGAATCATTTCGTGTTGCACAAAAAGGATGTGTACAGACTATGGGACATGGGTTCAAGGAAAATGTTGATACTGACAACTATGCTCCCTTAAGATAATTTGCGTGCAAAAACTATGGTTGTGGCTGAAGACCACTAAGACTCAAACTTCTCGAATTCCACTCTTTTTATCAAAACATTTCCACCCACCAAATCAACATGATCTAGATAACAAGAAAGAACCTAGGGTGTTATTATACAAGCTAGGAAGTAAGTTTAATTAGTCACCGTGAACTCAAGAATTTTCTTTTACATATATGTTCTTTAGATATGTACTTGGGTGATACAATACTAATCTATAATTCTTGGTTTATCAAATGACAAGTACCTAGGGTTCTAGATAGATTATATATATTTTCCAAATTTACAGAAATATTATACAAGCTAGGAAGTAACTTTACCATGAACTCAAGTTTTTCTTGCACATTTTTATTTTTCTGATAAGTATAAGATCAAGTATTTCATACAATGAAGATGTTTCTAAAATTCGCCCCTTGTCAATATTAGTTAACCTTAAAATTACTTTCTTTTCTTTCCTTTTTTTCTGATAAGTAACTGAAAAGTTACCTTCTTTAACTCTGCTTTAGGAGGTGGAGGTTCCTGATAGAAGTTTGGCAAGGGTGTAGCTTTAAATGTCAAACTCTTCCTTAACATTTTAATCTCAGCTTCTTGATTTTCCTGTTTAAATATTTGAAAAGCAGCATCAAAACCGACACATAATGCAGTACAAAAACATTGAAATCAATAATACGATAAACAGTACCTTGGTTTTGGCTTGGAGGGTACTCTTCTCCACTTCCTTTGCATGAATCTTTTCCTCAAGTTTAGAATAATACTACACAAAAAGAAAGATGAAGAATTTCCAAGACTGTTGCAAGTCAAATTTGAATAAATCCCTTACAGTCAGTGACGTTATGCAAATAGAAAAACTGACCTCTCTTCTCTTCTCAGCTCTTTCATTGCATTTAAAACTGAAATTGTACGACGGTAGTGTACCCAATCTTTGGGGTTTACCATCTCCCGTCCCTGAGCTTCTATAGATAATTAAAGATAAACTGATAACTAAATCGATGAACCAAGTTAAACTTATATTAGAGTCTCATATGTAGGTCCGCATATCCGCCGATTCCAGATTCATGGATTCTTCTAGATTCTTCTAGGGAATATTTCCGTAGTTCTATTAATGATAAGAACTGAAAATATTACTACTATACTACACTAATTAATATGTTTTATATACTATTACATTCAACAATATTAGTATAAGAATTATTAGTATATATTTTCAGAATTCCTAGATAGTATAAGTACATTAATTTTTTACTTTTTTAAAACTATTTACTTTTTATCATGAATTATAATTTTTGGTGCCAAAATTTTAATGCATGTATATCAGTATATATTCATACATATATAAAAAAAATCTATTTAGCATGTAAATATGTACCAAATCCCCGAATTCCCATTTTTTGAGATTTGTCAAGCCACCAACTCCCCTTGTGGCAAACCCGAATCCTAGAACTCAAGCCCTTGCTTCTTAGGATAAAAAAGAATGTGAAAATAATCAACAGAAGTAGGATACGAAGAAGAATGTGTGCTTCCTTCAGCTTTATTTGGGTCAACTTTTTTCACCGTCTTCAGCCTCGTCTTCTCCCTGCAGTATGGAAATTACAATAAGCAAACCTTTGAAAACGAAAAAGACAAAAAAAAAGTGCAATGTATCTGCATTCTCTCTGACACTAATAAGAACTCAGAAGCTAATAGTTGGAGACCAACATAAACCTCTGTTGGATAGAAATCCAACTAATTTAATTACAAGTGCAAGCTGAACGTACGCAAGGCCTTGTGATTTTGGCACATTCACTGTAGGTGATGGTACACTGGACTTTTCAGATTCCTGCAAATAACCAATAGTGTATCACTAATAATGGTAAAGCAGAGAGATCGTAATCAAGGTTTAAAACCAAATGAACGTGTACGTTTACAACAATCTAACAATACCTTAGAGACACGAGCCTTAATTTGTATAGATGTTGGCTTTGAATTTCCGTCTGAAATCTGCCTGTCATTCAGTGCTGTATTCTTTGTCCTGAAGGAAAATGGTTGTTTTGGGCGTGAATCTGAACCGACAGAAACTCTTGAAACATAAGTTGATTGTGACTCATCGCCATCTTTGCTCTTCTTTGCCCGTGTTCCTGCAGCATTTTTTGGGCCCAAAGAATTCCCATTCTTGGAATTGCCTGTATCTCTTTGCAGTTGGGAATGCTTTGACTCGTTCGTTTCTCTCACTTCAAGTTCCTAAAGTTAAGATGGCATGAATATACTAGGTATAAAATTAAACTAGAATTATATTATCAAAACTAGAGAGGGGAAAAGATGCTATATTTACTACCTTAGAAACGGTAACGCCATTACTTTCTGCAGGCACCATTGATCCCTCAGCTTCTTGAGCAAAGGAGTTGTCATTCAACTTCAGAGCACTTTCAAAGTTCTCGTTAAATCCTTCTATCTCTGAACTGTCATTTAGAGTCCCGTTTACTTGCTCCGAAGAAATGCCTTCATCCCACTTGACAGGAAGTTGTTCACAGATTCCATTTTCACCACTCTTCCCATTCCCAGACAAAGCTATGACATTATCAGTATCCATCATGAGCTGCAAATTCAAAAAATGCCCCACCTGAAAAACTGCAAATTGATCGATGAAGAAGAAAATTAAAATTTGTATCCTTCTATAGAGAAATCTCAAGCCAAATTCAATCAATACTGTGCCTTTTGCTTCTTCATTAAAGAAAAAAAATGGAGGGTATATAAACATCTCACATATGCTAAATTTCAATTAATCCAACTTTTCACAACATATCTTAGGAGAAGCAGATAGACATGAACTTTATGTACTATGAATTATAAAATTATTTTTATTAGACCAGACCTGATCATTCTTCCCTCCTTTAAATGTACTAATTATGTGAAAATTAGAATAAAAAAGAAAAGGTTAAATCTCGAACTTTTAAATTTAAACTTACCTGTGAAAATACAATTATAGTATTTTGCCAAATAGAAATAATCCATAAATTAAAATAATAATAATTAAGTCCCAATTCTGACTTATTTCTTTCACTTCAGTGAAGAAATAGTTTGAGCACCGACCAAACCATATCTAAAAGATTAACAAATGAAAGCTAAATATACTCAACTAGATCTTGGAACCCATCAAAAGATCCATTATCTATAAATCGAAGATTCTGCTAAAAGAAAAGATTATTTAGCATTGTACTGTAAACAGAAAAAACCCATTTCCAAACAACTAAATCAGAGTTCAAATGCAAAGAAAATGAACAAATAAATCAAAACCGAATGATACATATATGTATAATGTATAAAAACACTTACCCAGTAAAGCTACTATGATCAGGAGGCCATAGAATCAAATAGAGCTCTGAATGACTCTGAAGAACAGAAAGGGTTGAAGAGAGAGAAAGGGGTGCTGAATCGAACTCTAAAGCTGTGATCTTTGGATTCAGAAATTGGGGAAACTGAAATAAAAAATCAAAAAAAGGGGGAATATTTGGGGGGTTTTGTAGTGTTTTTTCTTTTTGGGTATTTTTGATTTTCAAATGCACAGGGTTTCAAGAACCAAAGGGGCTTGTTTTGTGCTGCCAGCTCTTTTGAAATCCATTTCCAGGTCAGTTTCTCTCTCCTCTACAAAATGGAGTAGCAGATGTATTTATTTACATACAGTTTTTAAGACAAACATATTACATACATAATGATGTTAGAGTGAGAGAGAGATGTAGATTTCTGATAACATTTATGTCAGCAGAAACAATGGGATGGAGTGGCAACATTTGGACTGGAGGGCTAAATTAGGAAATTCAAATTTCTTTTGACTATAAATAGTAGTAATTATTATTATGCAGTTTATACCTTTTATATGCTCAATTATATACTTATATATTTGTATAATTATGTATTTACAAATTAAAAGATTGCTGTCTTAGTATTTTAATTTGAGAATTATTAGGCTTTGTTTTCTCTACAAATACTTCTACAATTTTTTAGCTACTATATATATATATATATATATATATATATATATATATATATATATATATATATATGTATGCGCGTTTGTATGTATAAAAATAATAAAAATCTTCTATTGTTCCACAATTATAAATATACAAAATTTTAAAGGAATGTTAACCGTTGTTTGGTCTTTATTTAAATTTTTTCTTGACTTTTAATTTATAACTAATAAATGTCTGATTTATAACTTATTCAACTACATGTGTGTAGTTAAGTACATGATCGTTATCTATTATAACGTATATTAGTATTTTTATGGTCATAATAAGACATTTATATTTTTTCCCAAATCAGAATATAGTCGAAATACATAAACTCGAATTTGAGACACTTTTTAGAATTATTTTTTTGAAAGTGAAAATAGAACCAATCTTTTATTAAAAAAAATCTGGAAATAAAAATCAACAACAAATTTGAATTTTTATTCCTAAAAATAATGATTTTTAAATCCTAACATTAACTTAGAGTTTCTATCAAATACTACTTCCTCCGTCCCAAATTATCTGTTGTTCTAGAGTTCTACACACATACCAATATGTGTGATAAAAATACTAAAATACCATTATGTGCTAATTTTTTGTTTTCTGCAATTAAGGCTTTAGTGAAAGGAGATTGTCCATGGAAGAGTGTGTCAAGGTCTTTTAAGAAGCATAACTTTGGCAATCACATTCTTATTGGTGGGAATATGAAAAGGATGTTTAAAAAAGAGGAGAGACTTGAATGAGTAATGACTATCAACAATTAAGGTAAAGGGGCAAACTTGGAAAACAAAGAAAAAAAATGCATTGAAATCTTGAAAAAAACAGATATTGTGAGACAAAATTTTTCTGCTAAAACAGCAGATAATTTGGGATGGAGGGAGTAGTATATACCTAACCTCAAAGTTGCACAAAATCCTAAAGTTGCTGGTTTAGCAACCCTAAATCATCATAATTTTCATAAAAAATTATGATTATTGGATAGACTTGAGCATATTGGGGGTGGTTGAGCAATTTCAAAAGGTACCAACTGAAGGAAGAGTAATATTCAACCAATAAATTAATAAGAAAGAGGAATTAAGTGCTTTGATCCTTACCAAGTTTTGTCAAGTACACCATATATTACTATCAAGTATTTTGTTGAATAAAGTTTTCCTAATTGCATTTTATAGGTGGGAAATGGGAATAAACATTAAGGATTCAAGTAAAGTGTTTGAATTTAGTAATTTATTAGCTTGAGTTGCTAAATGTCTAAATCTATCTTTTTTATTTAATAACTAGAGAGTAGTCTACATTGACTCAAAGGGCCAAAAAATGTTATATATATATATATATATATAAAAATAATAATAATAATAAAAAGTCTACATCATATTTATGTTTAAAGAACATGTCAAGTGATCAGGACTTTTCTGCTGCCTAGTCCCTCAATCCGAAAAGAAAAATATTAATTATTATTTCATCAATTCCAAAATTATAAATAAATAAATAAAAGTATTTCTTCAAATATGAATTAATATTAGTTTGAAATGTCAAATATGTTCTCCCTTCTTTCCCTCGTCTCTAGCAATACACGTGAGATAATACTATCCGTCTTTGTGAAATAAATACTACTCATTTACTTTAATAAATACTCCCTTTGATTCAAAATTAGTGTATTTTTTTTATTCGATTTTAAAATTAAAGATATATTTTTATTTTAAAATTATAAATTGATATAATATTTCTAATTTGTCATTATTGTCTTACTATCATTTTCAATATCACACCACCCTAACTAAATTCCTATTTAATATTAAGAACATATAAAATTATCCTTAAAAATACTCGTTTTATAAATATATCTCTAATTTTTGATCTAGGAGAGTAATAATTTATATCGTGTTTGTTTTCATATATTTACTTGTTTTAGCAAATTGATACTTTGACATTTTAAAGATGATTTAATATATTTTTAATTTAAAATTGTTGTTCATGCAAACTTTAAAGACAAAAAAAATAAATTATATTTAGTTGTAATTTTTGGGTAATGTACAAGATTCTTGATTGTAGAAGTTAAAATTAACAAATTTATATTAATTTAAAATCTAAAATATTTTAAATTAATTTTTAAAAATCAATACGGCTCTTGTATTATGGGATGGGTGAGAGAGAGTATATTTTAGGTCTTTTATTTTTTAAGCAAAATAAAGGTGGGACTCATCCTACTCTCTTGTGTGAGAATACCATGTAAAAATAGTAAGATTACATATAAAAATAGTATTCTCTAATAAATAATATAGAAAGCATCTTCTCTCTGCTCTCTCGTGTTAAAAACATATAAAAGGTATGTAATTAATTAGTTTTCCTTTTTTATTGAAACCATATTTGATGAGAAATATAATGATTTTAATTTGGGGTGCCGTGAAAATTTATATACTATATTATATGATGATCAAAGCACAACTTTATTACATTGATTTATGCATAAATAAATATTTATTAAAGCGGCTAACTATTTGACAAATTTAAAATGGAAAGCCGCTAGAGTGTTCGATGTAGCCTTTCTATTATTTTAGGAAACTTATCATGCTTTTTATAGTAAGTAAACTTTAATATGGAGAAAAATAATCAATTTTTATAGAATTTAACACGAGCTCACATCGAGCAATTAATTTAGTAGATGAGTCGAGAATTAGAATTATATCAAGCATAGAAAAGAAAGCTCTTTCTGCCAAACATGTTAAATTTACCATCAAATCATAGAACAGTGATACACATAAAATAATTTTAGTTTATAATAAAGGAATGATACTTTAAAATTAAAACATATGCTATATAAAACAACGGAGACCATATATTCGATAACAAGTAAGAAGATTTATCTAGTTTCTCAAAAATTAAAAGTATATATTAGAGATAGAGTGAAATTATATCTTATATATTGCAGATAATATAATTCTATCCAACGAATTTGGCCCCTCAGCTATAAGCACCTCCAGTAACGCATCAAACAAATCTGAATTTTCAAAACTCAAATGCTTAATTTTTGACTCTATAACCTCTAAGCATCTTCTTTCAATTGGTGAAAAAATGACAATGCAAAATTTGAGTTTTCTCTAAGCGTGTTCAAGTGAAAAGTAACTTTAGAATTTACTAGAGATAATACATACATACACACACATTGTGCGGTTTCGGTTTTATGCATGCGATTTTGGCTAAGAACCAAACCTGAATCAGTAAATTAGTTATTCAACCCTTCAAAATCACCACATCTGTGCTAAACCGTTGAAAGTGCGTTAGATGCGATTTTTGGTGCAGTTTCGGTTCCAATTTGGTTACTTGCTCAGCTTTAGCTATTATTAAGTGCGAATATACATGGCAAACGGGCCGGGTTAGAAACGGGCCAGGCCAAATTTGGGCCGGGCTAAAATGGCCAAGCTTTTCGTGGGCAGGAATTGTGAGACCCAACTTTTTGTGGGCATGAATTGTGAGGCCCATGGCCCGGGTTGGTATGGTAAGACCAAATTTAAAGCTTTCTTCTTCTTCTTCTTTTTTAAAAGAATAAAGACTATATAGCTACTTGTGAGGGTTGAACACAAGACCTCTAAATCATTAAATAAGAGTCTAATCCAACTGAACTACAACAATTACTTGTCATAACATATGTAAATGAATTATTGGCTAAGTTTCTTTCTCCTTTTCTTCATTTTTTTTGTTTTTTATTTTTTTGGTAAATAAGAAATTTTGGTAATATTTCACACTTTCACCAACCCCATTTTTTAATTCGTTCATTTTTTGTTTCTATGCAGCGTGTCATATATAACTATATAAATGAGTATATACGTACAACGATTCATTGAAACCTTTAAAGCATACATTCTCTTAGTTCCACACTAGTATTGTAATATCCAAAAAAATAAAATAATAATTAAATTTATTTAAATATATTTTAATTGGATTTTTTTATATTTAATTTGTGTGGATTATAATGGTATTGGATAACATGAGTTGATAAATTTAGGCCTTAAAATTAATTAAGTTAAACATATATTTTATACTATTGAATTCTATTAAAATTACGAGAGTTAATAAAATGTATTTAACTGATTAAAATATAAACCCTATAGGGTATTCAGAACATTATATTATACTAGTGAAACTCACCAATAGTTTTAATAAATTTAAACAAATAATCTACATTAATTTACCTTATACGATATTAATTAATTAATATGGAGTACTGTGAATGTAGTAAAATTATCTAAAATTTCTATTAATCTCAAAATTTTATATTATTCAGAGTTAAATAAATACATTTTCCAATGTTTGAGAAACTTATGTATTTGATAGAATTAAATTTTAAATAATTTAAATTGAATATTTTTAATTATGATTCAAATTTAACTCATTTAAAAAGACAAATAAATTAAAACTAGATATTGTACATTTTGTTTAAACGGTTGTCTTTTTATTTTTTGTACTTTTATTTAGATGCATGCATGTTAAAATAAATAATTGTTGTAGTTCAGTTAGATTGAACTCTTATTTAATGACTTGGAGGTCTTATGTTCACATTATTTTATTAATGCAATAATTCATGGACGGGACGGGCTAAAATGGCCTCTAAACATTTCATCGTTCATCATTTGGTCCGCGTTGTTATTTTCCTGAGGATTATTGCCATCCTGATGCACATTATCCTGGGTATTGATCGTTGGTGACTCAACGGTCTCATGTGCTTCATTGTTTATCTCAACATTTTCGGATGCCATTTTCAAATACTGCCACAAACAAGGGTTAATTGACATGTCACATGTTATCCCTATACTCTGACCGACCAAATAAATACCAAATAAACTTAGGTAGGTCATACTAGCGAAAGAATTCCCCGTCTCTCCCCTCCTTGTTTTTATCTCACATATCAGCCAGGGATCATATCCCTAAGCTTTGATACCAACTGTGACGCCCCCAAAATAGGTATACATCACCCATCTTGAGTCGCCAAATACATGGTACAAAATTCAAATACAACTTAATAATACAATTGTCGTGTAAAATACGACAAAACATAAACTGAGAGTTTTAATACGAATATTGTCTTCTAGACAGTATTCAACTCAAATGGAGTCCTCAATACATTTATTATCACATTATTTCATAGAATAGTGAGGACTACTAATGCTATCATCTGAAGCGAGTCACTCCGCTTCCCAACTAGTCCAATTCACGTTCTCGTTTCTCAAGAGAACAATGAAAGCAAAAGGGTGAGCTCAACTAGCCCGATGAGAAATATTATGACTAAGATAATGCGAATAATTTATCGTTAGCCTTCAACGATGTTAAGCGATAAAATATAACAAACATCAAGTTTAATCTGCAGTGAAACAAGCAATCCATTAGAAGAGTCAAGTAGAGCATAAAATCTACTATCTTCTATGATTTAAAAGGTTTTCATCACTTTTATCATTTGAGACTCGACAATAAATAATCCACATCATCGAATTATCCCTTTTTACTACCAAGGATATTCTTTAGTATCACTACCACAAATTATCCATACACTACGGGCCAAGGTTATTCGTGTATTCATCAATGGTCATGATCATGTCAACAACTGTCCATCAATGCACTACGGGCCAATGAGGACTTTCACAACATCATTTGTAACATTACGGTCATGATTATACCGAATAATCCCTGGTCATAATCATACCAAGTCCATCTATGCACTACAGGTCACGGATGACTTTCAACATAATATAAACATGAGGATGATGACAATGATATAAGAATTCAATAAAACAAGTTCAAGGATAAATTTTCAAAGATTTATAATTTAATTTATCCAAAATTCAATATTGTCCAAATTGTCAACATGATACTGCTTTGTGGAGTAAAATTCAAGAATAATAATGTATTAAAAAAAATTTGGACCGAAAAGAAATCAATTTTTGTTATGAATAGTACTCCGGGTGAATAGTATCCGAGTGAATAGTACCCCATGAATAGTAATCCGTGAATAGTACTCGTGAATAGTACTTTGTGAATAGTACTTTGTAAATAGTACCCATGAATAGTATTTTTATGAATAGTACCGTATAAATGAATAGTACTCATGGACAGTACTCCAACATGAAAAACTTAAAATTTAACAAGAATGTGCAGAAAATATCCTTGTGAAGCGATACTAGATGAAGCGCAAATTTCAAGGATATTCTACCAATTTCACGGAATATAGAAGCAATACTTTAACCGAATGATGATATAATCAGGAATACGAGACGAAATAATATTACTCACATACTACAGAGTATAGAAGAAAATATTATTCCTATGAATACTGAACAAAATAATATCCCTTACCTCAGAAGGAGACTGGATACTGGAATAATGAAGTAGAAGACTTCTCTTCTTCTTTCTCTCTATAGCTTCTCTCTCTATAATTACTCTTGTGAGTCTTAGTGAATTGGTGAGAATGAAAGAAGAATGAACTTCTATTTATAAGAAAATATAGTTTCGATAATTGCACGTTTTGGGGCTCGAAATATTACAGTATAATACCTTTATCTTTTCTTTCATTTTTAATTTAGTCCTGCAAGTATTATCAAACTTGCACCATCTCCCCTAATAGTACATCTTGTGAATCAATAATACAATCATGTGAAAAAAAAAATTACAGTATACTACCTTCATCTATACCTCTATTTTTAATTTAGTCATGCAAGTATCATCAATCTTGCACCACCTCCCCTAATAGTACATGTATGTGAATCAATAGTACACACATGTGAAAACATAGTTATAAGCATGTGAATTAATAGCAATTAATTATTCATTTATTCGATTAATTACCTGATTGGTCAATATAACCTCCAGACATCCATTATTATCGAAATAGATGACGATTTCCACTAACACTAATAATCCCAACACAATGAAAATATCAATTTCATCTTTAATCAACACGAAATTATTCATTATTAATATTATAACTCATAATATTTAACAACGGATCATTCCCGGGAAAGAGGGGCTTTCAGATAAGGATTCTCTCCTATTGGCGCACAATTAGGTGACCAAACCTCTCCTTGATGAAACTTTCTAGACATTGTCAATATTGCAAATAATAATATGAATAACTTTGTCGTCTCAATTATTGATTTAATAATAATAAATATTATGCGAGATAATCTTTGTGACAATTATTGAATCAATAATATGAAAGATATAATCGCAAATTCTTACTATAGTAATAATTGAGTATAAGCGAAAGTGACTTCTCACGTAAGCATCAATAATCAATACCGTAATGCTTTCTTATGCAACCACGCATATTCTTGTACTTTTACCACCGGGTAGTTCAACGGTTTAACGGTAAAACTCTCACAATTATTTTTATAAAAGATAATTACATAAGCTTTTCTAACTACGATAATACTTTCGTTGTGGGGTCCACCAATGATTGTGCCGTCGTACGAATATTCCCCGACCAATCGAATATTATATAACCACTTGCTTACTTTGAAAAATTTGTAAATAATACCCACAACTATAACATTATATCAAATTCATACCATAATATTCAAAAATATATTTTGAGAAAAATTAATATTTATTCATAAAAGTTAGGGATTTTACAACCTCCCCTTTTTATGAAATTTCGTCCTCGAAATTAGGGTGCGTACCTAGTATGTCGAAGAGGTGAGGATACCTTGACTTTATTTCATATTCTAACTCCCAGGTCATTTCCTCAACATCGTGGTTTCTCCATAAAACTTTGACTTGAGGTATAACCTTGGAGCGTAGAATATGATCCTTCTTATCCAAGATTTTAACAGGTACCTCTTCATACGTTAAATCTTCCGTTATCTCGTCCGGTTCTAATTCAATAATGTGATTCGGGTCTTTCACATATTTACGTAACATAAATATGTGAAAAACGTTATGAACACGAGACATACTTGGCGGTAAGGCGAGTCTATAGGCACGGTTCCTACTCAATCGAGGATTAAAAATGGGCCAATGAATCGAGGATTGAGCTTTCCTCTCTTTCCAAATCTCGTAACTCCTTTCCATGGAGCAACACGTAACAACACATGATCTCCAATATTGAATTCCACGTCCTTTCGATGAAGATCAACATAACTCTTTTTTCGATCTTGTGAGGTTTTTATATGTTGTCGGATCGTTTGAATCTTTTCCGTAGTCATACGTACCAACTCTGGTCCCAACAACGTTGCTTCACCCACCTCATCACAGCATACTGGAGAACGACACTTTCTTCCATACAACGCCTCAAATAGAGCCATGCCAATACTTGCTTGATAACTGTTGTTGTAGTCACCAATGGTAAGAACTTATCCCAACTTCCTTTGAAGTCAAGGACACAGAGTCTGAATAAATCTTCAACAGTTTGAATAGTCCTCTCCGATTGCCCGTCCGTTTGAGGATGATATGCCGAACTAAATCGTAAATTCGTGCCCATAGCTTTTTACAAACTAACCCAAAATCGTGAAGTGAATCTTGGGTCTCGATCAGAAAATATGGATACTGGCATACCATGCAATCTTACAATCTCGTTTATGTACATACTGAACAAGGCGTTCAAGTGTATAAGTTTCGTGTCGATAGAAATGAAGCGGACTTGGTCAATCTATCAATAATGACCCAAATCGCATCTATACCTTGAGAAACCTTGGAAAGACCAGTAACGCAATCCATGGTAATGTGCTCCCACTTCCATTCTGGAATTTCAAGTGGTTGCAACGGACCTTTTGGCACTTGATGTTCCGCCTTGACTCGTTGATAAGTTAGACACCTTGAGATAAACCCCACTATCTCTCTCTTCATATTGCTCCACCAAAATGTATGTCGAAGATCATGATACATTTTGGTACTCCCAAGATGGATTGCAAACGGTGTGTTGTGCGCCTCCATCATGATTTTATACTTTAAGCAGAATCGTTAGGAACACAAATCTGGAGTTGACTCAAAGTATTCCTTCTTCATAAATTCTTGCTTCCGGAATATCACCTTCTTGCACTTTCTTCCTCATACGCATCAGCTCCAGGTCTGTTGTGAGATCCCAAATTTTATGAAATAAAAGTATTCAATTTTTTATTTTGGTAAATAGTTAAATTGATAAAAGTTTAAAGTTAAGGGTGATATTTAAAAATTTGCTAAGTAAGAAAGTTGTTATAAAATATTCGTTGTGTCGGGGAATATTTGTTTTAACAAGGAATATTCGTACGACGGCACAATCATTGGTGACCCCACAACGGAAGTATTGTCGTAGTTAGAAACGACATAATTATCTTTTTATAAAAATAACGGCGAAAGTTTTACCTTTAAATTGTTAAACTACCCGATAGTAAAAGTACAGTAATACGCGTGATTGCATAGTAGCACACGGTATTGATTATTGATGCTTACGTGAGAAGTCACTCAGTTATACTCAATTATTGCTATAGTAATTGCTGCATCATATCTCTCATATTATTGATTCAATTATTGTCACAGTATCATCTGCATAATATTTATTATTATTAAATCAATAATTGAGACGACAAAGTTATTTATATTATTATTTGCAATATTGAGAATGTCTAGAAGTTCTGTAAAGGAGAGGTTTGGTCACCTAATTGCGCGCTAATAGGGAGAAATCCTTATCGGAAAGCCCCCTCTTTCCTGGGAATGATCTGATTGTTAAATATTGTGAGTTATAATATTAATGATGAATAAGTTCGTGTTGATTAAAGATGAAATTGATATTTTCATTGTGTTGGGATTATTAGTGTTAGTGGAAATCGTCATCTATTTCGATAATAATGGATGTCTGGAGGTTATATTGACCAATCAGGTAATTAATCGAATAAATGAATAATTAATTGCTATTAATTCACATGCTTATAACTATGTTTTCACATGTGTGTACTATTGATTCACATACATGTACTATTAGGGGAGGTGGTGCAAGATTGATGATACTTGCATGACTAAGTTAAAAATGGAGGTATTATAATGTAATTAGTTTTTTCACATGATTATACTATTGAGTCACATGATTATACTATTAATTCACATGATTTACTATTAGGGGAGGTGGTGCAAGTTTGGTAATACTTGCAGGACTAAATTAAAAATGAAGGAAAAGATGAAGGTATTATACTGTAATATTTCGAGCCCCAAAACGTGCAATTATCGAAACTATATTTTTCTATAAATAGAAGCTCATTCTTCCTTCATTCTCACCAATTCACTAAGTCTCACAAGAGCAATTATAGAGATAGAAGCTATAGAGAGAAAGAAGAAGCGAAGTCTGCTACTTCACTACTCCAGTATCCAGTCTTCTTATAAGGTAATGGGTATTATTTATTTCATATTATGAAGAGATATTATTTTTCGTATTCGTATGAATATTATTTTCGTTCAATATTCGTAGGAATATTATTTTAGTTCAAGAGTTGTAAGGGGTATTATTTCTTTGTAAATGATATTATTTTTTTCAATATCATTATGCCGAAATATTGGTATGGATTTTATTATGGAATTTCTACCTTTTTGTGTTGAGGTTACTATTCACTCTAGTATTGTTCACTTGGGTATTCGGGGCACTTTTTGTGCTGGAGTACTATTCACGAGTTATTATTCATGGGTTACTATTCACCCGATTACTATTCACTCTAGTATTATTCACTTGGGTATTTGGGGCACTTTTCGTGCCGAAGTACTATTCACGAGTTACTATTCACGGATTACTATTCACCTGATTATTATTTACTAGAATATTATTTACTCGGGTATTTGGGGTACTTTTCATGTTGGGGTACTATTTATGAGGTACTATTCCCGAAGTACTATTTGTTAGTTCCCGGAGGCACAATAGTTATCTAGAAGGGGGGGGGGGGGTTGAATAGATATTTAAAAAATCTTTTCGTTTTAACTTGTTAGTTGATGATGATTAAAACTTTAGCAGAATTAATGTTTGTTTTAATCTCCCTTAAGATAGTAAGTTTATGAGAGTGAGGCAGTTATAGTAGTTATGACAGATATGACAGTTATAGCAAGAATGTAATAGACACAGTCGTTTTAAGTGGTTCAGAGCACTTAAAACTCCTAGTCCACTCTTCTACTCCTCGAGTAGGAAATCCACTAAGGATGTCTTTTACACTTTTCTGAATCACTCAGATTCCTTCTAGACCAGCAGTCTAGGAACTTCTTAGTTCACTCTTGAACTCTTCTAGTCCAGCAGACTTGGCTCTTCACAGTTCACTTAGAACTCTTCAAGTCCTTCTGACTTAGAACTCTTACTTCAGTTGATTGATAGTTGTTGAGTTCTTGTTGGTTGCTACTCAGTTGCTGTTAAGCACTTGTTCGAAAGAACTGAGTAGCTGAGCAAGTTTTTCTTTTTCTCAAATCGTAGAGTTGAGCGTTGAGAGTTCTTGTACGTTTTTGTTTAATGCTTGATTAGTTCTCTCATCTGCTTGATTTGCATATATGTGATCTTGAAAACTATCTGTTGGATCCATCCGTTGAAGCATTAAATGCGTTTGACATTTCTATTCTTTGATGGAGACTTTTCTGCACATCTTCTGAATTGCATTCTGGTTCACTGACACAGCAGACTGCTTTCTCACCTAACACCTGAAAATGTGTTTTTCCCCTTACCAATGGTACTTTCCTTAGCTTCTTCAATACGCTTCTTTGTTGCATACTAAGGATATCTTTTATGCCTTTGGGACTGGTGAGTACTACAATGTTTAGAACCCATTCCACATTTGTTGGAGTTTGTCTCCACATAAAACATGAGGCTTGATGCTTCTGACACAAGGCAGATGATACTCTATGATTCAGATAGTGGTGACTTATAACCTTGGTGCTTGGTCTGATGTTGTCAGCAGAGAGCACTACGATTTCTCTTTGCACACTATGATCTTCGCTTGCTTGAGTTGTAAACTCTACGTTTCCGAGAGCACACTACGATCTCTGAGTTGGCTCGGCAAACGTTGGGACCACTCTATGTTTTTTGAAGAGGCCCTTCAAGGAAGGCACACTACGATCCTCGAAGCTCTATGTTTTTGTCTTGACTTCTGTAATCTTGATCAGATTGATACACTACGAATTCTTCGAAGCCTATCTATTACATCCCAAGATCAACCTAACAGCTTTGATCTCTCTACCTATATATTTATTTACAGAATGATACACATTAAGAGCTTAGATCAACCTAACAAATTTGATCTATCACTAAGTCCTTGTACATATATTCCTTGAAGGACTTTACAAATAATCATGAGCATTTATATTTAAACATCAAATCAACATATGCACTCTTCCAACAATCTCCCCCTATTTGATGTTGACATAACCAAGGAGATTTGTTATCATGATTATTAGTATCTAGATGCATTTGCAGGAAGGTAAACATGACTTAGTATTTCAGTGAGCAGCTGAAATTTCTAGAGAATAAGCATGAATTTATTGATGGTTGAAGAGTATTACAATTTAGCTTTACATCAATAAGAATTTAAACTTTCACTTATCTCTATTTCTTTGGTCTTTTGTGCGGAGGATTGGCATACTCCTCAGCCTTTCTTTTCCTGCTTGCTTCATCCCTTCTGGCTATCTCTTCCAGCTCACTTGGGCTTATCCTTGGGTTGTGATCATGCCTATTCATGAATACAGGATCTCCAATTGGCATTCTTAGGCTTGTAGTGGTCACATTTTGTGAGCTGGTAGCTAGCCCTTGACTCCTTATTGGCTGAGCCATTAAGACTTTCTGCTGATCAGATCGTTGAGTCTGATTGCTTGATCGTGGAGTCTGTTGGTGGAATTGTCTTGCAGGAGGACTCCTTCTTCTGCCCTTGCCCTGGCCTCCTTGAACTCCTCTACCTCTTCCCTGGCCTCCTTCTCCTTTACCTTTATTCTCCCCCTTTATGTCAGCATCAAGGGTTCAAATGTTTTTAGATAGTCGAGTCACTCCTTGGACAAGCTCGTTGAGTTGGCTTTGAGTTTGAGCAATGTCCTCTCTATTTTCCTTGATCAGAGCTTCAGATCGAGCTTCTCTGTTTCGGAGGATGGCTAGAATAGTGTCAGTTTGCTGTTCTTGATTTGCATAGGCTTTTTGAAATTCTTTGACTGTAGTTTTCAAACTAATGATGTTCTCCATCATAAGGTTATTCTGGGCTTCTTGAGATTTCTGTAATTCAAGAACGACCTCTCTTTGTTTATTAATTATCCAGGAAATGAATATCATCTCATCCTTTATGCTTTTAATCATTTCCTTGATGATCTCCCTCAGCTTCTTTGTAAGCTCAGCATTTAGGGTGCCTAGGAGATTATTTGCAGCAGTGATCATTTGTGTCAGCCTGAGATGAATGTGTTTTGAGTGAGTTTCAAGGCTTTCATCGATATCCTTGATCATGTTCTTGGACACTTCATTCAACTCAGCTTTCGTGGGCAGATCTGAGAGTATATCACTGAGTTGAGGATTAGTTAAAGGAGGAGAAGTTTTCTTGAATTGATCTTGCAAGGAGTAGAGGGCAAGATCAAGGTTGAAGTATTCATTTGTGGATGAAGAGGGAATATCTAATGGAGGGGCCTGTGTTTGGGTGTCTGGAGAGGGTGGCTCTACGATTTGATCTTGGGACTCTTCCATAGGGGTAGAGTCAATAATCGTAGAGATGGTGGGAGATGGGATTAGTATGAAGTTTGGAATATCTGGTTCATCAATTACAGAATTTTGGGATTCTGTAACTGGGAGTTGACTTGGTGGATTTAGAACCAGTTCCAATCAGCTTGGAAATTCATAAAATTGGCTGGAAAAAGATAATGGATAATGGTTTATTCTAAAGAGGATTGGGATAGTTAATACCTCATGCACCATTCTTGAGGAGGGATCATTTGTGATGAGCTTCTTGGCAAATTTGAAGGTGCCTGGAAATCCATGAGCTAGCACAATGATGGCTGGATATTCTTTGAAGCTCCAAAACATATGGTTCCATGAGTTTAGGATTTGGGCTTGATGATATGGCATCATTGGTAGGTAAGAGAACATCTGATTGTAGAGATAACTCCTATACTCATCATAGCCCACACCTGTGATTTAAAGGTCATCATCATCATCTTCTTCTCTCTTTTCTTCACTATCTTCTTTTGGGGAATATCTCAATGACTTCATCTTGTTCTTGCTCTGGTTCTCCCTCATTTTCTGTAGGAGCACCTTCTTCTGTCAAGGGGATATCATGAGGCTCCCCCTCAACATGATCATCCATCTGCAGGACTAATGTCTCCCCCTCAGCTGGAGCATTTTCTTGAATGAGAGCTTCAGGCATCTCCCCCTTAGCTGGTGTATTCTCTAACATAAGAACTTCAGGTGTCTCCCCCTCAGCTTGAGCTTTGTCACTTTGGCTTTCTTTGGCTGATTCCTTTTTGGCAGCCATTCTCTTGTCTTCCTCCTTAAGCACTCCTTCATTGACAAGGATATATTTCTTGACCAGTTTTCTTCTTGGTTTTCTAGGCTGAGCCACAGCCTCAGGACTTTCTTGAACTTCAGTTTTGTCCTGTTGATCAGCCAAAATGTTTGATGCAGCTACTTCCTTTCTTGATGTGTCTATGATCAGTAGAGACTCTACGATTGAAGAGATAGATGGCCTTTTGGATTTGTGGCTGATCTTATTCTTCTTTAGAAGCTGAGATATGGTGGCTCTATCTTCTTCTGCCTCAGCCTGCTGTTGCTTCTTTCTCAGGATCCTTAGAGTCTCAATGTCAGAGGACTCTACAGGTTTATCAGTTGTGGATCCCTGGGGTTCTTCTGCTATTTTGGCCTTTAACTTTCTCTTGCCCTTGCTTTTTCTGATCAGGCAGTGGGTTCTTCCTTATTTGTTTCTTCTTCTTCTTCTTCTTCAGTTTCCTTGACAACAGACATATTTCATGGAATCCCTGACTCCTTCGCATCAACAGTTCTACCACTGGATTCAGATATCATACGCACATTCACTACTAAAAAAATGGTCATTTGTGATAGCCTAAATTCATCACAAAAAGTAAGAAAATCATCACGAAAGGTTTACGTGATGGCTTTAAGCATCACAATGGCCGTCTTGTATACGTCCATCATGAAAGGTTTTACGTGATGGTTTTGGCAATCACGTAAACGCTTAGTGCTTTTGTGATGATTAATACAATCACATTAACATATAATCTATTGTGATTGTCAAAGTCATCACAAAAAAAAAAGACTTTAGGGATCAAATGTATGAACGTGAATCTCTATTTACGTATAATTTATTTCACTATATTAATTGTATCTATATTAATTGTATCAAATGATACTTGTAGGATTCGAACCCTCTCCCATTTACAACCTAAATAACGAGTATTACCACTACACCAAAGTCCAGATCATGATTATAATTTTAAAACAAAATATAAAAGGAAACATATGTGAGTTGACTTACTAAACAAAATTACTTCCAAATAAGATTTGGTGATTGCAATGGCAGTCACAAATACTCTATAATGATGGTAAAATTAGTCATCACTAAGAGCCATCATATATTTTATTATTTTGTGACGGCTTGAAAATTCCATCACAAAATACATTCTTTTTGTAATTGCAAATAAAAGTCGTCACAAAAATCTATCTTTTTAATGATTGTCACGATCGTCATAAAATATTGTTTTGATTATTTCTTATATTAAAATATTAGTGATAGCTTAAATGCAATCACGAAAAGGGTATATCTATAAGTGATGACTTAGTGCATCACAAAATGAAAATTTATTTTGCGTAAAAAAATTGGTGTGATTGACATGGCCATCACAATTATAATACATTGATGGAAAAATTAGTCATCACTAAGAGCCATCATATATACTATTATTTTGTGATTGCTTAAAAATTCCATCACAAATTACTATCTTTTGTGATTGTTTTTAAAAATTGTCACAAAATTCCGTCACGTATTCTTGTTTTTCTAGTAGTGATTTTCTGCTGGATTCCTTTTCCAGTTCACGAATAGTTGCTGGGTTATTTGTCTGTTTAGATTGATAGCTTCTCCTTCTTCGTCCCCAATTTTGTCACCCAGAGCAGACTGTAGAATGATACTTATAAATTATCCGTAGAGCATATTTTGAGAGCACTTTTACTTCCTTGAGTTGGTGATCCACTTTCCAATCCATTCAAGCAATAGAGCTCCATAGTTAAGTTATATTCCATAACATATGGTAGTCATGAGCTTGAGTTGTACTTCATTCATAGAATCATGACCAGAACTATTGCAACATATACATTTTCCAACAATATCAGCTAAAAATTCATACCTCTGAGGAAACTCCTTCTTCTTGTATCCTTTTATAGAGGGGGATTTCTTGTGATGCATTCTTTTAAGTCCCTCATAGAAGGTAATGCCATCTATGAATGAATACCCTTCAGATTTGAGACCTAGGGCTAGGTTGATGTCTTTAACCTTCAGTCTGATTTCTATTTCCCTTACTTTCGTAGTGATGGAGTCATTTTCGAACACACCATTCCTGTAGAATTCTTTCACTAACTTGGGGTAGATCAATGTGTCTGTACCCAGAGCTTCTTCGAGACCCGCTTTCTTCAATAATGACAGAGTCTTGTGAAATTTGGGTTCAGCTATTTTGAACTCGTCAAAGCAGAGTCTGTAGCCAGAGACGACGTTGGAGGCTGCCATTTCTATCGCTGAAGAGAGTATTGTTGTTTGAGCTTTCTTTGGGGTTAGGGTTTCTCCTTGTAGAGAGAGAGAAGAGAGATAGGCCTTTTGAACTTTTGATTTGAAAAAGGCGTTTTCGAACTGTACTTGTAGTTTCCCTCTCTCCATTTTTGTTTAGTGGGACAGGTGTCAACTTCTGCATGGCTCTACGAATTTGACTGATGAGGATTGTACTGATTTTCCCTTAGCACTTTCAGAGCTAATTGTGTTATTAGGGAGGACTACAATCGTTGAGGTAGCTTTGCATTCGTCGAGTCTGAACTACGATCGTTGAGTCTGTATATCATTCGTCGAGTCTATTCCAGCAATTGTCGTGTCTGAACTACGATCGTCGAGTCTGACCGGATCCTTGTGATGAGTTTTTTGACTTGGCATTCTTTTAAGGTAGCTTAGGAAGTGTCAACCTCTTGGAGTGAGTCAAGGGTTAGGTTTGTTCCTGAGGTGCTTATCAGAGAGATTGCTTTATTTTGAAACTTATCATCACAGGATGCTCCTCTTGTTGATGGGGTTCTGCTATCGTTGAGTCTGCACTACAATTGTTGAGTCTATGCTACGATCGTTTTCTTTCATGTCACTTCAGCTCTACGATCGTGGACTTCCCTTGATCATGTCTACGATTTCAACCATAGCCTTTGTATCTGTATAGTTAGCACATACTAGAGCATATATTTCATGGTTATAAATTAAGCATTCCTAGCTCACTTATTAACTTGTTAAACCTAGATTCATCTAGAGGTTTTGTAAAGACATCAGCAAATTGGTTTTTAGAAGGAATATATTGTAAAGATATATTTCCATTTTGCACATGATCCCTAATAAAGTGATATCTGATTTCTATATATTTAGTCCTAGAATGCATGACAAGATTATGAGTTATTGCAATTGCACTTGTGTTATCACAGTGAATAGGTATGGATTTGAATTCAAACCCATAATCTGCTAGCTGATTTTTCATCCATAGGATTTGAAACAACAATGTTTGCAAAAGAAAGAATGTATTCAACTTCTGCGCAATGACATAGATCTCGAGTTTTACTTTTATTAAACCAGGACACAAGCTTTTTCTTTCTAGCAATTGACAAAAGCCATTGGTACTCTTTCTATCTATTTTGCGACTGCAAAATCAAAGATCTAATGTATCCTATTAGTTCAAATGAGGATTCCTTGGGGTACCAAAGTCTCAAGTAAGGTGTACCCTTAAGATACCTGAAAATCCTCTTTATAGCAGATAAATGTGATTCTTTAAGGTTAGCACGAAATCTAGCACATATCATATTGCAAACATTATATGCGGTCTCTTTGGCGATTAGATATAAAAGAGAGCCTATCATACATCTGTATTGAGTTATATCAATACTTTTACCTTTTTCATCTTTATCAAGTTTGGTTGTAGGAGCAATTGGGGTTTTCATGGGAGAGGTTGATTCCATGCCATACTTCTTAAGTAAATCTTTGATGTACTTGGCTTGGTTTATGAATATTCCTTCATCAGTCTACTTTACTTGTAGTCCAAGGAAGAAGTTCAGCTCACCCATCATGCTCATTTCAAACTTGCTCTGGATAAGCTTGGAGAATCTCTTACATAGCTTTTCATCAGTAGAACCAAAAATAATATCATCAACATATATTTGAACTAATAAGACTTTGTCTTTATGTTTTCTAAGGAATAATGTGGTATCTACTCTACCTCTAGTGAATCCATTTTCAATAAGGAAGTTAGTCAGTGTTTCATACCATGCTCTAGGTGTTTGTTTAAGACCATATAAGGCTTTGTCTAATCTGTAAACATAATTAGAAAGAGATGGATTGATGAAACCTGAAGGTTGCTCTATATAGACTTCTTCTTGAAGTTCTCCATTCAGGAATGCACTTTTGACATCCACCTGGAAGACCTTGAGCTTCATGTGAGCAGCAAAGACAAGAAAGATTCTGATAGCTTCTAGTCTGGCAACAGGTGCAAATGTCTCATCGTAGTCAATGCATTCTTCCTGAGAGTAGCCCTTGGACACTAATCTTGCCGTGTTCCTAGTTATTACTCCATCTTCATCCATCTTATTTCTGAAGACCCATTTGGTTCCAATGACAGGATGACTCTTTGGTCTTGGTACCAATCTCCATACTTTACTTCTTTCAAATTGGTTGAATTCTTCCTGCATGGCTTCTATCCAGCTGGAGTCTTCCATAACATCCTCTATCTTCTTTGGTTCCATTTGTGACAGGAAGCTTAGGTAAAAGCATTCATTCTGGGTGGTAGCTCTTGTTTTGACTATTGCACTCAGATCTCCAATGATTAGATCTTGAGTGTGATCTCTTGCCCATCTATTTCTGTTTGGGACATCTGTCCTGATACCTTCTTGTCTTAAATCTTCAAGATCTATTTCTTTTTCTCGGTGTGGAGGTTCGTTGTCTTGCATAGGCCTCTCTATGATCTCATTTTCTTGCTCAACGATTTCAGCATGCGCACTACAATCGTAGTGTTGAGCTCGACGACTTCATTTGTAGAGTGTCGCCTTTGTCGGTTAGTAGTGTCTTGAAGCCTTTATTTTGTCTAAGTCTGTTTCATTAAAGATGATGTGAATCGAGACTTCAACATTCAGCGTCATCTTGTTGAACACTCTGTAGGCCTTACTGTCTATGGCATATCCAAGAAAGATTCATTTGTCTAACTTGGGTTGAAATTTTGTCAATTACTGCTTTCCGTTGTTGAGAATGTAGCATGCACAGTCGAATACATGAAAGTAGCTGACACTTGGTTTTCTTCCTTTCCATAGTTCGTAGGGTGTCTTCTTGATCATGGAGTGTATCAGTGATCTGTTCTGCGTGTAGCATGCGGTGTTGACAGCTTCTGCCCAGAAGTATTCAGGCAGATGGGCTGTTGCTAGTAGAGTTCTTCCAACCTCTATCAAAGTTTTGTTCTTTCTTTTAGCTACTCCATTTTGTTGAGGAGTTCGTGGAGCTGAGAAGTTATGACTGATGCCATTGACTATGCAGAATTGGTCTATTTCTGAGAAGTCGAATTCTCTTTCGTGATCACTACTTATGGCCTTGATTTTCTCTCCTTTCTCGTTCATTACCAGCCTGAACATCTTGATTAGTTGGGAGCTTGTTTCATCCTTTGAGGTTAAAAAGAATACCCATGTAAATCTAGTGTAGTCGTCGACTATAACTAGTGAGTACCTTTTCCCTCTAAGACTTATTGTTGGAATTGGCCCAAATAGATCCATGTGAAGTAACTGCAAGGGCTTGTCGATTGAGTTGGCAGTTTTGCTCTTGAATGAGCTTCTGGTTTACTTTCCAAGCTAACAGGCATTTCATGGCCTTTCTTTGACGAAGTTAAACTTGGGTAGGCCTGCAACGAGATTTTTTGATGCCAGTTTGGACATGCTTTTGAAGTTTAAGTGGGACAACCGTCTATGCCATAGTCAGCTCATTTCTTTAGATGCTTTTGCCAGAAAGCATATTGTCTCGTCTGAGCTTAGTTGTCCAAGATTCACTGTGTAGACATTTCCTTCTCTTGTCCCGGTTAGCTTTACAGCAGATGTCTTCAAATCTCTGACTTGACACTGGTTGTTGAGGAATGTTACTTGATGATCTTTGTCACAGAGTTGGCTGATGCTTAGAAGGTTGTGTTGGAGACCTTCCACATATGCCACTTTGCTGAAAGATACTGCACCATTACCAGCTGAGCCATATCCTCTTGTCTTGCCTTTGCCATTGTCTCCAAAGATGGTGAGGACCCTCCTTCTCTATGTAGTTAGGCGGAAGGGCTTTGTTCCCGATCATGTGTCTTGAGCATCCAACGGCCCGGATACGAGGTTGTGATCGTGGAGCTATTTTCCTGTCATAACATTGAACCTTCATTTTGGTACCCTTATTTGCATGGGTCCTATTTTGTTAGTACCCTTGGGGACCCAAAATCTATTTGATCTTAGGTCTCACATGCATGGAATTATAATAGCATCTTTTAGCCTTGTGATCTACTCTATTGCACACAAAACACTTAGTATGATGTATGTCTGTGTGTGTGAGAGAGTTCATCCTCTATTTGGACTTTTGTGGTTCTTTAGTCATTCTTCTGTTAAACTGATTTTCCTTCTTCCACATGTCCTTTGGTCTCATGAAATGTGAGAGTGCATCTTACCTCTCTTGTACCTTCCCAGGTTGGTTCGTAGAGTTGGTTTTATTAACTCTACGATCCTTAGAGGTTGGTGAGTAGAGGATGGGTTACTCTTCTCTTTTCTGAAGCCCAGGCCAGCATGAGATCCTTTACTCCTTGGAGTATGGATGGAAACAGTAGAATAAGGTTGGGCTGGTTCTTCCTTTTGTGAGGATTTCACAAAGGTAATGCTTCTACTAAAAACTTGAGGCATTACTAGTGCTAGTTTCCTTTGTCTTTTCCACACATGGCTCTGAAATGGATTCCCCAAAGCCTAAGCCTGTTCTGTCAAATGCACTTCTCTGACTAGAGAGCAGGGAGTCCATGGATGATGAGGATTTGTTCCATGTAGAGATAGTCCTTTTTAGTTCCTCAATTTTAGAGGTTAGATTAGACTTTCTTTGTGCATTGAGCTCATTAGTCTATTTTAAGATCTCATTCTCAACCTCAAGCTTGGAGAAAAGGTTAGTACTTAGAAGAGTTGTTTCAAGCTCTTCTTGAACTTTCTTTTTCTCCTCTTGAAGAAGTGAATGATCCTTAGACAGAACTCTGAACAACTTCATGTATTGATGTAGATCAGTTGTTATGCCATGCAGTGCAGTTCTCAAACCATTAATATCTACATTAGGAGAGTTGAAGTCAAATACCTCATCGAGACTTACTTCATGTATGTTGGAGTTTAGTTTGTCCTTTGCATGTTTGGCCATTAGGCATAGATTAGCCATTTGTGGTTCTTCATCATCTCCAGAATCAGGATTGGAGTCATTGTCTGAATCACTCCACGATCCTCTAGCTACCAGGCCTTTGCCTCTCTTCTGAGGCCTTTTGTTGCCTTTGTATTCCTTCTTTGGATGTGATTTCTTCTTTAGTTCTTCTCTGAGAGGTTTGTTGCAGTTGGCAATGAAATGGCCAGGCTTCTTGCAGTTGTAGCATAGATCATTCATTTGCTCCTGGCTGTTGTAGTTGTTGACCTTCTTTGGCTTGCTGGTTTTGCCTTGACGCATGAACCTTCTTAGTCTTTTTACCAGCATTGCAAGGTCCTCATCGTCGTCTTCATCATAGTCATATTTAATCTCAGTGTTGACCTTAGATGCACTTTCAGTTGCTTTAAGAGCAACACCCTTATCCTTCTTTCTTTCTTCTGATAGGGTTTCAGCTCGTTGAGTCACTTCTGAGTTAGTATGTCGAAGAAGATTGCCATATAATTTGTTGGTATGTCATCTCATGAAGATTCTTTGACTCTCTAATAGCGATGGTTTTGACATCCCACACCTTGGTAGGGCTCTCATGAACTTTATGATTAGATCTTTGTTTAGATAGATCTTCTCATAGGCTTGTAGAGAGTTGAGCAGTACGTTGAATCTCTCGTAGGTGGCAGTGACGTTTTCTCCTTGAACATGAACAAACATTTCATACTACTTTGTCAAGAGTGATTGTTTGTTTTCTCTTACTTCTTTCGTTCCTTCGTGCATAATGATTAGTTCTTCCCAAACCTCCTTCGCTGTTTTGCTGTTGACAACGTTTTCGAATAGATCGTCTTCTAAGGATTGAAATAAAATGTTCTTGGCCTTCTTGTCGAGTTGGACAGCTCTCTTCTCGTTATTAGTCCATTTTTCTTTGACTTTGATTTGTATTCTGTTTGGATCGTCTGTAGTTGGTGCAAGCTTTGTTAGAATATGGGGCCCATTTTGAACGGTCTCAAATAGATCTTCATCTATTGAGTCCATGTATGCTTGCATCCGAACTTTCAAGTTAACAAATTTATCTTTGTTGCACATTGGTGGCTTGCTGCCTCCTTCTGTCCTTGATTTGCTTGGCAAGTGTGCCATTGGATCTACTAAAGCTTTGTAGGCTGTATAATAGAACTGCTTCGTCTGGAGATTGTTAGTTCCCGGAGGCACAATAGTTATCTAGAAGGGGGGGGGGTTGAATAGATATTTAAAAAATCTTTTCGTTTTAACTTGTTAGTTGATGATGATTAAACTTTAACAGAATTAATGTTTATTTTAATCTCCCTTAAGATTGTAAGTTTATGAGAGTGAGGCAGTTATAGCAGTTATGACAGATATGGCAGTTATAGCAAGAATGTAATAGACACAGTCGTTTTAAGTGGTTCAGAACACTTAAAGCTCCTAGTCCACTCTTCTACTCCTCGAGTAGGAAATCCACTAAGGATGTCTTTTACACTTTTCTGAATCACTCAGATTCCTTCTAGACCAGCAGTCTAGGAACTTCTTAGTTCACTCTTGAACTCTTCAAGTCCAACAGACTTGGCTCTTCACAATTCACTTAGAACTCTTCAAGTCCTTCTGACTTGGAACTCTTACTTTAGTTGATTGATAGTTGTTGAGTTCTTGTTGGTTGCTACTCAGTTGCTTTTAAGCACTTGTTCGAAAGAACTGAGTAGCTGAGCAAGCTTTTATTTTTCTCAGATCGTAGAGTTGAGCGTTGAGAGTTCTTGTACGTTTTTGTTCAATGCTTGCTTAGTTCTCTCATCTGCTTGATTTGCATATATGTGATCTTGAAAACTATCCGTTGGATCTATCCGTTGAAGCATTAAATGCGTTTGACATTTCTGCTCTTTGATGGAGACTTTTCTGCACATCTTCTGAATTGCATTCTAGCCCACTGACATAGCAGACTGCTTTCTTACCTAACACCTGAAAAGGTATTTTCCCCCTTACCAATGGTACTTTCCTTAGCTTCTTCAATATGCTTCTTTGTTGCATCCTAAGGATATCTTTTATGCCTTTGGGACTAATGAGTATTATAACGTTTAGAACCCATTCCACATTTGTTGGAGTTTGACTCCACACAAAACGTGAGGCTTGATGCTTCTGACATAAGGCAGATGATACTCTACGATTCAGATCGTGGTGACTTGTCGCCTTGGTGCTTGATACGATCTTTGTCGTGAGAGAGCACTACGATTTCTCTTTGCACACTACGATCTTCGCTTGCTTGAGTTGTAAACTCTACATTTCTGAGAGCACAATACGATATCTGAGTTGGCTCGGCAAACGTTGGGACCACTCTACATTTTCTGAAGAGGCCCTTCAAGGCAGGCACACTACGATCCTCGAAGCTCTACGTTTTTGCCTTGACTTCTGCAATCTTGATCAAATTGATACACTACAAATTCTTCGAAGCCTATCTATTACATCTCAAGATCAACCTAACAGCTTTGATCTCTCTACCTATACATTCATTTACAGAATGATACACATTAAGAACTTAGATCAACCTTAGAAATTTGATCTATCACTAAGTCCTTGTACATATATTCCTTGAAGGACTTTAAAAATAACCATGAACATTTATATTTAAACATCAAATCAACATATGCACTCTTCCAACACTATTCACAGGGTACTATTCACGGAGTACTATTCACCCGAAAAATATATTTCTTTTCTGTTCAAATTATTTTTGGTACATGAATATTATTCTTGAATTTTACTCTACAAAGCAGTATCATGTTGACAATTTGGATATTTTTAAACTCTATATAAATTTAAAGTCTTTAATATTTATCCTTGATTTCGTTTGATTAATGCTTATATCATTGTCATCATCCTCATGCTTATATTGCGATGAAAGTCATCTTTGGCTTACGTGCATAGATGGATTTATTGATTATTGGTTTTACTGATTGTATATTTTTTGGCTTACGTGCAAAGATGGATTTGTTGATTATTAGTTTTATAGTTGTATATATTTGGCTTACGTGCAAAGATGGGCGGTGTATGACATGATCATAACCATTTGGTGATAATAACGAATATTCTTGGCCGTAGTGCATGGATAATTCGATGATGTGATTGGCGGGATCATGACCATTAGTTAACAGTTGAATGTCTTTGGTCATAGTGCATGCGATGAAGACAATTGATTGGTATGATCATGACCATTGGTTTTATAGTTGAATATCTTTGGCCGTGTAGTGCAAAGGTAGACAAGCGATTGGTATGATCATTGTTATTACATTTGAATATCTTTAGCCTTTGGGGTAAGGATATTGAGTAAGCGTTCTATTAAGCTTTTGTGGCAAGGAGAAACTATTGATTTACATGATTATAAATATGAATTGTGGATTTAACTATAATCTTTGGTGGTTCAGGTGAAGATAGGTGATGAGAGTTCTTTTTGTCTTGGGTATAACAAAGAACTGTTGATGAGTATTACATGAATGAAATATTAAAGATGGACTATTAATCTAGAGGAGATAGTAGACATTATGCTCTACTTGACTCTTCTAATGGATTGTTTATTCCGCTGCAGTTGTTAATCTAAAACTTGTTGTCTATTGTATTCTATCAGTTGTTATACTGTTGAAGGCTAAGGATAATATTTCTTACTGGTCTAGTTGAACTCACCCTTTTCTTTCACTGTTCTCTTCAGGAAATGAGAATATTGCTGGGACGAGTCGGGGGAAGGATTGACAGTCCAGATGATAGCATTAGTAGTCCTCACTATTCTGTTAAATAGTGTGATAATAAATGTAATGAGGACTCCATTTGAGCTTGAATACTGTCTAGAAGACAATATTCTTGTTTAAACTCTCAATTTATGTTTTGTCGTATTTTACACGACAATTGTATAATTAAGTTTGTAGTTGAGTTCTGTACCATGTATCTGGCGACTCAAGATGGGTGATGTATACCTATTTTGGGGGCGTCACATCTGTAGCTTGAGCAGCTTTAACTTTATCGATTAAAGTCGGTTCTACTCGTATATTCGCCATCATCACATGGGTCCCTGGAGTCTTTAACTCTATCTCCATTCTTTGTAGATCATACAAAATGGGCCTTTGCGTTGATAATATCGCACTCGTACCCGCATATGATCTTCTACTCAATGCGTCAGCTACTACGTTCGCTTTTCCAATATGGTATTGAATGGTATGATCGTAATCTTTCAATAGCTAAAGCCATCGTCGTTACTGCATGTTGAGTTCCTTTTGAGTGAAGAAATATTTAAGGCTTTTATGATCCGTATAGATCTCCACCTTCTCTCCATACAGATAATGCCTCCAAATCTTAAGCACAAAAACGACAGCTGCGAACTCTAGATCATGAGTAGGATAATTCCTCTCATATTCTTTGAGTTGTCATGAGGCATAGGCTATGACTTTCCCGTGTTGCATGAGAACACATCCTAAACCTTTGCACGGAAGCATCATCAGATGACAAATCCCTCCGAGCTGGATGGTATTGTCGAGCAGTCTTGAAATGAGTCTCCTCTTGAGTTCTTGAAAACTCTTCTCACATTCCTCGCTCCAACCGAATTTTTGTATCTTTTCGAGTCGGTTGAGTTAATGGAGTAGCGATTCGAGAAAATCCTTCCATGAACCTCCAGATAATAACCGGTAAGCGAGAAAGCTACGTGCTTGATCATTGACTTTAGTTTCTCCCAAACTTGAATTGCTTCAATCTTTGCCGAGTCAACAGATATTCGTGATTTGATATTACGTGCCCAAGGAATGCTACTTCCTCGAAGCGAACTCGCATTTCTTCAACTTGGCATATAACTTGTTTTCACGAAGCTTTTGGAGTATCGACCTCAAGTGTTGCTCATGATCTTCAAGGCTTTTGGAGTAAATGAGGATGTCATCAATAAAGACGACCACAAAGTGATCCAAATATTCCTTGAATACTTTCGGTTCATCATATCCATGAAAAGCGGCGGGAGCATTAGTCAATCCAAAAGGCATGACTAGGAATTTGTAATGCCGTCTGGGAGTTAAAAGCGATCTTTGGAATGTCATCAATTTTAATCTTCAACTGATGATATCCAGAACGAAGATCGATCTTTGAAAAGAATATGGCACCTTACAACTGGTCAAACAGGTCATCAATGCGAGGCAACGGGTACCTAGTTTTGATGGTGACATGATTCGACTCCCAATAATCAATACAAAGTCGCATACTTCCATCTTTCTTCTTCACAAATAGAACAGGAGCACCCCAAGGAGACGTACTAGGTCGAATTAAACCGATGTCTAACAATTCTTGCAGTTGGTTTTTTAACTCCTGAAGTTTAATAGGAGCCATTCGATATGGGATTTTGGAAATGGGTTTTGTACCGGGTTCAAGGTCGATACAAAAATCAATTTCACGCTCTGGGGTAGGCGGGGAAGTTCTTGAGGAATACATCGAAATTTATTAACAATAGAAATATCATTCAAAATCGGCGTATTTTTTTTAAATCACATGACATGAGCTAAGAAAGCTTGACATCCGTTTTTCAATAAGCGAAAAGCTTTATGGCTTGAGATAACGATGATTGATTTTAATGGTTTGGTTGCTTGAATTCGCATACAATAGGTTGGTTAGGAATATGAAAGCTAACAACCTTACGAAAATAATCAATTTTTGCATGATGAGTAGTTAACCAATCAATCCCTAAATTACGTCAAATGCAAGTATTTTCAATGAAATAAGATCGACGAGTAATGTGAGGGTACCGATTTGAACCAAACAAGACTTATAAGCGATAGATATAATGAAGGTTTCTCCTAAGAGTTTCAATGAGATAAGTCAAAGTCTAATTTCTCGGAGTTAAATTTAAGCGTTGGCGCAAGTAGGAGAAATAAAAGAATGGGTAGAACCGGTATCAAATAAGGTATATACTTCGCTAGAGTTTATGATAAGCTTACCCGTGATGACCTCGTTCGGGTACCTTGCTTTCTAGGAGGTCACAACAAACGTTCTCCCTTGAACTACTGGTTTTGACTTGTCTGGGATGGCATTTGGTGTCACCATCCCAACTGGACTTGGCTTCCCAGTACGACAAAATCTAGCTAGGTGACATTCTCTTCCACAATTTTAACACGTTTTGGACTGCTGCGCACAGTTTGGACTGATGTGTCCCTCCGCTCCGCATTTGAAGCATATGATAGGTGGTCGTTCTCTTTCCTTAACAACGGGTGCTGGTGATGATGTCTTTCCATCATTGTTGAATCTCCTCTTCTTGAAATGTCCACTTTTATTGTCTTGGCCATGATTACCACCGAAGTGGTTACCATTTCTGTCATGTTGATTCCCTCCACATTTGTTGTCACCGCTTCAATGACTTTTACCACTGGTATTATCATTTTGCCGGCTGCTTTCTCTTAGTTGGGTTGACTCGTTATCATGCTCTAATAACTGAGCCCTATTTACAACATCTGAATACAAACACATTTTGTGAGAAATTAAGTATTAAAGTATCTCAGGTTTCAAACCTCTTAGAAACATCTGCGTCATTCTCTCCTCATTATCAACCAAGTGGGACGCAAATCGGGACAACTCGGAAAACTTAGCTTCGTACCGTGACACGGTCATATTGTTCTGCTCCAGCTTGATGAACTCTACCTCCTTCATGTGATGAATACTTTCAGGAAAGTACTTGTCGTTGAACAGTTCTTGGAACTTCTCCCAAGACATCTTCGGTCACGGCGGAGTTGAGTCGCTTTCTCGATTCCCACCGGTGATCGCCTCTCCTCGCAACATAAAGGTGGAAAAGGAAACCTTTTGCTCCTCGGAGCATCCCAAGACATCAAATATCTTGGTGATCTGCTTTATCCACGTCTCCGCCTTAAGTGGTTTTGGCTCTCCAATAAACTTCGGTGGTCCCAGCTCCTTGAACTTTTTAGCGGTGACCGTCTGAGAGTTTTCAGTGTTTCCACATCCATTTTGAACAGGAGTCGTTCTCGCATGATGTTGCATGAACTGCATAAAGCCTCTGAACATTCCATCGTTCATCATTTGGTCCGCGTTGTTGTTTTCCTGAGGATTATTGCCATCTTGATGCACATTATCCTAGGTATTGATCGTTAGTGACTCAACGGTCTCATGTGCTTCATTGCTTATCTCAACATTTTCAGATGCCATTTTTAAATACTGCCACAAACCAAGGGTTAATTGACATGTCACATGTTATCCCTATACTCTGACCAACCAAATAAATACCAAATAAACTTAGGTAGGTCATACTAGTGAAGGAATTCCCCGTCTCTTCCCTCCTAGTTCTTGTCTCACATCTCAGCTAGGGATCATATCCTTAAGCTTTGACAACAACTGTGACGCCCCCAAAATAGGTATACATCACCCATCTTGAGTCGCCAAATGCATGGTACAAAATTCAAATACAACTTAATAATACAACTATCGTGTAAAATACGACAAAATATAAACTGAGAGTTTTAATACGAATATTGTCTTCTAGACAGTATTTAACTCAAATGGAGTCCTCAATACATTTATTATCACACTATTTCATAGAATAGTGAGGACTACTAATGCTATCATCTCGGTGTCACTCCAGTTCCCCGACTAGTCCCATTTCGTTCTCATTTCTGAAGAGAACAATGAAAGCAAAAAGGGTGAGCTCAACTAGCCCAATAAGAAATATTATGACTAAGATAATGCGAGAATAATTTATCGTTAGCCTTCAACAAACAGAGTGTTAAGCGATAAAATATAACAAGCATCAAGTTTAAGCTGCGGTGAACAAGGAATCCATTAGAAGAGTCAAGTAGAGCATAAAATCTACTATCTTCTATGATTTAAAAGGTTTTTTCATCACTTTTATCATTGAGACTCGACAATAAATAATCCACATCATCGAATCACCCACCTTTTCTGCTAAGGATATTTTTAGTATCACGACCACAAATTATCCATGCACTACGGGCCAAGGATATTAGATATTCATCAATGGTCATGATCATGTCAACAACTCGTCCATCAATGCACTATGGGCCAATGAGGACTTTTACCACATCATTTGTAACATTACGGTCATGATTATACTTAGAATAATCCACAGTCATAATCATACCAAGTCCATCTATGCACTACAGGCCACATATGACTTTCAACATAATATAAACATGAGGATGATGACAATTGTGATGGCCCCAAAATAGGTATACAACACCCATTCTGAGTCGCCAAATACATGGTACAGAAACAACTACAGCTTTATTAATACAATTGTCGTGCAAAATACGACAACACTTAAACTGTGAGTTTAAATACAAATATTGTCATCTAGACAATATCCATACTCAAATAAGTCCTCATTACAATTATTGATACACTATTTTACAAAATAGTGAGGACTACTAAAACAACTTCTAGAACCATCATTCCACACTCCGACTAGTACTCGCTACATTCTAGCCTCCCGAGAAGAAAAATGGAACAAAAAAGAAAAGGGTGAGCTCAATTAGCCCGATAAAGAATATTATGACTAAGATAATATAGAACAAATTATCGTTAGTCCTCAGCGAGGAAAAAATCTAATAGAATACAATAGACAACCAGGTTTTAAATCAATATTACATGAGGAAATAATAATTCATTAAAAGAGTTAAGTAGAAATAAAATCTACTATCTTCTATATATGAATTTAAAAGTCCATCGTCAATATTTTATCCTGTAACATCAATCAATATATATCTGGAATCAAATATTCATCTTTACTTTCACAGGCCAAAGATATTCATCGATTAATCATGTTCATCTAAACACACTCATCTTTGTACTTCATTTAAAGATATTCATCGAAAAATTATTCATCTTTACTTACTGGGCCAAGATATTCATTATATCATCATTTAGGATGAAGATGATGAAAAACATTTTAAAGAAAAGCGAATCCATTGAAGCGAAAAGAACAAATATTAAGGATTAAGTACTTTAAACAATCCAAGTTCAAAAATACTTCATAAATAACCATCTTTGGAGTAAAATTCAAGAATGATCAAAACATGAATACAATCAAAGCTAGTATCCATAATAGATATCTTGGATAAAAATGAAAATTTAATTTTTCTATGAATAGTGCTTAGTGATTCGTGAATAGTCTTAGTATATCGTGAATAGTCTTAGTATCGTGAATAATAATCCCGACAATAAAAGATAAGAATTTTACAAGAAAAATCTTACCAATATTCCGGCATAATGATATTAAAAATAATAATATCATTTATATATAAAAAAATATAACATCCCTTACCTCGCAAAGACAATACTTCTGACTAAATATCAGATATAATGCTGAAAGAAACTTGCACCGTATAGCAACACTCAAAGTATCAAAATACTCATAAAAATATGCTTGATATTATAGAGAGAGAAAACTTCAGATTCTGGTGTGATTTTCAATTCTAACCTAAGCACCCTATTTATAGGAAAATGCTTAGAACACCAAAGCAGAAAATTTAATAAAATATTATTATATATAAATTTTTGTCACGCCCACCTCTTGAATCTAAATTCAACACATTTCTAACACATGCAAGATCCACTCAACTCACCAAAAACGTTTTTCTTAAAAAAAATAATTAAAACTTCAAAAATCAATTATTCCGGAACTTCAATAATTCATAATAAATAGCCGTTTTATCAAAAAAATTCAAATCTTATGTCCTTTTATAGGAAGTTCAATTCTCTACAACTTTGTAAGTTTAAATTTTTTCAAATTCCAAACAGAAATTGACAGAAATCCACATACGGACGATTTTACGGGCTATAATCAAATTTCTGTCAAAAATTGGGGTCCACAAACATGAAAAACATGTTTTTAGTATTTTATGTAACAAAAATACTCTTCCTCCTCATTTATTCATATATCCCATATTCATTGTAAAAATATCACCATTATTATATTATTATAATATAATAATATATTTAAATGAATTATTTTATCAGAAAAGATAAAATATCAATTTTCAACAATTGTCACTTTAAAAATTTTCTACATCTATATCCCCATAAACTGAATATTTTCCTTATCATATAAATCAATAATTAATTATTTAGAAATAATATTACAGAATCACAATAATGACAACCAGGCCGTTTCCAGAAAAGAGGGGGCTTTCCAATAAGGATTTCTCCTTCTTTGGCGGCATGAATTAGGTGACCAAACCTCTCCTTAAGGCGAACTTTCTAGACATTGCCGGTAATGCTATCTAATAATATTATTAAAATAATATGAATTATTGATTTGATAATGGAAAATACTGTGTAGTGACAATTATTGAAACAACAATAATATAAAATATCAACGTAGCAATTATTTAATCAATAAAATAAAATATTGAACAGTAATTATTGTAACAATTATTGATTAGTGCCTTCTTACGTAAGAATCAATAATTGGTGCAATACTGGTAATCTTCTTGTCTGACAATGCGACATCTTGTGTTTTAACCAAGGTATTCCAACGGTATTACTTGGTAACAACTACGCCGTTATTTATAAACAACTTATACTTGTCGTTTTCTTCATCCAATTGCTTTTCGTTATGGGGCCCACAAAAAACTGCGCTGTTGTACGAATATTCTCCGACAGGAAGAATATTCCACGACCAAACGAATATTCTCTGACAACAATGAATATTTTATAACCACTTGCTTATTTGAAATATTTGCGCATTTTACCCATAACTAACCGCATTAATCAAATCAACCCGTATTATTTCAAGATAATAAATAGAGGAAATTAAATTTCATTTATTAATAAGTTGGGGTCTTACAACAATGATATAAGAATTCAATAATACAAGGTCAAAGATAATTTTTTAAAGATTTATAATTTAATTTATCCAGAATTCAATATTGTCCAAATTGTCAACATGATACTGCTTTGTGGAGTAAAATTCAAGAATGATAATGTATCAAAAATGATTTAGACCGAAAAAAAATCAATTTTTGTTATGAATAGTACTCGTTGAATAAATACTGAGTGAATAATACTTGAGAATAGTACTCCTTGAATAGTACTTTGTGAATAGTACTCATGAATAGTACTTTATTGAATAGTACTGTGAATAGTACTTTTGTGAATAGTCTTCCGTATAAATGAATAGTACTCATGGATGATACTACGGCATGAAAACTTAAAATTTAACAAGAATGTGCGAGAAAATATCCTTGTGAAGCGATCTTAGATGAAGCGCAAATTTCAAGGATATTCTACTAATTTCACGGAATATAGAAGAAATACTTTAGCAAATGATGGTATAATCGGGAATACGAGGCGAAATAATATTACTCACATACTACAGTATGGAAGAAAATATTATTCCTATGAATCTTGAACAAATAATATCCTTACCTCGGAAGAAAGATGGATCTTTGGAATAGCGAGTAGCGAGACTTCTCTTCTTCTTTCTCTCTATAGCTTCTTTCTCTATAATTGCTCTTGTGAGTCTTAGTGAATTGGTGAGAATGAAAAAAGAATGAGCTTCTATTAATAGAAAAATATAGTTTCGATAATTGCACGTTTTGGGGCTCGAAATATTACGGTATAATACCTTTATCTTTTCTTTCATTTTTAATTTAATCATGCAAGTATTATAAAACTTGCACCATCTCCCCTAATAGTACATCTTGTGAATCAATAGTACAATCATGTGAATCAATAGTACAATCATGTGAAAAAAATAATTACAGTATAGTACCTTCATCTATACCTCCATTTTTAATTTAGTAATGCAAGTATTATCAATCTTACACCACCTCCCCTAATAGTACATGCATGTGAATCAATTGTACACACATGTGAACACATTGTTATAAGCATGTGAATTAATAGTAATTAATTGCTCATTTATCCGATTAATTACCTGATTGGTCAATATAACCTCCAGACATCCATTATTATTGAAATAGATGACGATTTCCACTAACACTAATAATCCCAACACAATAAAAATGTGACGCCCCCAAAATAGGTATACAACACCCATTCTGAGTCACCAAATACATGGTACAGAAAGCAAACTACAACTTCAATAATACAATTATCGTGCAAAATACGACAACACATACTGTGAGTTTAAATAGAAATATTGTCTTCTAGACAATATCCACACTCAAATAAGTCCTCGTTACAATTATTCAAACACTATTTTACAGAAATAGTGAGGACTGCTAAAACATCTTTCTAGAACCATCACTCCGTACCCCGACTAGTTTCTGCTATGTTCTCACCTCTTGAGAAAAATGGAACAAAAAGGAAAAAAGGTGAGTTCAACTAGCCCAGTAAAGAATATTATGACTAAGATAATATACAACAAATTATCGTTAATCTTCAACGAGGAAAAAAATCGATAAAATATAATAGCCAACAAGTTTTAGATCAACAATTGCGGTGAAACATCAATCCATTAGAAGAGTCAAGTAGAGAATGAGTTCTACTATCTTCTAAGATTTAAAAGTCCATCATCAATATTTTATCCTCTGTAACAACATTCAATATACATCTTTAATCAAATATTCATCTTTGCACTTCTGAGCCCGAAGATATTCATTTATATCACCAGTTGGTCATGTTCATCTCAACACATTTCATCTTTGCACTACGGGCCAAAGATATTCATCGATTAATCATTTATCTTTGCACTACTGGTAGAAGATATTTAGTAATATCATCATTTAGGGTAGAGGATGATGAAAAATATTTTAAAGGAAACGAATCCGATTGAAGCGGAAGGACAAATAGTAGGGATTCGTATAACAGTTTATCCAAGATCAATAATACTTCATAAATACTAATTTTGAAGTAGAATTCAAAAATAAAGATCAAAACATGGATACAATCAAAGATAGTAACCATAATAGACATCTTGGACAAAAAGAAGAAAATTTCATTTTTTGGTGAATAGTGCCGTATTCATGAATAGTCTTGTATCGTGAATAGTCTTGTATCGTGAATAGTAACCACGACACAAAAAGTTCCAAATTTGATAAAAATTCAGATCAATACTTGACATAATGATATTGAAGAAATAATATCATATATGAAGAAAATAACATCCACTTACCTCAAAATATCGATTACTTACGATCGGAATATCGGTATATAAAAATTTGAAGGAAACTTGCAGCGATGAATAGAAACTCACAAAAGTATCTAAATACTCACAAAATACACTCGATAATCTAGAGAGAAAACTTGTTTCTGGTGTGATTTTTAATTCTAACTTAGCCCTCTATTTATAGGAAAATGTTAGCAGACTTGACCTGCTACTATTCCCACCCACCACATTTGAAATAAATTCAGCACATTTTCCACCAAAATCATTTATAAACCTAATTTCTGAATCAGTCACCTCTTAAAATTCATAACAAATCATACGTTCATTTTTAACGGTTCAAAATTTGTGGACATATACTCAACTTATATATGTATAACATATTCAAAAATTACAACGATCCAACGGTCGGATTAAAAATTATAACTCACACAATATATCTCAAAAACATTGGTTTAATTTTTAATACCTTCATTCCGACAAAAATACTGATAAAACACCTCAACATTAACTCCTTCATTTTTAACCACAATAAATATATCCAACATATATATCCACATAAAATAAATATTTCCTTATCATATGAATCAATAATTAATTATTCACAAATAATATTACGAATCACATTTATGACAACCGGTAGTTCCCATGAAAGAGGGGCTTTCAATAAGGATTTCTCCTTCTTGGCCGCAATTAGGTGACCAAACCTCTCCTTGTGAAACTTTCTAGACATTGCCAATAATGTTATCTAATAATATTATTCCAAATAATCTGAATTATCGATCGATAAAGGAGATCTTTGTCTTGATGGCGATAATTGAAACAACAATAATATAAAATATCAATGCGTGAATTATTGAATCAATAAAATAAAATATTGAGCGATAACTACTATGACAATTATTTAGTAGTGCCTTCTTACGTAAGGATCAATAATTCAACAATACTGCATCCACGTATTCTCAGTATTTTAACCACCGTTATTCCAACGAGTGTTAATTGGTAACAACTACTGTGAATTATTTATAAAAACTCAAACTTGTCGTTTTCTTCATCCGACAGGTTATTACGTAATGGGGCCCACAAATGGTACGTGCATCGTCGTACAAATATTCCCAAACAACAAGAATATTCCACGACCAAAGCGAATATTCCCAAAAACAATGATTATTTTTTATAACCACTTGCATATTTTGCAAAATTTGCACATTTCACCCATAACCGAAGAATTATATCAAATTAATACCTTAATATTCACAAATATAATTAGAGGAAATTGATTTTATTTATAATAAGTTGGGGTCTTACAACCTCCCTCCTTATGAAATTTCGTCCTCGAAATTGACATACGATACTGGTGTTTGAAAAGGTGAGGATACCTCACTTTCATTTCTCGATTCAACTCCTGGTCATTTCTTCATAGCATGGTTTCTCCATAAAACCTTAACTTGTGGTATAACCTTGGTGCGTAGGACATGCTCTTTCCTATCCAAGATCTTAGCAGTACTTCTTCATTATGTTAAATCTTGGCTATCTCGTCTGGTTCTAATGCAATAATATGGTTCGGTCTTTCACATATTTACGAAGCATGGATATGTGAAAAATATTATGAACACGAGACATACTTGGAGAATAATCTTGAGTCTATAGGCCACATTTCCTATTCGGTCAAGAATCTCAAATGGACCAACAAATCATGGATTGAGCTTTCCTCTCTTCCCAAATCTTGTAACTCCTTCCATGGTGCAACACGTAACAATACATGATCCCCGATATTAAATTCCACGTCTTTTCGATGAAGATCCACATAACTCTTTTGTCGATCTTGTGCTGGTTTGTATCGTTATTTAATCATTTGGATCTTTTTTATAGTCATGCGTACTAATTACGGTCCCAACAACGCTTCTTTCTCCCACCTCGTCCCAAAGATTGGAGAATGACACTTTTCGTCCATGACGTCTCAAATGGAGCCATTTTATACTTGCTTGATAATCATTGTTGTAGGAGAATTCCACCATGGCAAGTACTTATCTCAACTTCCTTTAAAATCTAGGACACAAAGTCTTAATAGATCTTCAAGGGTTTGAATATTCCTCTCTCGATTGTCCGTCTGGTTTTGAGGATGGTATCTTTGAAGCCAGATCAGAATCCGTGCCCATAGCTTTATGCAAGCTAACCCAAAATCGTGAAGTGAATCTTGGGTCACAATCCAAACTATGGATCTTTGGCATGCCATGCGATCTCACAATCTCATTCACGTACATGCGAGCAAGTCGTTCAAGGAATAAGTCTCACGTATTGATAAGAAATGGGCAGACTTGGTTAATCTATCAACAATAACCCAAATCGCATCTATGCCTTGAGAAACTTTGGGAAGACCTGTAATGAAATCCATAGTAATGTGTTCCCACTTCCATTTCGGAATCTCAAGTGGTTGTAATGGACCCTTTGGCACTTGATGCTCTCCTTTACACGTTGACAAGTTAAACACCTCGAGATAAACTCATGATCTCTCTCTTCATATTGTTCCACCAAAATGTATATCGAATTTCATGATACATTTTGGTACTCCCAGGATGGATTGCAAACGGGGTGTTGTGTGCCTCCATCATGATTCTATGCTTCAAGTCAGAATCGTTAGGAACACAAAGTCTGGAGTTGAATCTAAGTATTCCTTCTTCATCGATTCTCGCTTGGAATATCTCCTTCTTGCACTTTCTTCTTCATACGTGATCGACTCCATTCCGTAGCTTGGCGACTTTAACTTTATCGATTAAAGTCGGTTCTACTCATATATTCGCCATCATCATGTGGGTCCCTGAAGTCTTTAATTCTACCTCCGTCCTTTGCAAGTCATACAGAATGGGCCTTTGCATTAACAATATCGCACTCATACTCTCATATGATCTTACACTTCGATAAATCGACCACTACGTTCGCTTTTTCGAGGATGATATTGAATAGTGTGATCGTAATCTTTCAATAGTTCAAGCCAACGTCGTTCTTGGCATGTTGAGTTCTTTTTGGGTGAAGAAATATTTGAGGCTTTTATGGTCCATATAAATCTCCACTTTCTCCCCATACAAGTAGTGTCCAAATTTTTAACGCGAATACGACTGCTGCCAACTCTAGATCACGAGTAGGATAATTCCTCTCATATTCTTTGAGTTGTCGTGAGGTATAGGCTATGACTTTCCCATGTTACATGAGAACGCATCCTAACCCTTTGCCTGAAGCATCGCTGTAGATAACAAATCCATCCCTACCAGATGGTATTGCCAGAACAGGTGCTGAAATGAGTCTCCTCTTAAGCTCTTGGAAACTCCTCTCGCATTCCTCGCTCCATACAAATTTTGTATCTTTCCGAGTCAACTGAGTTAACGGAGTAGCTATTCGAGAAAATCCTTCCACGAATCTTCGATAATAACCAATTAAGCCGGAGCTACGCACTTGGTCCACCGACTTTTGGTTGCTCCCAACTTTGTCTTCTTGAATCTTGGCCGGGTCGACGGATACTCCATGTTTTGACACCACGTGCTCAAGGAATGCTACTTCCTCAAGCCAAAACTCGCATTTCTTGACTTGGCATAAAGTTTGTTTTCACGAAGCCTTTCAAGTGTCGACTTCAAATGGTGCTCATGATCTTCACGGCTTTTGGAATAGATGAGGATGTCATCAATAAAGACAACAACAAACCCGATCCAAATATTCCTTGAATACACGGTTCATCATATCCATGAAAGCGGCGGGGAGCATTAGTTAATCCAAAAGATATGACTAAGAATTCATAATGCTCGTCTGCAGGAGTTCAAGGCGATCTTTGGAATATCCTCGCTTTTAATCTTCACCGATGATGATATCCGAACGAAGATCGATCTTTGAAAAGAATTGTGCTCCTTGCAATCGGTCGAACAGGTCATAATGCGAGGTGGCGGATACTATTCTTGATGGTGACATGGTTTAATTCTCGGTGAGTCAATACAAAGTCGCATACTCCCCGTCTTTCTTCTTTACGAATAAAATAGGAGCACCCCAAGGAGATGTACTAGGGGCCGAATGAAACCTATGTCTAACAATTTACGTAGTTGGACTTTTAACTCCACGAAGTTCAATAGGAGCCATTCGATATGGGGTTTTAGAAATGGGTTTTGTACCCGCTCAAGGTCAATAAAGAATTCAACATCACGTTTTGGGGGTAGGCGGGAAGTTCTTCAGAAATACATCGTAAAAATTCTCTAACAATGTAAATATTATTCAAATCGACTTGTCTTTGTTCAAATCCATAACATGGGCTAAGAAAGTTTGACATCCGTTTTCAATAAATGAATAGCTTTATGGCTTGATATGATAGTGGTGATTTTAGTGGTTTAGTTGTTTGAATTGCATTATATGTCAAGTTGGTTAGAATATGAAAACTAACAACCTTACGAAAACAATCAATTTTGGCATGATGAGTGGTTAACCAATCAATTCCTAAAATCACATCAAAAGAAAGTATCTTTAAAGATATAAGATCAACAGGTAATGTGATAGTGCCAACTTGGATCATGCATGATTTATAAACTGTAGATGTAACGAAGGTTTCACCCAATGACGTTTTTAACGAGATAAGTCAAAGTCCAATTTCTCCCGAGTCAAGTTTAAGCGTTGAGCACAAGCGGAGAGAGATAAAGAATGGGTAGAACCAAATTGTTCAGTAAGGTATAAACTTCGCAAGAGTTCAAGATTAGTGTTGCTCGATTTACATGATCAATGAATACGTGCAAGTATACAGATCGATCAACAAGTAATAAAGTGATAAGAAAAGTATCGTTCCCACGAGGAATTATTTAATAAAAATCACCAAGTACTAATTCTTAACCAAACTAATTTTATTTAAACAATCTCAAATCGTGTTTTTCTAATTAAGAAAACTAAATTAACAAATTAAAACTGAATTGTTTATGATTAAATTCAAATAAATAAATATTAAGACTTCATATCCCCAATTATGAACTATAAATCAATTATCCAATTATCCCAATTATTATACCTCTTGAATTGTTAATAGGAATTCTCAAATGCCAAAAGTCCTTTTCAAGTGATCAATTGACTTCTATTTAATCCAGTTAATCTTGCTATATTCTTATGAAAAAACAATTGAATTAAACTCCTTTCAATTCCAATTCCTTATGTGTTACGTGCGGTGAGCGAGATATTTCCATTCAATTCACAAACCTAATTATTCACCATGCAAATAACTAAGTCACATGTTATCATGCCTAGTTCTAACCTAAATTCCTCTTCCAATTCCTTATAGAGTAACAAGGTAATTCTTGATCAAATAATTAAGCAATAAGCACAAGACAAGATAAACAACTCACTTTAACATAAATAATTGGAATATAATGAATAACTAATTCATAGCCATAAAAGTTCAATTGAAATCTCAATAAAAGAGTTAGTTCATAATTAATGAATTAAAATCAAGAATCCACAATTGAATAGACATTAAAAGATAAAAGTATGATAAGAGAAGAGAATAGAATCATTGTTGTCAAATAATCGATGCTCCCTCTTGCTTCTTGCTTTGCTCTTGCTTTGATCTTGATGATCTCTCCAAGTTGCTTGAATCTCCAAAACTAATAAGAACTAGGGTTTATATTCTAATCTAATGGAGTGTTTTATCTAAGCTAAGATATGTAATCTCCCTTTATTTTATGCCTTACATCATGTATTTATAGGTTAGAAGTCCAATTTTTAGCTTAGGAACAAACCCGATCCAATTTGGAGTCAAAAAGGTGTCAAAATTCGTCCAAACGCGTCCAAGCCGCACCAAGCCCTTCCCCCAGTGCTCCAAGCCTTTGAACACGCACTAGAAGTCTTCCCCTAGCGCCCGGCAGCTGAGCATAGGCCAAAAATGGGGTCCCACCGCGCCCCAAGTTCGACATTTTACGCTTTCCGGCGTCCTTTGGAAAAATGGCCATAACATTTGATCCGGGAGGAGTTACGGGGCCTGGAACCTATCAAATCGAAGATATCGACGAGATCTACAACTTTCATTCTTTGAGGATTGAGAAATTCTTGGCTGATGAAGGCTGAAATTTAGCTGGAAGTAACTTCTTGTGCAAATGACCACCCAAAACCATGACGTTCGGCGTCCAGTTGGTATAACGATCATAACTCTTGCTTCAAACTCAGATTGGAATGATTCAAAATGTTCCAGAAAGCTAAGACGATGCTCTTCATTGTAAGCTAAGTTCCAAACCAAGAACATTAAGTAAACATGAAAGCCCAAATGATGTCCGTTTTTTTTTTTTTTGCGTTTCTTTGCTTTTCCTTACCAATAGTCGCTCACACCGCTCCCAAACGTATAACCTACAAAATGAACACAAAATGCATGAAAAGTAACTAAGACACATAAATATAAGCAACTAATTCAAGTAAAATATCTTAGGATAAGTGTATATAAAATCCACTTATCAAATACCCCCAAACTTAAATTGTTGCTTGTCCCCAGTAACCTGACATAATGCAATGCAATGCAATGCATGAAATGCAACTCATCTATATGCCTCTGAATCGAAGCGGTATTTGATAGAATCAAATCTATTCACTCGACCTTAGAGCAATCAAGCAAACACGACAATACTTCATATCAAAACCAATCAACAATTTCTAGTCGATCATCAGTCTTAAAGCTGTTATTCTTGGTATAGTGCGTGTGTGTGCTCAACAACCATGCTAAGCGATATAAAATCAAATTTAACACATAACAAGTCTCTTGAAGGCATCATATAGTGTAAACTCAAGAAATCTCAAAGATAGGCGCGATTGACTAAAATTAAACTCAACCAAATTCAAGGGTACATGCGGGATACTTATACTTTCTTTTCTTCCTTCTCTTTTTTTTTTTTTTTTTACGGGGGCTTTTGCTCTTTTCTCGTGATTTATTCATTTTTTTATATATACATAAATGGTATGCAATGTCTCATCCCATTAGGCTAATAGTGTTTACCCCTTAGCGAGCTTTTCACCCACGACTCCCGGACCATAAAAAAGACCTTAGGCGTATTTAGGTGTAAAGACAATCCCCTCGGTACGTGCTTGCTCAAGTAACAAAGGCCCCGAAAAAAGACTAGTCACCACAATATACCTTTTTCCCTTTTCTTTTCTTTTGATAGATGGTTGGTTAGTCGTTTTTTATGCTCCATCTCACGCTTGTGTTTATGGGAAGTGTTTCTCCTCGACCCACCACAAGACTCAACATGTTTTTTTTTTTTTTTTTAAAGCTTATATACCCCACATATATTCCCCCAAACTTAGGTTCTTGTCTAACTTTAGTCATCACTACTTATTATTGTCATTCTTTCATTCAAACTAGCATTATCCTTTAGAGTCCCATTATGTATCAATTTAAACTCAATCGATCGACAAGTTGTTTTTTATTGTCTTTATCATTATTATACTAGTTTCAAGCAGAAAAAGATTCATTCATAACAAGAAATCACATCAAAGCTCTAATAGTCGATTATTATACTTGTCTACCCAATTCCAATCTAATCATTGGCCAAAATAAACTTAACTATAACAAACCATTTGGACTTATGCAAAATGAACATAGTAACTAACTATTATTTTGAATTTTTTTTTTATAATGAACCTAAACTATATTAACAACATATGCAAAATAACATAACATAAACATGAAACTAAACATGCGATAACGAACTAAACTAAACTCCCCCAAACTTAGAAATTACAATGTCCTCATTGTAAGAATATAGCGATAAGTAGAGAGAACTTCCACCTGTAATCGACTAAGCGTGAGGTGGTGGTGGTGATGGTAGCGACAATCATTTTCCTATCCATTGAACCTCAATACACCAATGAAGAGAGACAACATGTATTAGATTATAAGAGAACTTACTAAGCAAATTAATTCCTATCTACTAAATAAACTAGTAAAGCATATAAATATAAAAATTCACAGGTTGCCTCCCGATTCGGTAACTTGATTTATAGTCTTTCGGCTGACTTTATGCAGTCAATGCTATCAATTCCTCTTTGAAAGTTGAGAACCCTCCATCCATCGAAAATAATATAGCTTTTGGTAGGTTCCCATTTACGATAGCCATTGTATTAAAGTCACCTAGCATGATTTGTTTAGATAAGATCACATTAAAGAACGTCCGACATCTAGGTGTTTTTTCCATTGTGTCTGCGAATAGATTACGGCATTGAGGCTTGTCGAGACACAACAATCTCTTCTTCTCTTCTCGACTCATTGAACCATGGCTTGAAGTTGTACTTTCGCTTTTCGTCACAAGAAGTATTGCCGATGACATGACTACTAGCGGACATGGTTTTGCAAATCTAACCGGATTCTTGAACATTGGCGGAGAAGGAACTTGGGGCACTAATAACATCGGCTCCTCCTCGTTGGCAATCAAAGTTAGATCTTTGCCGATCTCCTTTTCTTGGTTCCCAATTGTTTCCTCTCTGTCAACATCTTGTGGCTCATCTAGTTGTAGATTTTTTTCGGGCTCTCCATCAGTCTCGGAATCCATATCATAGAGACAGGTGTATTGAGGACGGTTGTTCATCACATGTGCTATCTGTTCTACTTGATTTTCCAGATTCTTGATCAACGTCCCTTGGCTTTGCAAATTCATCTCTACTTGATTCATTTTCTTGTCTTGTTCCTCGTTCCTTTTTTCAGAAGCTTTAATAAATTTTTCCAAGGCTTCCTCCCAATTTGAATGTTCTTCTGTTGTTGTGGTGGAGGTGGACACGAGAAATCCTGTGGGTATGTTGGACTTGGAGCATAAAATTGATCTTGATTGTTACTCCATGAAAATCCGGGTGATACCCCCAATCCACGATGATAGTTGTTGGGATAGACATAATTATTGGGGTAATCACCACTATATTTATCTTATTTTAAAGCGATGGGCGCATTGATGACTCATATGATTTCCGGCACAATAATCACAAATGCAAGTCATACTTTGGCGACGTTGAGCTTCAAAGCTTCAACATCCTCGAAAGTGTCTCGATCTGTCTTTGACAATGCGAAAGTTTCTCGAGTCTGTCAATCTCCGCTCCCCTTGGTTGAGTCATGTTAGTGTATGGCCATTGATCATGAAAGTCATCCATGGTACACTAAAATGAGAGAAATATAGAAGAGAATTAAAATAAAAATAAAAATGTTTAAATTAAGACTAATTTGATTGAAATTAATATTGGTAAATAATTATTAAATTAATTCCCGACAATGGCGCCAAAAACTTGTTGATCGATTTACCTTGATCAATGAATACGTGCAAGTATACGATTGACAAGTAATAAAGTGATAAGAAAAGTATCGTTCCCACGAGGAATTATTTAATAAAAATCACCAAGTACTAATTCTTAACCAAACTAATTTTATTTAAACAATCTCAAATCGTGTTTTTTCTAATTAAGAAAACTAAATTAACAAATTAAAACTAGGTTGTTTATAATTGAATTCAAATAAATAAATATTAAGACTTCAATATCCCCAATTATGAACTATAAATCAATTATCCAATTATCCCAATTATTATGCCTCTTGAATTGTTAGCAGAAATTCTCAAATGCCAAAGTCCTTTTCAAGTGATCGATTGACTTCTATTTAATCCAGTTAATCTTGCTATATTCTATGCAAAACAATTGAATTAAACTCCTTTCATTCCCAATTCCTTATGTATTACATGCGGTGAACATATATTTCCATTCAATTCACAAACCTAATTATTCACCATGCAAATAACTAAGTCACATGTTATCATGCCCCGATTCTAACCTAGAATTCCTCTTCCAATTCCTTATAGAGTAACAAGGTAATTCTTGATCAAATAATTAAGCAATAAGCACAAGACAAGATAAACAACTCACTTTAACATAAATAATTGGAATATAATGAATAACTAATTCATAGCCATAAAAGTTCAATTGAAATCTCAATAAAGAGTTAGTTCATAATTAATGAATTAAAACCAAGAATCCACAATTGAATAGACATTAAAAGATAAAAGTATGATAAAAAGAGAATAGAATCATTGTCGACCGTCGATGCTCCCCTCTTTCTCTTGCTCTTGATCTTGATGATCTCCAAGTTGCTTCAATCTCCAAAACTAATAAGAACTAGGGTTTATGTTCTAATCTAATGGAGTGTTTTATCTAAGCTAAGCTATGTAATCTCCCTTTATTTTATGCCTTACATCATGTATTTATAGGTTAGAAGTCCAATTTTTAGCTTAGGAACAAACCCGATCCTATTTGGAGTCAAAAAATGTGTCAAAATTAAGCCCAAAAGCGTCGTCCAAGCCACACCAAGCCCTTCCCCAGGCCTTGACCTGAAACACAGCTATTGAATTCTGCCCCTAGCGCCCGGCCTTGGGTATAGGCCTAAAATGGGCGCCCGGCGCTTGCCCCAAGTTCGACATTTTACGCTTGACGTCCTTTGGAAAAACAGCCATAACATTTGATCCGGGAGGAGTTACGGGGCCTGGCACCTATCAAATCGAAGATATCGACGAAATATAAAAGTTTTATTCTTTGAGGATTGAGAAATTCTGGGCGGATGAAGGCTGAAATTGAGCTGGAAGTAACTTCTATGCAAATGACCACCCAAAACCATGACGTTCGGCGTCCCGTTGGTACAACGATCATAACTCTTGCTTCCGAACTCAGATTGGAATGATTCAAAATGTTCCGAAAAGCTAAGATGATGCTCTTCAATGTAAGATAAGTTCCAAAACCAAGAACATGAAGTAAACATGAAAGCCCAAATGATGTCCGATTTAACTTTTTCTTTGCGTTTTCTTTGCTTTTCCTTACCAATAGTCGCTCACACCAAGCTCCCAAACGTATAACCTACAAAATGAACACAAAATGCATGAAAAGTAACTAAGACACATAAATATAAGCAACTAATTCAAGTAAAGATCTTGGGATAAGTGTATATAAAATCCACTTATCAATGTTTCCCAAGACATCTTTGAGTGCGGTGGTGGTGAGTGCGCTTCCAGAGACTCCCACCAAGATTCGCCTCACCGCATGAACATAAAGGTGGCGAATGGAACCTTATGTTCCTCCGTGCATCCCAAAACATCGAATATCTTGGTAATTTGCTTGACCCACGTTTCCGCCATGATCGGATCCGGCTTTCCCTTAAATTCTAGTGGTCCCAACTCCTTGAACTACTTGGCTGTGACAAGCCGCGCATTGCTATCATTTCCACCCGTATTTTGTGCACGAGTCTCCCTCGTTTGGTTTTGCATGAAGCCGCAAAAAGCTCTAAACATTCCATCATTCATCGTTTGCTCATAGTGTTGTTTACGGGAGGAATATTGCCTTCTGTTGCACGTTCTCTGGTTTTGTAACTAAAGGTTGTTCCACAGGTCTCATACACTCCATTGTTAACGTTCTCGGTGGCCATTCTTAAATCTTGCCATAAAACAAGGGTTAATTAAACAAATTAACATATCACATAATATCCCTATATTATGGTGACCAACAAATAAGCTTAGATAAGACACACTAGCGAAGGATTTACTCATCTCTCCTCTGGTTCTATTCCCCGATCTCACTTGAGACCCGTCCTAAGCTCGATACCAGCTGTGGCGCCCCCAAAATAGGTATACAACACCCATTACGAGTGGCCAAATACATGATGTAGAAAGCAAACTACAACTTCAATAATACAATTGTCATGCAAAATCGACAAACACATCTTGTGAGTTTAAATACAAATATTGTCTTCTGAGACAATATCCACACTCAAATAAGTCCTCGTTCCAATAAATCAAACACTATTTTACAGAAATAGTGAGGACTGATAAAACATCTTTCTAGAACCATCACTCCATACCCCAAACTAGTTTACGCTATGTTCTCACCTCCACGAGAAAAATGGAACAAAAAGGAAAAGGGTGAGCTCAACTAGCCCGGTAAAAATATTATGACTAAGATAATATACAACAAATTATCGTTAGTCTTTAACGAGGAAAAATCGATAAAATATAATAGCCAACAAGTTTTAGATCAACAAGCTGCGGCGAAATATCAATCCATTAGAAGAGTCAAGTAGAGAATGAGTTCTACTATCTTCTAAGATTTAAAAGTCCATCATCAATATTTTATCCACATAACAACATTCAATATATATCTTTAATCAAATATTCATCTTTGCACTTCTGAGCCCGAAGATATTCATTTGTATCACCCGATTGGTCATGTTCATCTCAACACACATTCATCTTTGCACTACGGGCGAAGATATTCATCGATTAATCATTTATCTTTTGCACTACAGTAGAAGATATTTAGTAATATCATCATTTAGGACCCGAGGATGATGAAAAATATTTTAAAGAAAAGCGAATCCAAAGAAGCGGAAGGACAAATAGTAGGGATTAAGTATAGCAGTTTATCGAAGATCAATAATACTTCATAAATACTAATTTTGAACGAATTCAAAAATAAAGATCAAAACATGGATACTGATCAAAGATAGTAACCATAATAGACATCTTGGACAAAAGCGAAAAATTTTATTTTTTCGGTGAATAGTCTTAGTATTGAATGAATAGTCTTTGTATCGTGAATAGTCTTGGTATCGTGAATAAGTAACCCCCAACAAAAAAGTTCCAAATTTGATAAAAATTGAGATCAATACTTGACATAATGATATTGAAGAAATAATATCATATATGAAGAAAATAACATCCCTTACCTCAAAATATCGATTACTTACGATCGGAATATCGGTATAAAAGTGAAGGAAACTTGCAGCGATGAATAGAAACTCACAAAGTATCTAAATACTCACAAAATACACTCAATAATTTAGAGAGAAAAGAGAAAACTTGTTTACGGTGTGATTTTCAATTCTAACTTAGCCCTCTATTTATAGGAAAATGTTAGCGATTTGACTTTGCAACTTTGATGGCTTTACCTGCTACTACTATTCCCACCCACCACATTTGAAATAAATTCAGCACATTTCTTCACTAACCACAAGTGAGGCCCACTCAATTCTAGAATTTTCCACCAAAATCATTTATAAACCTAATTTACGAATCAGGTCACCTCTTAAAATTCATAACAAATCATACGTTCATTTTTAACGGTTCAAAATTTTGGACATATACTCAACTTATATATGTATAACATATCCAAAAATTACAACGATCCAACTATTCGGATTAAAATTATAACTCACACAATATATCTCTAAAAACACTTTGGTTTAATTTTAATACCTTCATTCCGAGCAAAATCTTGGTAAAACACCTCAACATTAACTCCTTCATTTTTAACCACAATAAATATATCCAACATTTATATCCACATAAAATAATTATTTCCTTATCATATGAATCAATAATTAATTATTCACAAATAATATTACGAATCACATTTATGACAACCGGTAGTTCCTCAGAAAGAGGGCTTTCAATAAGAATTTCTCCTTATTGGCGCCAAATTAAGTGACCAAACCCTCCTTGATGAGAACTTTCTAGACATTGCTAATAATGCTATCTAATAATATTATTCAAATAATATGAATTATTGATCGATAATGGAAAATCTTGTCACGATGACAATTATTGAAACAACAATAATAAAAAATATCAACGTAGCAATTATTGAATCAATAAAATAAAATATTGAGCGGTAACTCTTTGTAACAATTATTGAGTAGTGCCTTCTTACGTAAGGATCAATAATTCATCAATCTTTATTGCATCCACGCGCATTCATCGTATTTTAACCACCGGTTATTCCAGCAGTGTTAATTAGCAGGTAACTTCTGTGCATTATTTATAAAAACTTCAAACTTGTCGTTTTCTTCATCCGAAGCGGTTATTACGTAATGGGGCCCACAAATGATTTAGCGTAAATAAATGCGAATATTCCCAGAACAACAAGAATATTCCACGACCAAACGAATATTCCCAAACAACAATGATTATTTTATAACCACTTGCATATTTTGCAAAATTTGCACATTTCACACATAACCAGAGAATTATATCAAATTAATACCTTAATATTCACAAATATAATTAGAGAAAATTCGATTTTATTTATAATAAGTTGGGGTTTTACAAAAAATATCAATTTCATCTTTAATCAACACGAACTTATTCATCATTAATATTATAACTCACAATATTTAACAACCAGATCATTCCTAGGAAAGAGGGGGCTTTCCGATAAGAATTTCTCCCTATTGGCGAGCAATTAGGTGACCAAACCTTTCCTTGACAGAACTTTCTAGACATTGTCAATATTGCAAATAGTAATATGAATAACTTTGTCGTCTCAATTATTGATTTAATAATAATAAATATTATGCAGATGATACTGTGACAATTATTGAATCAATAATATGAAAGATATTATACAGCAATTATTGTAGCAATAATTGAGTATAACTGAGTGACTTCTCACGTAAGCATCAATAATCAATATCGTGTGCTACTATGCAACCACACATATTATTGTACTTTTACCACCGGGTAGTTCAACAGTTTCACGGTAAAACTTTCGCCGTTATTTTTATAAAAAGATAATTTTGTCATTTTCTAACTACGACAATACTTTCGTTGTGAGGTCCACCAGTGATTGTGCCGTCGTACGAATATTCCCCAGCCAATCGAATATTATATAACAACTTGCTTACTTTGCAAAATTTATAAATAATACCCATAACTATAACATTATATCAAATCCATACCATACTATTCAAAAATATATTTCGAGAAAAATTAATCTTTATTCATAAAAGTTGGGTATCTTACAATAATAGTCTAATAGATTATTTTTCAAATTAGGTATAGTTATGATTATATTCTATAAGTCCTCCCTGCAATATATAAGATAGAATTTCATTCTATCTCCAGTATATACTTTTAATTTTTGGAGAACTAGATAAATCTTCTTGCTTGTTATCGAATATATGGTCTCCGTTGTTTTATATAGTGTATGTTTTAGTTTTAAAGCATCATTCCTTTATTATAAACTAAAACTATTTTACGTGTCTCACTGTTCTATGATTTGATGGTGAATTTGACATGTTTGGCAGAAGAGACTTTGGTTCTATGCTTGATATAATTCTCATCGTCGACTTTGTCACTAAGTTAATTGTTCGATGCATGTTCTATGTTAAATTTTATTGAAGGCTTAGACTTTTTGTTGTTTTAATTGGTTTTGGGCAAAAACCGCACTTTTAAAACCGCATAGTACACTTTAAAACCAAACCGCTTTTTGATCACAAACGATTTAGGTACGCGGTTTGAATTTTTCAAACCGCACCTAAGCGGTTTTGGGTGCGATTTGGACTTCAAACCGCACCAAACCGCACCATGCTCACCCCTACTTTTGGGTCACACACACACACACACACACACACACACACACATATATATATATATACACACACACACACACACACTATATTACAATGACTAATATATGGTATATATATACTATATATTACTCATAATAGACTTTTTTTAATTACAACTATTCATAATTAATTAATTTTAAAAATAATATAAATTAGATTATTATTTAGTTTAAAATATTATAGAGAAATGTACATATATTGAGAGGATATGAGTCATATGTGGTTAAAATTTGATTGATAAAGTTATAAATTTTCAATTTGACCCCGTATAATAGAAAATTTATAAAATTTTAGTGGGGTCAATTTATATATAATAATAAAAAAATTTAATATTTACCTTATATTATAAAATAATTATTTTTTCGAAGGGGCAAGATTGATTGATCCCACAATTGCAACACGTAGTTTAAAACCTTTGGTTATTATTGTGAGAGTTTTTTTGTTGAATTACAATTACAATGTATATAGAATTAATTAGTAGAATTATACAATTGACTCACGTAAGTCGCAACAACAAAAAATCAACATATATCATTATCCTTTGAATATTAATCTATCTATGTATCTATTTTGTCGGTTTAACTAAGTAGGGGTGCTCAAAATTTTTGGTTTTTCGGTTTTTTTTAATTATCGGCGATCTGGAATTTTTTTTTCGATAACTTGTTTTTTTGATGCAGGTTTTTTTCGGTATTTTAACACTTTTCGGTATCAGTAGCGGTAATGACTTTTTTGAATTCGGTAAAAACCAAAATACAGAAATTTAATAATTAATAGTAAATGTTTTGTAATTTTATATATTAAATAATATTTTTTATATATTAATAATTTCTATATAATAGTAGTTTTATTAAATTTTTTATATATATTAATAATGTTTTGTAGTTTTATTTTATATATTAATTATTATTATTAGTTAATGATTTCTTAGTTTTTTAAAAAAGTATTAATATATATATAAAAAATATTTAATTATATCACCATGCGTTATAACCGAAAACCGAACCGAAAAAAATCAGACCAATTTTGTTCGAACCAAGTCTAAAAGCAAATAATTAATATACGATTTAGGTTCTTATTTTTTCGGTAATTTTGGATCGATCTTAGGTTAGGTATTTTCAGATTGTCGATTAGGTTTTTACCGATGAACACCCCTATAACTAAGCCAGATTCGAGAATTCATAATATAATTTTATAAATAAATAATTATAAGATCATTTTAATTAGTATTAATTTATTATTGTTATTGAAACACATACACAATAATAAAAGTTAAAGTAAAATTTATTTCTACTTAGATAAAATATAGTTTAAGAAAAACATAATTTTCTTAATTATATATAATTTATTTCTACTTATTTAATTATATATATAATATATAAATTATGATTTTAATTAATTAAATATTAAACTAGTCGAACTTAAGGGAGCTTGAGTTAAGTATTTATAAGTTGAGCTCCAATCGAACATTAATTAAAGAAACACAATTTCTTATTCCAGCATTCCATAAGCTTACGAAACTGAAACCAAAAACTTCAACATATTGCCTCATGTCCAATGATTTTTGTATGACATCCCCAAGATAAAAAAAAAATAATGTTACCAAAATAAAAAAATATAAGTTCATATTTCAAAAAAATAAACTAAATGTTCAAATTAATATATTCTGGTCATATATTTCTTCATAAACTCATAAAAGTTCACCAGTTTCATGCATAATATTCATTCTCAAAATTTAAAGATATTTAATTTAGTTACTAAAAGCTAAACATGTTGGAAATGGGTTTGACAAAATAAATATTAAAGCATTTTGAGGCTTAATTTAATGTGGGATCCACACTTCGGAAATGTCGGGTCCATACACCTATGCGTTCTCCTCCGCGAGGAGTATAATGTGGTATATTTATATGTTCAAATCCTTTAAGAATTGAATGAGCAAATTGACTCCAAAGTCACCAACTTGAAATGTTGTAAATTATAAAAGTCCCACATAGGGTATTAGAGGGAAAAATAAAGAACATATATATAGAATGTTTGCTCAATTGGAAGGGCCCCAAGGGGCACTCCACTTTTGTGGAAGGGAGAGGACCTAGACAAGGCTTGGTTTAAACCGACACGCGCATGCCAACGGTAATATCCCAACCGCGGAATTATTCTATAAATAATCGATGTGGGCGTGCCTAAAAGAGATATAACAAATTTCCCCATTCTGCATAAGTTTTTCTCATTCTTGTTCTTCAAGTTCTGCTCCTTCCCGTTGCAGTATTCCCGTTCGCTGCAAGTTTGATAGACAAACACTGTGTAGTAAGAGTTTCATTTCTTTTCCAATTTTTTCTACATGCATGAATCATTAACAATAGTTCGGTTCAGTACATAACATAGAATTGTGTTCGATGTGTTCTTAATTTTGAAGTGCTTCTAATTAAGAACTGAAAATCCATTTTATCTTGGGAAGCAATTATTCAATTAATCCTTAGCACCAGTGAGGGAATAAATTTTCTTTAAGGAGACTTTGTGAATTCAAAGGACTCGGATTTATATATTTCATAATTTCCAGAATCTGTCTTTATTTTTGTTTTCAAATTATGACTTTATATATTTATATTAAATATTACTATTATTACAAAACTATAATCTTAAAGCAAATATATTTGTTCTGTAATTGTAGTATGTATTTATTGCATACTGTAAAATTAGTATTTTAACAGAATATAAATACTCTGTCTTTGCATGTTAATACATGTTAATATATTAATATAAAGTATTCTGTTATTATATATATTACATATATTATATGTTAATAGATTCATATATTCTGTTATTATATACGCTCCATGTTAATTGATTGCAATTTTATATTCTGTTATTGTTAGTGTTGTGTACTATAGGAGTAATAAATCAATAATTGCAATAGAATGTGATTGTCAAAACTTATCCAAATATAAAATGCAAATTTGTTGAACAGAAATTTGTAAATTGAATTTGTAAACAGAATTTGGAATTGTGCTAAACAAATTTGTAAACAAAATTTGTTGTTTGAAATTTTGTTAAATTTTGTACAACAGAAATTTGTTTCTGTTTATTGATAATTTTTCTTTATGTAACAGAAATGGCATCTACTAGCACCATTCCTGCCGTGAGTATGTCTCATGGAGAAAAGCCTGAAAAGTTCAATGGAACGGATTTCAAGCGTTGGCAACAAAAGATGCTTTTCTATCTCACAACATTGAATTTGTCAAGGTTTCTACAAGAGGACTGTCCTACTCTTGTTGAAGGAGAAACTGACAAGGGAAAAGTGGCTGCAGTTGATGCATGGAAACATGTTGATTTCATTTGCAAAAATTATGTGATGAATGGATTAGACAATACACTGTATAATGTGTATTGTACAATTCAAACTGCAAAGGAACTTTGGGAATCATTAGACAAGAAATATAAAACTGAAGATGCTGGCATGAAGAAATTCATAGTCGGTAGATTTCTTGATTATAAGATGGTAGATTTTAAAGCAGTCATCACCCAAGTTCAAGAATTACAAGTGATTCAACATGATAATCATTCTGAAGGAATGTCACTAAGTGATTCATTCCAAGTTGCTGCAATGATTGAGAAACTTCCACCGTCATGAAAAGACTTCAAGAATTATCTTAAGCATAAACGCAAAGAGATGAATCTTGAAGAACTGATTGTGCGACTTAGGATTGAAGAGGACAATCGAGTATCTGAAAAGAAGAGTGTGAAAAATTTATATGAAGCAAAGGCTAATGTGGTAGAACAAAGGCCAAACAACAACAACAAAAGGAAGCGCGAAGGAAATTCTAATTTCAAAGCCAAGTGCTTCAATTGTGGCACTCCAGGACATAAATCAAATGAATGTCGCAGGCCAAAGAAGTTCAAGAAAGAACAAAAGGCTCAAGCAAATGTGACAATACTGGAAAAACTTTCTAAAAATGTTTCAGACATTAATCTCTCTGCAGTTGTATCCGAATGCAACTTGGTAGGAAACACCAAAGAATGGTGGGTGGACACTGGCACTACTCACCATATTTGCTCCAACAGATGGATGCTTTCTACCTATAAACCAGTAGAAAATGATGAGCAACTCTTCATGGGAAACTCCTCAAGTTCAAAGGTTCAAGGACGTGGAAAGATTGTACTGAAAATCACATCTGGCAAAGAACTGACTCTGAATGAAGTGCTTCATGTGCCAGATATCAGCAAAAATCTAGTTTTTGGGTCACTGCTTAGCAAGAATGGCTTCAAGTTGGTGTTTGTGTCTGACAAATTTATACTTACCAAAAATGATATGTTTGTTGGAAAGGGCTATATGTCTGATGGGCTCTTTAAGATGAATGTAATGATTGTTGTACCAAAGTCTATTGATAATAATAAAATTAATTCTTCTGCTTACTTGTTAGAATATTCAAATATATGGCATGCTAGATTAAGACATGTTAATTATAATACTTTGCGTAGATTAATTAATTTAGAATTATTGCCTAAATTTGATATTAATGAAAAAAATAAATGTGAAATTTGTGTGGAATCAAAAATGACAAGATTACCTTTTCATTCTGTTGAAAATAAAACTGAACCTCTAGATTTAATTCACACTGATATATGTGACTTAAAGTTTGTGCAAACAAGAAGTGGGAAAAAATATTTTATTACCTTTATTGATGATTGCACAAGATATTGTTATGTATATTTGCTAAGAAGCAAAGATGAGGCTATAGAAATGTTTCAACTTTATAAAATTGAAGTTGAAAATCAACTTAGCAAAAAGATTAAAGCAATAAGAAGTGATAGAGGTGGTGAATATGAATAACCATTTGAAGAGATATGCTCTACTCACGGTATTATTCACCAAACTACCGCTCCTTATTTACCTCAATCTAACGGTATTGCTGAACGCAAGAACCGAACATTGAAAGAAATGTTGAATGCTATGTTAACTAGTTCTGGAGTACCCTAGAATTTGTGGGGGGAAGCTTTGCTTTTTGCAAATTATATTCTTAATAAAGTGCCTCATAAGAAAACTCACAAAACACCTTATGAATTATGGAAATGTCATAGACCTTGCTATAAATACTTAAGAGTGTGGTGTCTAGAAAAAGTGATGGTTCCTAAACCTAAAAAGGTTAAGATAGGACCAAAAACCATTGATTGTGTATTCATTGGTTATGCAAATAACAGTAGTGTTTATCGTTTTCTTGTTCATAAATCTGAAATTCCTGATATTCATGTTAATACATTTATTGAATCTAGAGATGCATCATTTTTTGAGAATGTGTTTCCATATAATAGAAATAAAGAGATAAATTCATACAAAAGACCTTTGAATGCTACTGGTATAAATCCTGAAAATATAGACAAAGAGTCTATAGTGGATGAACCTAGACGTAGCAAAAGGGCAAGGACTTCAACGTCTTTTGGCCCGAATTTTCTAACATTTTTGTTAGAAAATGATCCTCAAACGTACAAAGAGGAAATATCCACTCCAGATGCTTCTCATTGGAAAGAAGTAATAAATAGTGAAATTAAATCCATCATGCAAAATCATACATGGGAATTGGTGGACCTTCCACCTGGTTCCAAACCCTTGGCCTATAAATGGATCTTCAAAAAGAAGATGAAGGCTGGTGGTTCAATTGATAAATATAAAACAAGGCTTGTTGTTAAAGGATATAGACAAAAGGAAGGATTGGATTATTTCGATACTTATTCACCAGTTACAAGAATTACATCTATTCAGATGCTTATTACAATAGCATCTTTAAATAGACTTGAAATACATCAAATGGATGTAAAAACTGCATTCTTAAATGGTGAATTAGATGAAGAAATATATATGGAACAACCTGAAGGTTTCATTGCTCCTGGACAAGAGAGGAAGGTATGCAAACTTGTTATATCATTATATGGATTGAAACAGGCACCAAAACAATGGCATGGGAAATTTGATAATGTTATGTTATCAAATGGATTTAAAATCAATGAGTGTGACAAATGTGTTTATGTCAAAAGTACTCAAAAAGAATATGTCATTGTTTGTCTTTATGTGGATGATATGTTAATCATGGGTAGTAACAATGAAATTATCAATTCTACCAAACGTATGTTGGCAAATAGATTTGATATGAAAGACTTGGGGGTTGCCGATATAATATTAGGAATCAAGATTTCCAAAACATCTGATGGAATTATATTATATCAAACTCATTACATTGAGAAAATACTTGAAAAATTTAAGAAGTATAATATAATTCTAAATAAGACCCCAGTTGATATAAATCTTCATTTAGCCAAAAATGCAGGTAAAAGCATATCTCAACTAGAATATTCTCGTATAATAGGCAGTTTAATGTATGTCATGAACTATACTAGACCAGATATAGCTTATTCAGTAAGTAAGCTAAGTCGGTATACGAGTAATCCATGTAAAGATCACTGAAAAGCTATTTTGAGAGTTTTGGGATATTTAAAACATACTCAAAATTATGGACTACACTATACAAGATATCCAGCAGTATTGGAAGGATATACTGATGCTAATTGGATATCTGATAATAAAGATTCAAAATTCACAAGTGGATATGTTTTCATACTTGGTAGTGCAACGGTATCTTGGAAATCCTCAAAACAAACATGTATTGCAAGGTCAACAATGAATCATAATTCATTGCTTTAGACAAAGCTGGAGAAGAAGCAGAGTGACTTCGTAATTTCTTAGAGGATATTTCAAATTGGTCAAAACCTGTGCCAGCTATATGTATACACTGTGATAGCCAATCAGTAATTGGAAGAACACATAATCATCTATATAACGGTAAGTCACACCATATACAACGAAGACATAATACCGTTAAATAATTGCTCTCAAATGGAATTATCTCAATTGATTATATAAGGTCAAAAGATAATATTGCGGATCCACTTACAAAAGGTTTAACAAGAGAGCAAGTGGAAAGTTCATCGAAGGGAATGGGTTTAAAGCCTATTGTTTAATTAAGAGTCGTCATAGTGGAAACCCAACCTAGTTGACTGGAGATCCCAAGATCTAGGTTCAATGGGAAAATCGAACTATGTAGTACTCAGTAAAGCACTGAGGATATATTTACTCCTAACCATTCCTATGATGAGACAGTGCACATCTGCCGCGAGAATCAGGATAAGTTAAGCTTTTAATGACTTCTATATCTTGAAATACGTTCAAGTGGAGTATTGCAGGATACTCTTTATAGAAGTCACCTACGTGAGTAAGAAGGGGGCCACTTCTATGAGAATTTGAAGGCTGAATTCTCTAATATATACTCACGGAACCAAGAGGTGTTTCAAGGCCAAAATGAACACAAACGTGAGAACTAACTATGTCTGAAGAAATATTTTGTGAAATCTATTGTCTTGGTTTACACGAGAAAAGCTGACAGTTCAAAGACATCAAGTCTACTGATTAGCAAAGTAAATCCGATAGATTTTGCTATGGTAAGTTCAAAGCCACTAGGCTACTTAACCTAATGAAATATATTTTCTCATGTACTGAACTAGAGTCAGCATATTCATAATTGTTTTTTTTACATGTTGTAAAGCCAATTTTACATTTATGTGGGGGATTGTTGGAAATGGGTTTGACAAAATAAAAATTAAAGCATTTTGAGGCTTAATTTAATGTGGGATCTACACTTCAGAAATGTCGGGTCCATACACCTATGCGTTCTCCTCCGCGAGGAGTATAACGTGGTATATTTATATGTTCAAATCCATTAAGAATTGAATGAGAAAATTGACTCCAAAGTCACTTACTTGAAATGTTATAAATTGCAAAAGTCCCACATAAAGCATTAGAGGGAAAAATAAAGAACATATATATGGAATGTTTGCTCAATGGGAAGGGCCCCAAGGGGCACCCCACTTTTGTGGAAGGGAGAGGACCTAACCAAGGCTTGGTTCAAACCCACATGCGCGCGCCGCCGCCGTCCGTCCGGTCGGGCGGGCCATGTCGAGTTCGGGTGGGTCAGGTCGTGATATATATTTTTTAGACAAAATCTATTTAATGTTTTATCAGATTTTATTAAAATGATTATCATGATACTACGTAGTTTTGTCAACGGTTTACACGCCAACGTTAATATCCCAATCGTGGAATTATTCTATAAATAATCGATGTGGGCGCCTAAAAGAGATATAACAAATTTCCTCATTCTGCATACGTTTTTCCCGTTCTTGTTCTTCAAGTTCTGCTATTTCCAGTTCGCATTTCTGTTCATTGCAAGTTTGTGAACAAACAAACACCGTAGTAAAGAGTTTCATTTCTTTTCCAATTTTTTCTACATGCATGAATCATTAACAATAGTTCGGTTCAGTACATAACATAGAATTGTGTTCGATGTGTTCTTAATTTTGAAGTGCTTCTAATTAAGAACTGGAAATCCGTTTTATCTTGGGAAGCAATTATTCAATTAATCCTTAGCACCAGTGAGGGAATAAATTTGCTTTAAGCAGACTCTGTGAATTCAAAAAAAAGGACTCGGATTTATATATTTCATAATTTCTAGAATCTGCCTTTATTTTTGTTTTCAAATTCTCACTTTATATATTTATATTAAATATTACTATTATTACAGAACTACAAAACATATACTCAAAATTGATATGACTTATTTAAATATAAAAAATAATAAATATTATAATGAATAATATTTTTTAAATAGTTTACATATTCTCAATAGTATCGACTAAAATATAGTCAAATCATATTAATTTAAAATTTTGTCAAATTGACACCAAAAAATCAAATTTGATGTTATATATATTTTGCAAAGATACAGTAGCTAGTTTAAAATTAGTTGTGTCATGTGCCTCCGGCACTATATGGACGAAGGGATTTATTCCAAACTTTGGACGACCCAGATGATTTATTAGGATAAACGGAAAATTTAAAATCAGTTGTATTTTGTTAGATACTAGTTGGGTCCCGTGCCTCCGGCACTGTATGGACAATGTGATTTATCTCAAACTTTGAACGGCCTAGATGTTTTATTGAGTGAGCGAAAAATTCAAAATTATTTAACTTTATTAGATAGATAGATAGATAGATAGATAGATGTATTTTATTAGATAGATGTATGGACGATGAGATTTATCCCAAACTTTGAATGACCCAGATAATTTATTGAGTGAACGAAAAATTCAAAATAATTTGTATTTTATTATATATATGGTAAAAATAATCTAAGACATGCTTTCGCTAAAATTAGTTAAGGCAATTTAGTAAAACCTAGTAAATCGACATAATTTTATCCTTAAGATTAAGTTTTTTATTTTTAGGTTTTATATAAAAAAATTTAATTATAATTTTTACCAAAAGTCAAATTGTATCTCCAATTCATGTTTGTCTGTTTGGCCAAGGCATGTCTTAGATTACATTTTCTCATATATATATATATATATATATATATATATTATAACAATCGTGTCAACTATTATAAATTAACATCGGTTTGAAGTTTAATATGTCGTCGTTTGACCTTTAAAGTCAAATTATATATCTAATTTTGGAACAAATAAAATATTTGTTTAAAATTTTGTAATATTTAGATAATCATAAATATTGGTCTCATTTTTTTTCCCATTTTAATGGTGCTTATTTTCCTAATAATAGGAAGAAAAAAAAGAGAGTTCTTTTAACAAAATAAGAAGAATACCTATGGAAACCGAATAGGCGAATTCATTAATGCAATTATTTTCAATAGCCAAATGAGGTACACGTTAGACGTTCACATGCGTAAAATTATAAAATGAGCAAACAGTTCGGTTAAGTCTATAACATTGTGTTACGACTTACGGTTAAGCCTCTAACGTTGTGATTATAAGTTAAATAAAGAAAATTGATATTTTCACACGATTTTTTAATATTTTCACATGAAAAGTGTCTTTATAGATGTATAGCGAACTTCCAATGAATTACCAAATATACACAATATAATCCTATAAAATATATCATGAAATAAGTCTAATATATTTTCAATTCGGACAATAATAGTGTAATTTTTTTGAGTACCCTAACAAGTTTAAAATTTTCATTTGGAATTTTGATTAGTTCGAAAGTAATTAACACTGTTATACAATATAACCTGTAAAAATACTTCATTTGTTCTGAGATTAGAGATACATTTTAACTTTAGAGGCCAAACGATATATTAAACTTTAAATTGATGTAAATTTATTAATTTTAGTTGATACAATTGTTATAATTATATAGTATATAACAAAAACTATTAATCACAAAAATTATTTCATTTCAAACTTTTATGAGTCATACCAATTTTAAAATTTAATATGCCGTCGTTTTCATGAATTAGGATATGTCGTATACTTGTATATTGTAACGTTAGGAGTATTAAATAATGTGTCACTATAATTTTAGGAATAATAATATATAATTACTATATTAATTATGTAAGACCCCAACTTTTATAAATAAAGATGAATTTTCTATAAATATCATTTTGAATATTATGGAATGAATTTGATATAATGTTATAGTTGTGGGTAATATTTATAAATTTTGCAAAGTACTCAAGTTGTTATATAATATTCGATTGATCGAGGAATATTCGTTTTAAACAGAAAATATTTGTACGACGGCACAATCATTGGTGGACCCCACAACAGAATTATTGTCGGAGTGAGAAAACGACAAAAATATTTTATTGAAATAACGGCGGAAGTTTTACTGGATTGATCTTGTTGAACTACTCGGTAGTAAAAGTGCGATGTCGTGTGTGGTTGCATAGTAGCAGCACAATATTGATTATTGATGCTTCGTAAAAGTCACTCAATTTTGCTTATTAGTTGGACCCTCATTTACCCATTTTTTCAAAATAACCCGGTAGGAAGGTATTCAGTGTATATATACATAATATTGGTGGGGGGCATGAGTGGGGCTAGTGTTGCCCACATGTTGGTAGAAAATGAGATTCTCAGATGGTGGGAAGAAAAAGGGTCAGGAAGGTGTTAACATTATTGGTGTTATTATATATATTATATATATATATATATTATATGATATATTATTCATATATGCAAAGTTTGTTGACAATTGGGGCAAAAAAGAAAATCATATCACAGGAGTGTATCCCGTGAGATTTGTAACACATGCTATATATATATATATATTTAATATATATTATATATATATAATATATTTTATTTAAAAGATTTTGCTTTAAATATGGACCGTCAGATTAAAGTAAATCAATCCGGACCGTTCATGAGTTAGTTACTATGCATTCCATTCTTCTATAAATAGAAGCTCATTCCTTCATTATTTTATTACGAATTCACTGAACTCTAGAGAGAGAAATTATAGAGAAAAAGAAGAAGAGTTTTCTGTCACTTCACTACTCTAATATCAAGTATTATTTTACGGTAAGGGGTGTTATTCTTTCTTATTCATGAGGAACTGTTGTTATTCCATTGCTTATTATTACATTTGGAATAACTTTGTATCTGTGATCTACCCTATACTTGGTGACGTTCTTCTATTATTCCGACTTTATTATTACATTGGAATATCACATGCATGCGTTTTACTGTGGGACACAGTTCCGTCTTTATTATTATTCTCTGTCTGCATGCGTTTCTGCCTGGACTGATTCCGGCCCTTATTAGTATTCTATTGTAATAACTTTGCATGTCATGAAGTACCGCATGCATGGTGATTTCTTTTGTTATTCCATTCTTTATTATACTCGGTTGGTTAAAGTTTTGACTTATACTCCATGAAATTAGTAGAATATCCTTGATATTTGCGCTTCATCCAATATCTTTTTATGGAAATATTCTTCCGATCATTCTTGAATTTTACTCTACAAAGCGAAAGATCATGTTGACAATTTGGACATTAGTAGTTCTTGGACAAATTAATTCTTGAACTTGTTTTATTGAATTCTTATATCATTGTCATCATCCTCATGTTTATATTATGTTGAAAGTCATCTACGGCACATGGTGCATAGATGGACTTGGTATGATTATGACCGAGGATTATTGATTATAATCATGGCCAATCGTAATGTTACAAATGATGTGGTAAAAGTCCTCATTGGCCCGTAGTGCATTGATGGATGGACGGTTGTTGGCATGATCATGACCATTAATGAATACACAAATATTCTTGGCGTAATGCATGGATAATTGTGGTGCGTGATACTTAAAGAATATCCTTGGTAGTAGTGCGAGGGGTGATTCGATGATGTGGATTATTTATTAAAATTTGAGTCCAAATGATAAAAGTGATGAAAAACCTTCTAAATCATAAAAGATAGTAGATTTTATTCTCTATTTGACTCTTTTAATGGATTTCTTGTTCATTGCCAGATTAAACTTGATAGTTGTTATATTGTATCGGTTTAACATTGTTGGAGACTAATGATAATTTATTACGCATTATCTTAGTCATAATATTTCCCTTTGGGCTAGTTGAGCTCACCCTTTCTTCACCGCTTCTCTTGAGAAATGAGAATATAAATTTGGGACAGTCGGGGAATGGAGTGATGGTCCAGAGGATAGCATTAGTAGTCTTCACTATTCTGTGAAATAGTGTGATAATAATTGTAATGAGGACTCATTTTGAGTTTGTATAATCTCTAGTAGATAATATTTGTATTCAAACTCACGTTTATGTTTTGTCGTATTATACCTGCGACGGTTGTATTAGTAAGTTGTATTTGAATTCTATACCATGTATCTGGCGACCCAAGATGGGTGATGTATACCTAATTTTGGGGGCGTCACAAATTAAGTATATCACTTATAATTAATTATATGATAAAGATCATCATATTTGTCAATTTAAATTTAAGACGTTTAACATTACTCACATATTACTACTTTTTTCATCAATATTAAAATATTTTGGATATTAGACTAAAAGATTGGCGCATCAAAATATTTTAATATTGATGAATTTAAAAAGAAAAAAATTATTTAAAAAAATAATAATAATATAAAATGATAAAAAAAATACATCTTCAAATTCATCATCGAAATCGTTTGTCATCCTTCAATGCTAAATTAAAAAATCGATAGTCTAAGGATGAATATTTAACAAAAATATATCTTAAAAATTTATAAATGATAACATTATTACATAATCAATTATCTATATATCTATATATCATATATCTACATATATTATAAAACCCCAAATATTTAATAAATGAAATTTAATTTCCTCTAATTATTATTTTGAAATAGTAAGGGTTGATGTGATTAATGTGGATAGTTATGGGTAAAATACATAAATATTTCAAAATGTGGTTATAAAATATTCATTGTTGTTTAGGGAATATTAGTTTGGTCGTGGAATATTAAATCTTTCGAGGAATATTAAATGCGACGAAGTATGACCATGTGTGGAGCCCATAACTAAAAGCGATTGGATGAAGAAAGCGACAAATATAAGTAGTTTAAAAATAACTTGGCGTAGTTGTTACTGAATTATCTTGTTAAAATACTCGGTTGTTAAAACACGATGGCACGCGGTATTGCACCAATTATTGATTCTTACGTGAAAGGCACTACTCAATAATGGTTACGATAATTCTTTATTCGTTATTTTATTTTATTGATTCAATAATTCTTTGTGTTGATATTTTATATTATTGTTGTTTCAATAATTGTCCTTCTACGATTATTTTTCATTATCGAAGCAATAATTCATATTATCTCTAATAATATTATTAGATAACATTATTGGTAATGTCTAGAAAGTTACATCTAAGGAGAGGTTTGGTCACCTAATTGCCGCCATGAGGAGAAATTCTTATTGGAAAGCCCCTCTTTCACAGGAAGCGCACTTTTGTCAATATTGTGATTACCGTAATATTATTTGTGAATAATTAATTATTGATTCATATGATGAGGAAAATATTGATTTTATATGGATATAGATGGAGAAAATTTTAATGTGACAATTGTTGAAAATTGAAATTTTATCTTTTTACGATAAAATAATTCATTTAAATATATATATTATTATATTTTAATAATATAATAATGGTGATATTTTTACAACGAATGTGGGATATATGAGTATCTGAGGAGGAAGAGTATTTTGTTGCAATAAATGTTTAAAACATGTTAAACATGTCGGTGGACCCCATTTCTTGATTTGAAATTTGATTATAGCACAGTAAAATCGTCTGTTTATGGATTTCGGTCAATTTCTGCTTTGGAATTTGGAAAAACTTTCTTCTGCAAAGTTGTATAGAATTGAATTTCCTATAAAAAGTTGCGAGATTCGAATTTTCTGACAAAAGGGCTATTTATTATGAATTATTGAAGTTCTGAAGCTCCAAAATAATTAATTTTTAGAAGTTTTAAATATTTTTTTTAATAAAAACGTTTTTCTCACTTTTCTAGAAGATAAGCATGTGGGATATGTTAGAAATCTGATTTTCCAAGGAGGCGTATGAAATTTATTATTAATAATATATTTTAATAAATTTTCTACTTTGGTGTTCTAAGCCTTTTCCTATAAATAGGGTGCTTAGGTTAGAATTGAAAATCACACATTAAAATTGAAGTTTTCTCTCTATATTATCGAGTATTCTTGTGAGTATTTTGAGTATACTTTGAGTATTGCTATACGATCAAGTTCAAGTCATAGCTTATATCCTGTTTTTAATTTAGAAGTATAAATCTTTAGAGGTAAGGGATATTATTTTTTTTTAAGTAATGATATTATTTCTTCAATATCATTATCTTTGAAATATTGATCTGAAGTTTTTATCAAATTTGGAACTTTTGGTGTCGGATTTACTATTCACGTATACGTACTTATTCACGTATCTTGATACTTATTCACGAATCACGGCATTATTCATTGAAAAATGAAAATTTTCCTTTTAAATCAAAATATCTATTCGGATACTAGCTTTGATTGTATCCATGTTTTGATCATTCTTGAATTTTACACCACTGTGATTATTTTTGAGGTATTTTTTGGACATGGATAAAACAAAGTACGAATCCTTAATCCTTAATCCTTGTCATTTTGTTTCCTTTGGATTCATTCCTTTAAAAATATTTTCATCATCCTCGGTCTTAAATGATAATATTATTGAATATCTTTGGCTTTTGTAGTACAAAGATGAATGATTTCGATGAATATCTTTGGCCGTAGTGCAAAGATGAGCAGTGTTTAGATGAACATGACCAATTAATGAATATCTTTGGCACAGTAGTGCAAGATGAATATTTGATTTCGGAGATATATATTGATTGATGTTACGAGGGATAAAAGATAGGCGATGAACTTTTAAATTCATACATAGAAGATAGTAGTTTGCATTCTCTCTTAACTCTTCTAATGAATTATTATTTCATTGCGAATATTGATTTAAAACTTGTTGTCTATTGTATTCTATTAGATTTTTCCTGTTGAAGACTAACGATAATTTTGTTGTATATTATCTTAGTCATAATATTCTTTTTTGGGCTAGTTGAGCTCACCCTTTTCCTTTTGTTCCATTTTTCTTCTCGGGAGGCGAGAATGTAAGCGAGTACGAGTGGGGTATGGAATGATGGTTATAGAGAGAGTTGTTTAGTAGTCCTCACCATTTTTGTAAAATAATGTATCAATAAATGTGATGAGGATTTATTTGGGTATAGATATTGTCTAGAAGATAATATTTGTATTCAAACTCACAGTTTTACTATTGTAATGATAAAGTTGTAGTTGTTTCTGTACCGTGTATTGACAACTCAGAATGGGTGATGTATACCTATTTTGGGGGCGTCACATATATAATAAGACAATATTTAGTTTTGTGGTCTTCAATATTTGGTATGAGTTTAGAATTTAACTAGAAGTAAAACACTTTTTACCTTCCTATACAATTCTAGGATTAATTTAATTAGAATTACAACTCTCTTTATGATATTACAAACTTTAATATTAACTTATTATTTTACAATAATTTTATTTTTTTTATAAGAATCCGTTATTTACTTAGTCATATTTTTAACTTAAAAATCATATTTAGGAGTTTAGTTCAAAATTTTACTCAACTTTAGTCTCTAAATGACTATATATTAAAATATTACGACTACATAATAATTAATATTAAAACATATTATATGTATATTAGAAATATATTAATGATTACTTTGATTCTGAATTCTATTAATATAGAAGACCTAATTTAGTTTATTAATTTTACAAAACAATTATAACTTATATATTAGTTAATTATTAAAATTTAGTTAGCTAGCTTTTAAAACTAAAATCATAATGTCACTCATTATTCTACAATAATTATATTCCTAAATAACTATATATTAAAAATATAATTATTACAAAATATATTAATGATTAAACTTTACTAAACAACTTTATTTCATATAGGAGACATTTAATTAATTAATACTAAAAATTACGATATATATATATATATATATATATATATATATATATATTACATTTAAGTTTTTAGGTTTTCACTCAACTTTAAACTCTAAAATGAATATTTATGTGAGTATTTCATAATTGTATGTGATATGTAACCATTCGTTATTTAAGCAAAAATTTGTAATCATTTTAATAATAATAGTAAGTTAATTTGAAATACAAAAATATATTTTATAATCATTATATGTAAAATAAATACAAAATTTAAAATAATTTTTTTTTAAAAATAATCACGTGCTTCGCGCGTGACATTTAGCTAGTCATGGTATAATTAATGAAAATGGAGTAATGACTATACATTAATTTTGATATCCCAATTTTAATACCCTCTTTAGCACCCTAATGTACAAGATCATATGGAAAGTGCAATTATATCAGTTACTATTTTAAATTGCCTGCCTACGGATAGAGAGACAAGAGGCTCCATTCCTCCTTATTCACAGAAGTCTTGCTCTTCCCCAGCTCGCCTATATCTCATTATGTACCTTACAATAATGGATGACAAACACAGGTTTGTGTATGTTGTATTAATTGATACTTCTCTGAAATTTAACTAGTACACTTAGAAGGGGTTGAATAAGTGTGGGAGCACTCTATGATCAATTTTTAAACTTTAAATTAAATTATTAAATTCAGGCTACTATATTGATGAATTCAGCTTGCTGAATTAATATGGCCTACTGAATTGACTGATTATTTTTTAAGAAAATATCCTGCTTAATTTATAACTTAAATAAAATACTTGGTGTTAAAGAATTATCGTAATATAATGTAAATATTCAAATTTTAATTATTAAGATAATTAAATAGCTTATGTGAGTAATTAAAGTAAAACAAATAATAAAATCAACACCAAGATTTTTTACGTGGTTCAGCTATTACCCTCTATAATAATAGCCTAGTCCACGTCCAATACCAACTAGTATTAGAGACTCACTTTATTTATTTATTTATAAATAAACACTGATTACAAAACAGATTTTTACAATAAATTAATAACAATTAATTCCTCTTGAGCACTCTTGCTCCTTGTGCACCTATGCACTCTTCAAGCACCTTTGCTTCCTTGAACTTGTTTGTAAACATTTTCTCTAATCCATTAGGATTAACACTTTTAGACTACACTTAGTCTAAACAGAAAATTCAATACAAATATAGAGGTCTATGATCAATGCAAGAATAATAAATTTAACAATTAAAGGCTTAACTATATGCAATGATCAATTAGCACAAAGCTATAAACAATTAAATCTTACCCAAATACCAGCTCAAAAATATCAGAAATTAATTGCTTAGTTACTCAACGTTTGCACAAATCCAATCAAGTTGCTCAATAATATCAGTGATTGGTGCAAGAATAAATTCGTGAGTTGTATTTTTCATACATGAAAATACTATTTTTATAGCCCACAATATTTTACTGTTAATTATAGATATGTTCTGTTTTGTTCAAATAATCAAATGACATATAAATCCACAATAACAAAGAAGGTGAACGTTTAAATGATATTTATCCAAATAACAGAATCAATCCTTTTTACTGTTATACTATTGGGATAATTTCAAAGCACCTTTAAGAGATAACTCATTACATAATTGCTTTGACTTTATCTCTCCATATAAAAGTGGTGTGTAGCAACTAAAGTGGCGTATGACATCACACTACTTTTCCAATAATCAAGGTTTTCAAAGTTCCAAGATATTCATCATTATTACTCCTTGAAAATCGCATATGCACTCATCACTTTTTACACGGTTGTATAGCTACTTTTCTAGGCATGCATAATACATAGAAATCCACGTGTAGCTAAATTCAATATATAACCCAAGTGTATGTATACCAATTTATAATAACATGCATACGAAACATAAATCAAATATATACATGTAACATATATCAAGTAATAAAATATTAATTCATTTTGTACTTGATGTTATATATTAATCTGATATCAATATATTAATATTTAGAAAAATCTTTTTCATTAGATTTTAAATTATTTTTTATTTAAGACATATAACAAAATACAAATGATATGTCCTAGAGCCTTTAAATGAAAAATCAATTATTATGTAATTGACTTTACACTTTTATTTCCTAGTAAAGAAAAATTCTTCGCCCTCTTGAATATCCAATTAATGTTCCTTATCATCAGATACCTGAAATGCCATAAAACAATATAGCATACGAATAATTCACCATCAAAACTTAAAGATAAAATATGACTAGGTCAACATTCTCTCTTCTAAAAAGTAAATTTGTTTTGACTTTTTGATGTTAAACATTACTCCAGCAGTTCCTTTTTAATTAAAGTTTGAAGGTTTTGCATATAGATTAAAAAATACAATTAATACTTTTGTTTGAATGACTAAGTATGAAGCCACCAAAATAGGTATACATCACCCATCTTGAGTCGCCAAATACATGGTACAAAATTCAAATACACTTAATAATACAACTATCGTGTAAAATACGATAAAACATAAACTGAGAGTTTTAATACGAATATTGTCTTTTAGACAGTATTCAACTCAAATGGAGTCTTCAATACATTTATTATCACACTATTTCATGGAATAGTGAGGACTACTAATGCTATCATCTGGACTGTCACTCCGTTCCCCGACTAGTCTCAGCTACGTTCTCATTTCCTGAAGAGAACAATGAAAGCAATAGGGTGAGCTCAACTAGCCCAGTAAGAAATATTTTGACTAAGATAATGCAGAATAATTTATCGTTAGCCTTCAACAGTGTTATACTGATAAAATATAACAAACATCAAGTTTAAATACAGCGGAATAACCAATCCATTAGAAGAGTCATGTGACGCCCCCAAAATAGGTATACATCACCCATCTTGAGTCGCCAAATACATGGTACAAAATTCAAATATAACTTAATAATACAACTGTCGTGTGACATACGACAAAACATAAACTGAGAGTTTTAATACGAATATTGTCTTTTAGACAGTATTCAACTCAAATGGAGTCCTCAATATATTTATTATCACACTATTTCATAGAATAGTGAGGACTACTAATGCTATCATCCGGACCGTCACTCCGTTCCCCGACTAGTCCCGGCTACGTTCTCATTTTCTAAAGAGGACAATGAAAGCAAAAGGGTGAGCTCAACTAGCCCAGTAAGAAATATTATGACTAAGATAATGCAGAATAATTTATCATTAGCCTTCAACAGTGTTAAACTGATAAAATATAACAAACATCAAGTTTAAGCTGCGTTGAATAAGCAATCCATTAGAAGAGTCAAGTAGAAATAAAATCTACTATCTTCTATGATTTAAAAGGTTTTTCATCACTTGTATCATTGAGACTCGACAATAAATAATCCACATCATCCTCGTACTACGACGATGATATTCATTAGTATCACGACCACAAATTATCCATACACTACGGGCCCAAAGATATTCGCGTTTTCATCAATGGTCATGATCATGCCATAAAACAATTTATCTTTGCACCTTTGGCCGAAGAGAATCCATGGCTATAATCATACCAAAAACTGTCAATCAATGCACTAAGGGCGATGAGGACTTTTACCACATCATTTGTAACATTACGGTCATGATTATCTTAAGATAATCCTGGTCATAATCATACCAAGTCCATCTACATGCATACAAAGCCACATATGACTTTCAACATAATATAATCATGAGGATGATGACGTTGATATAAGAAATCAATAAAACAAGTTCAAGGATAAATTTTAAAATTTATAATTTAATTTATCCGAAATCAATAACGCCAAAACTGGCGTCGACATGATCTTTGCTTTGTGGAGTAAAATTCAAGAATAATATTGTATCAAAAATAATTTGGACCGAAAAGTAATCAATTTTTGTCATGAATAGTACCCCGGGAGAATAGTAACTGAGTGAATAGTACTCGTGAATAGTAACTTTGGGAATAGTAATCCCGTGAATAGTAACTTCAGCATAAAAAAGTTACAACTTATCAAGAATGCTCAGAATAATATTTTCATGAAAAGATACTGGATGAAGCGCAAATATCAAGGATATTCTACTAATTTCATAGAGTATAGAAGCCAAAATTTTAACAAATGAGTATAGAATGAAGATCAAAACATGGATACAATCAATGATAGTAACCATAATAGACATCTAGGACGAAAAAGAGAACATTTTATTTTTCGGTGAATAGTGCGATATACGTGAATAGTGCCGTATACGTGAATAGTAATCCCAACACAAAAAGGTAGAAATTCAACAATAAAACTCATATCAATAATTCGACATAATGATATTGAAGAAAATAATATCATTTACGAAGAGAATAACATCCCTTACAACTGTTGAATAAAAATAATATTCCAACGAATATTCAATGAAGATAATATTCCTACGAATATTGAATGAAGATAATATTCTTTATGAATATTGAACAAAAATAATATTCATACGAATATGAAAAATAATATCTCTCCAGAATATGAAATAAATAATACCCCTTACCTCGAAAAATAGTACTTTTGGCTGGAATATCAGATATAACGCTGAAAGGAACTTGCAACGAATAGCAACACTCAAAGTATCAAAATACTCACAAGAATACGATCAATAATATAGAGAGAGAAGATTTTAGTTTCTGGTGTGATTTTCAATTCTAACTTAAGCATCCTATTTATAGGAAAATGCTTAGAGCACCAAAGCAGAAAATTTAATAAAATATTAAAGTATTTATTTTATTTTCCTACTCACACCTTGCCATCTGATTTTAGCAACTAACACATGCAAGTGGGTGTGATGCCCCCAAAATAGGTATACATCACCCATCTTGAGTCGCCAAATACATGGTACAAAATTCAAATACAACTTAATAATACAACTGTCGTGTAGTATACGACAAAACATAACTGAGAGTTTTAATAAGAATATTGTCATCTAGACAATATCCACACTCAATGGAGTCCTCTTTACATTTATTGTCACACTATTTAATGTAATAGTGAGGACTACTAATGCTATCATCTCGATAGTCACTCCGTTCCCCATTAGTCCCTGAACGTTCTCATTTCACGAAGAAAAGCGGTGAAAGAAAGGGTGAGCTCAACTAGCCCGATAAAAATATTATGACTAAGATAATGCAAAATAATTTATCGTTAGCCTTCAACGATGTTTAAACCGATAAAATATAACAAACATCAAGTTTAAGCTGCGGTGAACAAGCGATCCATTGGAAGAGTCAAGTAGAGAATAAAATCTACTATCTTCTATGATTTAAAAGGTTTTTCATCATTTTTATCATTTGAGGCTCGACAATAAATAAACCACATCAACCCCGCATTTCTGCCAAGGATATTCATTAGTATCACGACTACAAATTATCCATTACACTACGGGCCAGGAAATTCGTGTATTCATCAATGGTCATGATTATGCCAACAAGCGTCCATCAATGCACTACGGGCCAATGAGGACTTTTACCACATCATTTGTAACATTACGGTCATAATTATACCGAATAATCCTGGTCATAATCATACCAAGTCCATCATACGCACTTCTGAGGCCACAGATGACTTTCAACATATTATAAACATGAGGATGATGACAATTCAAAAAACAAGTTCAAGAATAAATTTTAAAGATTTATAAGTTAATTTATCCCGAACTCAATAACGTCTAAATTGTCAACATGATCTTTGCTTTGTGAAGTAAAATTCAAGAATGCTCGAAAGAATATTTCCATGAAAAGATCTTTGGATGAAGCACAAATATCGAGGATATTCCACTAATTTCATGGAGTATAGAAGCGAAACTTTAACCAATCGAGTATAATAGAATATATGAAACCGCAAATGGATTTTTGCCGCCATGCGGTAATCCACGCTTGCATGATTATTCAAATGTAATAATAAAGAATGGAATAACGAAGAATTCACCAGCGTGCATAATCCGCATGCAGACGGAGTTTATACCAACGAGTAATAATAAAGAATGGAACTAGGTCATGCGTAACTTGCATGCATGACAGATATTCCAACGAATAATAAAGAATGGAATCGGGTCTTGCGTAATCCGCACGACAAGATATTCCAACGAATAATAAAGAACGAAACCAGTGTCATGCGTAATCCGCATGCGAGATAGGATATTCCAATGATTAATAAAGAATAGAACTCGGTCATCGCGCATAAACCGCATAGGCGAGGATGTTCCAAATGTAATAATAAAGAATGGAATAATGAAGAATTTCACCATGTATGCGGTGCCAGCCAGGCAAAGTTATTCCAACATAATGATAGAGAATGGAATAACAGAGAAATTTCACCATGTATGCGATACTTCGCATAGACAGGTTATTCCAACATAATGATAAAGAATGGAATAACAGAAGTTCTCTTCATGAATATGAACGAAATAATACCCCTTACGAGTACAACAAATAATATCCCTTACCTTAGAAAATCTTAATACTGGAGTAGTGAAGTAGCATGATACTTTTCATCTTTCTCTCTATAGTTTCTCTCTCTAGAGTTTCAATGAATTCATAAGAAATAATGAAGGAATGAACTTCTATTTATAGGAGAATGGACTGAATAGTAACTAATTCATGAACGGTCCATATTGATTTACTTTTAAATGGACGGTCCATATTGATTTACTATTAAAACTTAAAGCAACGGTCCATACTGATTTACTATTAAAACTTTAAACCAGCGATCCATATTGATTTACTATTATAACTTTCCACCAGCGGTCCATATTGATTTACTATTATATCTTCAATCAACGATCCATATTGATTTACTATTATAATTTTAACCAATGGTCTGAAAAATTAGCACATCTCCTCATAGAATAATATTGTACCCAAAAATAATTTGGACCGAAAAGAAATATGTTTTTCGGGTGAATAATACCCCATGAATAGTAACTTATGAATAGTAACTCGTGAATAGTACTCTGACACGAAAAGTTCCCCGAATACCTAATTGAACAATATAACCTCCAGACATCAATTATTATCGAAATAAATGTCGATTTCCACTAACACAAATAATTTCAACACAATGGAACTATCAAATTCATCTTTAATCAACACGAACTTATTCATTATTAATATTATAACTCACAATATTTAACAACCAGGTCATTCCCAGGAAAGAGGGGGCTTTCCAATAAGAATTTCTCCTGTTAGGCGCGCTTGATTAGGTGACCAAACCTCTCCTTGATGAACTTCAGACATTGCAAATATTGAAATTTAATAATATGAATAACTTTGTCGTCTCAATTATTGATTTAATAATATAACATATTATGTAGATGATATCTTGAAAAATAATCGAATCAATAATATGAGAGATTTGATGCAGCAATTACTATAGCAATAATTGAGTATAACTGAGTAACTTCTTACGTAAGCATCAATAATCAATACCGTGTGCTACTATGCAACCCTGTGTATTACTGTACTTTTACTACCGAGTAGTTCAATAGTTTTAACGGTAACACTTCCGCCGTTATTTTATAAAAAGATAATTCTGTCATTTTCTTACTACGATAATACTTCCGTTGTGGGTTCAGCAATGATTACGCCGTCGTACGTATATTCCCGACAAAAAGAATATTCCCCGACCAAACAAATATTTTATAAAAACTTGCATACTTTACAAAATTTGTCAATATCACCCACAACTATAATATTATATCAAATCCACACCATAATATTAAAAAAATATTTCGAGAAATTTAAATCTTTATTCATAAAATTTGGGGTCTCACAATCTCCCCTCCTTATGACATTTCGCCCTCAAAATTTATGTACGTACCTGGTATGCTGAATAGGTGAGGATACCTTGACTTCACTTCAAATTCTAACTCTTGAGGTATAACCTTTGAGTGTCGAATATAATCCTTCTTATCCAAAATTTTAACACGTATCTCCTCATACGTTAAATCTTCTGCTATCTCGTCTAGTTCTAATTTAATATTGTGGTTCGGGTCATCCACATATTTATGTAACATCGATACGTGAAAAATGTTATAAACACGCGACATACTTGGCGGTAAAATGAGTCTATAGGCCACAGTTCCTACTCGATCGAGGATTTCAAATGGGCCAATAAAATCGAGGGTTGAGATTTCTTCTCTTCATCGATTCTTGCTTCTAGAATAACGCCCTCTTTAACCTTCTTCTTCACATTCATCAACTCTGAATCTGTAGCTTGAGTGACATTAACTTTATCGATTAAAGTCGGTTCTAATCGTATATTCGCTATCTTCACATAGGTTCGTATATTCGCACTCGTAAATGCATACAATCTTCTAGTCAACGCGTCAGCTACCACGTTTGCTTTTCCACGATGATATTGAATGGTATAATCGTAATCTTCAACAGCTCGAGCCAACTTCTTTGGCGCATTATATGTTCGTTTTGGTTGAAGAAATATTTAAGGGTTGAAGAAATGGGTTTTGTACTGGGGTCAATACAAAATTCAATTTCATGCTCTAGGGGTAGGCTAAGAAGTCTTCAAGAATACATCAGGAAATTTATTAACAATAGCAATATCATTCAAAACTGTGACTCTCATCCAAGACTTGGATAACACGTCACATTGATACCTATCAACTTGCCATCGTCATTCACAACGTCCCCTATAGAAAGTCTGGCTTCGGTGCATTCCACACAACGAAGTCAACAATGAAAGGACCGAGGCTCTTTACTTATGGCTTGATATGACAATGATTGACTTTAGTTGTTTGATTTCTTGAATTCGCATAACAGGTTGGTTAGGAATATGAAAGCTAACAACCTTACGAAAAGCTTGATGAGTAGTTAACCAATCGATCCATAAAATCACATCAAAGGCAAGTATTTTCAAATAGATAAGATCGACAGGTAACGTGAAAGTGTTAATTTGAATCAACAAGATTTATAAACAGTGGAGGTAACGAAGGTTTCTACTAACGAAGTTTCAACCAATAAGTCAAAGTCTAATTTCTCTGGAGTTAAATTTAAACGTTGAGTGCAAACAAGAGAGATAAAAGAATGGGTAGAACCGGAATCTAATAAGGTATAGACTTCACAAGAATTTATAATTAACTTACCCGGGATAACTTCATTCGGGTTCCTCGACAAACACTCTCACTTAAACTATCGGCTTTGACTTGTCTGAGGCATCCTTTGGTATCACTATCCCAGCTGGACTTGACTTTGGTGCATGACAAAATCGGGCTAGGTGACCTTCTCTTCTTGAATTTTTCACTTCTATTATCTTGGCCATGATTACCACCGAAGTGGTTACCATTCTTGGCATGATAATTTCCCCCACGATGGTTATCATTGTTCTGATGGTCGTTGCCACCGGTACGATTGTTATCGTGTTGGTGCTCATTATCCTAGGTATTGATCGTTGGTAACTCAACGGTCTCATGTGCTTCATTGCTGATCTCAACATTTTTAGATGCCATTTTCAAACACTGTCACAAAACAAGGGTTAATTAACATGCCACATATTATCCCTATACTATGACCGACCAATTAAATACCACATAAACTTAGGTAGGTCATACTAGCGAAGGAATTCCCCGTCTCTCCCCTCTTAGTTCTTGTCTCACATCTCAGCTAGGGATCATATCCCTAAGCTCTGATACCAACTGTGACACCACTAAAATAGGTATATATCACCCATCTTGAGTCGCCAAATACATGGAACAAAATTCAAATACAACTTAATAATACAACTGTCGTGTAGCATACGACAAGACATAACTGAGAGTTTTAATAAGAATATTATCATCTAGACAATATCCACACTCAATGGAGTCCTCATTACATTTATTGTCAAACTATTTAACAGAATAGTGAGGACTAGTAATGCTATCATCTGGACCGTCACTCCGTTCCTCGACTAGTCCCGGCTACGTTCTCATTTCCTGAAGAGAACAGTGAAAGAAAGGGTGAGCTCAACTAGCCCAGTAAGAAATATTATGACTAAGATAATGCAAAATAATTTATCGTTAGCCTTCAACAGTGTTAAACTGATAAAATATAACAAACATCAAGTTTAACTGCAGCGAAACAAGCAATCCATTAGAAGAGTCAAGTAGAGAATAAAATCTACTATCTTCTATGATTTAAAAGGTTTTTCATCACTTTTATCACTGAGACTCAGCTTAATAAATAAACCACATCATCCCTGCACTACGGCCAAGGATATTCATTAGTATCACGACCACAAATTATCCATGCACTACGGGATAAGGATATTCGTGTATTCATCAATGGTCATGATCATGCCAACAACTGTCCATCTATGCACTACAGGCCACATATGACTTTCAATATATTATAAACATGAGGATGATGACAATTCAATAAAACAAGTTCAAGAATAAATTTTAAAGTTTTATAAGTTCATTTATCCTGAACTCAATAACGTCCAAATTGTCAACATGATACTGCTTTGTGAAGTAAAATTCAAGAATGCTAAGAAGAATATTTTCATGAAAAGATACTGGATGAAGCGCAAATATTAAGGATATTCCACTAATTTCATGGAGTATAGAAGCCAAAACTTTAACCAACTGAGTATAATAGAATATATGAAACCGCAAATGGATTTTTGCCTTTGCCATGCGGTAATCCACGTGAGCAGATTATTCCAATGTAATAATAAAGAATGGAATAATGAAGAATTCACGGTGCGTATGTAAGTCGCATGCATGAAAGTTATTCCAATGTAATAATAAAGAATGGAACTAGGTCAATACGTAACCCGCATACGCATGTGATATATTCCAACAGTAATAATAAAGAATGGAATCAGTCTTGCGTAATCCGCACAGACATGATATTCTAACAGAATAATAAAGAACGGAACCAGGTCATGCGTAATCCGCACAGATAGGATATTCCAACAGAATAATAAAGAATGGAACCAGGTCATACATAAACCGCACAGAGAGGATGTTCCAACATAATGATAAAGAATGGAATAACAGAGGAATTTCACCATGTATGCGATACTTCGCATAGACAACTTATTCCAACATAATGATAAAGAATGGAATAACAGAAGTTCTCTTCATGAATATGAAAGAAATAATATCCATTACGAGTACAAAAAATAATATTCTTTACCTTAGAAAAACTGAATACTGGAGTACTGAAGTAGCATAATACTTTTCTTCTTTCTCTTTGTAGTTTCTCTCTCTAGAGTTTCAGTGAATTCGTAAGAAATAATGAAGGAATGAGCTTCTATTTATAGGCGAATGGACTGAATAGTAACTAATTCATGAACGGTCCAGATTGATTTACTTTTAAACGGATGGTCCATATTGATTTACTATTAAAACTTAAATCAACGGTCCATACTGATTTACTATTAAAACTTTAAACCAGCGATCCATATTGATTTACTATTATAACTTTCCACCAACGGTCCATATTGATTTAATATTATATCTTCAACCAACGATCCATATTGATTTACTATTATAATTTCAACCAACGGTCTGAAAAATTAGCACATCTCCTCATAGAATAATATTGTACCCAAAAATGATTTGGACCGAAAAGAAATATATTTTTCGGGTGAATAGTATCCCGTGAATAATAACTCGTGAATAGTAACTCGTGAATAGTACTCCAACACGAAAATTCCCCCGAATACCCTATTGAACAATATAACCTCCAGACATCAATTATTATCGAAATAAATGTCGATTTCCACTAACACAAATAATTTTAACACAATGGAACTATCAAATTCATCTTTAATCAACACGAACTTATTCATTATTAATATTATAACTCACAATATTTAACAACCAGGTCGTTCTCAGGAAAGAGGGGGCTTTCCAATAAGAATTTCTCCCTATCATGCCAATTGATTAGGTGACCAAACCTCTCCTCGATGAACTTCTAGACATTATAAATATTGCAATTTAATAATATGAATAACTTTGTCGTCTCAATTATTGATTTAATAATATAACATATTATGCAGATGATACTGTGACAATAATCGAATCAATAATATAAGAAATTTGATGCAGCAATTACTATAGCAATAATTGAGTATAATTGAGTAATTTCTTACGTAAGCATCAATAATCAATACAGGTGTCTTTACCATGCAACCACACGACATTCTTTGTACTTTTTACTACCGAGTAGTTCAACAGTTTTAACGGTAACACTTCCGCCGTTATTTTATAAAAAGATAATTCTGTCATTTTTTTACTACGACAATTCTTCCGTTGTGGGTTCACCAATGATTATGCCGTTGTACGGATATTCCCGACAAAAAGAATATTCCCCGACCAAACGAAAATTTTATAACAACTTGCATACTTTACAAAATTTGTAAATATCACCCACAACTATAACATTATATCAAATCCACACCATAATATTAAAAAAATATTTCGAGAAATTTAAATCTTTATTCATAAAATTTGGGGTCTCACAATCTCCCCTCCTTATGACATTTTGCCCTCGAATTTTACGTACGTACCTGGTATGTCGAATAGGTGAGGATACCTTGACTTCACTTCAAATTCTAACTCTTGAGGTATAACCTTTGAGTGTCGAATATAATCCTTCTTATCCAAGATTTTAACACGTATCTCCTCACACGTTAAATCTTCTGCTATCTCGTCTAGTTCTAATTTAATAATGTGGTTCGTGTCATCCACATATTTATGTAACATCGATACGTGAAAAATATTATAAACACGCGACATACTTGGCGGTAAAATGAGTTTATAGGCCACAGTTCCTACTCGATCGAGGATTTCAAATGGGCCAATAAAATCGAGGGTTGAGATTTCTTCTCTTCATCGATTCTTGCTTCTAGAATAACGCCCTCTTTAACCTTCTTCTTCACATTCATCAACTCTGAATCTGTAGCTTGAGCGACTTTAACTTTATCGATTAAAGTCGGTTCTAATCGTATATTCGCTATCTTCACGTAGGTTCGTATATTCGCACTCGTAAACGCATATAATCTTCTAGTCAACGCGTCAGCTACCACGTTTGCTTTTCCACGATGATATTGAATGGTATAATCGTAATCTTCAACAGCTCGAGCCAACTTCTTTGGCGCATTATACGTTCGTTTTGGTTGAAGAAATATTTAAGGGTTAAAGAAATGAGTTTTTTACTGGGGTCAATACAAAATTCAATTTCACGCTCTTGGGGTAGCCTAAGAAATCTTCAAGAATACGTCAGGAAATTTATTAACAATAACAATATCATTCAAAACTGTGACTCTCATCCAAGACTTGGATAACACGTCACATTGATACCTATTAACTTGCCATCGTCATTCACAACGTCCTCTATAGAAAGTCTGGCTTCGGTGCATTCCACACAAGGAAGTCAACAACGAAATGACCAAGGCTCTTTACTTATGGCTTGATATGACAATCACTACAAGAAAAAAGCTTAAGTCCGACGGATTATTCCGTCGGAATTACTCCAATTCGGTCAAAATTACATTATTACCGACGGAAATATCCGTCAGATATTCAGTCGTAAATATTCACGTCGAAAATAAGATTCATCATAAGTTTTGTCGGAAATTACATATCTTCGACGGACGTATCTCCGACGGATGTACGTAGAGCATTAACTATATTCGACCGAATATATAGGACAAAACTTTTCGTCAAATATAATAGTACATAAGTTCGACGGATACATTCCCTCGGAATTATCTTATGTCCGACTGAAAAATAGAATAACCCATCAATCATTAAAATTGGCTAATTATTAAATTCGACGGAATTTGCGTCGGAGATAGGGTGTTTACGATGGATACGTTGCGTCGAAGATAACGTATGCTCGACTGAAATTAGGATATTTTGGAATTTATTAAAAATTACTTATTTGTTACTTAGAGGAAATTCAACATGAATTACCTTATTCCGTGGAATTAACTATCCTTTTTTAAATCTGATTTTAAAAGTTCGGTTCGGTGTTTAAACCCATTAATGTACCTGTAACCTGTCAGAACCCAATACACAGTAATATAAACCTGTATCTCACATTCAAATATGCAACGTAGCACTAAAACTTAATCTTCAACTCATTATCATTCACAATCAATTCAAATATCCACCAAAACGTATTATAAGCTAACCAATTACAAGTATAATTAATTGACCATAAATGTTAAACAATATAATTTACAATAGTTGTACATGTAACGCCCCCAAAATATGTATACAACACCCATTTTGAGTCGTCAATAACATGGTACAGAAACAGCTACAACTTTATTAATACAACATAAAAACTGTGAGTTTAAATACAAATATTGCCATCTAGACAATATTCATACCCAAATAAGTCCTCATTACAATTATTGGTACAATATTTTACAAAAATGGGGAGGACTACTAAAACAACTTCCTAGAACCTTCATTCCATACCCCGACTAGTACTCGCTACGTTCTCGCCTCTTGAGAAGAAAAATAGAACAAAAAAGAAAAGGGTGAGCTCAACTAGCCCAGTAAAGAATATTATGACTAAGATAACATAGAACAAATTATCGTTAGTCTTCAACATGGAAAAATCTAATAGAATACAATAGACAACCAATTTTAAATCAATATTCGCAGCAAAAATAATAATTCATTAGAAGAGTTAAGTAGAGAATGCAATCTACTATCTTCTATAAATGAATTTAAAATTTCATCGTCGATATTTTTAACATTAATCAATATATATCTGGAATTAAATATTTATCTTTGCACTACAGGCCAAAGATATTCATCAGTTAGTCATGTTCATCTTTGCACTACAGCCCAAAGATATTCATCAAAAAAATCATTCATCTTTGCACTATATGCCAAAGATATTCAGTAATATCATCATTTAGGACTGAGGTTGATGAAAAATATTTTAAAGAAAACGAATCCAGTGAAACAAAAGAATAAATATTAAGGATTCGTATTTCAGCTATTCCATGTCCAAAAATACCTCATAAATAATCATAGTGGAGTAATATTTAAGAATGATCAAAACATAGATACAATCATAGCTAGTATCCATAATAGATATTTTGGACGAAAAATGAAAATTTAATTTTTTCTGTGAATAGTGTCGTATTCGTGAATAGTGCCGTATACGTGAATAGTGCTGTATACGTGAATAGTAACCCTGACACAAAAAGTTCCAAATTTGATAAAAAGTTCAAACCAATATTTCGGCATAATAAAATTTGAATAGTTAAAATTATTATTGCTTCAATCTTCGCCATGTCGACAGATACTCCATGTTTTGACACCACATGCCTAAGGAATGCTACTTCCTCAAGCCAGAACTCGCATTTCTTTAACTTGGCCTATAGCTTATTTTCACGAAACCTTTGGAGTACCAGCTTCAAATGGTGCTCATGATCTTCACGGCTTTTGGAATATATGAGGATGTCATCAATAAAGACAACAATGAACTAATCCAAATATTCCTTAAATACTCGGTTCATCATATCCATGAAAGCCGCAAGAGCATTAGTCAATCCAAAAGACATGACTAAGAATTCATAATGCCCGTACTGAGTTCTGAAGGCAGTCTTTGGAATATCCTCAGTTCTAATCTTCAGCTGATGATATCCAGAACGAAGATCAATTTTTGAAAAGAATTGTGCTCCTTGCAACTGGTCAAACAGGTCATCAATACGAGGTAGCAGATACCTATTCTTAACAGTGACATGGTTTAATTCCCGGTAGTCGATACAAAGTCGCATACTCTCATCTTTCTTCTTTACAAATAAAACAAGAGCACCCCAAAGAGATGTACTAGGACGAATAAAACCGATGTCCAATAACTCCTGTAGTTGGACCTTTAACTCTTGAAGTTCAATAGGAGCCATTCGATATAGGGTTTTAGAAATGGGCTTTGTATCAGGTTCAAGATCAATAAAGAATTCAACTTCACATTCTAGGGGTAGACCAGGAAGTTCTTCAGGAAATACGTCAGGAAAGTCAATAACAACAGGAATATTATTCAAATCTGACGTGTCTTTATTCAAATCCATAACATGGGCTAAGAAAGCTTGACATCCATTTTTTAATAAACGAATAGCTTTATGACTTGATATAACAGTGATTGATTTTAATGGCTTAGTTGCTTAAATTCGCACAACAGGTTGGTTAGGAATATGAAAACTAACAACCTTACGAAAACAATCAATTTTGGCATGATGAGTAGTTCACCAATCAATCCCTAAAATCACATCAAATTAAAGAGATAAGGTCAACAGGTAATGTGATGGTGCCAACTTGGATCAAATAAGATTTATAAACAGTGGATTTGATGAAATGTTTCTCCTAACAGAGTTTCCACAGATAGGTCAAAGTCTAATTTCTCCAAAGTTAAATTTAAATGTTGAGCACAAGCAGGAGAGATAAATGAATGGGTAGCACCGGTATCTAGTAAGGTATAAACTTCACAAGAATTTATGATTAGCTTACCCGTGATCACTTCGTTTGGGTTCCTCGCATTTTGACCAGTCACGACAAACGCTTTTCCAGGAACCGTTGACTTTGACTTTTTGGGGATGACCTTTTGAGTCACGTCCCCAATGAACTTGGTTTATTCTTGTATAATCTCGAGCGATATGTCATTCCTTTCCACAATTATAGCATACGTTGAACTGTTGTGGGCAGTTTGGACTTATATGTCCTTCTTTCCCGCATTTATAGCATATGACCAGTGGTCGTTCTCCTCCCTTGGAACCAGTTGCTGCTGGTCCTGATGTCTTCGCATTGTCATTGTTAAATTTCCTTTTTTTTAAAATCTCCCCCCGACTCGCTTCTTCTATTCTCATGGCCATGATTACCACCAGAGTGGTTGCCGCTCTTGTCCATATTCTTCTTTCTCCACTGGTTATCGTTGTTCTGATGATTGCACACCAGGTATGATCTGGTTGTGGTCCCTCGGTTGGCCGTACTCGTTATCTCGTTCTAATAATTGAGCCTCATTGACAACATCTCGAATAGAGAGAATTTATGAGAAATGAGATATTGACGTATCTTTGGTTTCAAACCTCTCGAAACATCCACGCCACGTTCCTCATTCTCCACCAAATGAGGTGCTGAACACGATAACTCCGCGAACTTCGCCTCGTCTTTGGGACAAATCATGTTGTTTTTGTTCTAATCTAATAAACTCTACCTCCTTCATATAGAACACTTTCGGAAAGTATTTGTCATTGAGCGATTCTGAAATGTCTCCCAAGACATGCTTTGGCCTTGGTTTGGATGGAGTGCGCTTCATGATTCCCACCAAGATGTCGCCTCATTACGGAACATAAAAGTGGCGAATGGAACTTTCTGTTCCTCCGTGCATCCCAAGACATCGAATATCTTGGTAATTTGTTTGACCCACGTCTCCGCCTTAATCGGATCCGGCTTTCCCTAGAATTCTGGTGGTCCCAACTCTTTGAACTGCTTGGCTGTGACCAGCTGTGCATTGCCATTGATTCTTCCTATATTTTGAACAGGAATCTCATTTATCTGGTTTTGCATAAACCGCAAAAAGCTTCTAAACATCTCATCGTTCATCGTCTGCTCAGTGGTGTTGTTTACAGGAGGAACATTGCCAGCCTGTTGCACGTTCTCCTCATTGGTGAGCAAAGGTGTCTCCACGGTCTCATTTACTCCACTGTTAACATTCTCAGTCGACATTCCCAAATACTTCCATAAAACAAGGGTTAATTTAACAAATTAACGTATCACATAATATCCCTATATTATGACCGACCAACAAATAAGCTTAGGCAGGACACACTAGCGAAGGATTTACTCGTCTCTCCCTCCTAGTTCTATTCCCGATCTCATGCCAGAGATCATATCCCTAAAGCTCGATACCAACTGTGGCGCCCCAAAATAGGTATACAACACCCATTTTGAGTCGTCAATAACATGGCATGTAAAGCAACTACAACTTTATTAATACAACATAAAAATCATGAGTTTAAATACAAATATTGCCATCTAGACAATATTCATACCCAAATAAGTCCTCATTACAATTATTGGTACAATATTTTACAAAAATGGTGAGGACTACTAAAACAACTTCCTAGAACCTTTATTCCATACCCTGACTAGTACTCGCTACATTCTCGCCTCCACGAGAAGAAAAATGGAACAAAAAGGAAAAGGGTGAGCTCAACTAGCCCAATAAAAGAATATTATGACTAAGATAACATAGAACAAATTATCCTTAGTCTTCATAGGAAAAATCTAATAGAATACAATAGACAACCCGGTTTTAAATCAATATTAATGTAAAAATAATAATTCATTAGAAAAGTTAAGTAGAGAATGAAATCTACTATCTTACATATATGAATTTAAAAGTTCATCGTCGATATTTTATCCTCGTAACATTAATCAATATATATACTCGAATTAAATATTTATCTTTTTTACTTCTGAGGCGAAAGATATTCATCGATTAATCATGTTCATATTTACACTTTACGGGCCAAAGATATTCATCGAAAAATCATTCATCTTTTTACTTTTACATGCCAAAGATATTCGATAAATATCATCATTTAGGGACCGAGGTTGATGAAAAATATTTTAAAGAAAATGAATCCAAAGAAAACAAAAGAATAAATATTAAGGATTAAGTATTTGAATATTCCATGTCCAAAATACCTAATAAATAATCATAGTGGAGTAAAATTCAAGAATGATCAAAACATAGATACAATCAAAGCTAGTATCCATAATAGATATTTTTGACAAAAAGCGAAAATTTAATTTTTACGTGAATAGTCATAGTATCGTGAATAGTCTTGAGTATCGTGAATAAAGAACTCCCAAACACAAAAAGTTCCAAATTTGATAAAAGTTCAAATCAATATTTTGGCATAATGATATTGAAGAAAATAATATCATTTAAGAAGAAAATAACATCCTCACACGAAAAAAGCATTACTTGAATAATACTTGATATAGTCTTTGAAGGAACTTGCATGAGTATAGCAACACTCAAAGTATCAAAATACTCACAAGAATACGCTCGATAATATAGAGAGAGAAAGAGAGAGAAAACTTTAGTTTTTGGTATGATTTTCAATTCTAACCTAAGCACCCTATTTATAGGAAAATGCTTAGAACACCAAAACAGAAAATTTAATATAATAATATATTTATAAAATAAATTCATGTACACCTCTTGAAAACTTGAATTCAGCCACCAAAGTAGCCCACCATAATGACAAAATGTTTTTCTAACAAAAAATATTTAAAACTTCCAAAAAATGATAATCAATTAATCCGGAACTTCAATAATTCATAATAAATAGCCCTTTTATCAGAAAAATTCAAAACTTATGTCTTTTACATAGGAAATTCCATTATCTACAACTATCTTGAGAAGAAAGTTTTCCAAATTCCAAGCATGAAATTGGCCAAATCCTGAAACAGGAGATTTTACATTTATAATCAAATTTTAGTCGAGAAATTGGGTCCACAAACACACAAAAACATGTGTTAATCATTTAATGCAACAAAATACTATTTCTCCTCATATACTCATATATCTCACATTCATTGTAAAAATATCACCATTATTATATTATTAAAATATAATAATATATTTAAATAATTATTCTATCGAGAAAAAGATAAAATATTAATTTTCAACAATTGTCACATTAAAAATTTTCCATCTATATCCACATAAAATCAATATTTTCCTCATCATATAAATCAATAATTAATTATTCACAAATAATATTACAGAATCACAACATCACAACCGTGACGGTAGTTCGAGGAAAGGGGCTTTCCATAAAGGATTTTTCCTTCTTGGCGCATAATTAGGTGACCAAACCTCTCCTTGAAGCGAGAACTTTCTAGACATTGCCAATAATGTTATCTAATAATATTATTCGGATAATATGAATTATTACTCAGATAATGGAAAATCTTTGTGTAGTGACAATTATTGAAATAACGATAATATAAAATATCAACGTAGCAATTATTGAATCAATAAAATAAAGTATTGAGCAGTAATTCTTTGTAACAATTATTGAGTAGTGCCTTCTTACGTAAGAATCAATAATTGGTGCAATCTGGTATATTCTTGTGTTTTAACCACCGAGTATTTTCAACAGATATTACTTGGTAATAACAATGGCCAGATTATTTATAAACAACTTATTTTTTGTTGTTTTCTTCATCCAATCGCTTTTCAGTTATGGGGCCCACACAAATTTTTGCCGTCGTCTGATATTCCCCAACCCAACAATGAAGAATATTCCACGACCAAACGAATATTCCACGACAACAATGAATATTTTATAACCACTTGCTTATTTGAAAGATTTATGCATTTTACCCATAACTAACCACATTAATCAAAAGCGACCCTTACTATTTCAAAATAATAAGTAGAAAATTTAATTTTATTTATAATAAGTTGGGGTCTTACTGATCTGAGATGATTAATTAGACAATACAATATATACAAAAGTGTCTACAATAACATGAATATATACAAATGAACTATAAACTAGTAAAAGTATGATCATCATGGTGAGGAGGTGAGCGACGCCTTTGCTACAGTGTATGGATGTCGGACTCGTGCTCCTCGCTTTCATCATCGCCACTTGACTGTCGCCATCACACCCCTGCTTGATAGAATCAAAAATAGAAATCATCGATCAAGTATATATATATGTGAGAATTAACAAACTAGCGTTAATTGAAAAACATAAACAATAAGAATACCTGAGTAAATGGAGGCGGACGAAAAGCCTCCTCCAAGAGGGTAATCACCATCCGGAGCATCTCGGCGCTCCAAGCGTCGAACTGCTCTCGTGGTAATCCCGTACTCTCTGCAGAGGCCCCTACTATAATATCCTGAGCAATTTGGTGAAGACGAGAATTGGAAGGCAACTGCTGACGCAGAAAGACTGGATCGGTATGGAACCTATCCAAACCATTTATCGGTTGGCCGGAAGATATAAAAACCAAGCCGCGCTTAGTATGAGTTGGTCCAGACATGTGCTTGGGCCCATTGACCGGGCATTTGGCTGAGCCTATAAAGAGATACACATTTGATTACTAATAATAATTTATATAATGTGATAAATTCGGATAATTTCATGAAACATTAAAAAATATTACCTCCAGAAAGTGTATATGCAGGTATCCTCGGCAGACCCAACACTCGATATCTGCAGAAGATCGCTAGTAGGGGAATCTCGAGGCGCGACCCATAGTCTCGACTCCTCATCCCCGATCTAATATAATATCGGGAAGAGGGGTGGCGGAATCTAACGGCTCAGAACCCCTCCTAATAGTCTCCACTTCATTTATCGCTCGTCCCGAAGCCTCTAAAATTGGTCCTGTAATGTATTCCGTATACGTATGTTAATTATATCATTTTAGTTATGATTAAATATTATTAAAAGCTAAATAGTAAGATGAGTTTTACCCGTATAGATAAAGTTTATGAGACAAAGCACGCTCCGTCCTTAGGCGTGTGGGCTCGATCCCAAAACTCTAGAATGGTAGGATCACATTGAAGGTCCTCCCTAATGCCTAATACAAACAATCATAAAAGCAGTCTTAAGTATTTGTGTGAGAACTTGACACATAAATAACTAAATACAACGCAACTACTGTCTTCGCCTCCTCGAACGGCTGAGAACCAGTGGTGTGTACTATCCAGAGCTGACCACGGTTCTTCTTCACCTACTCAGACTTTTTCTTGAAGTCATCAGCCTCCCAGTGCGTACACATAGCCTCCCAGGCTAAATTGGAGACTATCTTGAGGTGATGATCTCGATGGTGGTCCGGTTTGGTCCACAATCGCCTGTTTATCTACCTTCTATCATCTCATCTGACCATCCAGAGTAATTCGCAGTGACGTGATGCTCAATGACACCATCGCCAGCTGACTGAGAGATGTTCGGGTCAAATCGATAATAAACCTATAACAAAAGATTATTTAAAATAAAGAACAATTGATTTAGTCATCCCAATACAACTATGTAGTGATAATATGCTTAACTTGCGTGGAACACCCGCAAAGATGGTCTGCATAAAAAGTGGCATCGTCTGCAAGATCTTGACCAACCGCATGCACCTCTCGGAGATCGTCGAAACAAATCGCGTGTAGGGTGTGCTTAGCCACCGTGTCTAGTATACTACTGAAAAAGTATAACAATATGTGTTATGTGAATTGTGTTTTGCAATAAGCGATAGAAATAAATACGAATATATTAACACTTACTACTTTGGGAAGCGACATCCACCGAATCTTCAGTAAGCAGCACTTTGCTTGCGACGACGAAATAATATCTGAGGTTCCCTCGGTGTAAATAAACGACGAATGTGCATCTGTAATAATTGTATTTAACATAGTACTTCAATAATCATTGTAATTAATGCAACTTGAGATATATTTAAATCCTAGTTAAGGTAACTTACTCGCGCCTGAAGAAGAACCTCCATCGTGGCTACCATCTCCAGTACCGGATCGCCCACCACCCCGGCGACCTCCACCGCTATGTCTAGCCATGAATATCCTACTGCAATAACAAAATTGGTAGATTATACGAATATGTAAGGTTTAACAATATGAGGTAAGTACTAATTTGAATGCTCATTTTCAATTACGCACGTTATCAAACCCATCAGAATCAACGTGTATATCATTCTCGGATTTGGTATCTTCCTCACCTCAATTTCGAGATCAGTTTCATCATCGTTATCATCCTCAACGACTACATAATCATTCATGTGTACGTTGGCCTCGACATCCTCATCGTTAGGTAAGTCAATGACATCAGTATTCACTACATCTTCAGCATGGAACACTACGACCAATGGGTTGCTCACATCTTCTTGCAACGCCTCATCCATACCAACATGTTATCAGCATTAAATGAGCGTGTTTTAGTAGTGACTACTATGTACCAGGGGCTTCGAGTATTTACGACATTAGGAGCGTAATACACTTGAGTCACTTGACTTGCTAACACGTACACGTCATCAGAATTTAACACCGACTTGATATCCACGATTGTGATTCTATTATGATGAACTTTAACCCCCTTTTCAGTATCAAACCAGCTACACTTAAATGTAACTACATATTTGCCATCGTGATAATTGAGCACAACTACATCCTGTAAACGACCATAGTAATTGAACTTAGAATCTTGGTAGCAACTTCCTAACACCACAACCCCAGAATTGACTGATATGAGTTCATGCAAGTCATCGACTCTAAATCTGTACCCATTCACGATACAACCAGGAAAAGAACTAACAACTTTGTAAGGTCCTCGGATGACATCTATAAAACGCTCAGAAATATTCTCAGCTTCAACCCTTTTCTTAAACCACTGTTGGAAATTAGCATTAGTGAATGTTTCCAATTCTGCTGCAGTAAAAGTTGGGTTAGAAGCATGCGCTTCCTCTTCGAATGAACTACGATATTAGTAAAATGTATTTAACATATATAGAGATGACTACACTTGTAAATTGTACTAAATGGAGCGTGATAATTAGACTTACATGATGTATGATGATACTTCGGGCATATTTAGAAACACGTATATAGATACAATCTTCAACTCTTTGTCGCTTAAGTAAGTTAAGCGTCTAAAATAAAATAGTTTAAATTTGGATATGTGAATACAATTAACTCATCATCAACATGAGTCATTGGACCAATAACCTCATTCCTTCCTAAACGGTTGTGTTTCGTTGAGATAACATCGTCAAAATACAATGAGCAGAAGTTGACAAGCTCTTCCTCTGTATATCGTTCAGTAATAGAACCCTCTACACGAGCTTTGTTCTTGACCTTTTGTTTTAAACGACGCATATACCTACGATAAATAATATGCAGACAAATTGAAGTATTATTAATATGCGCAGGATAGAGCAATTAACAGTTTATATATTACCTCTCAAAAGGATACATCCACCGATATTGTATCTTTGGTCCTCCAAGTTTGAGTTCATACGGCGATGAATAAAGCAAATGTTCCATCGAGTCAAAAAATCTCGGAGGAAGATCATTTCAAGCTTGCATGCATGGTAAGCACAATATTCTTCTCCATCTGCTCGACATCACTGTACTTAATTATAGTTGAGCAAATATCTCGAAAGAAATTTGACAATTAGGTCAATGCATCTCCAACTTTTCTGGGTAACATTCTCACGAAATGCAATTGGAATTGTGACGAACGAGATTTTTGTAAATTAATTTTAATATTTATTGAATTAAATAAATATTTTTCGATGATTTAATTATTGGATTAAATAATTATTTGATGCAATTGTGGTAGATTAATTTAATTATGTGTTACATTTATTAAATTAATGTAGAGAATAATTATTATTCAAATATGTAATTATGTGAGCTTATCGAATTAAATGAAATATTTAATTAAGCATGATGTTATTTTATTAATTTAATTATTAATTAGAGAGTTAATAATTTGACATTATTTATTAATGAGAGAATTAATAATGTGACTATGTGAAATTATGAGAAATTATTATATTTTATTTAAAATAAATTAAATAAGATATTATTTTATTTTATGAAGGAGTGTGACATTAATTAAACTATATGATAAAGTTTTATTAAATTAAATATTTTTTTTAAATCTATTTTGCTAGCCAAACAAGGCCCTATGGGGAGTTGGAACAGTTACCCATTATTGGGTTAATTGACCACTCAGTGCGTCAGTTCTCTTATTATATCATACATCTTCTTTTCTTTCTTCATTTTTCCTAAGTCTAGAAAAGTAGAAACAGAGAGAGTTTCAGAGAGAGATTGAGAAGTGTTGAGAAAGAATTTTGATTGAAGAAGAGTTGAGAAGAAATTATTCCCTACTAATCTATACTTATTCTCAGGGTAATCTCCTCTTCCCAAATTCTAAATTTCACGTCATTAGTTTTTATAAAAATGACTTTCATACATTTTGTAAAATCTCTGTAATTGAGAAAGGGTTTGATTATGAGTTTATATATGGGTTAAGATGTATCAAATCGTATTTGATTATATATATATATTATGTGAATTATCATGTCATCAGTTTCATAATACTATGAATTGCTATTTCAAAATGTATTGATCATGTCATCAGTTTCATGAGCCTTATACGTGATATTTTATGTATTGATCATATGTTATCCCTAAATTTTACACTCGTATATTATTATGCATGTTGATACGAAGAGACCAAAGTTTAAATAAACGGATTCGGTGTTATAACGAATCCGTAGTGACAATTTTCATGTTTTATTTTCAAAACCTTGAGAACATCAAGAATAAATGAAAGTAAATGTATTGATTTTGCAAATTATGTGTTGTAACTTGTTAAAAATCATGCTAGATGGGTTAAGTAATGATTATATATGTATTACAATGATTGGGTAAGTCTAAATTAAGTGTAAAAATAACTAATTGGAAGTTATGGCCATATTAATGTATAATTTTACGTGTGATTGATTTTTGGCCTAATTTGGCCTTGTTATGTTCATGACTGAATCGAGCTATGACTATGAAAAATGAGCACAGGTAACCCACTTCGCCATGCGTTATAAACTAAATACCACTCTACGTGATCAAAAAAAAATTAAAAAATAAAAATAAATAAATAAAATAAAAATAAATAAAAAAAATAAAAATAAATATTTGATGAAAATTATTATTAAAATATTTATAAAATAAATAAATATTTTAATTGAGATATTTATGGAATAAAATAAATATTCGATGAAAATTATTATTAAAATATTTATAAATAAATTAAATATTTTAATTAAGATATTTATGGAATAAAATAAATATTAGATAAAAATTATTATTAAAATATTTATAAAATAAATTAAATATTTTAATTAAGATATTATGAAATAAAATAAATATTCATGAAAATTATTATTAAAATATTTATAAAATAAATTAATTGTTTTAATTGAGATATTTATGGAATAAAATAAATATTCGATGAAAATTATTATTAAAATATTTATAAAATAAAGTAAATATTTTAATTGAGATATTTATGGAATAAAATAAATATTCGATGGAAATTATTATGAAATAATTTATTAAGTGTAATAATAGTAAGAGAATGAAAATATTCTAATTTAATTAAGTAATTAAATTAGAAGGGTAATGATTTGTTAAATAAAGTGGAGTTTATATTAAATAATTAAGTGAAAATGTAACTAATGAATGTCGTGAATACATATAGTATATGTGTGTAGGATTTGTGGTGAAGCGGAGTAGTAATCGTTTAGCATACACTTTTGAGGCAAGTTTCTTAACCCTACTTGTCATTATTGTTCAAGTTATTAGTTACCTCGAGTAAATTATCATTACTATTATTCAAGTTCAATTGTTATATTAAAGATTTATTATCTTTTCAAGCATGATTCGATTATCTGATAATTGTTCTATTGTATACTTCTTGAGATTATTATTCAAATTGAATATCATTATTGTTGAACCTTATTAGACTAGTGAACTTTATTGATTCAATTAGTCCTTAGTTGATGAACGTTCTAAATTTCGAACCCTTATTGAATTATCTAAACCAAACTTCCTTTAGTGCGGACTCGAATGTCAAACCGAGATGAACAACCACAGTAAAGGAATTTACTTATACTTTAAGCGTTAAGATATTGTGCATAATATGGTACTAAGTATTTGATCCCCTAAGTACGAGAAGAAAGGTCCATAGTCTTTATATACTTGTTAAAGGTTTCAAGTATAATCCTTGTTAACCTAGGACATAGTTCAAGGTCTTATGACCCTCGAAATTCTTTTGATTCTTGTTATTCATTCTTGATTCAAAAGTTGAGCTTTTATTCAGATGTCTTTGATTCACTCGCATGTTATTATACTATTATTTCATTGTTATACTTGTAGGCAATAGTGCTCACTCTTGCTTTATAATAACATTGCGATTAAGAACAAAAAACCGGCGAACCTTCCACTAGTAAAGGCAAGGGCAAAGTTAGCAAGTGTTGAAGACTTGTTATTTTATTTGATGATGTATTTATGTTAGACTTGAGTTAATGATGTTGTTTAAGACTTATTTTTTATATTTCCATATGGATGTTTAAGGTTAGTTCAACTTTGGGATTATGTTTATGATTCGGATGTTGTAACCCTATAAGGGAAAGATTTTATTTCTATCTATTGCATGGTTTGCATTTATTATGGGTAGATAGATAGATGATATTTGTACAGTGAACACCAAATCCCGTGGAATCGAATTACCCGGATTTGGGGGTGTCATAGGAATCAACTTCTGCATGAATATATGACAATCGTGACTCTTGAATCTAGAAATTTTCAATTGCTCAACCTTACAACAACGTGTTATGTTCGACGATATCCATCCGTGCAGGAGCTTCACCCACTAACCCACTTCAGGGCGTCTTGACTTGTTGCTTAGTAAGACAAAATGGAGCTTTAGGCCCGTAGTGTGTTAGAAGCGAAGCCACATTACGCCTAATGTTCAATGCCTCCAAATCTTTTCGAGCATTGTCATTGTCTTTAGTTTTACCACTTGCATCTAACATGGTGTAAAACAAGTTCTCAAAAACATTCTTTTTGGTATGCATGACATCTATACAATGACGAACTAAAAGTGTGCCCCAATACGGCAACTCAAACCATATAGAAAAGTGTGTCCAATTATGAGTCTTCCCATACCCGACTGCTCTCAATTTACTGTGTTCCTTCCCCAGTAAAGGAAAATCAAGTTGATTCAACCAGCCCAAGACCTCACCGCCCGACAGCCGACCAACAACCCCCTTTTTCTCTATCTTTCTGTTGAACTTTGCAGACATCTTTCTATAATTGTGATCAAGAGGAAAGAATCTACGAGCAGTTCCAAAGAAACTACATTTCTACCCATGCTTCAACTGGTTGTCTTGCACATCCCCCATACACACTGGATAGGATAACTTCTCGTGAGTTGACCAACCACTAACCATCCCAAGAGCCAAAAAGTTAGTGATAGTCCATAACAGGGCTGCCTTTAAGACAAAATTCTCGCATATCGATTTATCATACGTCTGAACCCCTGTCTCCCACAACATCTTTAGTTCATCCACTAACAGTCTAAGGTACACATTAAGGTCTTTTGTAGGACTTTTATCCCCCGGAATGAGTAAAGTCAAAAACAAATATAGATCCCTCATGCACATTACCGGTGGAAGATTATAGGTGACCATAATAACTGGCCAAACTGAGTACGACTGGCTAAAATTATTAAAAGGGCAAAAGCCATCGATGGCCATGACAAGCCTAACATTCCTAACTTCTTCCGTGAACTCGGGATAATTTGCATCAAATCTCTTCCATTCATCTCCATCCATTGGGTGAGTCGGTGACCACTGTGCACGACATCCCTTGTTCGATGCCAACTCATATGTTGAAAGCCGTGTGAGGGACGACATGAATAGCCGTTGAAGTCTCTCAAGCAAAGTGGTGGAAATCTACCGTAAGATTTTCCTGGGAACATGTTTCTCCTTCCCCCACGTTTTATAACCTTGTAGCGCGATAAGTTGCATATATCACACTGTCCCTTATCTCTGTCCTCCCCATAGTATAACATGCAATCTTGCTCACAAGCATCAATTTTTTGATACCCCATATTTAACCCCTTGACCATCTTCTTCACTTTGTAATAATTCGCAGGAAGAGTATGATCCTTGGGTAAGAACTGTCCAATTATAGCGAGCAAATCGTTGAAACCTCTCTCACTACAGTCGTGCTCATTCTTGAAGTATAAAAGCTTCGTCACTGCAGAAAGCTTGGTGTCCGTATCATTTCCCGGATACAACGCGACCCTGATTCAGATAGTGACTTGTAAAAAGCAAAGAACAGATCATTTGGCACTTGCTTCGCACTGCTTGAAGAAGGTTCATATTCATCCTAGTCAATAGTAGTAGGGCCATAAGCATCGACCAACATCTCAATTGGATCATAGTGTTCGACGTATGAAGCCTGTGGAATTGGTTGTTCCACAATATTTTCAATCACTTCCGATTCCCCGTGATGAGTCCATACGAAGTACCCATCCACAAATCCACGAGAAAATAATTCGAATTTAATCTTGTCGACTTTCTTCCAGATCAGATTTTTACACTTGACACATGGGCATCACATCTTCCCATTCGGATCATCCGTATGTTCTAGTGCTTTGTTCAAGAAATCTAAAACCCCAACATGATAAACTGAGACTAATCCCCTCCCATCACTGGGTATCCTACGGTACATCCAACTCCGATCGGCTGGCATTTTTAACTACACAGAAGTACGTATTAAGTTAATTTGGATATTCATACGTGAATTAGTATTACCTAGTATCTCTACAGGACAGGGGTAAGGCTTCTATCCCGTTATTGGATGCGTCTCGTCACTATTGCAAACACGTTGAGTACGTTTCATGAGTTTCAAGAAAATTTTGGCAGCACCTCCCCATGGTCTCCAAGCACAGGAAATAGACTAAGATAACTTAATCTAAGTATGCACTCGGAGGACATATAGAGATAACAGTCGATTAATCCTTAAAATAATAAAAAATGTACCGTTTCGTATTTGCACCGGCCTAAGTGAGAGACATAACATCCAATAACAGTCCCAAACTGGGGACTGTTCGACATTCACCCCTACTGAGTGTATGTGAAATGGGTTTCTAAGTTTCAAAGTATAGTACATATATAATTGAAAATGCTACTTAGTTTATGAGAATTGTTATGTGGAATCTCTACTTGAGTCGGCAACCGGGGAAAAAAAAGGGTCGTAGTTCCTGTTGTGTCCTATACTCGAATAATAAAGGTAATTGAATTACTACAGACATTCCTCACTATTCCATCATAACAGATGGCAACATCCAGAAGGAGTGCCAGTAAGTTGTTGAACAAAGTTCTAGGTTAAGCAACTCTCTAGATGAACGAACGATCACTTCTCTGCTAGGAATGAATCATCTCCCAGTATGGGTCCAATCCATGATATAGGCGACCTCTCACCATCAAATTCCTCAAATGGATAGTTCTCATACAAGAGGTGAGGCGTTACGCATGAGAACTACCCATCCGAGGAATTGAGTGGTGAGAAGTCGCTTTATATCATGGATTGGACTCATATGGGGAGATAATTCATTCTAGCGAGAAAAGTGATCGCTCGCTCATCTGTGAGGGTTGCTTAACCTAGAACTTTGTTTAACAACTTACTGGTACTCCTTCCGGATGTTGCCATCTGTTATGATGGAACAGTGAGGAATGTCTGCAGTAATTCAATTACCTTTATTATTCGAGTATAGGACACAAACAAGAACTACAACCCTTTTTTTTAATTGTTACCGAGGAACCAGTTGGAGTACTATTAGCTGCAACTGCTATGTCGAAACCTGCATACAAGAAAGAGTACATATATGTAGGGAGTGTTATTGCATTTATATATTAAAAATTGTGGCAAACTAAGAAAATGCTACTTAGTTTATTTTGCCAATGATAATAAACTAAGTAAGTGGTACTTAGTTTATGAAAATTGTTATTTGGAATCTATAGAGAATATATATTGTTCGACATTCACTCCTACTTAGTTTATTTTGCCAATGTGAACTAAGTAAGGGCCTGTTTGATATATGTCCGAATAAAATTTGAATATGGCTCTGAATCTGAACGATTCAAATACATTCAAATTTCGCTTTGTTTATAACTTTTAAAATCGATTTGAAATTTGAATTAATCTCGTAGGAATCATTAAAAAATCTGGTGAATAAATTTGAATAATCATTTTTACCCAAATAGCCTTCCATCTCTTCTTTCGCTCTCTTCCACATCTCCATCTGTAGCTCTCTTCCACATCTCCATCAAAGATCTGCATCGGTGTTCTCTGCTTGAAGGTATATTTCTATTCTTTTGCCTTTCAAAATTTTGTTTCTTCACCTTGAATGTTTCAAATCAAGGTATATATTTGTACGATCTTATGTTTAGGTTTCTTGATTTTTTCTTTTTCATATCTCGTCCCCACCATACCTCCTGTTAAGTGAAAAATGGTGATTATGGTTTCTTTGGGTTTTTTTTAGTTTGTATGATGTTGACTCTAGAGTTATTTTCTTCCTTTTCCCTCACTTTTCTGTCGGCAATTTTGCGTTATAGGAGCCAATTTTTTTTTTCTACCGTGTGATTTCATATCTTTATCAGTTGAGATGGCATTTACTGCTGGACATGTTAAGGTGCAGTACACCCTTTTGGGATGAGATATACACCCTAAAGACTCTTATAACTTTTTGTGATATTGCAATCATTTGATGGCTGAGGTCTGTAATTTTTATGTCATAATCTTCATTCATGGTGCATAGCCTTGCTGTAATTTTCATGTCATAATTTATAGAGAAACGACATCAATAGCAAACATTCTTCTTCCCATGGGACATTAAGGTGGAAAATTTATCCCATCACACTAATTTGAATTCAAAATCACAAGCATTGAAGTCTAGTAATCTAGATAATCTGCATAGACCCTGCAGTTGGAGGAGGGGAAATTGACAAGTCTTCGATTTCACTTGACTTGCAATTTCCATTTTTCTTAGCAGGACACTGAAAACCAACCATAATAAACCAAAAATCAATCTACTATATAGAGGAAATTAAAGGAAGGATGTTAATTGTTGAGCAACATGCTTTTGATGCCAACTTAATTGCATACACAAAATTATATACTTGTTCAGCATAGTTTAGAGGGGTAAAATAGTAAAATACTGTTATTCAGATATTTCAGACATATCAATTATCAAACAACTTTTTTCATTCAGATTCAGTTCATTCAGATTCAGATTCATTCAGTTTTTATCAAACAGCCCCTAAGTGGTACTTAGTTTATGAGAATTTTATTCAATTATTTTTATTTTATTTTATGTTTTATTAGATTGTATTTTATTTGTATTACATTATATATTTTAAAATATTTTTTATTAAATTAAATTTTATTTATTTTTTTCATTATATTTTATTAAATTTAAATTATTATAATTTTTATTATTATTTTGTATTTTATTTTATTTTATCTTATTATTACTCATATTATATTATATTATTTTATTTAATGTATTTTATTTATTTATTAGTTATAATTTAAGTTATTTCATTTAGAACAATTATTTTATTTTATTTTATTTCATTTTATCTTATCTTATGTTATTTAATTTTATTATTTTATATTATATTATGTTATATTATTTTATATATGTTTATATTATTTATAATATTATTTTATTTTATTTAGTAGTACAAAACTAAGTAAATATTACTATAAACTAGGTTATTTTAGTATTGGAAAATTAATTAAGTAACATATTTAAATAGTTACATGGGCCCACAAAATTTACAATTGAAGACTTTTGATAGAAATTCAGTTAGAAATTCCATCGAAAATATCATGTGTAATTGCAGAAAAATAAATTGAAACATTTACGGATCTTTATACACTAAATGAAAGCTGCAACATAAGTTTGCATCCCAATTTACCTGAAGAGATTGCATAATGATTAGGCATAACACAATTTTGGCAACCCAATTTTCACAACAGTTAGGCAATTAACACAAATAATAACCCTTATAATTTCAGCAGAACACAAATAGATATAACCCATTTCGGCAGAACACAAATAACCCATTTCGGCAGAACATAAATAATAACCCTTATATTGACAATTAACACTTAAGTCCCAATTTCAGCAATGAATCCGAAATATATATAGTAGCAGTAATTATCATCAATAGATATATATAGTACCAATTTCAGTGTAATATGCACAATATAGGGTAGGAAATTATACCTAATTATACAAATAAACCATTACTAACCTTAGGCCTTAGCTAGTTTGAAAACCGGTTAAAGGAGGAGAAGGAGAAAGTAGAGTCCAACCGGCCAGAGTAACGCGAAGTCGTCGACGTCGATCACGTAAGGGAGAGGTCATTGACGATGTTGTTGTGTGGAAGGGTGGCCGGCGGTGAAATTTGAAGTGTGAGTGTGGTGAAGAGAGAGAGAGAGAGAGAGGTGAACGTACGGTGGCAGGGGAAAAAGGGTGGCGCGTGGGGGACCGGCGGTGACCGGATGAGTGGGGTGGGGAGGATGAGAGAGGGAAGGAGAATACTAGTGGGACCAGTGTGGGGGCGGGGAGGATGAGAGAGGGAAGAAGATCGACTGAGACCAGAGAGAATGAGAGAGGGTGGGGCGGTGAGGATGAGATCGAGGAGGAGTGAGATAGATAAATTAAACGAGCGTCTGAAATGAAAAGGCAGAAGGTGAAAGGTTTTTATTTTTATCTCCGACGGAATGTCCGTCGGACATACGTCTCTCGGAAATAGTTTAAGTTCGACGAAAAGTCTCTCGAAATTAATGTTTTTTTGTCGAAATTACTTTTCGCGGTGGGGCCAAACTTGGCGCCAACTGGGGAGGACTAAGTTTGACTGAATTCCATCCTAATTAATGTATTTCCTAGGGACTTATATCCGACACATTATTCCTTCAGAAATAATCCTATTTCGACTGAATTTAATTCGTCGATGATACGTTAGTCGGAAATAGGCGGTTTTCTTGTAGTGAATGATTGACTTTAGTGGTTTGGTTGCTTGAATTCGCATAACAGGTTGGTTTGGAATATGAAAGCTAACAACCTTACGAAAAGCTTGATGAGTAGTTAACCAATCGATCCCTAAAATCACATCAAAGGCAAGTATTTTCAAAGAGATAAGATCGACAGGTAACGTGAAAGTGTCGATTTGAATCAACAAGATTTATAAACAATGGAGGTAACGAAGGTTTCTACTAACGAATTTTCAACCAATAAGTCAAAGTCTAACTTCTCCGGAGTTAAATTTAAACGTTGAGCGCAAACAAGAGAGATAAAAGAATGGGTAGAACCGGTATCTAATAAGGTATAGACTTCGCAAGAATTTATAATTAACTTACCCGGGATAACTTCGTTCGGCTTCCTTGACAAACACTCTCACTTAAACTACCGGCTTTGACTTGTCTGAGGCATCCTTTGGTATCACTATCCCAGCTGGACTTGACTTTGGTGCACGACAAAATCAGGCTAGGTGACCTTCTCTTCTTGAATTTTCCACTTCTATTATCTTGGCCATGATTACCACCGAAGTGGTTACCATTCTTGGCATGATAATTTCCCCCACGATGGTTATCATTGTTCCGATGGCCGTTGCCATCGGTATGATTATTATCGTGTTGTTGCTCGTTATCCTAGGTATTCATCGTTGGTGACTTAACGGTCTCATGTGCTTCATTGCTGATCTCAACATTTTCAGATGCCATTTTCAAACACTGTCACAAAACAAGGGTTAATTAACATGCCACATATTATCCCTATACTCTGACCGACCAATTAAATACCACATAAACTTAGGTAGGTCATACTAGCGAAGGAATTCCCCGTCTCTCCCCTCCTATTTCTTGTCTCATATCTCAGCCAGTGATCATATCCCTAAGCTCTGATACAAACTGTAACGCCCCCAAAATAGGTATACATCACCTATCTTGAGTCGCAAAATACATGGTACAAAATTCAAATACAACTTAATAATACAACTGTCGTGTAGCATACGACAAGACATAACTGAGAGTTTTAATAAGAATATTGTCATCTAGACAATATCCACACTCAATGGAGTCCTCATTATATTTATTGTCACACTATTTAACAGAATAGTGAGGACTATTAATGCTATCATCTAGACCATCACTCCGTTCCCCGACTAGTCCCGGCTACGTTCTCATTTCCTGAAGATAACAGTGAAAGAAAGGGTGAGCTCAACTAGCCCAGTAAGAAATATTATGACTAAGATAATGCAAAATAATTTATCGTTAGCCTTCAACGGTGTTAAACTGATAAAATATAACAAACATCAAGTTTAACTGTAGCGGAACAAGCAATCCATTAGAAGAGTCAGGTAGAGAATAAAATCTACTATCTTTTATGATTTAAAAGGTTTTTCATCACTTTTATCATTTGAGACTCAAACAATAAATAAACCATCATCATCCCCGCACTACTGACAAGGATATTCATTAGTATCACGACCACAAATTATCCATGCACTACGGGCCAAGGATATTCGTATATTCATCAATGGTCATGATCATGTCAACAACTGTCCATCAATGCACTACGGGCCAATGAGGACTTTTACCACATCATTTTTAACATTACAGTCATGATTATACCGAATAATCCTTGGTCATAATCATACCAAGTCCATCTATTCACTACAGGCCACAGATGACTGTCAACATATTATAAACATGAAGATGATGACAATTCAATAAAACAAGTTCAGGAATAAATTTTAAAGATTTATAAGTTAATTTATCCTGAACTCAATAACGTCCAAATTGTCAAAATGGTACTGCTTCGTGAAGTAAAATTTAAGAATGCTCAGAAGAATATTTCCATGAAAAGATACTGGATAAAACGCAAATATCAAGGATATTCCACTAATTCCATGGAGTATAGAAGCCAAAACTTTAACCAAATGAGTATAATAGAATATATGAAACCGCAAATGGATTTTTTCCGCCATTCGGTAATCCACGTAGACAGATTATTCCAACAGAATAATAAAGAATAGAATAACAGAAGAATTCACCAGGCGTGCGTAATCCGCCTGAAGCAGGATATTCAACGTAATAATAAAGAATGGAAAGCAGTCATACATGTAACTCAAAGACAAACAGGATATTCCAATAGAATAATAAAGAATGGAACCAGGTCATGCGTAATCCGCACATACAGGATATTCCAACAGAATAATAAAGAACGGAACCATGTCATACGTAATCCGCACAGACAGGATATTCCAACAAAATAATAAAGAATGGAACCAGGTGATACGTAAACCGCACAGACAGGATGTTCCAACATAATGATAAAGAATGGAATAACAGAGGAATTTCACCATGTATGCGATACTTCGTATAGACAGGTTATTCCAACATAATGATAAAGAATGGAATAACAGAAGTTCTCTTCATGAATACGAAAGTAATAATACCCATTACGAGTACAACAAATAATATCCCTTACCTTAGAAAAACTGAATACTGGAGTAGTGAAGTAGCAGAATACTTTTCTTCTTTCTCTCTGTAGTTTCTCTCTCTAGAGTTTCAGTGAATTCGTAAGAAATAATGAAGGAATGAGCTTCTATTTATAGGAGAATGGACTGAATAGTAACTAATTCATGAACGGTCCAGATTGATTTAATGTTAAACGGACGGTCCATATTGATTTACTATTAAAACTTAAAGCAACGGTCCATACTGATTTACTATTAAAACTTTAAACCAGCGATCCATATTGATTTACTATTATAACTTTCCATCAGCGGTCCATATTGATTTACTATTATATCTTCAACCAACGATCCATATTGATTTACTTATTATAACTTCAACCAACTATTCAAAAAAAATTAGCACATCTCCTTATGGAATAATATTTTACCCAAAAATGATTTGGACTGAAAAGAAATATATTTTTCGGGTGAATAGTACCCCGTGAATAGTAACTCATGAATAGTAACTCATGAATAGTACCCCGACATGAAAAGTGCCCCGAATACCCGATTGAACAATATAACCTCCAGACATCAATTATTATCGAAATAAATGTTGATTTCCACTAACACAAATAATTTCAACACAATGAAACTATCAAATTCATCTTTAATCAATACGAACTTATTCATTATTAATATTATAACTCACAATATTTAACAACCAGGTCGTTCCCAGGAAAGAGGGGGCTTTCCAATAAGGATTTCTCCGTATTGGCGCGCAATTAGGTGACCAAACCTCTCCTTAATAGAGCTTCTAGACATTGTAAATATTGCAATTTAATAATATGAATAACTTTTTCGTCTCAATTATTGATTTAATAATATAACATATTATGAAGATGATACTGTGACAGTAATTGAATCAATAATATGAGAGATTTGATGCAGCAATTACTATAGCAATAATTGAGTATAATTGAGTAACTTCTTATGTAAGCATCAATAATCAATACCGTGTGCTACTAAGCAACCACGTGTATTACTGTACTTTTACTACCGAGTAGTTTAACAGTTTTAACGGTAACACTTCCGCCGTTATTTTATAAAAAGATAATTCTGTCATTTTCTTACTACGACAATACTTCCGTTGTGGGTTCACCAATGATTGTGCCGTCGTACGGATATTCTTGACAAAAAGAATATTCCCCGACCAAACAAATATTTTATAACAACTTGCATACTTTATAAAATTTATAAATATCACCCACAACTATAACATTATATCAAATCCACACCATAATATTAAAAGAATATTTCGAAAAATTTAAATCTTTATTCATAAAATTTGGGGTCTCACAGTGGGGCCCACCAAAATAAAAAACATGTTTTAAACATCTTTTGTAACAAAATCAATACAGACCCAATATTCTGGAACTTCAATAATTCATAATAAATAGCCCTTTTATCAGAAAAATTCAAATCTTATGTCCATTCCATAGGAAATTCAATTCTCTACAACTTTGTAAGTTTAAGATTTTCCAAATTCCAAACAGAAATTAATCGAAATCCAAATACGGGCGATTTTATAGGCTATAATCAAATTTCAATCAAGAAATGGGATCCACAAACATGAAAAACATGTTTTAAATATTTTTAGTAACAAAAATACTCTTCCTCCTCATTTATTCATATATCCCATATTCATTATAAAAATATCACAATTATTATATTATTATAATATAATAATATATTTAAATAAATTATTTTATCAGAAAAGATAAAATATCAATTTTCAACAATTGTCACATAAAAAACTTTCTCCATCTATACCCACATAAAATGAATATTTTCCTTATCATATAAATTAATAATTAATTATTCATAAATAATATTACAGAATCACAATATTGACAATCAGGCTGTTCCCAGGAAAGAGGGGGCTTTCCAATAAGGATTTCTCCTTACTGGTGCGCAATAAGGTGACCAAACCTCTTCTTAGACAGAACTTTCTAGACATTGCCAATAATGCTATCTAATAATATTATTAAAATAATATGAATTATTGATCTGATAATGAGAAATACTGTGTAGTGACAATTATTGAAACAACAATAATATAAAATATCAACGCAGCAATTATTGAATCAATAAAATAAAATATTGAATAGTAATTCATCGTAACAATTATTGAGTAGTGCCTTTCACGTAAGAATCAATAATTGGTGCAATACAAATGTCATCTTGTATGCAACATCGCGTATCAGTATTTTTAACCATCGGTATTCCAACAAAGATAACGATAATAATTACGCTGTTATTTATACAAAACTCAAACTTGTCATTTTCTTCATTCAACCGTTTTCCGATATGGGGCCCACAAATGGCTACGCTGTAGTACGAATATTCCCCGACAGAAAGAATATTCCACGACCAAACAAATATTCCTCGACAAAAATGAATATTTTATAACCACTTGCTTATTTTGCAAAATTTATAAATATTACCCACAACTATAATATTATATCAAATTTACTCCTTAATATTCAAAAAAATATTTCGAGAAAATTAAATCTTTATTCATAAAATTCGGGGTCTCACAATCTCCTCTCCTTATGAAATTTTTCCCTCGAAATTTACGTACGTAACTGATATGCCGAAGAGGTGAGGATACCTCATCAGAGTCTAACTCTTGAGGTATAACCTTTGAGCGTAGAATATGTTTCTTCTTATCCAAGATTTTAACAGGTACCTCTTCATACGTTAAATCTTCCGCTATCTCGTCTGGTTTTAAATAAATATTATGGTTCGGGTCGTCCACATATTTACGTAACATCGATATGTGAAAAACGTTATGAACATGCGACATCCTTGGCGGTAAAGTGAGTCTATAAACCATAGTTCCTACTCGATCGAGGATTTCAAATGGGATAATTAAATCGAGGGTTGAGATTTCCTCTATTCAGCAGCTCTTGCTTCTAAAATAATGCCCTCTTGAACCTTCTTCTTCATATTCATCAACTCTTAGTCTGTAGTCTAAGTAACTTTAACTTTATCGATTAAAGTTGGTTCTAATCGTATATTTAACATCATCACGTGGTATATCTAGTAAGTCGCATTTAAATGGGTCTTTGTGTTAACAATGTCGCATTAAATCTAGATCTGATCTTCTACTTAACGTCGGCTACCACCGTTGTCTTCTTCTACGATGATATTGAATGGTATGGTCGTAATCTTCAACAGCTCAAGCCAACGTCTTTGGCGCATTTTACGTTCGTTTTGGACGAAGAAATATTTGAGGGTTTTAGAAATGGGTTTTGTACTGGGTCAAATTTAAATGTTGAGCGCAAGTAGGAGAAATAAAAGAAAGGCTAGAACCGATATTGAATAAGGTATAAACTTCGTAAGAGTATATGATTAACTTACTCGTGATAGCTTTTTTCGGGTTCCTCGACAAATGCTCTCACTTAAACTACCGACTTTGACTTGTTTGAGACATCCTTTGGCGTCACCATCCCAGCTGGACTTGACTTCACTACACGACAAAATCGAGCTAGGTGACCTTCCCTTCCGCAATTAAAACACGCTTTGGGTTGCTGCGTACAGTTTGGACGGATGTGTCCCTCCTGTCCGCATTTGAAACATACGACCGGTGGTCGTTCTTCTTTCTTGGAAATAGGTGCTGGTGTTGTTGTATTTCCATCATTATTGAACCTTCTCTTCTTGAAATTTCCACTTCTATTATCTTGTCCATGATTACTACCGAAGTGGTTACCATTCTTGGCATGATAATTTCCCCCACGATGGTTATCATTGTTCTGATTACAGTTGCCACCGATACGATTATCATCGAGTTATTGGTCGTTATTCTTCGGTTGAGCTGACTCATTATCGCGCTCAAATAACTGAGCCCTATTCACAACATCCTAATATAAACAAAGTTTATGAGAATGAGGTATTGACGTATATCGGGTTTCAAACCTCGCGAGTAAACATTTGCTCCTCATTATCGACTAAATGGGATGCAAACCGGGATAACTCATGAAACTTAGCCTCGTCTCGACATTACACTCGGCCATATCATTTTGCTCCGACTTGATGAATTCCACCTCCTTCATGTGACGAATACTTTCGGAAAGTACTTGTCGTTGAATAATTCTTGGAACTTCTCCCAAGACATCTTGAAAAAGGCCAGTCGGGTAATGCTTTTTTCTGATTCCCACCAATGATCTGCTTCTTCACGCAACATAAAGGTGGCGAATGGAACCTTTTGCTCTTCTGAGCATTCCAAGACATCAAATATCTTGGTGATCTGTTTTATCCACGTCTCTGCCTTAAGTGGTTCTGGCTTTCCCAAAAACTCCGGTGGTCCCAACTCCTTGAACTGCTTAGCGGTGACCAACCGTGGGTTGCCATTTTTTTCACCTGCATTATGAACATGAGTCTCTCTTGTTTGGTGTTGCATAAATTCTAAAAAGCTCCTAAATGTACCGTCGTTCGTCATTTGATCAGTGTTGTTGTTTACACGAGGATTATTGTCTTCCTGATGCACATTATCATGGATATTGATCGTTGGTGATTCAATGGTCTCATGTGCTCCATTGCTATTCTCAACATTCTCGGATGTCATTTTTAAACACTGTCACAAAACAAGGGTTAATTGACATGTCACATATTATCCCTATACTTTGACCGACCAATTAAATACCAATTAAACTTTGGTAGGTCATACTAGCGAAGGAATACCCCGTCTCTCCCCTCCTAGTTCTTGTCTCACATCTCAGCCATGGATCATATCCCTAAGCTTTGATACCAACTGTGACTTCCCCAAAATAGGTATATGTAAGACCCCAAAATATTATGAAATGAAAGTATTCAATTTTCTTATAATTATTATTTTATTTCGTAAATGGTTAAATTGATAAAAGTTTAAAGTTAAGGGTGATATTTGAAATTTTTTGCAAAGTAAGTAAGTTGTTATAAAATATGCGTTGTGTCGGGGAATATTCGATTGGTCGGGGAATATTCGTTTTAATAGGGAATATTCGTACGACGGCACAATCATTGGTGGACCCCACAACGGAAGTATTGTCGTATTTAGAAAACGATAAAATTATCTTTTTATCAAAATAACGGCGAAAGTGTTACCGTTAAAACTGTTGAACTACCCGGTAGTAAAAGTACAGTAATACACGTGGTTGCATAGTAGCACACGATATTGATTATTGATGCTTACGTAAGAAGTCACTTAGTTATACTCAATTATTGCTACATGAATTGGCTTGATCATATCTCTCATATTATTGATTCAATTATTGTCATAGTATCATCTGTATAATATGTTATATTATTAAATCAATAATTGAGACGACAAAGTTATTCATATTATTATTTGCAATATTGATAATGTCTAGAAGTTCTGTCAAGGAGAGGTTTGGTCAACTAATTGCGAGCCAATAAGGAGAAATCCTTATCGGAAAGCCCCCTCTTTCCTGGGACCGACTTGGTTGTTAAATATTGTGAGTTATAATATTAATGATGAATAAGTTCGTGTTGATTAAAGATGAAATTGATTGTTCCATTGTGTTGGGATTATTAGTGTTAGTAGAAATCGACATTTATTTCGATAATAATTGATGTCTGCAGGTTATATTGACCAATCGGGTATTCGGGGCACTTTTTGTGTTAGAGTACTATTCACGGGTTACTATTCACCCTATTACTATTCACTCTAGTATTGTTCACTCGGGTATTTGGGACACTTTTTGTGTCGGAGTACTATTCACAGGTTACTATTCACCCGATTACTATTCACTCTAGTATTGTTCACTCGGGTATTTGGAATAATTTTTGTGTCGGGGTACTATTCATGGGGTACTATTCCTGAAGTACTATTCACGAGGTACTATTCACCAAAAAAATATATTTCTTTTCGGTCCAAATCATTTTTGGGTAAAATATTATTCCATAAGGAGATGTGATAATTTTTCAGACCGTTGGTTGAAGTTATAATAGTAAATCAATATGGATCGTTGGTTGAAGTTATAATAGTAAATCAATATGGACCACTGGTGGAAAGTTATAATAGTAAAACAATATGGATCGTTGGTTTAAAGTTTTAATAGTAAATCAAGATGGATGTTGCTTTAAGTTTTAATAGTAAATCAATATGGACCGTCCGTTTAAAAGTAAATCAATCTGGACCGTTCATGAATTAGTTACTATTTAGTCCATTCTCCTCTGAATAGAAGCTCATTCCTTCATTATTTCTTACGAATTCACTGAAACTCTAGAGAGAGATATTATAGAGAGAAAGAAGGAGAGAAGTCTGCTAACTCACTTTTCCAGTATCCAGTTTCTTTCTAAGGTAAGGGATACTATTATTATAGTAAGAGGTATTATTTCTTTCATATTTATGAAGAGAGCTTTTGTTATTCCATTCTTTATTATTATGTTGGAATAATTTGTCTATGCGAAGTACCGCATACATGGTGAAATTCTTCTGTTAATCCATTCTTTATTATTAAGTTGGAATAACATGTCTATGCGAAGTACTACATACATGGTGAAATTCTTATGTTATTCCATTCTTTATTATTCTGTTAGAATATCCTGTCTGTACAGATTACGCATGACCTGGTTCCATTCTTTATTATTCTGTTGGAATAACCTGTCTGTGCGGTTTATCGCATGCCTGGTGAATTCTGTTGTTATTCCATTCTTTATTATTCTGTTGGAATATCTTGTCTGTGCGGATTACGTGTGAGACCCAAAATTTTATGAAATAAAATTATTCAATTATTCAATTTTGGTAAATAGTTAAATTGATAAAAGTTTAAAGTTAAGGGTGATATGTGAAAATTTTTCAAAGTAGACAAGTTGTCATAAAATACCCGGTTACTATTCACTCTAGTATTGTTCACTCGAGTAATTGGGACACTTTTTGTGTCAGAGTACTATTCACGAGGTACTATTCCCGAAGTGCTATTCACGGGGTACTATTCACCAGAAAAATATATTTTTTTTCGGTCTAAATTATTTTTGGGTACAATATTATTCCATGAGGAGATGTGCTAATTTTTCAGACCGTTGGTTGAAATTATAATAATAAATCAATATGGATCGTTGGTTTAAAATTTTAATAGTAAAATCTTTTTATATAAAACAGAATAATTTTATAAAGTTATTCTATAAATAGAATATATTATATTTTATTATGTAGTGTTGCATAGTGCCTGCATAGTGTTTCACATAGTAAAATCTTTTTATATAAAAACAGAATACTTTTATAAAGTTATTCATTTTTATTAGATTATAAAGAGAATATATTATATTTTATTTAAAAGATTTTGCTTTAAATATGGACCGTCTGATTAAAAGTAAATCAATCTGGACCGTTCATGAATTAGTTACTATGCAGTCCATTCTCTTATAAATACAAGTTCATTCCTTCATTATTTCTTACGAATTCACTGAAACTTTAGAGAGAGAAACTATAGAGAGAGTTCTTCTTCTATAATCTTGAGCGTATTTCTTTAGAGTTTAAGAAAGCTTTGAGCGTAGTGCAAGTTTTCTTCGAGTATATCCTCGCCCTACCAGTCGTAATACTCTTCTTCAAAGGTAAGGGATATTATTTGTTGTACTCGTAAGTGTGACGCCCCCAAAATAGGTATACATCACCTATCTTGAGTCGCCAGATACATAGTACAGAATTCAAATACAACTTAATAATACAACTGTCGTGTACAATACGACAAAACATAAGCTGTGAGTTTGAATACAAATATTATCTACTAGAGATTATACAAACTCAAAAGGAGTCCTCATTACAATTATTATCACACTATTTCACAGAATAGTGAGGACTACTAATGCTATCATCTGGCCCATCACTCCGTTCCCCGACTAGTCCCTGCTACGTTCTCATTTCCTGAAGAGAACAATGAAAGTAAAAGGGTGAGCTCAACTAGTCCAGTAGGAAATATTATGACTAAGATAATGTAAAATATATTATCGTTAGCCTTCAACAATGTTAAACTGATACAATATAACAACCATCAAGTTTAACTGGAGCGGAACAAGCAATCCATTAAAAGAGTCAAGTAGAGAATGAAATCTACTATCTTTTATGATTTAGAAGGTTTTTCATCACTTTTATCGCTGGGACTCAGCTTAATAAATAATCCACATCATCGAATCACCCCCGCACTACTACCCGAGGATATTCTTTAGTATCACGACCACAATTATCCATGCACTACGGGCCAAGAATATTTGTGTATTCAATAATGGTGATGATCATGCCAACAACTGTCCATCAATGCTCTACGGGCCAATGAGGACTTTTTCCACATCATTTGTAACATTAAGGTCATGATTACACCGAATAATCCTTTGTCATAATCATACCAAGTCCATTTATGCACTATAGGCCACAGATGACTTTCAACAAAATATAAAAATGAGGATGATGACAATGATATAAGAATTCAATAAAACAAGTTCAAGAATTAATTTATCCAGGTACTAATAACGTCCAAATTGTCAACATGATACTGCTTTGTAGAGTAAAATTCAAGAATGCTCAGAAAAATATTTTTATGAAAAGATACTGGATGAAGTGCAAATATCAAGGATATTCCACTAATTTCATGGAGTATAGAAGTCAAAACTTTAACCAATCGAGTATAATAAGGAATGGAATAACAAAAGAAATCACTAGGCATGCGATAGACCAAGACACGCGAAAGTTATTCCAACGTAATAATAAATAACGGAATCAATCCCACAGAAACGCACGCAGGCGAGTGATATTGCAATGTAATAATAAAGACGAAATCAGTCCGCGAAAAACACATAGACAGGATATTCCAAATGTAATAATAAAGATGTAATCAGTCCTGCGTAAAATGCATGAGATAAGATATTCCAATGTAATAATAAAGATTTTAACCAGTCCCAAGTGAGAACGCATGCATGTGATGTTCCAAAGAATGATAAAGAATGGAACAATGTAAGAATTTCACCAAGTATAGGGTAGCCACATGATACATGTTATTCCAATGTAATAATAAAGAATGGAACAATGTGTTCTCTCTTCATGGATAAGAAAGAAATAATACTCCCTACCTTTAGAAAAAATGATATCTTTTGAATAGTGGAGGTAGCAGACTTCTCTTCTTCTTTCTATAATTTCTCTCTATAATAATCGCTCTAAAGCTTTTGTGAATTGGTGAGAAATGAAGGAAGAATGAGATTCTATTTATAAAAAATATAGTTTCGATAATTTACACGTTTTGGGGCTCAAAAATTTCAAAGACAATACCTCAAACTTTTCCTTTATTTTTAATTTAGTCATGGAAGTATTATCAAACTTGCATCACCTCCCCCAATAGTAAATAATGTGATTCAATAGTAAATTATGTGAATCAATAGTTCTAGACATGTGAAAATACGAATTCTGATAAGATACCTCCATCTATACCTCCATTTTTAACTTAGTCATGCAAGTATTATCAATCTTGCACCAACTCCCCTAATAGTAACAAGAATGTGAAACAATAGTATACACATGTGAACAAATAGTTATAATCATGTGAAATAATAGCAATCAATTGCTCATTTATCCTAAGTTAAATACCCGATCGGGTCAATATAACCTCCAGATATTAATTATTATCGACATAATTATCGATTTTCACTAACAAAAATAATTCCAACACAATGAAACCATTTTTATCAAAAATATAAATTTTGAAATTTTGGAGTTTGACTTTTCCCGAAAAAATCAACTGTTGACTTTTTGACCAAATAGTGAATTCCAGAAAATTTTGTGTTTATAGACTATTTTAACTATTTTCATCGTTCCGGAGTCAAATATCACGTCCGCGTCTCCAAATTCAACTCCGAACACAACATCAATTTTAATAACATTCATCATTAATATTATAACTCACAATATTTATCAACCAGTCATTCCCAGTGAGAAGAGGGGCTTTTCCGATAAGGATTTCTCTTTATCATGCCAAGCAATTAGGTGACCAAACCTCTCCTTAATGTAACTTCTAGACATTGTCAATATTGCAAATAATAATATGAATAACTTTGCCGTCCTCAATCATTGATTTAATAATATATCATATTATGCATTGATAATCAGAATAATAATTGAATAAATAATATAAAAGATATGATGCAAAGAATTATCGTAGTAATAATTGAGTATAATCGAGTGACTTCTCGTAGTAAGCATCAATAAATTAATACCGTAAGCTACTATGCAACCACGCCAGACATTATATACTTTTAACACGTGGTGTTTCAACAGAGTTAATCTGTAAAACTTCCGCCGTTATTTTTATAAAGTATTTTTGTCATTTTCTCAATCCGAATGATAATTCCGCTAAGGGTCCACTAATGATTGTACCGTCAAATGGGATATTCCCCGACAAAAAGAATATTATATAACAACTTACATACTTTGTAAAATTTATAAATATTACCCATAACTATAACATTATATCAAATCCACACCATAATATTAAAAAATTATTTTGAGAAAATTAAATATTTATTCATAAAATCTGGGGTCTCACAATCTCCTCCTTATGAAATTTAGCCCTCGAAATTTACGTGACGCATTTGGTATCTCGAACATGTGAGGATACCTCGACTTCATTTCAAATTCTAACTCTTGAGGTATAACCTTTGAGTGTTGAATACGATTCTTCTTATCCAAGATTTTAACACATATCTCCTCAAATGTTAAATCAGCTGTTATCTCGTCCGTTTCTAAATTAATAATGTGGTTCGGGTCGTCCACATATTTACGTAACATCGATACGTTAAAAACGTTATGAACACGCAACATACTTAGCGGTAAAACGAGTCTATAGGCCACAGTTCCTACTTCATCGAGGATTTCAAATGGACCAATTAAATCGAGGGTTGAGATTTCCTCTCTTCGTCGATTCTTGCTTCTAGAATAACGCCCTCTTGAACCTTCTTCTTCACATTTATTAGCTCCGGGTGTGTAGCTTGAGCGGCTTTAACTTTATCGATTAAAGTCGATTCTACTCATATAATCGTTATCTTCACTTGGGTTCCTAGTGTCTTTAACTCTATCTTCATCATTTGTAAGTCGTACGAAATGGGCCTTTGTGTTAACAACATCGCACTCGTAAACGCATACGATCTTCTACTCAACGCCGTCACCACCACGTCGCTTCCCACGATGGTATTGAATGGTACGATCGTAATCTTCAACAGCTCGAGCCAACGTCTTTGGCGCATGTTACGTTAGTTTTAAGTAAAGAAATATTTGAGGGTTTAAGAAATGGGTTTTGTACTAAGGTCAATAAAAATTTCGATTTCACGCTCTAGGGGTAGGCTAAGAAGACTTCAAGAATACGTCAGGAAATTTATTTACAATAGAAATATCCTTCAAATCTGATTTTTTTTGTTTAAATCCGTGACATGAGCTAAGAAAGCTTGACATCCGTTTTTCAATAAACAAATAGCTTTATGGCTTGAGATGACCGTGATTGATTTTAATGGTTTGGTCGCTTGAATTCGCATAATAAGTTTATTAGGAATATAAAAGCTAACAACCTTACGAAAACAATTAATTTTAGCATGATGAGTAGTTAACCAATCAATCCCTAAAATCACATCAAATGCAAGTATTTTTAAGGAGATAAGATCGACAGGTAATGTGCGGTTACCGATTTGAATCAAACAAGACTTATAAACGAAGGGATGTAATGAAGGTTTCTCCTAATGGAGTTTCAACAGATAAGTCAAAGTCTAATTTCTCCTGAGTCAAATTTAAACGTTGATCGCAAAGTAGGAGAAATAAAAGAATGGGTAGAACCGTATCAAATAAGGTATAGACTTCACTAGAGTTTATGATAAGCTTACCCGTGATAACCTCGTTCGGGTTCCTTGCTTTCTGGAGGTCACACCAAACGCCTCCTTTGCACTACCGGCTTTGACTTTTCCTCGACTACTTTTGGTGCCTCCATCCTAGCTAAATTTGTCTTCTATGAACGACAAAATCGAGCTAAGTACCCTTCTTTCCACAATTATAACATGCTTTGGATGGCATCGCGTAGTTTGGATGATGTGTCCCTCCCTTCGCATTTGAAACATATGATAGGTGGTCGCTTCCTTCCTTAACAACGGTGCCAGGTCGACGCGTCTTTCCATCATTGTTGAATCTCCTTTTCTTGAAATGTCCATTTTATTGTCTTGGCTATGATTACCACCGAAGTGGTTACCATTTCGCATGTTAATTCCTCCACGCTTGTTATCACCGCTTTCGATGATCGATACCACCGGTATTTTCATGCCGCTAATCGCTTTCTCGCGTGGTTGCGTTGACTCGTTACCGCACTCCAATAACTGAGCCCTATTTACAACATCTGAGTACAAACACAGTTTATGAGAAATAAGATATTTTCGTATCTTTGGTTTCAAACCTCTTAAAAACATTCGGGTCATTCGCTCCTCATTATTAACCAAATGGGATGCAAACCGGGATAACTCCACAAATTTAGCCTCGTATTGTGACATAGTCATATTGTTTTGTTCCAATTTGATAAACTCCACCTCTTTCATGTGACGAATACTCTCGGGAAAGTACTTGTCGTTGAATTGCTCTTGGAACTTCTCCCAAGACATCTTGAGTGCGTCAGGCTGGGTACGTTTTATAGATTCCCACCAGTAATCTGCCTCTTCACGCAACATGAAGGTGGCGAAGGGAACCTTTTGCTCCTCGAGCATCCCAAGACATCAAATATCTTGGTGATCTCATTTATCCATGCTTCACCTTTAAGTGGTTTTGGCTCTACAATAAACTCCGGTGGTCCCAAATTTCCTTAAACTGCTTAAGCGAGAATCATTCCGAGAGTTTCCAAGAGTGTTTCCACCTATATTTTGGACAGAGCCGCCTCTACCGATGTTGCATGAATTACATAAAGCCTCCGAACATTCCATCGCTCATCATTTGTCAAGGTGTTGTTGTTTGCATGAGGATTGTCGCCTTCCTAATGCACATTATTCGGATTGTTGATCTGTGGAGACTCAACGGTCTCTTGTGCTCCATTGCTATTCTCAATATTCTCGGATGCCATTTTCAAATACTGCCACAAAACAAGGGTTAATTGACATGCAACATATTATCCATATACTCGACCAACCAATTAAATACCAAATAAACTTAGGTAGGTCATACTAGCGAAGGAATTCCCGCCTCTCCCCTCCTAGTTCTAGTCTCACATCTTAGCCAGGGATCATATCCCTAAGCTTTGATACCAACTGCGACGCCCCCAAAATAGGTATACATCACCCATCTTGAGTCGCCAGATACATGGTACATGTAATTCAAATACAACTTAATAATACAACCGTCAGGTACAATATGACAAAACATAAGTCGTGAGTTTGAATACAAATATTATCTACTAGAGATTATACAAACTCAAAAGGAGTCCTCATTACAATTATTATCACACTATTTCACGTAATAGTGAGGACTACTAATGCTATCATCGGCGCCCGTCACTCCGCTCCCCGACTAGTCCCCGCCACGCTTCTCATTTCAAGAGAACAATGAAAGTAAAAGGGTGAGCTCAACTAGCCCAAGAGGGAAATATTATGACTAAGATAATGCGAGAATATATTATCGTTAGCCTTCAACAATGTTAAACGATACAATATAACAACCATCAAGTTTAATCTGCAATGAACAAACAATCCATTAAAAGAGTCAAGTAGAGAATAAAATCTACTATCTTTTATGATTTAGAAGGTTTTTCATCACTTTTATCATTGGGACTCAAATTAATAAATAATCCACATCATTGAATCACCCCTGCACTACGGCCAAGGATATTCTTTAGTATCACGACCACAATTATCCATGCACTACGGGCCAAGAATATTTGTGTATTCAATAATGGTGATGATCATGCCAACAACTGTCCATCAATGCTCTACGGGCCAATGAGGACTTTTTCCACATCATTTGTAACATTAAGGTCATGATTACATCGAATAATCCCTGGTCATAATCATACCAAGTCCATCTATGCACTATAGGCCACAGATGACTTTCAACAAAATATAAACATGAGGATGATGACAATGATATAAGAATTCAATAAAACAAGTTCAAGAATTAATTTATCCAGGTACTAATAACGTCCAAATTGTCAACATGATACTGCTTTGTAGAGTAAAATTCAAGAATGTTCAGAAAAATATTTCCAAAAAAAGATACTGGATGAAGCGCAAATATCAAGGATATTCCACTAATTTCATGGAGTATAGAAGTCAAAACTTTAACCAACTGAGTATAATAAGGAATGGAATAACAAAAGAAATCACCAGGCATGCGATAGACCGCAGAGGTGAGTTATTCCATGTAGAATAATTAATAACGGAATCAGTCCCACAGAAAACGCATGCAGACAAGATATTACAATGTAATAATAAAGATGGAATCAGTCCCGGCAGTAAATTCACGTAGGTGTGATATTCCAACCGAATAATAAAAAGATTTTAAATCAGTGCAGCGTAAAACGCATGCACAAGATATTCCAATAGAATAATAAAGATTTTAACCAGTGTCCTACCAGAAAACGATAGACAACAAGATATTCCAATGTAATAATAAAGATTTTAACCAGTCCCGTGAAGAACGCATGCATGTGATGTTCCAAATGAATGATAAAGAATGGAACAATGTAAGAATTTCACCAAGAATAGGGTAGCTCACAGATATCAAAGTTATTCCAATGTAATAATAAAGAATGGAACAATGTAAGTTCTCTTTATGGATAAGAAAGAAATAATACTCCCTACCTTTAGAAAAATGGATACCGGAATAGTGAGGTAGCAGACTTCTCTTCTTTTTCTATAATTTCTCTCTATAATAATCGCTTCTAAAGCTTTTGTGAATTGGTGAGAAATGAAGGAAGAATGAGCTTCTATTTATAAAAAAAATATAGTTTCGATAATTGCACGCTTTGGGGCTCAAAAAATTTCAAAGACAATACCTCCAACTTTTCCTTTATTTTAATTTAGTCATGGAAGTATTATCAAACTTGCACCACCTCCCTAATAGTAAATAATGTGATTCAATGGTAAATTATGTGAATCAATAGTTCTGTAGACATGTGAAAATACTAATTACAAAGATAGTGCCCCATCTATACCTCCATTTTTAACTTAGTCATGCAAGTATTATCAATCTTGCACCAACTCCCCTAATAGTAACAAGAATGTGAAACAATAGTATACACATGTGAACAAATAGTTATAATCATGTGAAATAATAGCAATCAATTGCTCATTTATCCTAAGTTAAATACCCGATCGTCAATATAACCTCCGACATTAATTATTATCGAAATAATTATCGATTTTCACTAACACAAATAATTCCAACACAATGAAACCATTTTTATCAAAAATATAAATTTTGAAATTTTGGAGTTTGACTTTTCCCGAAAAAGTCAACCGTTGACTTTTTGACCAAATAGTGAATTCCAGAAAATTTTGTGTTTATAGACTATTTTAACTAATTTCATCATTCCGGAGTAAAATATCACGTCCGCGTCTCCAAATTCAACTCCGAACACAACATCAATTTTAATAACATTCATCATTAATATTATAACTCGCAATATTTATCAACTAGTCGTTCCTGGAAGAGGGGCTTTTCGATAAGGATTTCTCTTTATCATGCGCAAGATTAGGTGACCAAACCTCTCCTTGTGTAACTTCTAGACATTGTCAATATTGCAAAAATAATATGAATAACTTTGCCATCTCAATCATTGATTTAACAATATATCATATTATGTAGATGATAATTGTAACAATAATTGAATCAATAATACGAAAGATATGATACATCAATTCTTCAGTATCAATAATTAAGTATAACTGAGTGACTTCTCACGTAAGCATCAATAATCAATACCGCAAATTGCTACTATACAACCAATGCCAGACATCGTATTTTTAACACCGTGTTTCAACAATTAACATTAAAACTTCCGCCGTTATTTTTATAAAATATTTTTGTCATTTTCTCAATCCGAATAATAATTCCGCTAAGGGTCCACTAATGATTGTACCATTGTCAGATTGGATATTCCCCGACAAAAAGAATATTATATAACAACTTACATACTTTGTAAAATTTATAAATACTAACCATAACTATAACATTATATCAAATCCACACCATAATATAAAAAAATTATTTTGAGAAAATTAAATATTTATTCATAAAATCTGGGGTCTCACAGTAAGGGGTATTCTTTCTTTCTTATTCTCAAGAGAACTTATGTTATTCCATTCTTTATTATTCATTGAATAACTCAGATACACCTGGATACCCTATACTTCAGGAAATTCTTCATTATTCCATTCTTTATTATTATGTTGGAATAACCTGTCTATGCAAAGTATCACATACATGGTGAAATTCTTCAGTTATTCCATTCTATATTATTCTGTTTAATATCCTCGTCTTGGCATGATTACGCCGACCGGTTCCATTATTTATTATTCTGCTGGAATAACATGTCTGCATATTGTCTATTGCATGCAAAGTGATTTCTGTTGTTATTCCATTCTTTATTATTCTGTTGGAATATCCTGTCGGTGCGTATTACACCTGACTTGGTTCCATTATTTATTATTCTGTTGGAATAACCTGTCTATATGGATTACCACATGCATGGTGAATGATCCTTTGTATTCATTCCTTATTAAATTGTGAAAATGATCTGTATACGTGGATTACCGCATAACGGGAGAAAAATCCATTTGCAGTTTCATATATTCTCTTATATTCAGTTGGTTTAAATTTTGACTTCTATACTCCATGAAATTAGTGGAATATCCTTGATATTTGTGCTTCATCTAGTATCTTTTCATGGAAATATTCTTCTGAGCATTCTTGAATTTTACTCCACAAAGAAGTATTATGTTGACAATTTGGACGTTATTGGTTCTTGGATAAATTAATTCTTGAACTTGTTTTATTGAATTATTATGTCATTGTCATCATCCTCATGTTTATATTATGTTGAAAGTCATCTGTGACCTGTAGTGCATAGATGGACTTGGTATGATTATGACCAGGGATTATTCGGTATAATCATGACCGTAATGTTACAAATGATGTGGAAAAAGTCCTCATTGGCCCGTAGTGCATTGATGGACAGTTTTTGGTATGATTATGGCTATGGGTTCTCTTCGGCCAAGGGTGCAAAGATGAATTGTTTTATGGCATGATCAGGACCGTTGATGAAAACATGAATATCCTTGGCCCGTAGTGCATGGATAATTCGTGGTCGTGATACTAAAGAATATCTTTGGCCCAGAGTGCGTGGGATGATTCGATGATGTGGGTTAATTATTGAAATTTTGTCTCAAAGAATGAAATATTAATTCATGAATGTGATAATAATGAATATCCTCGCCCGCAAAGGTATGGATAATTCATGGATGTGATATTAACGAATATCTTTGGTAGTAGTGCGTAAGGTGATTCGATGATGTGGATTATTTATTGTTTGAGTCTCATCGATAAAATTGATGATAAATCTTTTAAATCATAGAAGATAGTAGATTTTATTCTCTACTTGACTCTTCTAATGGATTGCTTGTTCCGCTGCAGTTAAACTTGATGTTTGTTATATTGTATCAGTTTAACACTGTTGAAGGCTAACAATAATTTATTTTGCATTATCTTAGTCATAATATTTCTTATTGGGCTAGTTGAGCTCACCCTTTTGCTTTCATTATTCTCTTCAGGAAATGAGAACATAGCAGGGACTAGTCGGGGGAAATAGAGTGATGGTCCTAGATGGTGCATTAGTAGTCCTCACTATTCTGTGAAATAGTGTGATAATAAATGTAATGAGGACTCCATTGAGTGTGGATATTGTCTAGATGATAATATTTGTATTAAAACTCAAAGCATATGTTTAGTCGTATTTTACACGACTGTTGTATAATTAGTTTGTATTTGTATTCTGTACCATGTATTTAGCGACCCAAGATGGGTGATGCATACCTAATTTTGGGGGCGTCACATTACGCATGACCTGGTTCCATTCTTTATTATTCTGTTGGAATAACCTATCTGTGCGGTCTATCGCATGCATGGTGAATTCTTCTGTTATTCCATTCTTTATTATTCTGTTGGAATAACTGCCTATGTGGATTACCACATGCGGGTGAATGATCCTTTGTATTTATTCCTTATTAAATTATGGAAATGATCAGAGCACATTGGATTAATTGCATGGTGGGTGAAAATCTATTTGCAGTTTTATACATTCTATTATACTCGATTGGTTAAAGCTTTGGCTTCTATACTCCATGAAATTAGTGGAATATCCTTGATATTTGTGCTTCATCCAAAGATATCTTTTCATGGAAATATTCTTCTCAAAGATTCTTGAATTTTACTCCACAAAGCAAATCATCATGTTGACAATTTGGACGTTATTGAGTTCAGGATAAATTAACTTATAAATCTTTAAAATTTATTCTTGAACTTGTTTTATTGAATTGTTATCATCCTCATGCTTATATTATGTTAAAGTCATCTATGTCCTGTAGTGCATAGATGGACTTGGTATGATTATGACCAGGGATTATTCGGTATAATCATGATCGTAATGTTACAAATGATGTGGAAAAAGTCCTCATTGGCCCGTAGTGCATTGATGGACAGTTTTTGGTATGATTATGGCTATGGATTCTCTTCGGCCAAGGGTGCAATGGTGAATTGTTTTATGGCATGATCAAAACCGTTGATGAAAACACGATTATCTTTTGTCCGTAGTGCATGGATAATTCGTGGTCATGATACTAATGAATATCCTTGGCTTGTAGTGCAGGGATGATTCGATGATGTGGATTAATTATTGAGATGAGTCTCATCGATAAAATATTGATTATACACTTTTAATTCGTAAAAGATAGTGGATATCATGCTCTACTTGACTCTTCTAAAATACAGTTGTATGCCTTTGGCCTGTAGTGCAAAGATGAATTGGTAATGAATATCTTTGGCCGTAGTGGAAAGATGAATTTATTAGTATGATTATGAGCAGGAATTGTGATTTGGTATAACCATAATTTTTGATGTTTCAGGTGAATATAGGTGATGAAAATTATCTTCATCCTGGGTGCGAAGAGGAATTTAGAATCAAAATTATGATTATGAGTTATTCATATGATTGTGGACATGAATTGTTGATTGATGTTACATTGATAAAACATTATTGGTGGACTTTTAACATGGAAAAGATAATAGATCTGATGGTCTATTTGACTCTTCTAATGGATTGCTGTCTTCACCGCAACTATGGTTGAAAAGTTTTATCATCTACCATATGTTCTAAATCTACGATTTATTAACATGATGAAGGCTATTGATAATTTAATTATCTTTAGTCATGATATTATTTACTGGGCTAGTTGTGCTCACCCTTCTATTCACAATTCCTTCGTAATAAAAGTGTAGTTTTTGTCGGAGCGGGGATAACAGGGGAATAGAACGGTGGTCTATAGTCATTGAGGTTCTCCTAAATTGTATGAAAATAATTTTGTTGAGAACTTTAGATAAGTTTGTCGACAGTATACGCTATTTGATATTTAATTTTGGTGAATCGAATAGGGTGAGGTGAACCCAACTTTGGAAGGGTGTTTTGCCACTATTATATACAAGATGTCTAATGACATACAATCTCGTGTTATCATAAGACATGGTTGTGCACATCAACTTGCTAAGTATATCTACGAGCACTACCTATATGATCTTGGAGTTTATTTAAAATATAATTTTCACTTGGAGACAACAGAGATAGTTATATGTCAAGAGAAGACTCACCATTGGAAAAGAAGATGATAGTAATCTTCTTGTTTTTCTTTTGGGGACTTTTAGGTCAACCAAGGATAATTCTCGTGGACATGTGATATCTATCATAACCTGTACGCACGGCCTCCCATGTGAAAGGTTTCCTTGAGTACTTCCCAAAGATTTTAATTTCTAAAACAGTTTTTGATTGTACTTTTATGTAAAGTACCATTGTAAGGTTGTGGTCGAGGCACCATGAGAGTTACATATATTTGTATTAAAACTCATGACTTATCTTTGTCGTCAGACTTGCACGCATTCAACAATTAATATAAATGAAGTTTGTATTTGATTTTTATAGTGTGATATCTCATGCGACTCAAGATGGGTGATGTATATCTATTTTGGGGCGTCACATTATACATCACCCATCTTGAGTCGCCAAATACATGGTACAAAATTCAAATACAACTTAATAATGCAATCGCTGCCATGTGACATAATGACAAAACATAAATCGAGAGTTTTAATACTGAATATTGTCTTCTAGATGATATTCAACTCAAATGGAGTCCTCAATACATTTATTATCACACTATTTCATAGAATAATGAGGACTACTAATGCTGTCATCTGGACCGTCACTCCATTCCCCGACTTGTCCCGGCTACGTTCTCATTTCAGGAAGAGGACAATGAAAGCAAAAGGGTGAGCTCAACTAGCCTAGTAAGAAATATTATAACTAAGATAATGCAGAATAATTTATCATTAGCCTTCAACAATGTTAAACTGATAAAATATAATAAACATCAAGTTTAACTGCAGCGGAACAAGCAATCCATTAGAAGAGTCAAGTAGAGAATAAAATCTACTATCTTCTATGTTTTAAAAGATTTATCATCACTTTTATCGCTGAGACTCAGCTTAATAAATAATCCACATCATCCCTGCACTACAGCCAAGGATATTCATTAGTATCACGACCACAAATTATCCATGCACTACGGGCTAAGGATATTCGTGTTTTCATCAATGGTCATGATCATGCCATAAAACAATTCGTCTTTGCACCCTTGGCCGAAGAGAATCCATGGCCATAATTGTGACGCCCCCAAAATAGGTATACATCACCCATCTTGAGTCGCCAGATATCGCACTATAAAAATCAAATACAAACTTTATTTATACAACTGTTGAATTCAGATAAATGTAGTCGTGTGACACCCCAAAAATAGGTCTACATCCCCATTCCCGAGTTGTCAATACACTGCGAAAACAACTACAACTTTATTATTACAATAGTAAAACTGTGAGTTTAAATACAGATATTGCCATTTAGACAATATCCACATACAAATAAATCCTCATCCTAATTATTGATACATTATTTTACAACAATGGTGAGGACTACTAAACAACTCTCCCTAGAACTTTCATTCCATACCCCAGGCTCGTACTTGCTATATTCTAGCCTCCAGAGAGAAGAAAATGGAACAAAAGGAAAAGGGTGAGCTCGACTAGCCGATAAAGAATATTATGACTAAGATAATATACAACAAAATTATCGTTAGTCTTCAACGAGGAAAAATATAATAGAATACAATAGACAACAAGTTTTAAATCAATATTATGCAATGAAATAATAATTCATTAGAAGAGTTAAGTAGAGAATGCAAACTACTATCTTCTATGTATGAATTTTAAAGTTCATTGTCTATTTTTATCCTCAGAACATCAATCAATATATATCTGGGATCAAATATTCATCCTTGCACTACTGAGCCGAGGACATTCACCATTAGTCATGTTCATCTAAACACTGTTCATCTTTGCTATACGGGCCAAAGATATTCATCGAAATCATTCATCTTTGCACTACGGGCCAAAGATATTCATCGAAAATCATTCATCTTTGCACTCTTGGCCAAAGATATTCATCAAAATCATTCATCTTTGCACTACGGCCAAAGATATTCAATAATATCATCATTTAGGATGAGGATGATGAAAATATTTTTAAAAAAAACGAATCCGATGAAACAAAATGACAAGGATTAAGGATTAAGGATTTGTATTTCGTTTTATCCACGTCCAAAAATACCTCAAAAATAATCATAGTGGTGTAAAATTCAAGAATGATCAAAACATGGATACAATCAAAGCTAGTATCCACATAGATATTTTGAACGAAAAAGAAAAATTTTCATTTTCGATGAATAGTCTTAAATATGCCATTGATTCGTGAATAGTAATAGTAACCGACACCAAAAGTTCCAAATTTGATAAAACTTCCAACCAATATTTGGCATAATGATATTGAAGAAATAATATCATTTTTGAATAAAATAACATCCCTTTACCTCGAAAGATCGATTTAAGCGGAATCTTTGGATATAGACTATATCTTGAACTTTCACCGTATAGCAATACTCAAAGTATACTCAAAATACTCACAAGAATACGCTCGATAATATAGAGAGAAAAACTTGATTTACGGTGTGATTTTCAATTCTAACCTAAGCACTATTTATAGAAATTGCTTAGAACACCAAAGCGAAAAATTTAATAAAATATTAATATTTATAAAAATATTATACGTATTCTTTGAAATCTGAATCTCAAAGAATTCACACATGCCAACCTTCTAGAAGAAAATAAAAAAAACGTTTTCTAATTTAAAATAATTTAAACTTCCAAAATTAATTATTTGAGCTTGAACTTCAATAATTCACAATAAATATCCCTTTTATTAGAAAATTCAATCTTGCGAGTTTTTATAGAAATCCAATTCTCTACAACTTTGCGGAAGAAAGTTTTTCTAAATTCCCAACAAAAATTGGCCGAAATCCATAAGCGGGTGATTTTAGAGGCTATAATCAAATTTCGATCAATAAATGGGGTCCACAGACATGTTTAACATGTTTTAAACATTTATTGCAACAAAAAATACTCTTCCTCCTCGTATACTCATATATTCCACATTCGTTGTAAAAATATCACCATTATTATATTATTAAAATATAATATTATATATATTTAAATGAATTATTTTATCAGAAAAAGATAAAATTTCAATTTTCAACAATTGTCACATTAAAAATTTTCTCCATCTATATCCACATAAAATCAATATTTTCCTCATCATATGAATCAATAATTAATTATTCACAAATAATATTACTGAGAATCACAATATTGATGACCCGAGGCGGTTCCGAGGAAAGAGGAGGCTTTCCAATAAGAATTTCTCCTTCTTGGCGCGCGAAATTAGGTGACCAAACCTCTCCTTAGATGAACTTTCTAGACATTGCCAATAATGTTATCTAATAATATTATTCGGATAATATGAATTATTGTTTCGATGATGAAAAATCTTGTGTAATGACAATTATTAAAACAACGAAGAATATAAAATATCAACGCAACAATTATTGAATCAATAAAATAAAACCTTTGAGCAGTAATTCACGTAACCATTATTGAGTAGTGCCTTCTTACGTAAGAGTCAATAATTGGTGCAATACTGGTATCTTCTGCTTCAACAACGCGTATTCTTGTGTTTTAACCACGGGTATTCCAACGATGTAAATTCAGTAACAACTACTGTGATTATTTTTAAATAACTTATATTTGTCATTTTCTTCCTCCAATCGCTTTTTCGTTATGGGGCCCACACATGGTCATCTTGTGGTCGTCATTTAATATTCCCACGATCTGAATATTCCACGACCAAACGAATATTCCCAAACAACAATGAATATTTTATAACCACTTGCTTATTTTGAAATATTTGCGTATTTTACCCGTAACTATCCACATTAATCACATCAACCCTTACTATTTCAAAATAATAATTAGAGGAAATTAAATTTCATTTATTAATTATTTGGGATCTTACAACCTCCCCTCCTTATGAAATTTCGTCCTCGAAATTGACGTACGTACTCGGTGTTTCGAAAAGACGAGGATACCTCGCTTTCATTTCCGTTTCCAACTCCCAGGTCATTTCCTCTATAGCATGGTTTCTCCATAAGACTTTAACTTGTGGTATGACCTTCGTGCGTAGGACATGCTCCTTCCTATCCAAGATCTTGGCAGTACTTCCTCATCGTTAAGTCTTGACTATCTCGTCCAGCTTCTAACTCAATAACGTGATTCGGGTCTTTCACATATTTATGAAATGCGGATATGTGAAACACATTATGAACACGAGACATACTTGGAGGTAACGCGAGTCTATATGCTACATTTCCTACTCGGTCAAGAATTTGAAATGGACCAATAAATCGTGGATTGAGCTTTCCTCTCTTCCGAATCTTGTAACTCCCTTCCATGGGGCAACACGCAATAATACATGATCCCCTATACTAAATTCCACATCCTTTCGATGAAGATCCGCATAACTCTTTTATGTCGATCTTGTGCCGGTTTGTATACGTTGTCGAATCATTTGGATCTTTTCGGTGAGTCATATCGTCTTAACTTTCGGGTCCCAACAATGTTGCTTCACCCACCTCATCCCAACATATTGGAAGCGACACTTTCGTCCATATAATGCTTGAATGGGGCCACACCTATACTTGCACGATAAGCTGTTGTTGTAGGAGAATTCCACCAATGGTAAATACTTATCCCAACCGCCTTTGAAGTCTAGGACACGAGTCTTAATAAATCTTCAAGAGTTTGAATAGTCCTCTCTAATTGTCCGTCCGCTTTGAGGATGGTATGCTTGAATCCAATCTCTTAAATCCACCCATAGCTTTTTGCAAGCTAACCCAAAATCTTGAAGTGAATCTTGGGTCACGATCCGAAACTATGAATCTTGGCATGCCATGCAATCTCACAATCTCATTTACGTACATTTGAGCAAGGCGTTCAAGGAATAAGTCTCTCGTGTTGGCAAAAATGAGCGGACTTGGTTAATCTATCAACGATAACCCAAATAGCATTTATGCCTTGAGAAACCGTGGGAAGTCCCGTGTGAAATCCATGGTAATGTGTTCCCACTTCCATTTCGAATCTCAAGTGGTTGCAATGGTCCCTTAGGCACTTGATGCTCTGCCTTTACACGTTGACAAGTTAAACATGTTGAGATAAACTTTGCAATCTCTCTCTTCATATTGTTCCACCAAAATATATGTCGAAGATCACGATACATTTAGTACTTCCGGATGGATTGCAAATGGTGTATTGTGTGCCTCCATCATAATCTTGTACTTCAAATCAGAATCGTTAGGAACACAAAGTCTGGAGTGGACTCAAAGTATTCATTCTTCATCAATTCTCGCTTTCGGAATAGCTCCTTCTTGTACTTTCTTCTTCATATGCATCATTTCCGGGGTCGGTGGCTTGAAAGCAACCTTAACTTTTTCTATTAAAGTTGGCTCTGTCATCGTATATTTGACATCATCGCACTCGTTCACGCATATGATCTTCTACTCAACGCGTCGGCTACTACGTTAAGCTTTTCGAGGATGGTATTGAATAGTGTGGTCGTAGTCTTTCAATAGCTCGAGCCAACGTCATTGCTGCGCGTGTTAAGTTCTTTTTGGTGAAGAAATATTTTAGGCTTTTATGGTGCGAATATATCTCCACTTTCTCTCCATAAAGATAGTGCCTCCGGATCTTTAAGCGCAGCAACGATCACTTGCCACTCTAGATCATGAGTAGGATAATTCCTCTCATATTCTTTAAGTTGTCATGTCGCGAGGCATAGGCTATGACTTTCCCACCTTGCATGAGAACACATCCTAACCCTTTGCACAAGCATCGGCATGTGATAACAAATCCATCCGAACCGGATGGTATTGTTAGAAACAGTCTTAAAATAAGTCTCCTTTTAAGCTCTTGGAAACTCTTCTCGCACTCTTCGCTCCAAGCGAATTTTGTATCCTTCTCGAAGTTAGATGAGTTAGCGGAGTAGCGATTCGAGAAAACCCTTCCACGAATCTCCTATAATAACTAGCTAAGCCCAAAAAGCTACGTACTTCAGTCACCAACTTTGGTTGCTCCCAACTTTGTATTGCTTCAATCTTCGCCGGGTCAACGGATACTCCATGTTTTGACACCACATGCCCAAGAAATGCTACTTCCTCAAGCCGAACTTCGCATTTCTTTAACTTGGCATAAAGCTTGTTTTCACGAAGCCTTTGGAGTACCGACTTCAAATGGTGCTCATGATCTTCACGGCTTTTGGAATATATGAGGATGTCATCAATAAAGACAACAACGAATCGATCCAAATACTCTTTGAATACTCGGTTCATCATATCCATGAAAGACGGGAGCATTAGTCAATCCGAAAGACATAACTAAGAATTCATAATGCCGTCATCGGTTCTAAAGGCGGTCTTTGGAATATCCTCGATTCTAATCTTGGTGATGATATCCGAGCGAAGATCGATTTTTGAAAAGAATTGTGCTCCTTGCAATCGGGTCAAACAAGTCATCAATACGAGGTGAGGATACCTATTCTTGATAGTGACATGGTTCAATTCCGATAGTCAATACAAAGTCGCATACTCCCGTCTTTCTTCTTTACAAATAAAACAGGAGCACCCCAAGGAGATGTACTAGGGATTTAATGAAACCAATGTCCAACAACTCCACGTAGTTGGACCTTTAACTCTGAAGTTCAATAGGAGCCATTCGATATGGGGTTTTAGAAATGGGCTTTGTACGGGTTCAAGGTCAATAAAGAATTCAACTTCACGTTACGGGGTGAGCCGGGAAGTTCTTGAAAAATACGTCGGAAAAGTTAATAACAACGGAATATTATTCAATTTTGACGTGTCTTTATTCAAATCCATAACATGGGCTAAGAAAGCTTGACATCCGTTTTTTAATAAGCGAATAGCTTTATGATTAGATATGACGATGATTGATTTTAATGGTTTAGTTGCTTGAATTGAACAACGGTTTGTTTAGGAATATGAAAGCTAACAACCTTCTGAAAACAATCAATTTTGGCATGATGAGTAGTTAACCAATCAATCCCTAAAATCACATCAAAAGCAAGTATCTTTAAAGAGATAAGGTCAACGGGTAAAGATAAGGGTGCCAACATGGATTAGACAAGATTTATAAGCGGTGGATGTGATGAAAGTTTCTCTAACGGAGTTTCCACAGATATGGTCAAAGTCTAATTTCTCCTGAGTCAAGTTTAAACATTGAGCACAAGCGGGAGAGATAAATGAATGGGTATGCACCCCAGGTATCTAGTAAAGTATAAACTTCACAAGAATTTATAAATAGCTTACCCGTGATCACCTCGTTTGGGTTCCTCACATTTTGACCAATCACAACAAACGCTCTTCCGAGAATCGTTGACTTTGACTTTTACGGGGCCGATCTTTTGAGTCACCGTCCCCATTGAACTAGGTTTCGCCTACTGTGCAATCTCGAAGCGATATGTCCTTCCTTTCCACAATTATAGCATACACAGGCTACTTGTGGGCGGTTTGGGTGATATGTCCTCTTTTCCGCATTTATAGCATATGATGGGGTGGTCGTTCTCCTCCCTTGGAACCCGATTCTTTCTTTGCACTTGTCGTCTTCACATAGTTAGTTGTTGAATCTCCTCTTTTTTAAATCTCCTCCCGACTCGCTTCTTCTATTTTCATGGCCATGATTACCACCGGAGTGGTTACCATTTTTGTCGCCTTTTTCTTTTCTCCACTTTGATTATTGTTGTTTTGTTGTTGCTATCTCGGTATGATCTGATTGTGGTACCTCGGTTGGCCAAGTACTCGTTATCTCGCTCTAACAATTGAGCCACATTAACAACATCCCGAATAGAGAAAATTTATGAGAGATGAGATCTTGGCGTATCTTGGGTTTCAAACCTCTCGAAAACATCCAGCGTCATCGTTCCTCATTCTCCACCAAATGAGGTGCAAACACGGATAACTCTGCAAATTTACAGCTCGTCTTCGAGACACCGTCATGTTGTTACTCTCGATCTAATAAACTCCACTTCCTTCATATAGCCGAACACTTTCGGAAAGTATTTGTCATTAAATAGTTCTGAACGCGTCTCCCAAGACATCTTTGGCGGCGGTTGGATGGATGCGCTTCACGAGACTCCCACCAGATGATCTGCCTTTCGCCACGGAACATAAAGGTGGCGAATGGAACCTTCATTCTCTGTGCATCCCAAGACATCGAATATCTTAGTAATTTGCTTGACCCGTGTTTACGCCATGATCGGATCGGCTTTCCCTTAAATCTCAGTGGTCCCAACTCTTTGAAGCTTGGTTTGTGATAACTTGGTGAATTACTATCATTTCCTCCTATGTTTTGAACACGAGTCTCCTCGTGCGATTTTTGCATGAACTGCAAAAAGCTTCTAAATATCCCCTCGTTCATCATCTCGCTTTCGGTTGGTGTTGTTCACGGGAGGAACATTGCCCGACTGTTGCCGTTCTCCTCGTTGGTGAGTCTGAGCGTCTCCACGGTCTCATTTCCATTGTTAATATTCTCGATCGACATTCTCAAATCTTGTCATAAAACAAGGGTTAATTAAGGAAATCAATATATCACATAATATCCCTATATACTGACCAACTATCAAATAAGCTTAGGTAGGACACACTAGCGAAGGATTTACTCGTCTCTCCCCTCCTAGTTCTATTCCCCGATCTCATGGAGATCATATCCCTAAGCTACGATACCAATTTGACACCCCCAAAATAGGTCTACATCCCCATTACGAGTTGTCAATACACCATGCGAAACAACTACAACTTTATTATTACAATAGTAAAAGCGTGAGTTTAAATACGAGATATTGCCATTTAGACAATATCCACATACAAATAAATCCTCATCCTAATTATTGATACATTATTTTACAACAATGGTGAGGACTACTAAACAACTCTCCTAGAACTTTCATTCCATTACCCAGACTGCGTACTTGCTTTATATTCTACGCCTCTGAGAAGAAAAATGGAACAAAAAGGAAAAGGGTGAGCTCGACTAGCCAGATAAAGAATATTATGACTAAGATAATATACAACAAAATTATCGTTAGTCTTCAACGGAAAAAATATAATAGAATACAATAGACAACAAGTTTTAAATCAATATTCGCATGAAAAATAATAATTCATTAGAAGAGTTAAGTAGAGAATGCAAACTACTATCTTACATGTATGAATTTTAAAGTTCATTCATCTCTATTTTTATCCTGTAACATCAATCAATATATATCTGGGATCAAATATTCATCCTTGCACTTTACGAGCCCAAGGACATTCACCGATTGGTCATGTTCATCTAAACACTGTTCATCTTTGCACTACTGGCCAAAGATATTCATCAATCATTCATCTTTCTTGCACTACACGCCCAAAGATATTCATCGAAATCATTCATCTTTGCTACGGCCAAAGATATTCATCATAAATCATTCATCTTTGCCTTCTGGGCCAAAGATATTCAATAATATCATCATTTAAGAGGTGAGGATGATGAAAATATTTTTAAAAAAGCGAATCCGATTGAAACAAAATGACAAGGATTAAGGATTAAGGATTAGTATTTTGTTTTTATCCACGTCCAAAAATACCTCAAAAATAATCATAGTGGTGTAAAATTCAAGAATGATCAAAACATGGATACAATCAAAGCTAGTATCCACAATAGATATTTTGAACGAAAAGAAAAATTTTCATTTTTCGATGAATAGTCTTATGTAAATGAATAGTCTTAGTATCGTGAATAGTCGTGAATAGTAACCCGACACCAAAAGTTCCAAATTTGATAAAAACTTCCAACCAATATTTCGGCATAATGATATTGAAGAAATAATATCATTTTTGAATAAAATAACATCCACTTACCTCGAAAGATCGATGATTTAAGCTGGAATCTTTGATATAGACTATATCTTGAACTTTCACCGTATAGCAATACTCAAAGTATACTCAAAATACTCACAAGAATAAACTCGATAATATAGAGAGAAAACTTGATTTACGGTGTGATTTTCAATTCTAACCTAAGCACTTATTTATAGGAAATTGCTTAGAACACCAAAGCGAAAAATTTAATAAAATATTAATATTTATAAAAATATTATACGTATTCTTTGAAATCTGAATCTCGGCCAATTCACACATGCCAACCTTCTAGAAGAAAATAAAAAAAACGTTTTCTAATTTAAAATAATTTAAACTTCCAAAATTAATTATTTGAGCTTGAACTTCAATAATTCACAATAAATAGCCCTTTTATCGAGAAAATTCGAATCTCACGAGTTTTTATAGAAATCCAATTCTCTACAACTTTGCGGAAGAAAGTTTTCTAAATTCCCAACGAAATTGGCCCGAAATCCATAAGCGGGTGATTTTAGAGGCTATAATCAAATTTCGATCGATAAATGGGGTCCACCAGACATGTTTAACATGTTTTAAACATTTATTGCAACAAAAATACTCTTCCTCCTCGTATACTCATATATTCCACATTAGATTGTAAAAATATCACCATTATTATATTATTAAAATATAATATTATATATATTTAAATGAATTATTTTATCGAGAAAAAGATAAAATTTCAATTTTCAACAATTGTCACATTAAAAATTTTCTCATCTATATCCACATAAAATCAATATTTTCCTCATCATATGAATCAATAATTAATTATTCACAAATAATATTACGAGAATCACATATTGACAACGAGCGGTTCAGGGGAAGAGGGGCTTTCCATAAAAATTTCTCCTTCTTTGCCAGCATGATTAGGTGACCAAACCTCTCCTTAGAGCGAACTTTCTAGACATTGCCAATAATGTTATCTAATAATATTATTCAGATAATATGAATTATTGTTTCGACGATGAAAAATCTTGTGTAATGACAATTATTAAAACAACGACAATATAAAATATCAACGCAGACAATTATTGAATCAATAAAATAAAACAACGAGCGATAATTCACATAACCATTATTGAGTAGTGCCTTCTTACGTAAGAGTCAATAATTGGTGCAATCTGCAGTGTCTTCTGCTTCAACAACGCGTATTCATTGTGTTTTTAACCACCGGGTATTCAACGATTAAAAGCGGTAACAACTACGTAGTTATTTTTAAACAACTTATATTTGTCATTTTCTTCCTCCAATCGCTTTTTAGTTATGGGGCCCACACATGGTCTTGGCCGTAAATACGAATATTCCCAAACGATCTGAATATTCCACGACCAAACGAATATTCCCAAACAACAATGAATATTTTATAACCACTTGCTTATTTTGAAATATTTGCGTATTTTACCCATAACTATCCACATTAATCACATCAACCCTTACTATTTCAAAATAATAATTAGAGGAAATTAAATTTCATTTATTAATTATTTTGGATCTTCTGATCTGACGATAGATAAGTCTTTTAATACAAATGTATGTAACTCTCATGGTGCCTCGACCACAACCTTATAATGGTACTATACATAAAAGTACAAATAAAACCTGTTTTAAAAATTAAAATCTTTGGGAAGTGCTCAAGAAAACTTCGTATGGGAGGCCACGCTGGCTCATGTTATGATAGATATCATATGTCCACGAAATTATACTTGGTTGACCCAAAAGTCCTTAAAGAAAAACAAAGAAGATTACTATCATCTTCTTTCCAATGGTGAGTCTTCTCTTGACATATAATTATCTCCGATTGTCTCCAAGTGAAAATTATATTTCAAATATACTCTAAGATCATATAGGTAGTGCTTTCGTAGATATACTCAAATAGTGGATGTGGATGTGCACACCATGTCTTATAATAACATGAGGTTGTATGTCATTAGACATCTTGTATGATAGTGGCAAAACACCCCTTCCAAAGTTGGGTTCACCTCACACCTATTCGGTTCAATCGCGTGATACAATACGACAAACTTATCTAAAGTTCTCAACAAAATTATTTTCATACTATTTAGGAGAACCTCAACAAACTATGAACCATTGTTTATTCCCTCCCCTTGTTATCCCACCGACTAGCTACACCCTTATTACCCGAAAGGAATTGTGAGCGTAAAGGTGAACAACTAGCCCAAGAAAGAATATCATGACTAAAGATAATTAAATTATCAATAGCCTTTATCGAGAATGAATCGAGATTTAGAACATATGGCGATGATAAAACTTTTCAACCATAGTTGTAGCGGAATGAAAAATCCATTAGAAGAGTCAAATAGACCATAAAGTCTATTATCTTCTCCACGTTAAAATCCACCAACAATGTTTTATCCTCGTAACATCACCAACAATTCACATCCCACAATCGTTGAATAACTCATAATCGTAATTGTGGTTCTAAATTCCTCTTCGCACCTAGGATTTAAGATAATTTTCATCACCGCTTTACGAAATATCAAAGACCATGGTTATACCAAATCACAATTCTCACATCCATAATCACACTAATAAATTCATATTTCCACTATGGGCCAAAGATATTCATTAACAGTTCATTCTTGCACTACAGGCCAAAGACATGCAACTGTATTTTAGAAGAGTCAAGTAGAGCACGATATCTACTATCTTCTACGAATTAAAAGTCTATTATCAATATTTTATCGTTGAGACTCACCTCAATAAATAATCCACATCACCAAATTATCCATGCACTACGGCCAAGGATATTCGTTAGTATCACATCCATGAATTATCCATGCACTACGGCCAAAGATATTCATTATTATCACATCCATGAATTAATATTTTATCGTTGAGACTCAGCTCAATAATTAATCCACATCATCGAATCATCCATGCACTACAGGCCAAGGATATTAATTAGTATCACGACCACGAATTTTCCATGCACTACGGGTCAAAGATAATCGTGTTTTCATCAACGGTTTTGATCATGCCATAAAAGAATTCATCTTTTCACCCTTGGCCGAAGAGAGTCCATAACCATAATCATACCAAAACCTGTCCATCAATGCACTACGGGCTAATGAGGACTTTTTCCACATCATTTTTAACATTACGGTCATGATTATATCGAATAATCCCTGGTCATAATCATACCAAGTCCATCAACGCACTACAGGCCACAGATAACTTTTAACATAATATAAGCATGAGGATGATGACAATTCAATAAAAAAAGTTCAAGAATAAATTTTAAAGATTTTGCCCAAAATAGGTATACATCACATATTCTAAGTCGCCAAATACATGGTACAGAATACAAATACAACCTTAAATATACAACATGAGCTGTGAGTTTTAATACAAATATTGTCTTCTAGACAGTATTCAAACTCAAAATAAGTCCTCAATACATTTATTATCACACTATTTCATAGAATAGTGAGGACTACTAATGCTATCATCTGGACCATCACTCCAGTTTCTCAGACTAGTCCTGCTACGTTCTCATTTCACGAAGAGAACAATGAAAGCAAAAGGGTGAGCTCAACTAGCCCGATAAAAATATTATGACTAAGATAATGCGAGAATAAATTATCATTAGCCTTCAACAGATGTTAAAGCGATAAAATATAACAAACATCAAGTTTAAGCTGCGATGGAACAAGCAATCCATTAGAAGAGTCAAGTAGAGAATAAAATCTACTATCTTCTATGATTTAAAAGTTTTTCATTACTTTTATCGCTGAGACTCGACAATAAATAATCCACATCATCCCTACACTTTTCTGACGAGGATATTCATTAGTATCCGACCACAAATTATCCATGCACTATGGGCGAGGATATTCGTGTATTCATCGATGGTCATGATCATGCCAACAACTGTCCATCAATGCACTATGACCAATGAGGATTTTTACCACATCATTTGTAACATTACGGTTATGATTATACCTAATAATCCTGGTCATAATCATACCAAGTCCATCTATACACTACAGGCCCACAGATGACTTTCAACATAATATAAACATGAGGATGATGACAATTTCAATAAAACAAGTTCAAGAATAAATTTTAAAGATTTATAAGTTAATTTATCCACGAACTCAATAACGTCAAATTGTCGACATGAATCTTTGCTTTGTGGAGTAAAATTCAAGAATGCTCGAGAAGAATATTTCCATGAAAAGATCTTTGGATGAAGCGCAAATATCGAGGATATTCCACTAATTTCATGGAGTATAGAAGCCAAAACTTTAACCAACTAAGTATAATAGAATATATGAAACCGCATGAATGGATTTTTGCCCATGGATGCGGTAATCCACGTAGACGAGATCATTTCAACGAGTAAATAAAGAATGGAACCGGGTCATGCGTAATCCGCGCGGGATATTCCAACGAATAATAAAAAGAATGGAACGGTCATGCGTATGTTCAACGGAATAATAAAGAATGGAACCGGTCATGCGTAATCCGCACTTACAGACGAGGATGTTCCAACAGAATAATAAAGAATGGAATAACAACGAAATTCACCGGGCATGCGATAGAACCATTGCAGACGAGTTATTCAACGAATAATAATAAAGAATGGAATAACAACCCTTACAGTATTGAAAAAAATAACTCTCTTCATGAATACGAAAGAATAATACCCTTTACCTTAGTAGGAGATTGGATCTTTGTAATAGTGTAGTAACATAATACTCTTCTTCTTTCTCTCTTATTCTCTCTATACTTTCTCTCTCTATAAGCTTGAATGAATTGGTGAAAATAATGAAGAAATGAGCTTATTTATAGGCTTGGCGAGTAAGGGTAAAAATAGTCTTTTTGCCATAATTTATGACATCACCGCGTGATGTCATCGATCATAATACATCATTGCATACCTCATCGTCCAGATGACATCATCGCCTTACCTCATCGTTCGATGACATCATTGCTTGCATCACGAGAATTCAAATTCAATTTGTTCTCTTCCTCCTTTTTACTTTTATACCATGAATTTACTATAATAATGCTACCATTCAAATTATAAAAAATGTACTATTATATAATCACATCATACTACTATAATGTAATATTATAATAATATATTTGAATGAATTATTTTATCGGAAAAGATAAAATACCAACTTTCAACAAATGTCACATCTTTAAAAATTCCTCGGTTTAAATCCACTTGAATAAATATTTTCTTATCTCATCATTTGTGTCCACATAAAATAAATATTTCCTTATCATATAAATCAATAATTAATTATTCACAAATAATATTACGAAATCACAATAATGATGACCGGTAGTTTCCCGAGAAAGAGGGGCTTTCGATAAGGATTTCTCCTTCTTGGCGTATGATTAGGTGACCAAACCTCTCCTTGATGAACTTTCTAGACATTGCCAATAATGCTATCTAATAATATTATTCAAATAATATGAATTATTGATCGATAATGGGAAATCTTGTGCGGTGACAATTATTGAAACAACAATAATATAAAATATCAACGCAACAATTATTGAACCAATAAAATAAAATATTGAGCGATAATTCTTTGTAACAATTATTGAGTAGTGCCTCTTACGTAAGAATCAATAATTCAAAAATATTTGTGCAATACCATGTACTTCTTTATTTGTGCAACAACAGCGTATTCTTGTATTTTAACCACCGTATTCCAACGATGTTAGCGGTAAAACTTTCGTCGTTATTTTATAAAAGATATTTTTGTCGTTTTCTCAATCAAATAATAATTTTATTGTGGGGTCCACCAATGATTGTGCCAAATGTGAATATTCCTGTTAAAACGAATATTCCCAGACCAATCGAATATTATATAACAACTTGCGTACTTTGCAAAATTTATAAATATTACCCACAACTATAATATTATAACAAATTCATTCCATAATAATCAAAAATGATATTTATAGAAAATTCATCTTTATTCATAAAAGTTGGGGTCTTACAACCTCCCCTTCTTATGAAATTTCGCCCTCGAAATTAAGTGCGTACACGGTATGTCGAAGAGGTAAGGATACCTTGATTTCATTTCAGATTCTAACTCCCAGGTCATTTCCTCAACATCGTGGTTTCTCCACAAAACTTTGACTTGAGGTATAACCTTGGAGCGTAGAACATGTTCCTTCTTATCCAAGATTTTAACGGGAACCTCTTCATACGTTAAATCTTCCGCTATTTAATCCGGTTCTAACTTCAATAATGTGGTTCGGGTCTTCCACATATTTACGTAACATGGATATGTGAAAAATGCGTTATGAACACGAGAGACATACTTGGCGGTAAAAGCGAGTCTATAGGCCCACGGTTCCTACTCGATCGAGGATTAAAAATGGGCCAATGAATCGAGGATTGAGCTTTCCTCTCTTTCCAAATCTACGTAACTCCTTTCCATGGAGCAACACGTAACAACACATGATCTCTCGATATCGAATTCCACGTCCTTTCGATGAAGATCGGCATAACTCTTTTATCGATCTTGTGAGGTTTTATATCGTTGTCGGATCGTTTGAATCTTTTTCAGTAGTCATACGTACCAACTCAGGTCCCAACAACGTTGCTTCACCCACCTCATCCCGGCATCTTTGAAACGACACTTTCTTCCATCTGGCGCCTCGAAATGGAGCCATGCCAATACTTGCTTGATAAGCTGTTGTTGTAGGAAAACTCCACCAATGGTAAGAACTTATCCCAACTTCCCTTGAAGTCGAGGACCACGAGTCTTAATAAATCTTCAAGAGTTTGAATAGTCCTCTCATTTGCTTGGTCCGTGCGAGGATGATATCTTAGAGCTAAATCGTAAATCCGTGCCCATAGCTTTACGCAAAACTAACCCAAAATCGTGAAGTGAATCTTGGGTCTCGATCGAAACTATGGATCTTGGCATACCATGCGATCTTACAATCTCATTTATGTACATACAAGCAAGGCGTTCAAGTGTATAAGTTTCTCGTATAGGTAAGAAATGAGCCGACTTGGTCAATCTATCAACAATGACCCAAATCGCATCTATGCCTTGAGAAACCTTGGGAAGACCGGTAACGAAATCCATGGTAATGTGCTCCCACTTCCATTCTGGAATTTCAAGTGGTTGTAATGGACCTTTTGGTACTTGATGCTCCGCCTTGACTCGTTGACAAGTTAGACACCTTGAGATAAACTCATGATCTCTCTCTTCATATTGCTCCACCAAAATGTATGTCGAAGATCATGATACATTTTGGTACTCCCAAGATGGATTAAAGCGGTGTGTTGTGCGCCTCCATCATGATTTTATACTTTAAATCGGGGTCGTTAGGAACACAAAGTGCAGGAGTTGACTCAAGTATTCCTTCCTCATCGATTCTTGCTTACGGCGTAGCACCTTCTTGCACTTTCTTCCTCATACGCATCGGTTCGGTGTGCGTAGCTTGGCGACTTTAACTTTATCGATTAAAGTCGGTTCTACTCGTATATTACGCCATCATCACGTTGGTCCACAGAGTCTTTAACTCTATCTCCATCCTTTGCAAGTCATATAAAATGGGCCTTTGCGTTGACAATATCGCACTTCGTGCCGCATATGATCTTACTACTCGATAAATCGACTACTACGTTAAACTTTACGGGATGGTATTGAATGGTATGATCATAATCTTTTAATAGTTCAAGCCAATGTCGTTGCGCATGTTGAGTTCCTTTTGGGTGAAGAAATATTTGAGGCTTTTATGATCCGTAAAGATCTCCACTTTCTCCCCATACAAGTAATGCCTCCAAATTTTAAGTGCGAAGAAACAACAATTGCCAACTCTAGATCATGAGTAGGATAATTCCTCTCATATTCTTTGAGTTGCTTGAGAGGCATAAACTATGACTTTCCCATGTTGCATGAGAACACATCCTAACCCTTTGCCGATGCATCACTTGTAGATGACAAATCCCTCAAGGCAGATGGTATTGTCGAGCAGTCTTTGAAATGAGTCTCCTCTTGAGTTCTTGAAAACTCTTCTCACATTCCACGCTCCAACCAAATTTTATATCTTTTCGAGTCAATTTGAGTTAATGGAGTAGCGATTAGAAAACCCTTCCACGAATCTCCGATAATAACCGACTAATCAAAAAGCTACGTACTTGAGTCAGCGATTTAGGTTGCTCCCGACTTTGAATAGCTTCAATCTTTGTTAGGGTCAATAGATATTCCATGACTTGATACTACGTGCCCAAGGAATGCTACTTCCTCAAGCGAACTCGCATTTCTTGAACTTGGCATAAAGCTTGTTTTCCACGAAGCTTTTGGAGTGTCGACCTCAAGTGTTGCTCATGATCTTCACGACTTTTGGAATATATGAGGATGTCATCAATAAAAACGACCACAAAGTGATCCAAATATTCCTTGAATACTCGGTTCATCATATCCATGAAAGCGGCGGGGCATTAGTCGATCAAAAGACATGACTAAAATTCATAATGCCGTCTGCAAGGTAGTCTTTGAGTTACGAAGGCGGTCTTTGGAATATCCTCGGTTTTAACCTTGGTGATGATATCGAGCGAAGATCGATCTTTGAAAAGAATTGTGCTCCTTGCAACTTGGTCAAACAGTCATCAATGCGAGGTAATGGATACCTATTCTTGATGGTGACATGGTTCAATTCCGATAGTCAATACAAAATCGCATACTCCCATCTTTCTTCTTCACGAATAGAGCAGGGAGCACCCCGAGGAGAGCGTACTAGGACCGAATGAAACCAATGTCTAACAATTCCTGCAATTGGGTCTTTAACTCCACGAAGTTCAATAGGAGCCATTCGATATGGGGCTTTGGAAATGGGTTTTGTCTTTGGGTTCAAAGGTCGATACAAAATTCAATTTCACGCTCTGGGGGGTAGGCGGGAAGTTCTTGAGGGAATCGTCGGAAATTTATTAACAATAGAAATATCATTCAAATCGGCGTATTTTTGTTTAAATCATGTGACATGAGCTAAGAAAGCTTGACATCCATTTTTAATAAGCGAATAGCTTTATAGCTTGAGATAGCGATGATTGATTTTAATGGTTTGGTTGCTTGAATTCGCATAATAGGTTGGTTAGGAATATGAAAGCTAACAACGCTACGAAAATAATCAATTTTTGCATGATGAGTAGTTAACCAATCAATCCTAGAATCACATCAAATGCAAGTATTTTCAATGAAATAAGATCGACGGGTAATGTGAGGTGCTGATTTGAACCAAACAAGACTTATAAATAGTGGATGTAATGAAGGTTTCTCCCAATGGAGTTTCCACGAGATAAGTCAAAGTCTAATTTCTCCGGAGTCAAATTTAATCGTTGAGGCGCAAGTAGGAGAAATAAAAGAATGGGTAGAACCGGTATCAAATAAGGTATAGACTTATTTAGAGTTTATGATAAGCTTACGTGATGACCTCGTTTGGGTTCTTTGCTTTACGGGAGGTCACAACAAAAGCTCTCCCTTGAACTCTTTGGTTTTGACTTATGCAGGGATGGTATTTTGTGTCACCATTCCAAGCTGGACTTGTCTTGATGCATGAAAAAAAATCGGGCTAGGTGACCTTCTTTTCCACAATTATAACACGCTTTGGATGGCATCGCGTGATTTTGGTGATATGTCCCTCCCTCGCATTTGAAGCATATGATGGGTGGTCGTTCTCCTTCCTTAACAACGGGTGTTGGTCTTTGGCGTCTTTCCATCATTGTTGAATCTCCTCTTCTTGAAATGTCCATTCTTATTGTCTTGGCCATGATTACCACCGAAGTGGTTACCATTTACGGCATGTTGATTCCCTCACGTTTGTTGTCACCGCTTGATGGTTGCTACCACTTAGTATTATCATTTTGTCGGTTTTGCTTTCTCTTGGTTGCGTTGACTCGTTATCGCGCTCAATAAGCGAGCCCTATTTACAACATCTGAATACAAACACGGTTTATGAGAAATTAGATATTGGCGTATCTCGGGTTTCAAACCTCTTAGAAACATCCGCGTCATTCTCTCCTCATTATCAACCAAGTGAGGCCTTGGCGGGACAACTTCGGCAAACTTAGCTTTCTTTGCGACCACGGTCGTATTGTTACTGCTCCAACTTGATGAACTCTACCTCTTTCATGTGAGCGAATACTTTTGGGAAAGTACTTGTCGTTGAATAGTTCTTGGAACTTCTCCCAAGACATCTTGAGTCTGGCGGGTTGAGTACGCTTTCTGGAATTCCCACCGATGTCTGCCTCTCCTCGCAACATAAAGGTGGCAAAGGGAACCTTTTGCTCCTCGGAGCATCCCAAGACATCAAATATCTTGGTGATCTACTTTATCCACGCTTCCCTTAAGTGGTTTTGGCTCTCCAATAAACTCAGGTGGTCCCGACTCCTTGAAGCTGTTTAGCGGTGGCCGTCAAGAGAGTTTCGATGTTTCCACCTACATTTTGGGCGAGAGCCCTCTCTACTTTGATGTTGCATGAATTGCATAAAGCCTCTGAACATTCCATCATTCATCATTTGGTCGATGTTGTTGTTGTTTGCATGAGGATTGTCGCCTTCACGATGCATTATCACGATTATTGATATGTGAGAGACTCAGCGGTCTCCTGTGCTCCATTGCTATTCTCAACATTCTCGGATGTCATTTTGAATCTTTGCCACAAAACAAGGGTTAATTGACATGTAACATATTATCCCTATACTCTGATGAGCCAATTAAATACCAAATAAACTTAGGTAGGTCATACTAGCGAAGGAATTCCCGTCTCTCCCCTCCTAGTTCTAGTCTCACATCTTAGCCGGGATCATATCCTAAGCTTTGATACCAAGTTGGCCCCCCCCAAAATAGGTATACATCACCTATTACGAGTTAGCCCAAATACATGGTACAGAAATACAAATACAACCTTAAATATACAACATGAGTTGTGAGTTTTAATACAAATATTGTCTTCTAGACGATTATTCAAACTCAAAATAAGTCCTCAATACATTTATTATCACACTATTTCATAGAATAGTGAGGGACTACTAATGCTATCATCACGGGCCGTCACTCCTCGTCCCCGACTAGTCCTATTCGTTCTCATTTCTGAAGAGAACAATGAAAGCAAAAGGGTGAGCTCAACTAGCCCGATAAAAATATTATGACTAAGATAATGCGAGAATAAATTATCATTAGCCTTCAACGATGTTAAAGCGATAAAATATAACAAACATCAAGTTTAAGCTGCGGTAAGAAACAAGCAATCCATTAGAAGAGTCAAGTAGAGAATAAAATCTACTATCTTCTATGATTTAAAAGGTTTTCATTACTTTTATCGCTTGAGACTCGACAATAATAAATAATCCACATCATCCACACTTTTCGACCAGGATATTCATTAGTATCCGACCACAAATTATCCATGCACTACGGGCCAAGGATATTCGTGTATTCATCATATGGTGTATGATCATGCCAACAAGCATCCATCAATGCACTTTCGACGATGAGGATTTTTACCACATCATTTGTAACATTACGGTCATGATTATCTTAAGAATAATCCACAGTCATAATCATACCAAGTCCATCTATGCACTCTCGAATACAGATGACTTTCAACATATTATAAACATGAGGATGATGACAATTATAAGAATTCAATAAAACAAGTTCAAGAATAAATTTTAAAAGATTTATAATTTAATTTATCCGAAACTTCAATAACGTCCAAATTGTCGACATGATCTTTGCTTTGTGGAGTAAAATTCAAGAATGCTCGAAAAAATATTTCCATGAAAGATCTTTGGATGAAGCGCAAATATCCAAGATATTCCACTAATTTCATGGAGTATAGAAGCCAAAACTTTAACCAATTTGAGTATAATAGAATATATGAAACCATAAATGGATTTTTGCCGCCATGCGGTAATCCACGTGAAACATCATTTCAACGAGTAATAAAGAATGGAACCGGTCATGCGTAATCCGCACAAACAAGATATTCAACAGAATAATAAAGAATGGAACCGGTCATGCGTAATCCACTTGCGAGACGAGATGTTCCAACGAGAATAATAAAGAATGGAACCGGTCATGCGTAATCGATAGCGTGGAAGCGCAGACAGGATGTTCAACGAGAATAATAAAGAATGGAATAACAACAGAATTCACCAGGCATGCGATAGACCGCACAAACAGGTTATTCCAACAGAATAATAAAGAATGGAATAACAACCCTTACAAGTATTGAAAGAAAATAACTCTCTTCATGAATATGAAAGAATAATACCACTTACCTTAGTAGGAGATTGGATACTGCAATAGTGTAGTAACATAATACTCTTCTTCTTTCTCTTTTATTCTCTCTATTCTTTCTCTCTCTATAGCTTGAATGAATTGGTGAAAAATAATGAAGAAATGAGCTTATATTTATAGGCTTGGCGGAGTAAGGGTAAAATAGTCTTTTCACCATAATTTATGACATCACAACTGATGTCATCGATCATAATACATCATTGCATACATCATCGTCCGATGACATCATCGCTTACCTCATCGTCTGATGATATCATCGCTTGCATCACAGGAATTCAAATTTAATTTGTTCTTCCACCTCCTTTTACTTTTATACCATGAATTTACTATAATAATGCTACCATTCAAATTATAAAAAACGTACTATTATATAATCACATCATACAACTATAATCTAATATTATAATAATATATTTGAATGAATTATTTTATCGAAAAGATAAAATACCAACTTTCAACAAATGTCACATCTTTAAAAATTCCTCGGTTTAAATCCACTTGAATAAATATTTTCTTATCTATCATTTGTGTCCACATAAAATAAATATTTCCTTATCATATAAATCAATAATTAATTATTCACAAATAATATTACGAGAATCCTGATAATGACAACGGTAGTTCCCGGGAAGAGGGGGCTTTCGATAAGGATTTCTCCTTCTTGGCGCCGCAATTAGGTGACCAAACCTCTCATTGATAGAACTTTCTAGACATTGCCAATAATGCTATCTAATAATATTATTCAAATAATATAAATTATTGATCGATAATGGGAAATCTTGTGCGGTGACAATTATTGAAACAACAATAATATAAAATATCAACGCAACAATTATTGAACCATAAAATAAAATATTGAGCAATAATTACTTGTAACAATTATTGAGTAGTGTCTTCTTACGTAAGAATCAATAATTCAAAAATATATGCAATATCGTGTCTATCTTGTCTGTAACGCTTTTATTTTAACTACAATTCAACGATATTCTTTCACCGTATTTTAACCACGATATTTTTGTATTCAACCGATGTTAGCAGGTAAAACTTTCGTAGTTATTTTATAAAATAGATATTTTATATCGTTTTCTCGATCATAAATATTATAAATTATAATATTATAACAAATCCACCATATGATTGTCTAATGATATTCGTAGAATATTCCTGTTTAAAAAAATGTTGGAATATTCCCACGATAGACCAATCGAATATTATATAACAACTTGTAATACTTTGCGGAATTTATAAATATTACCCACAATATAATATTATAACAAATTCATTCCATAATAATCAAAAATGATATTTATAGAAAATTCATCTTTATTCATAAAGTTGGGGTCTATAAAGAATGGAATAACGTAAGAATTTCACCATGTATGCGGTTTAAAGATAGACATGTTATTCCAACATAATAATAAAGAATGTAATAACAACCCTTACGAGTATTGAAAAAAAAATAACTCTCTTTATGAATACGAAAGAATAATACCCCTTACGAATACACAAATAATTTCCATTACCTTAGAAAGAAGAGTATTCCGACTGGTAGGACGGGGATATACTTGAAGAAAACTTGCACTATTTTCTATGCTCAAAGCTTTCTTAAACTCTAAAGAAATACGCTCAAGATTATAGAAGAAGAATTCTCTAAACTTCTGGTGTGATTTTCAATTCTAACTAAACATCCTATTTATAGGAGAATGGAAAGGATACTATCTTTGTCTTTTATGCAATAAAATATAATATATTCTATTTATAATCAAATAAAACAAAATTTTATAAAAGTATTACTGCTTTATATAAAAGTTTTTTACTATGCAAACACTATGCAGTATTATGCAAACACTATGCATAATAAAATATAATATATTTTATTTAAAATCTAATAAAACAAATAACTTTATAAAAGTATTACATTTTATATAAAAAGATTTTACTATGCAAACATGATGCAACAATTACTGTAGTAATAATTAAACAAAAGCGAGTGACTTCTCACGTAAGCATCAATAATCAATACTTGGTGCTACTATGCAACCACGCGTATTATTATACTTTAACACCGGTGTTTCAACAGATTAATCTGTAAAACTTCCGCCGTTATTTTTATAAAAAGATAATTTTGTCGTTTTCTAACTTTGACAATAATTCTGTTGCGGGGTCCACCAATGATTGTGCCATTGTACGAATATTTCCTGTTAAAATGAATATTCCCCAACCAATCGAATATTATATAACAACTTGCTTACTTTACAAAAAATTTCACATATCACCCTTAACTTTAAACTTTTATCAATTTAACCATTTACGAAATAAAATAATAATTATAAGAAAATTGAATACTTTCATTTCATAAAATTCGGGGTCTTACAATCTCCCCTCCTTATGAAATTTCGCCCTCGAAATTTACGTACGTACCTGGTATTCTAAGAGATGAGAATACCTTGCTTTCTTTTCGGATTGTACCTTCCCGGTTATATCCTCTATATCATGATTTTTCCATTGCTCATCTCATGTATTTCAAATAATATTCTAGAATATATCTTCAAAACAAAGGTCAATTGACATATCACAAATTGTCAATTTATCAAGTAAAATTTTTGGCTTAGGTAAGTCACACACTAGCGAAGTATATTACTCGTCTCTCCCCTCTTAGTTCTAGACTCGTATCTCCGCCAGCGACCATATCCCTAAGCTCTGATACCATTTGTGACGCCCCCAAAATAGGTATACATCACCCATCTTGAGTCGCCAGATATCGCAGTATAAAAATCAAATACAAACTTCATTTATACAACTGTTGAACTGTCGTGAAGAGTACGACAACAGACAAGCTGTGAGTTTTAATACAAATGTATATAACTCTCATGGTGCCTCGACCATCACCTTACAATGGTACTTATGACGCCCCCAAAATAGGTATACAATACCCATCTTGAGTCGCCAAATACATGGTACAAAACTCAAATACAACTTATTAATACAATTGTCGTGTAGAATACGACAAGACATAACTGAGAGTTTTAATAAGAATATTGTCATCTATACAATATCCACACTCAATGGAGTCCTCATTACATTTATTGTCACACTATTTAACAGAATAATGAGGACTACTAATGCTATCGTCTGGACCGTCACTCCGTTCCCCGACTAGTCCCGGCTATGTTCTCATTTTCTGAAGAGAACAGTGAAAGAAAGGGTGAGCTCAACTAGACCAGTAAGAAATATTATGACTAAGATAATGCAGAATAATTTATCGTTAGCCTTCAACAGTGTTAAGCTCATAAAATATAATAAACATCAAGTTTAACTGCAGCGGAACAAGCAATCCATTAGAAGAGTCAAGTAGAGAATAAAATCTACTATCTTCTATGATTTAAAAGGTTTTTCATCACTTTTATCGTTGAGACCCAACTTAATAAATAATCCACATCATCCCTACACTACAGCCAAGGATATTCATTAGTATCACGACCACAAGTTATCCATGTACTACGGGCCAAGGATATTCGTGTATTCATCAATGGTCATGATCATGCCAACAATCATCCCATCAATGCACTACGACGATGAGGACTTTTTTCCACATCATTTGTAACATTAGGGTCATGATTATACCGAATAATCCCTGGTCATAATCATACCAAGTCCATCTATGCACTACAGGCTACATATGACTTTCAACATATTATAAACATGAGGATGATGACAATGATATAAGAATTCAATAAAACAAGTTCAAGAATAAATTTTAAAAATTTATAATTTAATTTATCCTGAACTCAATAACATCCAAATTGTCAACATGATACTATTTTGTGTAGTAAAATTCAAGAATACTCAGAAGAATATTTTCATAAAAAGACATTGGATGAAGCGCAAATATCAAGGATATTCCACTAATTTCATGGAGTATAGAAGCCAAAACTTTAACCAACTTAGTATAATAGAATATATGAAACCGCAAATGGTTTTTTCCGCCATGCGGTAATCCACGTAGACAGATTATTCCAACAGAATAATAAAGAATGGAACCAGGTCATGCGTAATCCGCACAGACAGGATATTCCAATAGAATAATAAAGAATGGAACCAGGTTATGCGTAATCTGCATAGACAGGATGTTCCAACAGAATAATAAAGAATGGAACCACGTCATGCGTAATCCGCACATACAGGATGTTCCAAAAGAATAATAAAGAATGGAATAACAACAGGATTCACCAGGCATGCGATAGACCGCACAGACAGGTTATTCCAATAGAATAATAAAGAATGGAATAACAAAATAATTTCACCATGTATGCGGTACTTCACAGACATGTTATTCCAACATAATAATAAGAAATGGAATAACAACCCTTACGAGTATTGATAGAAAATAACTCTCGTCATGAATACAAAAGAATAATACCCCTTACGAGTACAATAAATAATATCCCTTACGAATATTAAACGAAAATAATATTCATATGAATACGAAAAAATAATTTCTCTTCAGAATATGAAATAAATAATACCCCTTACGAATATTAAATGAAAATAATTTTCATACGAATAAAAAAATAATTTCTCTTCAGAATATGAAATAAATAAAACCCATACGAATATTAACCGAAAATAATATTCATACTATACAAAAAATAATTTCTCTTCAGAATATGAAATAAATAATACCCCTTACCTTAAAAAGAAGAGTATTCCGACTGGTAGGGCAAGGATATTCTTGAAGAAAACTTATACTGTTTTCTACGCTCAAAGATTCTTAAAACTCTAAAGAAATACGTTCAAGATTATAGAAGAAGAATTCTCTGAATTTCTGGTGTGATTTTCAATTCTAACTAAGCATCCTATTTATAAGAGAATGGAAAGGATACTATGCTGCACTATGCAATAAAATATAATATATTCTATTTATAATCAAATAAAACAAAACTTTATAAAAAGTATTCTATTTTATATAAAAAGTTTTCTATTTTATTACATTTATAATAATAATAAAACAAAATTTATCACCATTATTATAATTCACAATATTAATCGACCAGGTCGTTTCCAGGAAAGAGGGGGCTTTCCAATAAGGATTTTTCTCTATTGGCGCGCAATTAAGTGACCAAACCTCTCCTTGACAGAACTTCTAGACATCGTTAATATTGCAAATAATAATATTAATAACTTTGTCGTCTCAATTATTGATTTAATAATATATAAAATATTGACAATAATTGAATCAAATAACGTGAGATACTTATCAAAGCAATTATCGCAGCAATAATTGAATAAAACTGTGTGACTTCTCACGTAAGCATCAATAATCAATACTGTGTGCTACTATGCAACCACACGTATTACTGTACTTTTAGCACCGGGTGTTTCAACAGTTAACGGTAAAACTTATGCCGCTATTTTTATAAAAAGATAATTTTTTCGTTTTCTAACTCCGACAATAATTCTGTTATGGGGTCCACCAATGATTTTGCCGTTGTACGAATATTCCCTGTTAAAAGGAATATTCCCCGACCAATCGAATATTATATAACAACTTGCGTACTTTGCAAAATTTATAAATATTACCCACAACTATAACATTATATCAAATTCATTCCATAATATTCAAAAATGATATTTATAGAAAAATTATCTTTATTCATAAAAGTTGGGGTCTTACAACCTCCCATTATTATAAAATTTTGCCCTCGAAATTAGGGTACGTACCTGGTATGTCGAAGAGGTAAGGATACCTTGATTTCATCTTAGATTCTAACTCCCAGGACATTTCTCAACATCGTGGTTCCTCCACGAAACTTTGACTTGAGGTATAACCTTGGAGCGTAGAACATGTTCCTTCTTATCCAAGATTTTAACATGAACCTCTTCATACGTTAAATCTTCCGCTATTTCATCTGGTTCTAACTCAATAATGTGGTGCGGGTCTTTCATATATTTACGTAACATAGATATGTGAAAAATGTTATGAACACAAGACATACTTGGCGGTAAAGCGAGTCTATAAGCCACAGTTCCTGTCGACGTCGGGATTTTTGGGTGTCCCTTTCAGTTACTTGTTCTTTGCTGTTCTCATTTTAGGTGAGATTTGTTTGAAAAAACAAGTGAAAAAGGTTCGACATGTATAATGTCGACGATGGGACTGTTAAGAGTCGCCAGTTGGTTTTTTAAATGGTTGTACCAACACAACTGATAAAAGGTTTGTACATTGACCCAGTGAGGTGACACTGATATACGGGTCGGCGAAACCGAGATTCGTTTAGGGTCCGGGGACTTGGTTATGTGGGGGGGAGGTGTTAGGCACCCCCTGACATCCGTGTTACCATGGTGACCGCCTCTTTTCAAGAAACTATTATCTGAGTGTGTGTGTGTGTGTGTGTGGGTCAATGTGCTGTTATATGGAAGTTGTGCGAGGCCTCGTTCGAACCTATATATACAGGGTTTGAATTTATGTAAAAATTCAGTTTTTAACAAGATATGGCAGTGATATTTTATAAAAGAGGTTTTTCAAACCCTGATGCTCAATAGGAATTGAGACCTTTTACACTCCCATGGGATGAATCTGTGATCACATGATTCCTAGGCGCACAGAATGTTGCAATTTATATAAGAGCAATAAGCAGGTATATATATATAAAAGCGGTAAATATATATATACGGACATGATCACCAACCACGAAGCACCTCCATGGGGATCGAAAATGTAAATAAAGTCATTAAAAGCTATCAACCGCCACGAGAAACTCCAAAGGACAAAACATAAATAAAGTTGTAAAAGCGATCAACGCCACGAAGAAAACTCAGCAGATTTAATATATATATATATATATATATATATAAAAGCGATAAATGCACCGGATGTAAAATCCAGTGCTCATCGAATGTAGTTCGACCACGATTCATATATATAAAGTATATATATATAAAAGCGAGTAAACGCATATGGATATAAAATCCATGCTCATCGAATGTAGTCGACACACACGCTTAATATATATAAATGTACATATATATATATATATATGAAAGCAATAAACGCTCCAGACCAAAGTCTAGGCTCATCGAACAAAGTTCGACACACAGTTCATATATATAAATATATATATATAAAAAGCAAATAAACGCTCCAAACCGGAAATCAAACTCAATCGAGGCATAACTTCGATAATGTTAGTCAATATATATATATATATATATATATATATATATATATGTATATATATATATATATATATATATATAGACTTGGGAATGAAACCACTGATAGAAGTGCAGGCCAAAAGTAAAACAACACGACTCTCAACGTATAGAAGGGTGTGTGCAAAGATGAAGAAAAGACTCTAAAGTGTGTGTGAGAAGGCTTACAAACAGTGGTCGATAAAAAGGCTTCTATATCTTTAGAGTGGGTAAACACTAGCTTTTGTGGGTACAAAAGGGGCTATATATGAGCTCACAGTGTGTTTCAAAGTGGGAAAATACATTGTATGGCGAGTCACGAGAGCAAATTGTGCGGGTTTCCCCATCTTTTTTTTTTTCTTAAAATCGGCACCCCAAGCCCTCTATTTATAAAGCAATATGAGTTTGCGGTGTACTGCTGATCGAGCCGCAAGTGTACCGGGCGAGTCGGGTCGGCCGGGTTTATCGGTCGGGTCATCTCAATCACGTCTGAATCGAGAATTGTAATGTCCACTCGGATTTTGAGAAGTGCAATCCGGGCATCCGTTTTGAGGTATACGGGACCTATTTCGGACCGCCGTTGTCGAGAATTATACGATGGCATGAGATTAGAGTTTGTACAAAGTCATTGAAGATGGGACAATGCCCTCCAGTCTTCAAGCTTCAACTTTCATCCGTTACCCCGCACAATAGTCACTCGGGATTGGTTAATCTTGTGGGACATCGTTGTGTAAAGACGTGACGTGGCATTGTATTGGACGGAATGAAGATGTTGTCCCTCACCGGTGTTATCGCCGAATTGGGCCGATAAAGCAGACGTTGCTCATACTTCGCTGAGATTGGACTGCTGCAATTGTTGAAGGTCCTCATTGTCATCTTTGAGGTGTGCATGTCTTTCCGATGTTATTGTCGGGTTGGTACAGTGTATCTCGTTGTGAGCACCGAGATTGAAGCTGATGGCATTTGTAACAAGCATTTCTGGGGTTATCTCCAAAACTACATTCCTTGGGGTTATCACCAAGGTTGGTGGCTATTCCCATGGTTGGGACTGAGACTTGATACCTCGGGGTTATCTTCGAGATTAATCGGTCTTCTCTAGTGTGTGTTCCGGTATTGTATCTGCAGGTCTCGGGGTTATATCCGAGGTTGGAACTGTTGCTCCCAGAGTGTGATCTGGGGTTGATGCTAAACTCCCGGTAGTATCCGGTATGGATTTGGATTGTCTTTCGAGGTTCTCTCTTAAAGACTTAATCTGTCCTCCTCCTGCAATGTCGATGCAATGAAAGACTGAGAAAATTTCGAGTGTCTACGGATGCTCCTCTTTATCATACTCGGGCATGGCGATGCATGGGTAGGATAAAGAATCTAGACACTTGAAACGCAACAAGATAAACATGGTACTATGGATAGCAACATGATGCAAATGTATGATGCATGTGTGCGGGTTGTGGCCCAACATGTTTGGGGATGATTCTTGGCTCCCGTTGCTTCATTTGAGGGATTAGCAATCTTGACCAGGATCGATGTGCAAGTTTGAATCTGTTAGGATGTTAATGTTGGAGTTATCACCAAATTCACATGCTCTTGATAACGACTTGATCTGAAGGGGTACCTCTTATGTAAAGAGATCATGGGGATAAAGCTTGATCTGCTTTGAGGATGTGTATAACATATTTCATCATCTATCCTCTTTGATAATGTTGACCTTTTCTGGTTAGTATCGCAAGAATATGTCAAGATTCTGTTGGATTTACTGCCAACAGCAAATGTTGTTAGGGATGCCTGACCTTCGTTGACGTGTGAATCAACGGCTAAAACATCCTGTAGGATATACTGTCAAGGTTGCTTGACCTTCGCTGACGTGTGAATCAATGGCTGAAACTCTGTGAGGAGATCGTCAAGGTTGTTTGACCTTCGTTGATGTGTAGATCAACGGAGCATTGCGTTGTGACCCCCACCGGGGATCCACTGGGGAATATGAGCAGCTGGGTATGAGAACCTCAAATAGCTCTATAACTCTGATAGGTTTAAACGTTATCGGCTGAAATGACGTCAAGGTTGGTTGACCTTCATTGATATGTGTGTCAACGGCTGAGCATGCGTTGCTACTCCCGCCGGAGATATATATTTGTAACCCATAGGGGATCTCTGGGGACGCGCATGATGCGTAGCGACTCTTTGAGCGGTTCTCAACGCTTCGATGGGTTTACCTACCATCGGCTAAAATAATGTCAAGGCTGCTTGACCTTTGTTGATAGAATTGTTAACGGATGAACGTGTTGTAACCCCCACTGGGGATCTACATTGTAACCCCCGTCGGGGACTCACGTTGTAACCCCCGTCGGGGATCTACGTGGTAACCCCCGTCGAGGATTCACTTAGGGTAATGACCCGGAGTTGGCGGCATCGGACCTGTACGAGGTATTGTCGGATGTGATTTGTGACAAATGGGATCATTGGAAGGGTATACCTCATTTTCGGGTGACTACCAAATGAGTGATGTACATGTTCAAAGTCTCATCTGAGAATACTAGGATTGTATGCTGTTTTGCTCAATCGCGTGGCATTTTTATTCCTGATTTGACCCTTCTAGCCTGTAAGAACTCCGTTTCAACTTGAACTGGACCGAGCCGGAGGAGTGGGACCCACATAGAGGAGCCACAGGTGCACCTGCTGCAGCGGCAGGTGGGCCTGCGGCCAGGCGTGGATGATAAATCCTGCAGCCTGCCTTCACAAGTTCATTTCTAACTCACTTCGCTTAGAAAAAAACTGCGAGCCTTCTTCAGATCTGCTGAGTTCGGGTTACTTTCTGCAAATTCTGTCACCGTACAAGTGTTCTACACTATCCTGGTAACGTATGCATGTATTTTTTTTCCAGTTTCTGTCCGTTAGATTGTTAGATATTGCACGAAATGCATCTAAACACATAGTAGTGATTATGTATGCACAAATGACTTGATAAAAAATATTCAACATAGTAAATGTTAGTATTAAACCATGCTGAACATAATGATGTGAAATTTTTTGACTTTTGAGACAGTCAAATTGACACCTTTTTCTTCTATTTTTTGTCCTATTTGAGGTCCAATGAGCAAAAGGTAGAAAGGCAAAATACTCCTAGCATTGAGGTTGGCCTTATGCATGATGATTTTGATTTTTAATGCATATATTAGGTATATGACTTTGGGACAGGTGTGCTACTGAATAACCACCTAGACATGCTTGCGTGCATGTGGATAGTCCTATTTTCAAAGGGAACTATGGAGAAATTTTTCTAAATGTAGGCATTGGGTAGTCATGCATTTTAACTCTATTATATGTTAAAGTAAATGCATGCATGCATATAGTCATAGATGTACTTAAAAGCTCCAGGTAAAGAAATACCACACCCTTTCTGAGGTGATTTGGAGACTTGTTGTCCAGATATTGATGGATCCGGATCAGCCGAGCAGTTCTTACAAGACCGCTTCTGGCGTACGGTGGAGGGCTTCTGAAGTGCCTCGTCCCCATTCTGTCAGACAGCCTCGTCGGTTGGTGGAGGCTGTGATACGTCCTGTCCAGGTAGATGTTCCAAACGTCGAGGACGAGGAGGTGGATATTGAGGATCCCGCTCCTGCTGCACATATCCCTCGCAGGAGCTTCCGAGCATCCGGTGGTGAACCCGAGTTCTTTGGGTGATTTGGGTGAACACCCATCGATGTACTTGCATGCTAACGAGGTATGACGTTAGACTTTATCTTCTTTTTTTCCTATTGATGCGGATTAAAGGATTCTGATGTTGATCTGCATTTCATGCAGGTTCCAGGTTTTACACAGCCCCGAGGAACTGGTTTAGCATCCACTCCATGTACCAGGCGCTTCATCCACGATTATAGAAGCGATGAGTGCATGAGTGGGGATTTGGGGCATTTTTCTCCATCCTTCCCCGTTGTTGTCCCTGAGGTTACCTCAGGGCATTGTCTGAGCGATGGTTTCATTAGACTCAGTCACTCCATCTGCTGGATTGCGAGGTGATGATGACGCCTATGGATTGGCAATTTATCACAGGTATGGAGTTTGGAGGGGAGCCAATGCCTTGCATGGCGAATATTACCCCCACTATCGTCAGATCCTTATTAGGAGTTCCGGCAGAGGCGCTCAAAGCGCGGACTATCCGTTCGGTGTAACATTCGCGTTCGATTTTTAAGTGTAAGTTATAAATATTTATTGATTTATATAAATATTTATTGGATGTGTTTTTTTTGAATAAGTAATTGTTCAATTTGATTGAGTTTATTTAGTTAATTATTTATTTGTTAAATAATTAATGTGATTAGTTAATTATTTATTTGTTAAATAATTAATGTGTTATAAATGGATTGAGTTATGTGATTAAGTGATTTATTTAATAAATTGTTATTAAATAAAAGTTGCGACAAATTACTATGTGATAAAGAGTTATTAAAATAAATTAAAGTAATTTTAATTTAGTTTTGCCAAAATAAATTGTAAAATAAGCGACATATTATAATCCTTTATTTTATAAATGCTTTTGCCAAACAAGGCCTTATGGCTTTTGAAATTCTTATTAATTTTAAATTATATTATTAATAGAATAAAACAAATATATAAATAAAATATATTTATATTTATAAGATTATCGTTATATGTTTAGTAACTAATAAGAATAAATAGGCTTATTATTGCCATATGAGTTTATTTTACGTATATGATTATCGATTTTTGGCTTACCTTAGTACCTAGTCTATTCTTTGAGAGAAGTAAGAAAGAGAAAGAAAAAAAATTGAGAGAGTTTGAGAAGAAGCGAAGTGCGTGATTGTTCAAAAGCAGTTTTGTTTAACAAGTGTTTCTTAACAACAAAAAGGTAGGTGTTTATAACCTTAATTTATGTGTATGTAATCATATATGTTTCGCCATATATATTTACTGTGAATTTGATAGTCTGTGTTCTTGACTTCACTTTGTGTATAAGTTTTTTACAAAATTCTTGTAAACTATGTGTTGGTAATTGTTATACTAGCATATATATATATATATATATATTGTATGCTTAATATATAAATATGATGGTATGCTAAATTATGTATTTAAGAAATTGTTTTTTTTTCTGGTGGAAACATGTGTCTGAACTTGAGTGTAGAATTTATCAGGGTTATATATATATATATATATATATATATATATATATTATATATATATATAAGCGAGAAATTGGACTATACATATTAATTGGGATATATATTGGTATACTTGTATGTCAAAGGAATCAAAATTGGTTGATAACGATTATGTAAATTACGTTCACTTTGTAAATTGATATTTCATCGATGGAGTTTAATTTTTAAAACACGGTGTTTTCAAAAGAATTAGTCTATGATATTGTTAATTAGTGGTTGGTAATTGGTATATGGATGATTGTTAGCAATTATGTATAATTTATATTAGTTATACATGTTGTTTTGGGTGAATCATTGTTAAGATTTAAGGCGGTAGCTTTGGCTCTGTTCTTACGTTTTAGTTTACTGTGAGTTTGGCCCACGTCAAAATTCACGCTCATTATCAAATTCAGCCTTAGCGCTCAAACTTAGCCTTGAATGTGGACTTCCAGGACTTGTTGTACCCATGTAGTTGATGTCGGACGCCTTGAGACTTTCTTGCGCTTGACAACCTTAGAGTCCTATATATGTCTCATGGGAGCGCCATGTCGGTCGCATGTATGTACAACCCACATTCAAAGCGTGGCATGCATCATGGCTATCTAAAAAGTTCGAAAATGACTTTTGTCTTGCACAAAAGTCGATTTTTAAAAGGAATGATATATGATAAATGTTGAGTATATATTTTAGTATTATAGTATATTAATACTATGAGTGAACATGGAATTACTAATTAACAAATATTGTTATTAGTTTTAATGGATAGAATTTGATAATGCAATTTATAATCAAAACATATACGTGATGTAGAGATATATAGTATATTCTTGTTGATTATGTCATGTTAACATATGTATATAGGATAATTGTGGTTTGGATTATAACGGTTTAATCTCGCACAAGGCAAGATTCTAAATCCTATCTTTTTACATTGAGCAAATTTTCTAATCCTAAAAAAGCTTACGTTATGCAAATTTCATATGCTATACTTTATTGAGTAAAGTATTTCCATTTAAGCAATTTAATGGTATCCGATTATTCATGATGATACAAGCTTCCCATCTCCACACTTTTCGTTGAGATAGTTATTATGATTATGCAAGTTTTTTCTAACTCTAAACTTGTTATATTAGCATGCAAGTACCTTTATTACATTGACTCGGTTTATCGTTCCAATTATTGTTGTTATGCATATGCTTGATATTAAATTCTAAGTTGTAACCTTAGCTTAATGTTGTTCAAAGCAAGGTATGATAGATTATTCAATTGTTATGCTATTAGATTATTCCTAAAGCATGAACTTAGAGCGAAATGTTTATTGATTATGATCATTCAATAACATAGTGTTATTATCTTTTATTCAACTAATCCTTAGTTGATGTCAGTTGAACTCAAATTACCTTGAAGTGTATCCAAACCAAACTATCTTTGAGGCGGACTTGTACTCAAAATCTTGAGATGAACAACCCTATTTATAGGGGTTACGCTTAGTTTTGTACTTTCTTATTTGAAATGTTTGTATACAATACATGTACGAAGGGTTGATCCCCTAAGTACCTTAAAGTCATTATGGTATTATGGTAGTAAAAGTTTAAGTTGAAAGATTACTTATAAGCTGTGGACAAGGTTAGTGGTGGTCATTAGACCCTCGGTGAATGTTTAAAATATTAATAGAACTCATTGTTCGATTCTATTGAGCCCCTGAATGGGCAAGGAATGTTAAGATGTTAATAGGACTTATTATTTAGTTCTATTGAGCCCCTAAATGGGCAAGGAATGTTTAAGATTTAATAGAACTTATTGTTTAGTTCTATTGAGCCCCGAATGGGCAAAGAATGTAAAAGTTATTCATTGTTATTTCAAGTGAGCCTTGTTTGCTCACTCTTGCTGTAAAATCCTTACATTAAAGATGGAAAGGGTGGCGTACCTAGCACCCGATAAAGGAAAGGGAAAGATGAACAAATCTTGAAGACTTGTAATAGTTTTGATAGTTTTATTATCGGACTTTGGTTTAAAGATTGTAATGAAGTTTATTTAAATTTTCCGCATGAATGATTGTTTGTAAAGGTTAGATAACTTTGGAGATATTATTTTATGAAATTCACAGTGTATATGGGGTTTATTATTCAATTTTATTTATGATTGGGTAGTTATAAATGAATGTTTTGATTACGTGAACACCAAATCTTGAGGTAATGAAATCTTTGAGATTTGGGGGTGTCCTGAAGTTAGTATCAAAGCTTTAGGTTATGAACCTTAGGTGGGGGAAAAAGCCTTGGGAAGTAACCTTTGAAAAGATAGTGGAGATAACTCTTATCGAGTTTTAAGGAAGAAGTAATAAAACACTTATGTGCTTATGTGTTTTATAACTTATGTGCTCACAGAGTGTCGAGTAGAATGATTAATAACTAAAACTTTAAAATTTTGTTGTCGGGATGACTAATGTCGGAGAATCCATCGGGGCTAGGGAGGAGGGACCTCAAATGCCTATAGAGGAGGAGCCTCGCGACATTGAGTTGTTTAGGAACAACTCTTTGCCACGAGTCGGCCCGTTAGTCACGATGGTTGAAGATGAGGATGATGATGTGGAGGCGGATGAGGAGGATCCGTGGGTTGCCACGGAGGATGAGGATAATGAGGGCGAGGAGGAAGAGACTCCACTAACCTCGATGGTTGCTCGTATGTATGATGAAGTCTACGACCATAACGTGGAACTTGAGGACCACAGATTGAGGAGTTACGAGGAGATAGTAGGTGAACAATGATTGCAATGATGACCACGGAAGGATGGCGACATCCGGGATCGAGATGAGCGTCTAACTAATCTTGAAGAAGAAGTTGATGTCACGGTGAAGGAGAGAAAGGAACAAGCGATCGAGATGGTCGTGGGCGAAGAAGAAAAAATTTGAATGAAGAAGCTACCAAGAGGGCGAGGCTGAAGATGTATCATCTGAGGAAGCTTATCAATGAAGCTGGAAGAAGCGATAAGGGGACGCACAAGCAAAGAGGATGAAGATGGAAGAGATGGATAAAGTATTCAATCTGGTGATCAATCGAGCTCAAGATCGGGTCATGGGTTATCGATTTCGATTTGAGACTCTGCCATCATCATCGTGTTAGATCGTCGAACCATGTTAGTGTTATGGAAGAAAAGAGCGTCAAAAAGGCTATGGAGTATCTTAATAGATCATCGTAGGAAATGTATACTATTTTGCACGTAATAAGTGTTAAATAATGTATAAATCCACTAGTGTTAAGTAACCATGGGATATGAGAATGATGATGTTGTCCTGTAACTTTTGTAGTTCGGAAAGGAATGTAAATAGCGGTGATGCTATTGTTTTTATATTTTTCGAAGAGATGATGAATAAATAAAAGTTATTATTTTATTCAAAAGTGTTATGTGGTTATTTCTTTTATGGAGGCAAGTTAATTAGAAAATACTTAAAGAAGTTGGGTAATAGTCTAATAGATGTTTTTTTTAATAGAAAATGCCTCCCAGGGGCGTGAACCACCCGTCGGAGAACCCGATGCGAGAACTAACAATAACGATGTTGAGGATAATTCCGTCCAACAACTAGTGACATTACTAACGAGGAGCGTTGCGAGAATCAACCTCAAAACCAAGGCACAACGTTTAAGGAGTTTAAGGCGGTTGGACCACACAAATTCCATGGGTCAATGAATCCGGTCGAGGCACGAGACACTGGATTATGGAAATAGAAAAGTATTTGAAGTCGCTAGGGTAGTAGATGAATAGAAGAACTTTTTGCAACATTTATGTTGAAAGCGAAAGCTAGTTATTGGTGGCAAGCCAATAAAACTTCGGGAAGGACCGGGGTGATGACACAGGATAGGTTTAAGGAGTTATTCTTGAGACCTACTTCTAGAGAGTTCGAAGAGTCGATTAGAGTTTCAATTTTTGGGGCTGAAAGCGAGGATGATGATGGTGTGCGAGTATCTTGGTGAAGTTCAACGAATTGGCGAGGTTTGCGCCATATCAAGTCATCCCTGAACGACGACGCGTAAAGGCAAAGAGATTGACGAGGGTGAAGCCACAGGTATGTCTGATGAGGTTTCCTGTTCGATTGAAGACGTTTGCGGCGATGATGGAGAAGGTTGTACTCGGCTTTGAAGGTGGAAGCGAAGCGACAAAATTCAATCAAGAGCGAAGAAGAAGAAGAATGAGGTGGAAGTGAAGAGTGGTAAGCGGAGGCAATGGAAATGGCAACAACAACAACAACAACAACTTGAAGAGAAAATGGAGCGAAAATGGTGGTCTTAGAAACCAACGGGTAACCAACGATTTAGGAAGTTTGAAGCATGTGCTTTACATGCGGGAGGTTTCATAAGGGTGTGTGCTTGATGGGGAAGCGTGCATGTTTCAACTGTGGCGGGAGGGTCACATCGCCTCAAATTGCACCCAACCCAAGAAGAATGTACATTTCACATGTGGATCGAGGATCATTTTGCTCGTGAATGCCCTCGGAAGAAGGTCGGAGAAATAGTAAAAAAAGTAAGGGAGGCGGCGATGGAGGTACTTGGGCCATTCTTTGGACCTCTGACGTCAAACAAAAACCCACGGCCGAACTTTCAACATGGTATGCAAGATCTTTGTGCAATCAAAAGATGTGGTGTCGGTATTATCCCAATCAACGATATTAATGCTTATGTATTATTTGATTGGGGTGCTACTTGCTCGTTTATATCGATGAATTTGCTAAGAGGTTAGAATTGCCTGAGAAAACTGAATTTCCCTTTGAACATAGAAATTGCGAATAGGGAGGTGATTCTGTTAGGTTAATTATATACAAGAAGCGTAGAGTGAACATAAAAGGGAATATAATGATGGTAGATTTAATTAGATTAGACTCGGGGAATTTGATGTAATTTTAGGGAATGGATTGGTTGTTCAAATATGGGCGATAATTGATTGTCACAAAAGTGTGTAAACCTTATGACTCAAAATCGAAGGTAGTTTTCCATGGTAGCAAATCGCCTGACAAATGAAATGTCGACGATTATCGCGAGCCAAAAGTTGTTAAGTAAAGGTTGTGTGGGTTATTTGGCTTACATAGTCGATACTCGGAAGAAGGTGTAAAATTGGAGGAGATACCGGTGGTTAGAGAATTAATAGATGTATTTCGGAAGATTTGCGGGACTTCACTTTGATAGAGAGATTGAGTTAAATAATCGACTTAGCGCCGGGAACTACACGATATCGAAGGCCCCGTCTGAGAATGGCTCGGTAGAAATGAAGGAAGCCCGATGGTGCAACTGCAAGAGCTAACTTTGGATAAAAGTATATTCAACCAAGCGTATCACAAGTGGGGAGCGCCCGATATTATTATTCGTGAAAGAAGAAGGGCGGATCAATGCGTCTTTGCATTGATTATAGGGAGTTAAACAAGGTCACTATTAAGAATAGGTATCCGTTGCCTAGAATAGATGACTTGTTTGATCAGTTGAAGGGTGCTAAATACTTCTCGAAAATAGATTTGAGAAGTGGGTATCACCAATTGAAGGTAAGAAAGGAGGATATACCTAGAGCGACATTGAACTCGATGCGGACATTCTGAGTTTACGGTGATGTCTTTTGGTTTAACAAATGCCCTACTTGCGTTCATGGATTTGATGAGCAGGGTATTTAAACCATTCTTAGACAAGTTCATAGTGGTGTTTATCGACGACATTCTGGTGTATTCCAAAACTCAAGAAGAACACGTGGAACATTTACGTTTGACATTGGAGACACTAAGAAAGGAAAAGTTGTATGCTGAAATTCTCTAAGTGCAATTTTGGCTCGATCGTGTACAATTTTTTGGGGTCATGTGATTGACAAAGATGGGATTTCGATGGATCCATCAAAGTGGAAAGCTATAATAAATTGGGAACAACCAAAGACACCTTCGGAGGTGAGGAGTTTCTTTGGGCTGGCCAGTTATTATAGAAGATTTATACAAGATTTTTCCAAGATAGCCAATCTGTTAACAAATTTGACACGGAAAAAAATGAAAATTCGTTTGGATGGAGAAATGTGAAGAGAGTTTCCAAGGTTTAAAGAAGAAGCTAAGTGTGGCACCTGTGTTAACACTACCGGATAGTACAGAAAATTTTGTGGTGTATAGTGATGCCTCACACAAAGGATTGGGTTGTGTTCTTATGCAACACGGCAAAGTTATTGCCTATGCATCAAGACAACTGAAGGATTATGAGAAAGGTTATCCGACTCATGATTTGGAATTGGGCTGCGATGGTATTTACTCTCAAGATATGGAACACTATCACGTATGGAGAAAATGTGAGATCTACCTGAGGACCACAAAAAGTGCGAAGTATATTTTCACTCGAAAGGACTGAACATCGTCGGAGAAGATGGATGGAATTGATAAAGGATTACGATTGTGAGATCTTTTATCATCCAATCAAAGCGAATGTGGTTGCGAGATGCTTTAAGTAGGAAAGGTCGGGAGAAATTGATCTTGATAACAACTCGGGAGGAGCTCATTTCGATGATGACAAAGTTAAAATTGGAAATCAAATTTCCACGAGAATCAAACGAGCGACTATTTGGTTAGAAGCGGGTCCAACTTTCTTGGACAAGGTGAAGAACGCTTTCGATTACAAGATGAAGAATGTGGGAAGATAAAAGAGAATATGGTTGATGGTAGCGTCTGAAATACTGAGGTTCGATCTAGAAGGATTACTCTGATGCGAGGAAGAATCTGGGTTCCATGACACGAGTGAAAAGACGAAATCTTGATCGAAGCTCATAGCTCAAGATATTCGATTCATCCGAGAAGCACGAAGATGTATCAAGATTCTGTGAACATTTTGGTGGTAGAATATGAAAAGGGATGTTGCGAGAATCGTGGCTAAATGTTTGACATGTCAAAGAGTAAAAGCCGAACATCAAAGACCCGGTAGTTACTTCAACCGTTGGAAATACCGGAATGGAAGTGGGAACACATCACGATGGATTTTGTGGTGGGTCTTCCAACTACTCGAGGAGAGGATCGATGCAATTTGGGTGATAGTGGATGATTATGAAATCGGTAGCACTTTTTACCAATAAAGATTAGGTTCAATCTTGATCGGTTAGCAAGATTGTACATCAAAGAGATCGTTTGAGACATGGAGTGCGATGTCAATTGTGTCCGAATAGAGACCCGCGATTCACTTCAAATTTACGGAAGAGACTACTGAGAATGCATGGGAACTCGATTACGAATGAGTACGACTTATCATCCACAAACAGATGGCCAAAGCGAGCGAGCGAGCGATCCGGACATTGGAAGATATCTTTGAGAACATGTCATCATGGATTTCAAAGGAAGTTGGGAAGAACAATTACCGTTGGTGGAATTACTTTCTGATAATAGTTATCATCGAGCATCGGCATGCCGCCTACCTGAAGCGTTATCTGGCGAGAAAGTGAAGAACTCCACTGTCTTTGGGATGAAGTTGGTGAGCGTCAACTTACTAGGACGAGAACTAGTGCAACAAAATAAACTGGCTTAGGTTATCAAACTCATCGGACACAAGATTGGTAGCGACTCAAGGCCAAGCGGAAGAAGTATGTTGATCAACACGAGCAAGATCGTGCATTTGACGTAGGAAGCTATGTATTCCTAAAAGTTTCTCCTTGGAAGGGAAAATTCGTTTGATGAAGGGAAAAAACTAAGCAGGGTTTATTGGACCCTTTGAAGTCTTTGCGAAAAGTTGGAGAGGTAGCTTACGAGGTAGCTCTACCTCGAGTTGGAAAACATTCACAATGTTTTTCATATTTGATATTACGACCATATAAACTTGGATTACAATCACGTGATCGATCTGACGAACCGTTGCGATTCGAGAAAGATTTGTCTTATGAAGAGGTTCTATCCGGATAGTCGATAGGAAAGAACAAGTGCTCGGGAATAAAGTGATACCTTACATGAAGGTGATATGGAGAAACCACAATCTTTGAAGAAGCGACATGAACTCGAAGAAAAATGATGAAAGAGTACCTAAATTATTTGTTTAATCATGTCTTGATTACGGGGATAGAATCTTTGTAAGTAGGGAAGAATGTAGCGAATGTGTTGTTTGAGTTGTGATTACGAGGGCGAGAATCCTTTTAAGAGGAATGATGTAACATTCCAGTTTTTAAGTGTAAATTATAAATATTTATTGATTTATATAAATATTTATTGGATGTGTTTTGAATAAGTAATTGTTCAATTTGATTGAGTTTATTTAGTTAATTATTTATTTGTTAAATAATTAATGTGATTAGTTAATTATTTATTTGTTAAATAATTAATGTGTTATGTGGATTGAGTTATGTGATTAAGTGATTTATTTAATAAATTATTATTAAATAAAGAGACAAATTACTATGTGATAAAGAGTTATTAAAATAAATTAAAGTAATTTTAATTTAGTTTTTGCCAAACAAGGTTTAAGTATAGTAATCCTTTATTTTTATAAATGCTTTTGCCAAACAAAGGCCTTATGGCTTTTGAAATTCTTGTTAATTTTAAATTATATTATTAATAGAATAAAACAAATATATAAATAAAATATATTTATATTTATAAGATTATAAATTATATGTCATTAGTAGAGCATAAGAGTAAATATTGAATTATTATTGCCATATGGTTATTTTTTTTTTTATAGTGATTATCGATTTCGCCATTTGGGTGTTACCCTAGTCTATTCTTTGAGAAAGTAAGAAAGAAAGAGAAAAAATTCGAGAGTTTGAGAAGAAAAATCTGTGATTCTTCAAAGCTTTTTTTGTAAACAAAGTATTCTTATCAACAAAAAAGGTAGGTGTTTATAACCTTAATTTATGTTTATGTAATCATATATGTTTTACATATATATACTTACTTGTGAATTTGATAGTCTGTGTTCTTCAACTTCACTGTGTATAAGTTTTTACAAAATTCTTGTAAACTATGTATTTGGTAATTGTTATACTAGCATATATATATTTGTATATAATTGTATGCTTAATATATAAATATGATGGTATGCTAAATTACGTATTTAAGAAATTGTTTTTTTTTTGATTGGAAACATGTAGTCTGAACTTGAGTGTAGAATTTATCAAAGGTTATATATATATATATATATATATATATATATGTATATAATGCGAGAAATTGGACTATACATATTAATTGGGATATATATTGGTATACTTGTATGTGAAGGAATCAAAATTGGTTATAACGATTAAATTCGTTCACTTGTAAATTGATATTTCATCAATGGAGTTTAATTTTTAAAACACGGTGTTTTCAAAGAATTAGTCTATGATATTGTTAATTAGTGGTTGGTAATTGGTATATGGATGATTGTTAGCACAATTATGTGTAATTTATATTAGTTATACATGTTGTTTTGGGTGAATCATTGTTAAGATTTAAGGCAGGTAGCTTTGGCTCTGTTCTTCGTTATTAGTTACTGTGAGTTTGATTGCCCTCAAATACAAAAATTCATTCATCGCTAACCAGCCCAATGTCAAGTTTCAAGCTATAGCGCCAAACTAATACTTGCAAAAATCGATTTTTTTTTAAAAGGAATGATATATGATGTATGCAATGGGTGAATCATTGTTAGATTTAAGATAGTAGCTTTGGCTCCGCATTTACAGGAAAAATCCCTATATAAGTCTCGCGTCGGAGTGCCATGTCGTATGTCGGACTTTCTTCTTGTTGTGGAGTCCACGATTAAACTATGTGTTGCGGCATGTATGCACCACTTCAACGAAAAGTTTCGAAACAACTTTTGTCTTGTACAAAAGTCTGATTTTTTTAAAAGGAATGATATATGATAAATGTTGAGTATATATTTGGTATTATAGTATATTAATACTATGAGTGAACATGGAATCACTAATTAACAAATATTGTTATTAGTTTTAATGGATAGAATTTGATAATGCAATTTATAATCAAACATACGTGATGTAGAGATATAGTATGTGTTACTAACTGATTATGTCATGTTAACATATGTATATAGGATAATTGTGGTTTGAATTATAACGGTTTAATCTAAGCACAAGGAAAGATTCTAAATCCTATCTCTTTTTTACATTGAGCAAATTTTCTAATCCTAAAAAGCTTACGTTATGCAAATTTCATATGCTATACTTTATTGAGTAAAGTATTTCCATTTAAGCAATTTAATGGTATCCGATTATTCATGATGATACAAGCTTCCCATCTCCACACTTTCGTTGAGATAGTTATTATGATTATGCAAGTTTTTCCTAACTCTAAACTTGTTATATTAGCATCAAGATACCTTTATTACATTGACTCGGTTTATCGTTCCAATTATTGTTGTTGTCAATGCTTGATATTAAATTCTAAGTTGTAACCTTAGCTTAATGTTGTTCAAAGCAAGGTATGATTGATTATTCAATTGTTATGCTATTAGATTATTCCTAAAGCATGAACTTAGAAACGAAATGTTTATTGATTATGATCATTCAATAACATAGTGTTATTATCTTTTATTCAACTAATCCTTAGTTGATGTCCGTTGAACTCCAAATTACCTTGAAGTGTATCCAAACCAAACTATCTTTGGGGCGGACTTGTACTCAAAATACTGAGATGAACAACCCTATTTATAGGGGTTATGCTTAGTTTTATACTTTGCGCTGAAATGTTTGTATACAATACATGTACGAAGGGTTGATCCCCCTAAGTACCTTAAAGTCATTATGATCGCATGACAATAAAAGTTTAAGTTAAAAGATTACTTATAACTTTGGACAAGGTTCGTGGTCATTAGACCCTCAGTGAATGTTTAAAATATTAATAGAACTCATTGTTCAGTTCTATTGAGCCCCTGAATGGGCAAGGAATGTTAAGATGTTAATAGGACTTATTATTTAGTTCTATTGAGCCCCTAAATGGGCAAGGAATGTTTAAGATGTTAATAGAACCTATTGTTTAGTTCTATTGAGGCCCTGAATGGGCAGAGAATGTAAAAGTTATTCATTGTTATTTCAAGTGAGCCTTGTTTGCTCACTCTTGCTGTAAAATCCTTGCGACTAAAGATGGAAAGATGGAAAGGGTGAAAGGAAAGGGAAGATGAACAAGTACTCTAGCACTTGTAATAATAGATTATTAGGAAAGATGAACAAAGTTTATTTAAATTTTCTGATGAATGATTGTTTGTAATAACTTTGTTATTATTTTATGTAATAGTTTTTTATTATTCAATTTTATTTATGATTTTATAAATGAATGTTTTGATTACGTGAACACCAAATCTTAAAGTAATGAAGTTTATTTGTCAAATTTTCCTTAGATACATGAGGATGATTGTTTGTATTTTGCCGAAGGTTAGATAACACAGGAGATATTATTTGCCATCATGTAATTCATTTAACCATCGGTTTGAGGATGGACACCCCATGCGGAGTAGTATTTGATTACCAATTTTCCTTTATGAGAAGCGTTGGCCTCTGTCGTTATAAATGGATATTCCATTTTGATTATATTTGATTTACCAAATCTTGAGATATTCCGTAATGGGGCCCAAATCCGTTTTATGGGGGACATGGTTTCAGGATCTTTGATGATGACGGATTGGGTGGCTTGTGTCTCGAGCTCCGACTCATCCGACCCAGATTGATAGTTTGACCCGACAGTTGGACCAAACACATGTATTTCTTGACATTTGGGCGTAGATCCAATGGCGAGTCGTTCCTTCCAAATCGGTGTTGGCCCCTCAAATGACCCATTTGGTTTTTCCAGCGCAGATCCTCCTCTTTATAGGCCTGACATCCCTATTGATAGAGATCTAGTGACTCAGGAGGAGTTACATTACGTGGACAAGATTGAGGATGTGGACATCGAGACCCAGGTCTTCTTCTGATGTATATTCTCGTTATATCTTTTGATAGGTCTCTGTTAGATATTGGGTGGCTGTTCCCCATTCTCGCTATATCTTTTGATAGGCCTCTATTAGTAGTAGGGCGTCTGTGCCCCATTTTCATATATTTGTAGCTGTATAGAGCTGATGTATTAGATGATGATATATTTAGGAATGTATGCACCTTTTTCATTCCCCATATCATATTGCCATCCATTATCTGTTATGCATGTATCATGTTACGCATATGTATGTATGTCCGGAGATATTCGGCATTGACCCTGGATAGTCTTATGACACGGCCCGCATGTATGTCCTCTTCGACGATTAGCCATATAGATCATACCCCACCGGTGGTGGCATTGGGTATCGCGATCGTGGTACGATAGCATGTCACCACCGCATAAGGTGATCAGAGATCTGTTCTTCGCAACATACCATGACCCTTTTGGCATTTCAGGTTCCTGCAGGATTCGTGGACGGGATGATAGAGCATTGGCTATCAGATAGGCATGTATTCCGTTTTGGCATCCATAAGTTGACTCCTACTCTGGAGGAGTATGCACGTTTGACGATGTTGCCCTTAGACAGACCCTGCGTGCACATGGCTTTGGGAGACATGAGTAGACGATTCATGACTCTCACAGGATTGAGGCGCAGAGTAGTGCAGGATGAGCTGACATCTGGCCACATGATCTCTTAGCATTTTCTGTATGACAGATTAGGCGCGGAGGATAGCTACTCACGACATTCCAGGGATTTCACCGCGTCGGAGGATCATTGGCATTTGGCCATAGTTGATGTACTGATGCTATGTGTACTGTCATACGTGTATGTGCCGCGGTATATGGATGAGATAGATATAGGAGTTATCATGGCCGTGAGAGCTCTCAGGGAGGGTCGTACCATTGTACCTATGATCGTGGCAGAGACCATGCGATCAACATCTCATCGCGATGATTACGTCGGCGTGTTTACTGGGAGTTCGATCATGCTGTATGTGTGGTTTATGTCACACTTGAAACCGGTTGGTACCCTTAGACGGCATGGGTATTGTTTCTCCCATGATGTGGCTATATCATACTCCTTTCAGCCATTGGAGTGTACAGATGCTCAGTCTTGGTCCGCATTTTTGGCAGATATCAGAGATCCATTTAGCATATTGTTGTGCTCAGGACTTTGCTCACCATACAGCTTCATTACTCATGCTCTGGGCATGGAATTCCTCCCTTTGGCTGGCTTGAGGGGCGTGACTACTTATCACCCATTGGCCGTGATGTCGCAGTTTGACCAGTTCCAGGATTTTCATCCTTTCGAGGGGGGCAAAGAGGTCGGCGTTGACTTCTCGATACCTCTCAGTCGAGGACCTATCTCGTGTATCGCTTCTTTGGGATCGGCGTGAGCTAGCCGCTTTTCCCGCCAAATCGTCCGGTTATTCCGCAGAGTACTCGCATGGATGGAGACGGAGGTTTTATCTACCGCAGGCTGCAGCGATTTTGCGATCTGGGAGCGAAGTTATACGATGTAGAAGCCTATGGAGTACGTTGATACCTACATCAAGGAGGATAACGTCACAAGGTTGCCAAAGATTTCTTCTAGATTCTCCTAGTACCGATTACTTTTGTGATTCAAAGACTCGGCACGCATTTAGAGCGAGTCTTCATCTGATGACCTTTGAGAGAGATCAGATTCTATCTATGATGTCGACTGCTCTTGATGTGAGGGACGCAGCCATATTAGAGAGAGACGAGGCATTGGCTCGTAGAGATGCCGCCGTCGCTGAGCGTGATGAGGCCAGGCCAACCATAGACGCAGTGGTAGTTGAGTGGGATATCGCCATATCTTCCCGGGATGTGGCTGTCATAGATAGTACTGCAGCGAGGTCCCTTACCACTGGTATGATCGTAGAGATGAGCGCTTATATTGATGAGCATATGGTCATCATGCAGATGGCTACAGATCTGTTGGGTCATGTGGATATTCTCATCCAGGAGACTACAACATTACCTCCTTCATCTGAGAGGGATGCCATGTTGGTCTTGCTAGCTCGCATATACCCTGATCTGTAGATGAGCTTGTATTTACCTGCATAGACTAGCTTGGTCATTTTGTCATGTACAGTTTACATTGTATATATATCAAACAACATTATATATGACAGGGAAATATATTTTTGGATCACTTCCCTTTTAGATATGCCTTGCTATTTGCTTGATATTTTGCCTGCTGCTTCAGGGCTTGTGATCTTGATGTATTCTGAATTCCTCCTTGGTGGATGAACATTGAGTTGTCTCTAGATAGTTCAGAATGGTTCATCGATCTATGTATCCCTACCATCTTTGGTGTCTTGGAACTTGTTTTTGAATGGAGAATGTAGAGGAGTGTGGCTTTCCTCTCTGAGATTGACCGTACCACAGATGGTCGCCAGTACTTCTATTTAGGAGAAGCCTAGTTAATTCCACCTCTTATGGTTTGGTGTTGCTCTTCGAGGTATGACCGCAGCTTAGATGGTCGCCGAATCTCCTATTTGGGAGGAGTTTAGGTAATTCCATCCATTTGGTCTAAATCCGAATGAAATGTAGTGGTTTGAAAGAGAATCCCAATACCCGCTGACAATGGTTTGTGTTTTGGTAGGGGGTGAGACCGCACCATCAATGGCTGCCTACGTACTCCGATTGAAGAGGAGATCAGGTCTGCATAGTTCGAACCTGGTGTAAGAGGTTCAACGTTGTATATGGATGACATGGTGTAGGAATGTTTTTGGTTGTTTTTGTTTTATGTAAGGGCAGAAATGTTTTTGTTTTATTGCGACCGGGCCATATGAAATGGTTGCCTACGTACTCTTATTGAAGATGAGATCAGGTCGACGTAGTTCGCCCCTTAGGGCGAGAAGAAAAACGTAATCCCATGTGCAGGTCAGAGTGTGGGGAAAAGAAAGTTTAATCCTAGGTTGAGGATAAACTGCAGATGAAAAGTTTGATCCCAGGAATGGGTAGCAAAACTGCAAACAGAAGAGGTTCAATCCGCGGTGGGATGACCTAAGTTGTAGGAACGCAGAGGAGAAAGCCAGGCTGCTGGCTTGAACTGTATGTTTCCCTGAGGGGTAAAGTGTAGATAAATTATATGTGGTAAAGGGTTAAAGAACCGGAATGACTGGTGACCTGATGATGATGCACCAGGGTGTTTGGTGGTTACTTCAGACATAATACCATTTCACGGTGTTTGAGTTGATGAGTTGTGGAAATTCATCGCCGTCCATTTCTTGCAATCTGAGAGCGCCTCCTGTCAATACTTTTTTGACAATAAACAGGCCTTCCCAGTTAAGAGCGAATTTTCCTTTAGCCTGATCTTGGTTGTCAAGAATCTTCTTCAAAACCAAGTCATGTTGTTTAAACTACCGTAGCTGGACATTTTTGTTGTAGGATCTGGCGATCCTTTACTGATATAACTGACCATGGAAGATAGCTGCGGTTCGCCTTTCGTCTATTAGAGACAATTGGTGATACCTGTCCTGTACCCATTGGTCTTCATCCAGCTGAGCGTCGATCAATACTCTGAGAGATTCCATCTCAACTTCTATGGGGAGCACTGCCTCCATCCCATAGGTTAAAGCATAGGGGGTTACCCCAGGTGAAGTGCCCATGGAGGTTCTGTAGGCTAACAGAGTAAGAGGCAATAGGTCAGGCCAATCTTTGTGGTTGGCGGACATCTTTTGCATAATCTTCTTGATATTTTTGTTAGCCGCTTCAACAACACCGTTCATCTTCGGACGATAGATGACAGAGTTAAGATGTTTGATGTGGAATTTCTTTGCATAATTCCTCCATCATTTTGTTGTTGAGGTTTTGGCATTTATCGACACAATCACCTCTCGGTTGTCCATATCGACAAACGACATTATTTCTGATGAAAGCAATGATGACTTCTTTAGTGACCCTGGGGAAGGAGGCTGCTTCTACCCACTTGGTGAAGTAGTCAATCATGGTGAAGATAAATCGGTGACCATTACTGGCTTTAGGCTCGATGGGCCCGATAACGTCCATTCCCCACATTGAGAAGGGCCAAGGCGAACTCATATTGTGGAGTTCCGTGGAGGCGCGTATAGCATTCCGTGAATTTGGCAATCGATAGCATCTTTTGGCGTGGTCATTGCAATCACCTTGAGAGATAGCCAAGAGGTGTCACATCACGAGGACTTTCTTGACAAGGAGGGAGCCACTCATGTGGGGCCACAGACTCGCCATGGATTTCATCCATAAGCCTTTGGGCTTGATCTTTGTCTAGACACCTGAGGAGACCTAGTTCTGCATCTCTTTTATAGAACGCATCTCCACTCAGGTAGAACTTCACAGCAAGTCGATGGATCCGCCTTTTCTCAGTCAGGCTCGCCTCATCGAGTGTAGATCCATCTCGCAGATATTCTTTGATATGCCGATACCAAGGAGGTTTGATGGGAGGTAGTTCATCCGATACTTCTCCAACGTAATTTCCATAGGCTGGGGCCTTGTTCAGGGAAATTGTGACGCTTGGCAAGTGTTCCTTGTCTGATATGCGAATCAAGGAGGCCAAAGTGGCTAATGCGTCCGCAAAGTCATTCCTATTACGAGGAATGTATAGAAAGGAGATTTCTTCGAACTCCAAAGCCATCTTCATAACCTGCCAATGGTAAGGCAGCAAATGTAGTTCCTTGGTTTGATAGATTTTGGTGGATTGTCTGATTATCAACTCTAAATCTCCAAGGACAGTTAACCGTCTGATGCCCATTGAACGGGCAAGTTTTAGCCCCATGAGACAGCCTTCGTATTCAGCCGTATTGTTGGTGCTGACAAACTATAATTTGACTACGACGTACCGCTTTCCTCCCATGCGAATCTTTAGAATCGCTCCCGCTCGTAACCTTCCATATTAACAGCTCCATCAAAATACATCCTCCATGATTGGCGCATATCATACTGATGGTGTTGCTGTACTGTCATTACTCCTTCATCAAAGAAATATGTTTCCAAGGGTTTGAAATCCCCTGAAGGTGCGGCGGCTAGTTGATCTGCGATTCCTTGACCTTTGATGGACTTTTGAGTCATATATATGATGTCAAATTGTTGTAGGATCAATTGCCATTTGGACAGCTGGCAATTTAACATGGGTTTGTTGAATACGTACTTGAGAGGATCCACGCGGGATATGAGATGGGTTGTGTGACCATGGAGGTAATGCTGTAACCTCATGGAAGCCCATGCTAAAGCACAAACACGTCTTTTTCGATCGGTGAGCGTGTACTTGTGTTCATTGTTCTTTGAACCTTTTCTTTGAGGTAATAGATAGCTCATTCTTGGCCTCTATCGTCTTTTCTGTCCCAAAGACAAAAGCGATTCATGGCATTGTCACTTATGGATGGATACATGAATAGGGAATATCGTCCTGGGTGGTACCAAGACAGGGAGCTTTGACTAGCTATTTCTTGATTGTAAGAAAGGCATTACGCACTCATCATTCCATTTCATGGAGGAGTTCTTCCTTAATAAGCTTGAAGATTGGCTCACGGAGTTCTTTGTGATTTGAGAGATAAACTTCTTGATGAAGTTGATTCTTCCCAAAAATCCCCGTATTTCCTTCTCTGTCTAAGGAATGGGCATTTCAGTGATGGCTTGGATTTTGGCAGGATCCAGCTCTATCCCTTTGTGGCTGACTAGAAATCCTAGCAATTTGCTTGATCTAACGCCAAAGGCACATTTAGCTGGATTCAACTTCAAGTTGTACTTACGCAACCTGTTGAACAACTTTTTAAGATGGTCTATATGGCCATCCTCCTTCCGGGACTTAACAATGATGTCATCCACGTAGATCTCAATCTCTTTATGCATTAAGTCGTGGAAAAGAGCCATCATAGCTCGTTGATAGGTAGCTCCGGCATTGATGAGGCCGAATGACAACCGTCTATAGCAAAAAGTTCCCCAAGGAGTGATGAAAGCAGTCTTCTCACGATCTTCCTCGGCAACCATGATCTGATGGTACCCCGCAAAGTAATCAGCAAAGGAGTACATGTCGTATTGCGCAGTATTGTCAATGAGAATGTGGATATCCACTCAGGATATGTATACACCATGATGATGCCAGCCTGAAATTGTTTCACAATTTCTTCTTTCACCTTTAAACTCCACTCAGGTTTCAATCGCCTGAGTTTCTGCTTGACTGGCTTAAATCCCTCTTTAATGGGAAGGCGATGAAGGACAATATCAGTGGACAAACCCACCATGTCTTCATGAGACCATGTAAACACGTCCTGGAATTGGGTTAATAGCGTAACCATATTATTCCGTTGGTTTGGCGTAAGGTCTGAACCAATCTGGATTAACTTATGGCTTTCTAAGGTTCCGAGATTGAAAGAAGTGGTTTGATCAAGGTTAGGTTTGGGTTTGTCTTTGACCCATTCTTGAATTTCTGGACGCACCTCAATGTCATCCGGTATATCCATCAAGGCTGAATTCATCTCTACATCAAAGGAACAATCCCTGTGTAGGAGAGGCATTGTATCCGCAAGTACATGCACATCTAAATTCAGAGTCCTGAAACAAAATATGCTTTTACTTAGTATATATGAAATGTGTTGATCATACACAGTGTTAGCATATACTGGCAAAATAAACCGCTAATCACCGCATGAGAAAAGTAAGCGCTTATTATATCTACAGTGGAAAAGAGTTTACGCCGCTTTTACCCTTGTCGACCAAAAGCAAGGAATGTCATCCCCAATTAGCGAGGTAAAGTCCGATGGACCGCATGATGGAGGGATTGTCATCATCCTCCCTGTCCCGAATGATGGCCATTACGTCTAGGCAATCATCGTTTGGGATGTCTCTGTTAGTATGTTAAGAACGATGATGCGTATACTGGACATCATCCGTATGACGTCTTGTTTGATTCTTCGTTCCTCTTCTTCTACTGCGGGATTTGGAACAACGATTTCTTTCTCCTTCACCGGTACCGACTTGGGAAATAATATAGCCATTACATTGGCTGGCACCTTTACTGGAGGTTATGCAGACTCAGAGTTGGAAGGCGAAGCCAAACGCCACAGGGTTGAAGCTGCAGGAATCTGCCGATGCTTATGAGGATTCCTGTGACTAGAGCTGGAAGAATAGCCTAGTCCAGCTGTTCCAACTTGCTTGGTTAATCGAATGGGGTACTTGATACCTGGCCATCTTTACTGAACCTTGTCTCGGTTTATGACCCAACGACATCATTTCTTGAGTGGTGACATCACCTCGGCGAGAGATCTTAGGTTCGAAAATGGTGCTCCAATAGCGTGGTATTGGGTGTTGCTTATTTCTAAAGCATGAAAACCGGGCGGTTCTATGTACGTATTGGCATTGATGAACAGCATGTCCCCGTCTTTGAGGAATCTACGGTTCAATGTTATTTGTGATCGAGCTATTATTGATGATGTAATTCAATTGTTGGTGAAGAGTGGAGGGGACTGCCCCAGCCATATGAATCCATGGCCGTCCCAAGAGTAGGTTGTATCCCGAATCTATCTTGAGCACATGGAAAGATACGCAGAATGTGTTAGGACCAATTTCGATTGGCAGCTCAATTACTCCGACCGAGTTATGGCGGGCTCCATCAAAAGCTTTGATGATAGTATGGCTACTCCGAATTCTGTTGAGATTGATATTCATCTTCACCAAGGTAGCATATGGGCAGATATTCAGAGAGGAACCTCCACCTATTAAGACTCCTGCTACCATGTATTCGGAGGATAAGACCGCAAAGTGTAACAGTTTGCAATGACCGGTCCCTTCGGATGGTATGTCATCATCAGTGAAGGATATCACATTGTTGTTGAAAATGTGATCAACCATATATTGAAACTTTTCCGTATCCACTGATGTCGGGAGATAGGCTTCTTCTAGAACCTTTAGCAAGACCTTCCGGTGATTCTCAGAGGTTAGGACCAAGTCCAAAATTGATATTTGTTGTGGAGCTTCTTTCAAGCTTAAAACCACCGTAGCTTCATTATGACCCACAGTGCGGAGGAATTTTTCAACCTTCTCCATGGGTATTTTCCCCTTTGATTTGTTGGTGGGCTTCATCACCCGATGGGGGAGATACAGTGGATTTTCCTTCGCCACTGCAACAGTGGTATGTGAGGTGGATCCTTCACCTTCTCCATAATTCCACGGAACCTTGCGCAAGCTAACAATAGGATATTGTGCTCTGCATGGCAAGTTGATTGGCTCGGGAGCGGCCACTTTCAAAGGATAGCTTCCTCCTTTGAGCTGAATTATTGGCTTTGTGAGTAGAGTATTAATCCCCTCAGCTTCAGTGGATATAACTGATACCACACTTTTCCACTTAGTAGGGCCTGCATTCTCACTTGCTCGTAACACAGTGTCGTTATCTGTTAAGCGCAGTACACCACTGTCAATTAGACTTTGAATAAGGTGGCGGAGTGCCCAGCATTCTTCTGTGATATGACCGCGAGACTGGGAGTGGTATTAACATACTCCATCAGAGTTGTACCATCCCGAACGGGGGTTGATTGGAGGTAGAAGTGAACTGATCCTTCCTTCATTGATTAACATGTGAAGGATTTCCTCCGTAGGTTGGCCCAAATAGGTGAATTCCCGTTTGTTGGCGAAATCCCGACGGGCTTTGGCATTTGCTCTCTTCGTTACTTTGTCTTCCAGCATTTCATTTTCTGAAAGTGACGAGGGAATACTCATGATAATAGGTAGGAGACTGGCATGCTCTTAGCTGATTAATTGCCGAGTCACTTGATGCTGATAAGTCACCAGTTCCGCCAATTGCTCAATTTGTTTGCCGAGAGCTTTGATCTTTCGTTCCATTGTGAATTGGAACTTGGCATAATCCCATTTGTCATCACCGTCTTTGAGGGTCTGGGAAGATTCACAGCTGAAGTTGGAATTTTGTCCATTGCTCCAATTGATCATGTTGACCTCTTCTTCTTTGTCTTTGAGGAAGAGGGTGTCTTGTACATGAGGTCGATCGGGTTTGGTGACTACAATCTCCCCGTTGTCTATTAGGTCCTCGGATCTTGTGTTTCAAAGCCCAACAATCCACGAGTATCATGTCCAGTGCCCCACATGATAAGCACATTTCTAGCGAAGATTGAAACCCCGCCCATTAGGGGTTTGACCGGTGGAAGAAGATGCGTAATTTTCTTCTGCGTTGTCAGAAGATTAAGAATGTTCTCGAGGGTATCCCCTAAGGGTGTAAACACTCGATGGCGTTTGACTTCTCCACCTTTTGGTACTGGAGGGTTTGCAGACTATGTTGGAAAGGGAATGTAGTTTCTCCTTTGAATAGGCATGTTTTGATTGCCTTTTTGCCCCTGTAGTATTAGGGAAACATCTTCCTCTTTCTTTTTATGGACCCTCCGGGGGTTGTTCCCATAATTTTCATATTGGATGTGATCAGCAACAGCTTTGAGTGCGGCTAGGTCTTGAATCTTTCCTGACTTCAACCCCATTTCAGCCATCTCCCCATGCTTGACCATTTCAAAAAATGGTTTTGGATGTCTTAGGCTAAAACTCTCTCATAGAAGGGAGCTTCTTGTATGTCTATGAAAGTCATGACCATTTACGATTCTCGCCATAGAAGGAATAACTTGGGCGACCAAAGCGTCTCCACCTTTGAGCATACTCTCTCGAAAGACTCATTAGATGTTTTTTGATCTTGGTAATTTGATCTGGATCGAGAGCCATCCGAGTTTGAAAATCTGATTGAGTGAGGAAGGCATGTGCTAGCTCTTCCCAAATATGGATTTTGGAGTTGTCTAATCTTGTGTACCACGAACGGGCTTCTCCAGTTAGACACTTTTGGAACAATTGCATTCTGAGCTTTTCATCATCCGCATAGGATCCAAGTTCCCCAATAAATACTTTTAGATATGTGTAAGGATCCCCTAACCCGTCATATTTTTCAAAGTCAGGAGTTTTAAATTTTTCTGGATAGTGAACACCAGGAAAAAACATAGATCAGCATATGAAACACTCCCGTGTGTTCCAATTCCTTTGATAGAGCGTAGTGTCTCTTCCATTTGGAGGACTTTCTTTTTGATGTCACCATTGTCTGGATCTCTAGTGGGATGGGCAGCATCATGAGTTTTGTTGGTCGTATCCAACTGTGGCTCCGGTATGGTAATGACCGGGTCTCCCCCTTGTGTGGAGGATTCAGTATGTACGGGTATTTTCTGACCCTGTGTAGACTGGTGTAATTCTTTTAATAACACAGCCAAATATGTGATTTGTTTACTTAATCCTTCGAATTCTTTGTGAGAAACTGGATTAAGATCAGTCTGGTCGGATGATGACATGATTGACTGTGGGCCTGTTGCCTTTTTGGACTTTGACCGGGTAGTAGGTCCGATTGATTCCCTGCGAAAGACTTGCATAGTTTACTCTTTAGGGAATGTATATAATAACATGCTATGTGATGTATCCATTTTAGGAATTTTATCCTGCAAAACGGGTGTCAGCTGTTTATAGCATGTTAATATGTATGTATACACATTTCTTCATATTTCTCATTACATGGAGATAGATATGGAATGAAATTACAAGTAATTGTGTTTACAAGTAATTGAAATGAGAGAGCATGAAGAGACTTTCCTCCGTTTTGGGTTTATCAGAGGCTGACCTATCTTAGGTTACTCTCGCGGCTTTTTGGCATGAAGGTTCCCAAATCATCGCAATCTACTAGACGGGAAGTTAATCCGGTCTTTCAATTGGAGCGAATTTGGGTGGTGCCTTTCTGAGCCTCGAGAATCGAAGCTTCTCACGAGTTCGAGAATCAAACAAGCGACGGATAGCCTCCCAGTAGAGGGACACACAATATATATTCACATACATCGCGTCTCACCGTATGAAATGATGACATGTCTTGAAGCACTAATATCATAAGCGCTTTATAGTCACGAAGCACTAACATCACACGCAGATATGATGTGATGCACTAAGTTCAATCAAGACATGCATTCATACACATTCATCCAATGTAAATGCAACATCCACACACAAGCAGATAACAACTTTGAAAAGATTGTAGTAGCGGCTTAAGTCCTCTTACTGGAGTCCCCAGCAGAGTCGCCACCTGTCGACGTCGGGATTTTTGGGTGTCCCTTTCCGTTACTTGTTCTTTGGTGTTCTAATTTTAGGTGAGATTTGTTTGAAAAAATAAGTGAAAAAGGTCCGACATGTATAATGTCGACGATGGGACTGTTAAGAGTCACCAGTTGGTTTTTTAAATGGTTGTACCAACACAACCGATAAAAGATTTGCACATTGACCCAGTGAGGTGACACTAATATACGGGTCAGCGAAACCGAGATTCGTTTAGGGTCCGGGGACTTGGTTATGCGGGGGAAGGTGTTAGGCACCCCCCGACATCCGTGTTACCACGGTGATCGCCTCTTTTCAAGAAACTATTATCTGAGAGTGTGTGTGGGGGTTGATGTGCTTTTATATGAAAGTTGTGCGAGGCCTCGTTCGAACCTATATACAGGGTTTGAATTTATGTAAAAATTCAGTTTTAACAAGATATGGCGTTGATGTTTTTATAAAAGAGGTTTTCAAACCACGATGCTCAATAGAATTGGGACCTTTTACACTCCCATTTTTATTAAGTGATCAATTTGTATTGATTTTATTTTGACGAATCGCGAGGCATCCGTATGCGAAAATAATATACAAAATAATGCCAACTTCCTCGTGGGTATGGAAACCATCGAGGAAATTCGGACATCGCAGAATAATTTACAAGTCGCTTCTGCCTAAAAATGTCCATCACGGAACCGAATCTAGATCCAATGGGATGAATCTGTGATCACATGATTCCTAGGCGCACAGAATGTTGCAATTTATATAAGAGCAATAAGCAGGTATATATATAAAAGCGGTAAATATATATATATACGGACATGATCACCAACCACGAAGCACCTCCATGGGGGATCAGAAATGTAAATAAAGCTGTTAAAAGCTATCAACCGCCACGGAGGAAACTCCAGGCGGGACAAAACATAAATAAAGTTGTAAAGCGATCAACTGCCACGAAGAAAACTCAAGGCAGGACGAAATATATATATATATATATATATATATATATATAAGCAGTAAATGCACCGGATGTAAAATCCAGGCTTATCGAATAGAGTTTCTACCACGCTTCATATATATATAGTATATATATATATATATATATATAGCGAGTAAACGATCGGATATAAAATCCGAGGCTCATCGAATAGAGTCGACACGCTTAATATATATAAATGTATATATATATATATATATATATAAAAAGTAATAAACGCTCCAGCATCAAGTTCAGGCTCATCGAACAAAGTTCGACACACGGGATTCATATATATAAATATATATATAGAAAAGCAAATAAACGCCCAAACCAAAGTTCAGGCTCAATCGAGGCATAACTCGATAATGTTAGTCAATATATATATAAGTATATATATATATAATATAAATATACAGACTGGAATGAAACCACGGACCGAAGTCCAGGCCAAAGCAAGCAACACGACTCTCAACGTATAGAAGGGTGTGTGCAAAGACGAAGAGAAAGACTCTAAAGTGTGTGTGAGAAGGCTTACAGCTTACTGATAAAAAAGGCTTCTATATCTTTAGAGTGGGTAAACACTAGCTTTTGTGGGTACAAAAGGGGCTATATATGAGCTCACAGGTGTTTAAAAGTGGGAAAATACACTGTATAGCAAGTGCAGAGCAAATTGTGCAAGGTTTCCCCGTCTTTTTTCTCTTAAAAATCAGCACCCCAAGCCCTCTTTTTATAGGCAATATGAGCCGCAGGTGTACCAGAGGCGGGTCGAGTTGGCCCGGGTTTGTCTGGTCGGGTTGTCTCGAAGTACGTGCACTCAAGCATTGTAATGTCCACTCGGATTTTGAGAAGTGCAATCCGGGCATCCGTTTTGAGGTATACAGGACCTATTTCAAACCGCTATTTTCGAGAGTTGTACGATGGCATGGGATTAGAGTTTGTACAAAGTCATTGAAGATGGGATGATGCCCTCCGGTCTTCAAGCTTCAATTTCATCCGTTACCCCGCACAATAGTCACTCGGGATTGGTTAATCTTGTGGGACATCGTTGCGTAGAGACGTGACATGGCATTGTGTTGAACGAGATGACGATGTTGTCCCTCACCAGTGTTATCGCCGGATTGGGCCGATAAAGCAGATGTTGCTCATACTTCGTTGAGATTGGACTGCTGCAATTGTTGAAGGTCCTCATTGTCATCTTTGAGGTGTGCCTGTATTTCCGATGTTATTGTTGGGTTGGTACAGTGTATCTCGTTGTGAGCACCGAGATTGAAGCTAATGGCATTTGAAACAAGCATTTCTGGGGTTATCTCCGAAACTTCATTCCTTGGGGTTATCACCAAGGTTGGTGGCTATTCCCATGGTTGGGACTGAGACTGGATACCTCGGGGTTATCTCCAAGATTAATTAGTCTTCTCCGGTGTGTGTTCCTATATTGTATCTACAGGTCTCGAGGTTATATCCGAGGTTGGAACTGTTGCTCCCAGAGTGTGATCTAGGGTTGATCCTGAACTCCCGGTAGTATCCGGTATGGATTTGGATTGTCTTTCAGGGTTCTCTCTTAAAAGACTAATCTATCCTCCTGCAATGTCAGTAACAGTAGTACAGAAATTTTCGAGTGTCTACAATTCCTACTCGATCGAAGATTAAAAATGGGTCAATGAATCAAGGATTGAGATTTCCTCTCTTTCCAAATCTCGTAACTCCATTCCATGGAGCAACACGTAATAACACATGATCTCCAATATCGAATTCTATCTCCCTTCGATAAAGATCAGCATAACTCTTTTGTCGATCTTGTGAGGTTTTTATACGTTGTCGGATGGTTTGAATCTTTTCCGTAGTCATACATACCAACTTCGGTCCCAACAATGTTGCTTTACCCACTTCATCCCAGCATACTGGAGAACGACACTTTCTTCCATACAACGCCTCGAATGGAGCCATGCCAATACTTGCTTGATAACTGTTGTTGTAGGAAAACTCCACCAATGGTAAGAACTTGTCCCAACTTCCCTTGAAGTCAAGGACACAAAGTCTTAATAGATCTTCAAGAGTTTGAATAGTCCTCTCTGACTGCCCGTCCATCTGAGGATGATATGCCGAGCTAAATTGTAAATCCGTGCCCATAGTTTTTTGCAAACTAACCTAAAATCTTGAAGTGAATCTTGGGTCTCGATCAGAAACTATGGATACTGGCATACCATGCAATCTTATAATCTCATTTATGCACATACGAGCAAGACGTTCAAGTGTATAAGTTTCTCGTATAGGTAAGAAATGAGACAACTTGGTCAATCTATCAACAATGACCCAAATCACATCTATGCCTTGAGAAACCTTGGAAAGACCGGTAATGAAATCCATGGTAATGTGCTCCCACTTCCATTCTGGAATTTCAAGTGGTTGCAACGGACCTTTTGGTACTTGATGCTCTGCCTTGACTCATTGACAAGTTAGACACCTTGAGATAAACTCCGCGATCTCTGTCTTCATATTGCTCCACCAAAATGTATGTCGAAGATCATGATACATTTTAGTACTCCCGGGATGGATTACAAACGGTGTGTTGTGCGCCTCCATCATGATTTTATACTTTAAATCAGGGTCGTTAGAAACACAAAGTCTGGAGTTGAATCAAAGTATTCCTTTCTCATAAATTCTTGCTTCCGGCATAGCACCTTCTTGCACTTTCTTCCTCATATGCATCAGTTTCAGGTCTGTAGCTTGAGAAACTTTAACTTTATCGATTAAAGTCGGTTCTACTCGTATATTCGCCTTCATCACGTTGGTCCCCGGAGTCTTTAACTCTATCTCCATCCTTTGCAAGTCATATAAAATGGGCCTTTGCGTTGACAATATCGCACTCGTACCCGCATATGATCTTCTACTCAATGCGTCAGCTACTACGTTTGCTTTACCATGATGGTATTGAATGTTATGATCATAATCTTTTAATAGTTCAAGCCAACGTCATTGCCGCATGTTGAGTTCCTTTTGGGTGAAGAAATATTTGAGGCTTTTATGATATGTAAAGATCTCCATTTTCTCCCCATACAAGTAATGCCTCCAAATTTTAAGTGTGAACACAACAGCTGCCAACTCTAGATCATGAGTAGGATAATTCCTCTCATATTCTTTGAGTTGCCGAGAGGCATAGACTGTGACTTTCCCATGTTGCATGAGAACACATCCTAACCCTTTGCCGATGCATCACTGTAGATGACAAATCCCTCCGAGCCAGATGGTATTTTCAGAACAGGTGCTGAAATGAGTTCTCCTCTTGCGTTCTTGAAAAATCTTCTCACATTCCACGCTCCAACCAAATTTTATATCTTTCCGAGTCAGCTGAGTTAATGGAGTAGCGATTCGAGAAAACCCTTCCACAAATCTCCAATAATAACCAGTTAATCCGAGAAAGCTACGTACTTCGGTCACTGATTTTGGTTGCTCCCAACTTTGAATAGCTTCAATCTTTGCCGGGTCAATAGATATTCCATGACTTGATACTACGTGCCCAAGGAATGCTAATTCCTCAAGCCAGAACTCACATTTTTCAACTTGGCATAAAGCTTGTTTTCACGAAGCTTTTGGAGTATCAGCCTCAAGTGTTGCTCATGATCTTCATGGCTTTTGGAATATATGAGGATGTCATCAATAAAGACGACCACAAAGTGATCCAAATATTCCTTGAATACTCGGTTCATCATATCCATGAAGGCAAAGAAGAGCATTAGTCAATCCAAAAGACATGACTAAGAATTCATAATGCCCGTCTCTTAGAAGTTACGAAGGCAGTCTTTGGAATATCCTCAGTTTTAACCTTCAACTGATGATATCCAGGATGAAGATCGATCTTTGAAAAGAATTGTGCTCCTTACAACTGGTCAAATAGGTCATCAATGTGAGGTAACGGATACATATTCTTGATGGTGACATGGTTCAATTCCCGGTAGTCAATACAAAGTCGCATAGTCCCATCTTTCTTCTTCACGAATAGAACAGGAGCACCCCAAGGAGACGTACTAGGATGAATGAAACCAATGTCTAACAATTCCTGCAATTGGGTCTTTAACTCCTGAAGTTCAATAGGAGCCATTCGATATAGGGTTTTGGAAATGGGTTTTGTACCAGGTTCAAGGTCGATACAAAATTCAATTTCACGCTCTGGGGGTAGGCCATGAAGTTCTTCAAGGAATACGTCAGGAAATTTATTAACAATAGAAATATCATTCAAAACTGACGTATTTTTGTTTAGATCCGTGACATGAGCTAAGAAATCTTGACATCCGTTTTTCAATAAACGAATAGCTTTATGGCTTGAGATGACAATGATTGATTTTAATGGTTTGGTTGCTTGAATTTGCATAATAGGTTGGTTAGGAATATGAAAGCTAACAACCTTACGAAAATAATCAATTTTTGCATGATGAGTAGTTAACCAATCAATCCCTAGAATCACATCAAATGCAAGTATTTTCAATGAAATAAGATCAACAGGTAATGTGAGGGTACCGATTTGAACCAAACAATACTTATAGATAGTGGATGTAATGAAGGTTTCTCCCAACGGAGTTTCCACAGATAAGTCAAAGTCTAATTTCTCCGGAGTTAAATTTAATCATTGAGCGCAAGTAGGAGAAATAAAAGAATGGGTAGAACCGGTATCAAATAAGGTATAGACTTCGCTAGAGTTTATGATAAACTTAACCGTGATGACCTCGTTCGGGTTCCTTGCTTTCTAGGAGGTCACAACAAACACTCTCCCTTGAACTACTGGTTTTGACTTGTCTGGGACGGTATTTTGTGTCACCGTTCCAACTGGACTTGTCTTCGGTGCACGACAAAATTGGGCTAGGTGACCTTCTCTTCCACAATTATAACACGCTTTGGATGGCATCGCGAAGTTTGGACTGATATGTCCCTCCCCTCCGTATTTGAAGCATATGATAGGTGGTCGTTCTCCTTCCTTAACAACGGGTGCTGGTGATGACGTCTTTCCATCATTGTTGAATCTCCTCTTCTTGAAATGTCTACTTTTATTATCTTGGCCATGATTACCACTGAAGTGGTTACCATTTCTGGCATGTTGATTCCCTCCACGTTTGTTGTCACCGCTTCGATGACTGCTACCACTGGTATTATCATTTTGTCGGCTGCTTTCTCTTGGTTGGGTTGACTCGTTATCGCGCTCCAATAACTGAGCCCTATTTACAACATCTGAATACAAACACAGTTTATGAGAAATTAGATATTGATGTATCTCGGGTTTCAAACCTCTTAGAAACATCTGCGTCATTCTTTCCTCATTATCAACCAAGTGAGACGCAAACCGGGACAACTCAGCAAACTTAGCTTCGTACTGCGACACTGTCATATTGTTCTGCTCCAACTTGATGAACTCTACCTCTTTCATATGACGAATACTTTCGAGAAAGTACTTGTTGTTGAATAGTTCTTGGAATTTCTCCCAAGACATCTTCAGTGTGGCAGGTTGAGTACGCTTTACCGATTCCCACCAGTAATTTGCCTCTCCTCGCAACATAAAGGTGGCAAAGGGAACCTTTTGGTCCTTAGAGCATCCCAAGACATCAAATATCTTGGTGATCTGCTTTATCCACGTCTCCGCCTTAAGTGGTTTTAGCTCTCCAATAAACTCTGGTGGTCCCAGCTACTTGAACTGTTTAGCGGTGACCGTCCGAGAGTTTCCAGTGTTTCCACCTACATTTTGGACAGGAGTCTTTCTTGCATGATGTTGTACGAATTGCAGAAAGCTCCTAAACATTCCATCGTTCACCATTTAGTTGGTGTTTTTGTTCACCTGAGGACTATTGCCTTCCTGATGCACATTATCTTGGGTGTTGATCTGTGGTGACTCAACGGTCTCCTGTGCTCCATTGCTATTCTCAACATTCTCGGATGTCATTTTTAAATACTGCCACAAAATAAGGGTTAATTGACATACAACATATTATCCTTATACTCTGACAGACCAATTAAATACCAAATAAACTTAGGTATGTCATACTAGCGAAGGAATTCCCCGTCTCTCCCCTCCTAGTTCTAGTCTCACATCTTAGCCAGGGATCATATCCCTAAGCTCTGATACCAACTGTGACGCCTCCAAAATAGGTATACATCACCCATCTTGAGTCACCAAATACATGGTACAAATTTCAAATACAACTTAATAATACAACTGTCGTGTAGAATACGACAAGACATAACTGAGAGTTTTAATAAGAATATTGTCATCTAGACAATATTCGCACTCAATGGAGTTCTCATTACATTTATTGTTACACTATTTAACAGAATAGTGATGACTATCAATGCTATCATCTGGACCATCACTCCGTTCCCCGACTAGTTCCGGCTACGTTCTCATTTCCTGAAGAGAACAGTGAAAGAAAGGGTGAGCTCAACTAGCCCAGTAAGAAATATTATGACTAAGATAATGCAGAATAATTTATCGTTAGCCTTCAACAATGATAAACTGATGAAATATAATAAGCATCAAGTTTAACTGCAGCGGAACAAGCAATCCATTAGAAGAGTCAAGTAGAGAATAAAATCTACTATCTTCTATGATTTAAAAGGTTTTTCATCACTTTTATCACTGAGACTCAGCTTAATAAATAATCCACATCATCCCTGAACTACGGCCAAGGATATTCATTAGTATCATGACCACAAATTATCCATGCACTACAAGCCAAGGATATTCGTGTATTCATCAATAGTCATGATCATGCCAATAACTGTCCATCAATGCACTACGGGCCAATGAGGACTTTTTCTACATCATGATTATATCGAATAATCCCTGGTCATAATCATACCAAGTCCATCTATGCACTACAGGCCATAGATGACTTTCAACATATTATAAACATGAGGATGATGACAATGATATAAGAATTCAATAAAATAAGCTCAAAAATAAATTTTAAATATTTATAAGTTAATTTATCCTGAACTCAATAACGTCCAAATTGTCAACATAATACTGTTTTATGGAGTAAAATTCAAGAATGCTCAGAAGAATATTTTCATGAAAAGATACTGGATGAAGCGCAAATATCAAGGATATTCCACTAATTTCATGGAGTATAGAAGCCAAAACTTTAACCAACTTAGTATAATAGAATATATGAAATCACAAATGGATTTTTGCCGCCATGCGGTAATCCACGTAGACAGATTATTCCAACAGAATAATAAAGAATGGAACCAGGTCATGCGTAATCCGCATAGACAGGATGTTCCAACAGAATAATAAAAAATGAAACCAAGTCATGCGTAATCCGCATAGACAGGATGTTCCAATAGAATAATAAAGAATGGAATAACAACAGAATTCACCAAGCATGCGATAGACCGCACAGACAGGTTATTCCAACAGAATAATAAAGAATGGAATAATAGAAGAATTTTACCATGTATGCGGTACTTCGCATAGACAGGTTATTCCAACATAAAAATAAGAAATGGAATAACAACCCTTATGAGTATTGAAAGAAAATAAGTCTCTTCATGAATACGAAAGAATAATACCCCTTACGAGTACAACAAATAATATCCCTTACGAATATTAAACGAAAATAATATTCATACGAATACGAAAAATAATTTCTCTTCAGAATATGGAATAAATAATACCCCTTACGAATATTAAACGAAAATAATATTCATACGAATCTGAAAAAATAATTTCTCTTCGAATATGAAATAAATAATACCCACTTACTTAATATTAAACGAAAATAATATTCATACGAATACGAAAAATAATTTCTCTTCATAATATGAAATAAATAATACCCCTTACCTTAAAAAGAAGAGTATTTCGACTGGTAGGGCGAGGATATTCTTGAAAAAAACTTATACTGTTTTCTACGCACAAAACTTCTTAAAACTCTAAAGAAATACGTTCAAGATTATAAAAGAAGAATTTTTAAATTTCTGGTGTGATTTTCAATTCTAACTAAGCATCCTATTTATAGGAGAATTGGAAAAGATACTATACTGCACTATGCAATAAAATATAGGGAAAAGGGACAAAAAAGCCCTCGATGTTTACCCCGATGTCCCACTTGCACCATAAACTAATTTTTTTTCCAAAAGTACCCTTAACGTTACATTTTTGAATTAAACATGTGCCCTATAGTTAACGAGAATACAAGCGGTGTTAAAATCGATGAAGTGGCGAGCGTAATTATAAAATATATTTTAAATAAAATAATATATATCATTTAATCAAAACAAAAAATGCTAAAATTCAAAATAAAAAAAGCATAACATATTTACAAAAAAAAAATTAAAATAGATTTGTTTTAAAAAAACATAATTTTTAAAAAATAGATTTTTTTTTAAATGGAACTTTTTAAAAGCATTTTTTTTAAAAAAATATAGAATTTTTAAAAATAGCTTTTAAAAAATGCAATTTTTTTTAAAACAATTTTTTTTAAGAAAAAACATAATTTTTAAAAAAATAGAATTTTTTTAAAAAACAAACTTTTTTAAAAAAATGAAAGCAAATTTTTTTAAAAAAAATAGAATTTGCTTAAAAACAACCTTTTTTAGAAAACGAAAATAGATTTTTTTTAAAAAAATAGATTTTTTTTTTAAAACAAACTTTAAAAAAAACGGAACTTTTTTAAAAGCAGTTTTTTTTAAAAAATAGAATTTTTAAAAACAGCTTTTTTTTAAAAATAGAATTTTTTAGTATTTTTAGTATTATTTTTAATTAGTATTTTAGAATTATTTTTTAATTAGTATTTTAGTACTAAAATACTAATTAAAAAAAATACTAAAATACTAAAAAATCAAATTAAAAAATACTAAAATACTAACATTCTATTTTTAAAAAATTCTATTTTTAAAAAGGACTTTTTTAAAAAATTCTATTATACTAAAATTACATTTTTTTTAAAAAAAAAAAAAGCTTTTTTTAAAAGAGTTCCTTTTAAAAAAATATTTTTTAAAAAAATCTAATTTTTAAAAAATCGCTTTTAAAAAATTACGTTTTTTTAAAAAAGTTTGTTTTTAAAAAATCTATTTTTTTAAAAATCTGCTTTTTAAAAATCTTTTTAAAAAATAATTTGTTTTAAAAAATTCTATTTTTTTTTTAAAAAGCTATTTTAAAAATTCTATTTTTTTAAATAAAAAGCTGCTTTTAAAAAGTTTCGTTTTTTTTAAGTTTGTTTTAAAAAAAATCATTTTAGCTTTTCTAAAAAAGGTTGTTTTTAAGCAAATTCTATTTTTTTAAAAAATCGCTTTCATTTTTTAAAAGAGTTTGTTTTAAAAATCTATTTTTTTAAAAAAAATTATTTTAAAAATTCTATTTTTTTAAAAAGCTATTTTAAAAAATTCTATATTTTTTTAAAAAACTGCTTTTAAAAAGTTTCGTTTTTTAAAAAAGTTTGTTTTTTAAAAATTCTATTTTTTTTAAAATTATATTTTTTTAAACAAATCTGTTTTAAAAATTTTTGTAAATATGTTATGCTTTTTTATTTTGAATTTTAGCATTTTTTGTTTTGATTAAATGATATATATTGTTTTATTTAAAATATATTTTATAATTAAGCTTTGTCACGTCATCGATTTTAACACCGCTTGTATTCTCGTTAACTATAGGGCGAGGACAGTGACCCAAAATGTAACGTTAAGGGTATTTTGGAAAAAAAATTAGTTTAGGGTGCAAGTGGGACATCGGGGTAAACATCAGGGGCTTTTTTGACCCTTTTCCCATAAAATATAATATATTCTATTTATAATCAAATAAAATAAAACTTTATAAAAAGTATTCTATTTTATATAAAAAGTTTTCTGTTTTATTACATTTATAATAATAATAAAACAAAATTTATCACCATTATTATAATTCACAATATTAATCGACCAGGCCGTTCCCAGGAAAGAGGGGGCTTTCTAATAATGATTTTTCCCTATTGACGCACAATTAGGTGACCAAACATCTCCTTGACAGAACTTCTAGACATCGTTAATATTGCAAATAAAAATATTAATAACTTTGTCGTCTCAATTATTGATTTAATAATATATAAAATATTGACAATAATTGAATCAAAAAACGTGAGATACTATGCAACAATTATTACAGCAATAATTAAACAAAACTAAGTGACTTCTCACGTAAGCATCAATAATCAATTCCGTGTGCTACTATGCAACCACGCATATTACTGTACTTTTAACACCTGGTGTTTCAATAATTAACGGTAAAACTTCCGCCGTTATTTTTATAAAAAGATAATTTTGTCGTTTTCTAACTCCGACAATAATTCTGTTGTGGAGTCCACCAATGATTTTGTCGTTGTACAAATATTCCCTGTTAAAACGAATATTCCCCGACCAATCGAATATAATATAACAACTTGCGTACTTTGCAAAATTTATAAATATTACCCACAACTATAACATTATATCAAATTCATTCCATAATATTCAAAAATGATATTTATAGAAAAATCATCTTTATTCATAAAAGTTGGGGACTTACAGTACTTTACATAAAAGTACAGTCAAAAACTGTTTTATTCGTACATGGGAGGCCATGCGTCTAGATTATGATAGATATCATATGTCCACAGAATTATCCTTGGTTGACCCAAAAGTCCCCAAAGAAAAATAAGAAGATTACTATCATCTTCTTTCCAATGGTGAGTCTTCTCTTGACATATAATTATCTCAGTTGTCTCTAAGTGAAAATTATATTTCAAATATACTCTAAAATCATATACGTAGTGCTCATAGATCTACTCAGCAAGTGGATGTGCACAACCATGTCTTATGATAACACGAGGTTGTATGTCATTAGACATCTTGTATGATAGTGGCAAAACACCCTTCCAAAGTTGGGTTCACCTCACCCTATTCGGTTCACCAAAATTAAATATCAAATGACGTATACAATACGACAAACTTATCTAAAGTTCTCAACAAAATTATTTACATACTATTTAGGGAGAACCTTAACAGCTATAGACCACCTTTCTATTCTCCTGTTATCCCCGCTCGACCCAGCTACACTCTTATTACCTAAAAGGAATTATGAAGCAGAAGGGTGAGCACAACTAGCCCAGTAAAGAATATCATGACTAAAGATAATTAAATTATCAAAAGCCTTTGTCAGTAATGAATCAGTGATTTAGAACATATGACAGATGATAAAACGTTTCAACCATAGTTGTAACAGAACGAGCAATCCATTAGAAGAGTCAAATAAACCATAAAGTCTATTATCTTCTCCACGTTAAAAATCCACCAACAATGTTTTATCCTTCTAATATCAGTCAACAATTCCTGTCCACAATCAGGTGAATAACTCATAATCATAATTGTGGTTCTAAATTCCTCTTCGCACCTATGACGAAGATAATTTTCATCACTTGTCTTTACCTGAAATATCAAAGACCATGGTTATACCAAATCACAATTCCTTTCCATAATCATACTAATAAATTCATATTTCCACTACGGGCTAAAGATATTCATTAACAGTTCATTCTTGCACTACAGGCCAAAGACATGCAACTGTATTTTAGAAGAGTCAAGTAGAGCATGATATCTACTATCTTCTACGAATTAAAAGTCTATTATCAATATTTTATTGTTGAGACTCAGCTCAATAAATAATTCACATCACCGAATTATCCATGCACTACGGCTAAGGATACTCGTTAGTATCACATCCATGAATTATCCATGCACTACGGCCAAGGATATTCATTATTATCACATCCATGAATTAATATTTTATCACTGAGACTCAGCTCAATAATTAATCCACATCATCGAATCATCCCTGCACTAAAGGCCAATGATATTCATTAGTATCACGATCACGAATTATCCATGCACTACGGGCCAAAGATTATCGTGTTTTCATCAACAGTTCTGATCATGCCATAAAAGAATTCATCTTTTCACCCTTGGCCGAAGAGAATCCATAGCCATAATCATACCAAAAACTGTCCATCAATGCAATACGGGCCAATGAAGATTTTTTTCACATCATTTGTAACATTACGGTCATGATTATACCGAATAATCCCGGGTCATAATCATACCAAGTCCATCTGTGCAATACAGGCCACAAATAACTTTCAACATAATATAAGCATGAGGATGATGACAATTCAATAAAACAAGTTCAAGAATAAATTTTAAAGATTTATAAATTAATTTATCCAGGAACCAATAACGTCCAAATTGTCAACATGATACTGCTTTGTGGAGTAAAATTCAAGAATGCTCAGAAAAATATTTCCATGAAAAGATACTTGATGAAGCGCAAATATCCAAGATATTCTACTAATTTCATGGAGTATAGAAGCCAAAATTTTAACTAACTGAGTATAATAGAATATATGAAACTGCAAATGGATTTTCATCCGCCATGCGGTAATCCACGTAGATAGATCATTTCAACAGAATAATAAAGAATGGAATAACAGAAGACTTCACCAAGCATGTTATAGATCGCACAGGCAGGTTATTCCAACAGAATAATAAATAACGGAACTAGGTCATGCGTAATTCGCACAGACAGGATATTCCAACAGAATAATAAAGAATGGAACCAGGTCATGCGTAATCCGCACAGACAGGATATTCCAATAGAATAATAAATAATGGAATTAGGTCATGCGTAATCCGCACAGACAAGATGTTCCAACAAAATAATAAAGAATGGAATAACAACAGAATTCACTAGGCATGCGATAGACCGCACATACAGGTTATTCCAACAGAATAACAATGAATGGAATAACAGAAGAATTTCACCATGTATGCGGTACTTCGCATAGACAGGTTATTCCAACATAATAATAAAGAATGGAATAACAACCCTTACAAGTATTGAAAGAAAATAACTCTCTTCATGAATATGAAAGAATAATACCCCTTACGAATACAACAAATAATTTTCCTTACCTTAAAAAGAAGAGTATTCCGACTGGTAGGGCGGGGATATACTTGAAGAAAACTTGCACTATTTTCTATGCTCAAAGCTTTTTTAAACTCTAAAGAAATACGCTCAAGATTATAGAAGAAGAATTCTCTAAACTTCTGGTGTGATTTTCAATTCTAACTAAGCTTCCTATTTATAGGAGAATGGAAAGGATACTATGTTGTACTATGCAATAAAATATAATATATTCTATTTATAATCAAATAAAACAAAACTTTATAAAAAATATTCTGTTTTATATAAAAAGTTTTACTATGCAAATACTATCTGAGACATTATGCATAATAAAATCTAATATATTTTATTTAAAATATAATAAAATAAATAATTTTATAAAATTATTACATTTTTATATAAAAAGATTTTACTATGCAAATACTATGCAAAAAATTACTATAGCAATAATTGAACAAAAGCGAGTGACTTCTCACGTAAGCATCAATAATAAATACCGTGTACTATCTTATGCAACCACAGCATATTCTTTTTTCTTTTAACACCTGGTGTTTCAACAGTTAACGGTAAAACTTCCGCCGTTATTTTTATAAAAAGATAATTTTGTCATTTTCTAACTCCAACAATAATTCTGTTGCAGGGTCCACCAATGATTGTGTCGTTGTACGAATATTTCCTGTTAAAATGAATATTCTCCGACCAATCGAATATTATATAACAACTTGCTTACTTTGCGAAAAATTTCACATATCATCCTTAACTTTAAACTTTCATCAATTTAACCATTTACGAAATAAAATAATAATTATAAGAAAATTGAATACTTTCATTTCATAAAATTCGGGGTCTTACAATAATCATACCAAAAACTGTCCATCAATGCACTAAGGGCCAATGAGGACTTTTACCACATCATTTATAACATTACGGTCATGATTATACCGAATAATTCCTAATCATAAGCATACCAAGTCCATCTATGCACTATAGGCCACATATGACTTTCAACATAATATAATCATTAGGATGATGACAGTGATATAAGAATTCAATAAAACAAGTTCAAGGATAAATTTTTAAGGATTTATAATTTAATTTATCCAGAAATCAATAACGTCCAAACTGTCAACATGATACTGCTTTATGGAGTAAAATTCAAGAATAATATTGTATCAAAAATGATTTGGACCGAAAATTAATCAATTTTTGTCATGAATAGTACCTCGGGTGAATAGTAATCGAGTGAATAGTAACTTCGGGAATAGTAATCCCATGAATAGTTACTTCGGCATAAAAAAGTTACAACTTATCAAGAATGCTCAGAATAATATTTCCATGAAAAGATACTGGATGAATCGCAAATATCAAGGATATTCTACTAATTTCATGGAGTATAGAATCCAAAACTTTAACAAATGAGTATAGAATGAAGATCAAAACTTGGATACAATCAATGTAATAACCATAATAGACATCTGGGACGAAAAAGAGAACATTTTATTTTTCGGTGAATAGTGTTGTATTTGTGAATAGTGCCGTATACGTGAATAGTAATCCCGACACAAAAAGGTAGAAATTCCACAATAAAACTAATATCAATAATTCGACATAATGATATTGAAGAAAATAATATTATTTACGAAGAAAATAACATCCCTTAAAACTGTTGAATGAAAATAATATTCCAATGAATATTGAACGAAGATAATATTTCTACGAATATTGAACGAAGATAATATTCTTTATGAATATTGAACGAAAATAATATTCATACGAATATGAAAAATAATATCTCTCCAGAATATGAAATAAATAATACCCCTTACCTCGAAAAATAGTACTTCTGGCTGAAATATCAGATATAACGCTGAAAGGACCTTGCAACGAATAGCAACACTCAAAGTATCAAAATACTTATAAGAATACACTCGATAATATAGAGAGAGAAGATTTCAGTTTCTGGTGTGATTTTCAATTCTAACTTAAACATCATATTTATAGGAAAATGCTTAGAACACCAAAGCAGAAAATTTAATAAAATATTAATATATTTATTTTATTTTCCTACGCACACCTTGCTATCTGATTTCAGCAACTAACACATGAAAGTGGGGCCCACCAAAATGAAAAACATGTTTTAAACATCTTTTGTAACAAAATCAATACAGGCCCAATATTTCAGAACTTCAATAATTCATAATAAATAGCCCTTTTATCAGAAAAATTCAAATCTTATGTCCATTCCATAGGAAATTTAATTCTCTACAACTTTATAAGTTTAAGTTTTTCCAAATTTCAAACAAAAATTGACCGAAATCCACATACGGGCGATTTTATAGGTTATAATCAAATTTCAGTCAAGAAATGAGATCCACAAACATGAAAAACATGTTTTTAAATATTTTTAGTAACAAAAATACTCTTCCTCCTCATTTATTCATATATCCCACATTCATTGTAAAAATATCACCATTATTATATTATTATAATAATATATTTAAATAAATTATTTAATTAGAAAAGATAAAATATCAATTTTCAACAATTGTCACATAAATAAATTTCTCCATCTATACCCACATAAAATGAATATTTTTCTTATCATATAAATCAATAATTAATTATTCATAAATAATATTACAGAATCACAATATTGACAACCGAGTGCATTCTTCTAGGAAAGAGGGGCTTTCCAATAAGGATTTCTCCTTACTGGCGCGTAATTAGGTGACCAAACCTCTCCTTAGACAGAACTTTCTAGATATTGCCAATAATGCTATCTAATAATATTATTAAAATAATATGAATTATTGATCTGATAATGGGAAATACTGTTTAGTGACAATTATTGAAACAACAATAATATAAAATATCAACGCAAACAATTATTGAATCAATAAAATAAAATATTGAAAAGTAATTCTTTGTAACAATTATTGAGTAGTGCCTTCTTACGTAAGAATCAATAATTGGTGCAATACCGGAGTGCTACTTTGTGCAACCAGCAGATTCTTGTATTTTAACTAAAGGGTATTCCAACAATATTAATTGTGATAATTACGCTAGTTATTTATAAAAACTCAAACTTGTCATTTTCTTCATCCCACCGTTTTTCCGTTATGGGGCCCATAAATGGATCTTGTGCCGTCGTCTTTAATATTCCCCACGTAAAGAATATTCCACGACCAAACGAATTTTCCCCGACAAAAATGAATATTTTATAACCACTTGCTTATTTTGCAAAATTTATAAATATTACCCACAACTATAACATTATATCAAATTTACTCCTTAATATTCAAAAAAATATTTTGAGAAAATTAAATCTTTATTCATAAAATTTGGAGTCTCACAAGTCAAGTAGAGCATAAAATCTACTATCTTCTATGATTTAAAAGGTTTTTTTTATCACTATTATCGTTGAGACTCAGGTTAATAAATAATACACATCATCGAATCATCGTTGCACTACGACCAAGGATATTCTTTAGTATCACGACCACAAATTATCCATGCACTACGGGCCAAGGATATTCGTGTATTCATCAATGGTCATGATCATGCCAACAACAGTCCATCAATGCACTACGGGCCAATGAGGACTTTTACCACATCATTTGTAACATTACGGTCATGATTATACTGAAAAATCCCTGGTCATAATCATACCAAGTCCATCTATGCACTATAGGCCATGGATGACTTTCAACATAATATAAACATGAGGATGATGACAATGATATAAGAATTCAATAAAACATGTTCAAGGATAAATTTTTAAAGATTTATAATTTAATTTATCCAGAATTCAATATTGTCCAAATTATCAACATTATACTGCTTTGTGGAGTAAAATTCAAGAATGGTAATGTATCAAAAATGATTTGGACCGAAAAGAAATTAATTTTTGTTATGAATAGTAGTCTGGGTGAATAGTACCTGAGTGAATAGTACCCCGTGAATAGTACTTCGGGAATAGTACTCCGTTAATAGTACTTTGTGAATAGTACCCGTGAATAGTACTTTTGTGAATAGTACCATATAAATGAATAGTACTCATGGACAGTACTCCGGCATAAAAAACTTAAAATTTAACAAGAATGTGCAGAAAATATCCTTGTGAAGCGATACTAGATGAAGCGCAAATTTCAAGGATATTCTACTAATTTCACAGAATATAGAAGCAATACTTTAACCGAATAATGGTATAATCAAGAATACGAGACAAAATAATATTACTCACATACTACAGAGTATGAAAGAAAATATTATTCCTATGAATACTGAACAAAATAATATCCCTTACCTCAGAAGAAGACTGAATACTGGAATAACGAGGTAGATTACTTCTCTTCTACTTTCTTTCTAAAGCTTCTCTCTCTATATGTGCTCTTGTGAGTTTTAGTGATTTGGTGAGAATGAAAGAAGAATGAGCTTCTATTTATAAGAAAATATAGTTTCGATAATTGCACGTTTTGGGACTCGAAATATTACAGTATAATACCTTCATCTTTTTCTTTATTTTTAATTTAGTCCTGCAAGTATTATCAAACTTGCACCACCTCCCCTAATAGTACATCTTGTGAATCAATAGTACAATCATGTGAATCAATAGTACAATCATGTGAAAAAAATAATTACAGTATAGTACCTTCATCTATACCTCCATTTTTTGATTTAGTCATGCAAGTATTATCAATCTTGCACCACCACCCCTAATAGTACATGCATGTGAATCAATAGTACACACATGTGAACAAATAGTTATAAGCATGTGAATTAATAGCAATTAATTGCCCATTTATCCGATTAATTACCCGATTGGTCAATATAACCTCTAGCATCCATTATTATCGAAATAGATGTCGATTTCCACTAACACTAATAATCCCAACACAATGAAAATATCAATTTCATCTTTAATCAACACGAACTTATTCATCATTAATATTATAACTCACAATATTTAACAACCAGATCATTCCCAGGAAAGTGGGGGCTTTCCGATAAGGATTTCTCCCTATTGGTGCACAATTAGGTGACCAAACCTCTCCTTGAAAGAACTTTCTAGACATTGTCAATATTGCAAATAATAATATGAATAACTTTGTCGCCTCAATTATTGATTTAATAATATAAGATATTATGCAGATGATACTGTGACAATAATTGAATCAATAATATGAGAGATATTATGCAGCAACTACTGTAACAATAATCTAGTATAACTGAGTGACTTCTCACGTAAGCATCAATAATCAATATCGTGTGCTACTATGCAACCACTCAGACATTCTTATTTTTTTACGATTAGGCGGGTTCAACAGTTTAACGGTAAAACTTTCGTCGTTATTTAAAAAAAGATAATTATGTCGTTTTCTAACTACGACAATAATTTTGTTGTGGGGTCCACCAATGAATGTGTCATCGTACAAATATTCTTTGTTAAAATGAATATTCCCCGACCAATCAAATATTATATAACCACTTTCTTACTTTGCAAAATTTGTAAATAATACCCACAACTATCCATCAATGAATTACAGGCCAAAAATATTCAAAAATATATTTCAAGAAGAATTAATCTTTATTCATAAAAGTTGGGGTCTTACAATCTCCCCTCCTTATTCATGAAAGGGTGAGCTCAACTAGCCCAGTAAGAAATATTATGATTAAGATAATGCAGAATAAATTATCATTAGCCTTCAACAATGTTAAACTGATAGAATATAATAGACAACAAGTTTAACTGCAGCGGAACAAGCAATCCATTAGAAGAGTCAAGTAGAACATAAAATCTACTATCTTCTATGATTTAAAAAGTTTTTCATCAACTTTATCGCTGAGACTCAGCTTAATAAATAAAATTGAATCATCCCTGCATCACGGCCAAGGATATTCATGTAATCACCAATGGTCATGATTATACCGAATACTCCCTGGTCATAATCATACCAACAACTGTTCATCAATGAATTACAGGCCAATGAGAACTTTTACCACATCATTCGTCACATTACGGTCATGATTATACCGAATAATCCCTGGTCATAATCATAACAAGTCCATCTATGCACGTAAGCCAAAGATGACTTTAATCACAATATAAGCATCAGGATGATGACAATGACATAATAATTTAATAAAACAAGTTCAAGGATAAATTTTAAAGATTTATAATTTTAATTTATCCAGAAATCAATGGAGTAAAATTCAAGAATGGTCAGAAGAATATTTCCATAAAAAGATACTGGATGAAGCGCAAATATCAAGGATATTCCACTAATTTCATGGAGTATAGAAGCCAAAACTTTAACCAATTTGAGTATAGTAGAATATATGAAACCATAAATGGATTTTTGCCCACCATCCAGGTAATCCACGTGAGATGGATCATTTCCATAATTTAATAAGGAATGAATCACGAAGGATCATTCACCATGCATGCGGTAATCTACATAGACGAGTTATTCCAATGTAATAATAAAGAATGGAATAACGAAAGAATTCACCAAAGCGTGCGTAATCCGCGACAGACAGGATATTCCAAATGAATAATAAAGAATGGAATAACAACAGAATTCACCAGGAATGCGATAGATCCGCCGCAGATAAAAGTTATTCAATGTAATAATAAAGAATGGAATAATATAAGAATTTCACCATGTATGCGGTAGTTCGCATAGACAGGTTATAATAAAGAATGGAATAACAACCCTTACGAGTACGAAAGAATAATACCCCTTACCTTAGAAGAAAACTGGATACTGGAATAGTGAGGTAACTTCTCTTCTTATTTCTCTTTATAATTTCTCTCTATAATAATTGCTCTATAGATTTAGTGAATTAGTAAGAAATGAAGGAAGAATGAGCTTTTATTTATAGGAAGTTATAATTTTGATAATTGCACATTTTGGGGCTCAAAATATTACAGTATAATACATTCCTCTTTTTCTTCATTTTTAATTTAGTCCTGCAAGTATTATCAAACTTGTACCACCTCCCCTAATAGTAAATAACATGAATCAATAGTTCAATCATGTGAATCAATAGTTATAATCATGTGAAAATATGAATTACAGTATAGTACCTTCAATTATACCTCCATTTTTAACTTAGTCATGCAAGTATTATCAATCTTGCACCACCTCCCCTAATAGTAAAAGAATGTGAATCAATAGTACACACATGTGAACAAATAGTTATAATCATGTGAATTAATAGCAATTAATTGCTCATTTATCAGGTTAATTACCCGATTGGTCAACATAACCTCCAGACATCAATTATTATCGAAATAAATGTCAATTTTCACTAACACTAATAATTCCAACACAATGGAACTATCCATTTCATCTTTAATCAACATGAACTTATTCATCATTAATATTATAATTCACAATATTTAACAACCAGGTCATTCCCAAGAAAGAGGGGGGATTTCCGATAAGGATTTCTTCTTATTGGCGCGTAATTAGGTGACCAAACCTCTCATTGACAGAACTTCTAGACATTGTCAATATTGCAAATAATAATATGATTACTTTGTCGTCTCAATTATTGATTTAATAATATAACATATTATGCAGATGATACTGTGACAATAATTGAATCAATAATATGAGAGATATGATGCATCAATTACTGTAGCAATAATTGAGTATAACTAAGTGACTTCTCACGTAAGCATCAATAATCAATACCGTATGCTACTATGCAACCACGCGTATTACTGTACTTTTACTACTAGGTAGTTCAACAGTTTTAACGGTAAAACTTTCGCCGTTATTTTTATAAAAAGATAATTCTGTCATTTTCTAACTACGACAATACTTCCGTTGTGGGGTCCACCAATGATTGTGTCGTCGTACAAATATTTCCTGTTCAAACGAATATTCCTCGACCAATCGAATATTATATAACCACTTGCTTACTTTGCAAAATTTGTAAATATTACCCACAACTATAACATTATATCAAATTTACACCATAATATTCAAAAATATAATTCGAGAAAATTATTCTTTATTCATAAAAGTTGGGGTCTTACAACCTCCCATTCTTATGAAATTTTGCCCTCAAAATTAGGGTACGTACCTGGTATATCGAAGAGGTGAGGATATCTTGACTTCATCTCATATTCTAACTCCCAGGTCATTTTCTCCACATCGTGGTTTCTCCACAAAACTTTTACTTGAGGTATAACCTTGGAGCGTAGAATATGATCCTTCTTATCCAAGATTTTAACAGGTAACTCTTCATATGTTAAATCTTCCTTTATCTCATCTGGTTCTAATTCAATAATGGGTTCGGGTCTTTCACATATTTACGTAACATAGATATGTGAAAAATGTTATGAACACGAGATATACTTGGCGGTAAGGCGAGTCTATAGGCCACAGTTCCAACTCGATCGAGGATTAAAAATGGACCAATGAATCGAGGATTGCGCTTTCCTCTCTTTCTAAATCTCGTAACTCCTTTCCATGGAGCAACACGTAACAACACATGATCTCCAATATTGAATTCCACGTCCTTTTGATGAAGATCAGTATAACTCTTTTGTCGATCTTGTGAGGTTTTTATAACTTGTCGAATCATTTGAATCTTTTCTGTAGTCATACATACCAACTCCGGTCCCAACAACGTTTCTTCACCCACCTCATCCCAGCATACTGGAGAACGACACTTTCTTCCATACAACGCCTCAAATGGAGCCATGCCAATACTTGCTTGATAGCTTTTGTTGTAGGAAAACTCCACCAATGGTAAGAACTTGTCCAACTTCCTTTGAAGTCAAGGACACAAAGTCTTAATAAATCTTCAAGAGTTTGAATAGTCCTCTCCGACTGCCCGTCCGTTTGAGGATGATATGCCGAACTAAATCATAAATCTGTGCCCATAGCTTTTTACAAACTAACCCAAAATCTTGAAGTGAATCTTGGGTCTCGATCAGAAACTATGGATCTTTGGCATACCATGCAATCTTACAATCTAGTTTATGTACATACTAGCAAGACGTTCAAGTGTATAAGTTTCAGATTGGTAAGAAATGAGTAGACTTGGTCAATCTATCAACAATGACCCAAATCACATCTATGCCTTGAGAAACCTTAGGAAGGCAATGTTGAAATCCATGGTAATGTGCTCCCACTTTCATTCGGAATTTCAAGTGGTTGCAATGGACCTTTTGGCACTTGATGCTCTTCATTTGACTCGTTGACAAGTTAGACACCTTGAGATAAACCCCGCTATCTCTCTCTTCATATTGCTCCACCAAAATGTATATCGAAGATCACGATAAATTTTGGTACTCCCAGGATGGATTGCAAATGGTGTGTTATGTGCCTCCATCATGATTTTATACTTTAAGTCAGAATCGTTAGGAACACAAAGTCTAGAGTTGACTCGAAGTATTCCTTCTTCATCGATTTTTGCTGCTGAAATAGCACCTTCATGCACTTTCTTCCTCATACGCGTCAGCTCCAGGTCTGTAGCTTGAGCAGCTTCAACTTTATCGATTAAAGTCGGTTCCACTCATATATTTGCCATCATCACATGGGTCCCTGGAGTCTTTAACTCTATTTCCATCCTTTCCAAGTCATACAAAATGGGCCTTTGTGTTGACAATATTTCACTCGTGTCCGCATATGATCTTCTACTCAATCGCGCCGTCGTACTACTTCGTTCGCTTTTCGGGATGGTATTGGATGGTATGATCATAATCTATCAACAACTCAAGCCATTGTCGTTGCCGCATGTTGAGTTCCTTTTGAGTGAAGAAATATTTGAGGCTTTTATAATCCGTATAGATCTCCACCTTCTCTCCATACAGGTAATGCCTCCAAATCTTAAGCACAAAAATGACTGCTGCAAACTCTAGATTATGAGTAGGATAATTCCTCTCAGATTCTTTGAGTTGTCGTAAGGCATAGGCTATGACTTTCCCATGTTGCATGAGAACACATCCTAACCCTTTGCTTGAAGCATCATTGTAGATGACAAATCCCTTAGAGCTAGATGGTATTGTCAGAACAGGTGCTGAAATGAGTCTTCTCTTGAGTTCTTGAAAATTCTTCTCACATTCTTCGCTCCAATCGAGCTTTGTATCTTTTCGAGTCAGCTGAGTTAATGGAGTAGCGATTCAAGAAAATCATTTCACGAATATCCGATAATAACCAGCTAAGCCAAGAAAGCTACGTACTTCGGTCACTGATTTTGGTTGCTCCCAGCTTTGAATTGCTTCATCTTCGCTGGGTCAACAGATATTCCATGATTTGATATCACGTGCCCAAGGAATGCAACTTCCTCAAGCCAGAACTCGTATTTCTTCAACTTGGCATATAGCTTATTTTCACGAAGCTTTTGGAGTATCAGCCTCAAGTGTTGCTCATGGTCTTCACGGGTTTTGGAGTATATAAGGATGTCATCAATAAAGACGACCACAAAGTGATCCAAATATTCTCTGAATACTCGGCTCATCATGTCCATGAAAACAGCAAGAGCATTAGTCAATCCAAAAGACATGACTAGGAATTCATAATGCTCGTACCGAGTTTTGAAAGCAGTCTTTAAAATGTCATTAGTTTTAATCTTCAACTGATGATATCTGAAACGAAGATCAATCTTTGAAAAACTTTTGGCGCCTTGTAACGGGTCAAACAGGTCATCAATGCGAGGCAACTGGTACCTATTTTTGATGGTAACATGATTCAACTCCCGATAATCAATACAAAGTCGCATACTTCCATCTTTCTTCTTCACAAATAGAATAAGAGCACCCCAAGGAGACGTACTAGGACGAATGAAACCGATGTCTAATAATTCATGCAGTTAGGTTTTTAACTTCTGAAGTTTAATAGGAGCCATTCGATATGGGACTTTGGAAATGGGTTTTGTACCGGGTTCAAGGTCGATACCAAACTCGATTTCATGCTCTGGGGGTAGGCTAGGAAGTTCTTCGGGGAATACGTCAGGAAATTTATTAACAATAGAAATATCATTCAAATCTGACGTATTTTTGTTTAAATCTGTGACATGAGCTAAGAAAGCTTGACATCCATTTTTCAATAAACGAATAGCTTTATGGTTTGAGATGATCGTGATTGATTTTAATGGTTTGGTCGCTTGAATTCGCATAATAGGTTGATTAGGAATATGAAAGCTAACAACCTTACAAAAATAATCAATTTTAGCATGATGAGTAGTTAATCAATCAATCCCTAGAATCACGTTAAATGCAAGTATTTTTAAGGATATAAGATTGACAGGTAACGTGTGGTTTTCGATTTGAAGTAAACAAGACTTATAAACAGTGGATGTAATGAAGGTTTCTTCCAACGGAGTTTCAACCGATAAGTCAAAGTCTAATTTCTCCAGAGTCAAATTTAAACGTTGAGCGCAAGTAGGAGAAATGAAAGAATGGGTAGAACCGGTATCAAATAAAGTATAAACTTCACTAGAGTTTATGATTAGCTTACCCGTGATCACCTCGTTTGGATTCTTCGCTTTTTGGGAGGTTACGACAAACGCTCTCCCTTAAACTACCGATTTTGTCTTGTCTGGGACACCCTTTGATGCCTCCATCCCAGCTGGGCTTGACTTTGGTGCACAAAAAAATCGGGCTAGGTGACCTTCTTTTCCACAATTGTAACACACTTTGGACTGCATCGCGTAGTTTGGACTGATGTGTCCTTCCCCTCTACATTTGTAACATACGACCGGTGGTCGTTCTCCTTCCTTAACAACAGGTGCTGGTGCTGACGTCTTTCCATCATTGTTGAATCTCCTCTTCTTGAAATGTCCACTCTTATTGTCATGGCCATGATTACCACTGAAGTGATTACCATTTTTGGCATGTTGATTCCCTCCACGCTTGTTGTCACCGCTTCGATGACTGCTACCATTGGTATTATCGATTTGTCGACTACTCTCTCTTGGCTGGGTTGACTCGTTATCGCACTCCAATAACTGAGCCCTATTCATAACATCTGAATACAAACACAGTTTGTGAGAAATTAGGTATTCATGTATCTAGGGTTTCAATCCTCTTAGAAACATCCGCGTCATTCTCTCCTCATTATCAACCAAGTGGGACGCAAACCGAGATAACTCGGTAAACTTAGCTTCGTACTGCGCCACGGTCATATTTTTTTGCTCAAGATTGATGAACTCTACCTCCTTCATGTGACAAATACGTTCAGGAAAGTACTTGTCCTTGAACAGCTCTTAGAACTTCTCCCAAGACATTTTGAGTGCGACAGGTTAAGTACACTTTACAGATTTCCACCAGTAATCTGCCTCTGCTCATAACATGAAGGTGGCAAAGGGAACCTTTTGCTCCTTGGAGCATCCCAAGACATCAAATATCTTGTTGATCTGCTTTATCCACGTCTCCGCCTTAAGTGGTTTTGGCTCTCCAAAAAACTCAGGTGGTCCCAGCTCCTTGAATTGCTTAGCGGTGACCGTCCGAGTGTTATCAGTGTTTCCACCTGCATTTTGGACAGGAGCCACCCTCGCCTGATGTTGCATGAATTGCATAAAACCTCTGAACATCCCATCGTTCATCATTTGATCATTGTTGTTTACCTGAGGATTATTATCCTCTTGTTGCACATTATCCTGGGTATTAATTTGTGGTGACTCAACGGTCTCATGTGCTTCATTGCTTATCTCAACATTTTCGGATGCCATTTTCAAATACTGCCACAAAACAAGGGTTAATTAACATATAACATATTATCCTATACTCAATTCCACCAATTAAATTCCAAATAAACTTAGGTAGGTCATACTAGCGAAGGAATTCCCCGTCTCTCCCTTTCTAGTTCTTGTCTCACATCTCAGCCAGGGATCATATCCCTAAGCTTTGATACCAACTGTGACCCGCATCCAGGACTTGGATAGCACCTCACAATGATACCTATTAACTTTCCGCCACATTACTCACGTCCCCCTCTGAAAAGTCGGCTTTGTGCATCCCAAGACTTGGAAGTCACCAGATAAAGGCTCGGGGATCTTTTCTATGGCTTTGATACCAACTGTGACGCCCCCAAAACATGTATACATCACCCATCTTGAGTCGACAAATACATGGTACAAAATTCAAATACAACTTAATTATACAACAGTCGTGTAAAATACGACACAACATAATCTAAGAGTTTTAATAAGAATATTGTCATCTAGACAATTTCCACACTCAATGGAGTCCTCATTACATTTATTGTCACACTATTTAATAGAATAGTGATGACTACTAATGCTATCATCTGGACCGTCACTCTGTTCCCCAACTAGTCCCTTACACGTTCTCGCCTCACGAAGAGAACGAAAGGAAAGAAAGGGTGAGCTCAACTAGCCCAATAAGAAATATTATGACTAAGATAATGCAGAATAAATTATCATTAGCCTTCAATAATGTTAAACTGATAAAATATAATAGACAACAAGTTTAACTACAGCGGAACAAGCAATCCATTAGAAGAGTCAAGTAGAGCATAAAATCTACTATCTTCTATGATTTAAAAAGTTTTTCATCAACTTTATCGCTGAGACTCATCTTAATAAATAAAATCGAATCATCCCTGCATCACGGCCAAGGATATTCATGTAATCATCAATGGTTATGATTATACCGAATACTCCCTGGTCATAATCATACCAACAACTGTCCATCAATAAACTACAGGCCAATGAGGACTTTTACCACATCATTCATCACATTACGGTCATGATTATACCGAATAATCCCTGGTCATAATCATAACAAGTCCATCTATGCACGTAAGCCAAAGATGACTTTAATCACAATATAAACATCAGGATGATGACAATGACATAATAATTCAATAAAACAAGTTCAAGGATGAATTTTATAAATTTATAATTTTAATTTATCCAGAAATCAATAACGTCCAAATTGTCACATGATACTTCTTTGTGGAGTAAAATTCAAGAATGCTCAGAAGAATATTTTCATGAAAAGATACTGGATGAAGCGCAAATATCAAGGATATTCCACTAATTTCATGGAGTATAGAAGCCAAAACTTTAACCAACTGAGTATAGTAGAATATATGAAACTGCAAATGGATTTTTGCCCACCATGCGGTAATCCACGTAGACAGATCATTTCCACAATTTAATAAGGAATGAATACGAAGGATCATTCACCATACATGCGGTAATCCACATAGATAGTTATTCCAACGAATAATAATAAAGAATGGAATAACGAAGAATTCACCAAAGCGTCGTAATCCGCATGCAGAGCGAGTGTTATTCCAATGAATAATAAAGAATGGAACCGTGTCATGCGTAATCCACGCATGCACGGATATTCAAATGTAATAATAAAGAATGGAATAACAACAGAATTCACCAGTCATGCGATAGACCGCACAGACATGTTATTCCAACAAAATAATAAAGAATGGAATAACAGAAGAATTTCACCATGTATGCGGTATCAGAGCGCGAGTTATTCCAACATAATAATAAAGAATGGAATAACAACCCTTATGAGTATTGAAAGAAAATAACTCTCTTCACGAATACGAAAAGAATAATACCCTTTTACCTTAGAAGAAAAAGCGGATCTTTGGAATAGTGAGGTAAATGAGACTTCTCTTCTTCTTTCTTTTTATAATTTCTCTCTATAATAATTGCTTTATAGCTTTAGTGAATTAGTAAGAAATGAAGGAAGAATGAGCTTCTATTTATAGGAAGATATAATTTTGATAATTGCACGTTTTGGGGCTCAAAATATTACAGTATAATACCTTCCTCTTTTTCTTCATTTTTAATTTAGTCATGCAAATATTATCAAACTTGCACCACCTCTCCTAATAGTAAATAACGTGAATCAATAGTTCAATCATGTGAATCAATAGTTATAATCATGTGAAAATACGAATTACAGTATAGTACCTTCAACTATACCTCCATTTTTAACTTAGTCATGCAAGTATTATCAATCTTGCACCACCTCCCCTAATAGTACAAGAATGTGAATCCATAGTACACACATGTGAACAAATAGTTATAATCATGTGAATTAATAGCAATTAATTGCTCATTTATCCGGTTAATTACCCGATTGGTCAACATAACCTCCTGACATCAATTATTATCGAAATAAATGTCAATTTTCACTAACACTAATAATTTGAACACAATGGAACTATCCATTTCATCTTTAATCAACATGAACTTATTTATCATTAATATTATAATTCACAATATTTAACAACCAGGTCGTTCCCAGGAAAGAGAGGGCTTTTCGATAAGGATTTCTTCTTATTGGCGCGCAATTAGGTGACCAAACCTCTCATTGACAGAACTTCTAGACATTGTCAATATTGCAAATAATAATATGATTACTTTGCCGTCTCAATTATTGATTTAATAATATAACATATTATGCAGATGATACTGTGACAATAATTGAATCAATAATATGAGAGATATGATGCATCAATTCTTCAGAGCAATAATTGAGTATAACTAAGTGACTTCTCACGTAAGCATCAATAATCAATCTGATGCTACTATGCAACCACGCCGTATTCGTACTTTTTTACTACTGGGTAGTTCAACGGTTTAACGGTAAAACTTTCGCCATTATTTTTATAAAAGATAATTATGTCGTTTTTCTAATTACGACAATACTTTTCGTTAGGGGTCCACTTAATGATTGTGTCATCGTATTTAATATTTCCTGTTAAAACGAATATTCCCCGACCAATCGAATATTATATAACCACTTGCTTACTTTGAAAAATTTGTAAATATTACCCACAACTATAACATTATATCAAATCCACACCATAATATTCAAAAATATAATTCGAGAAAATTATTCTTTATTCATAAAAGTTGGGGTCTTACATTAGCGGTGACCATCCGAGAGTTTTCAGTGTTTCTACCTGCATTTTGAACAGGAGTCTCTCTCGCCTGATGTTGCATGAATTGCATAAAGCCTCTGAACATCCCATCGTTCATCATCTGATCGGTGTTGTTGTGTACTTGAGGATTATTATCTTCCTGTTGCACATTATCCTGGGTAATGATCGTTGGTGACTCAACAGTCTCATGTGCTTCATTGCTGATCTCAACATTTTCAGATGCCATTTTCAAACACTGTCACAAAATAAGGGTTAATTGACATATCACATATTATCCCTATACTCTGACCGACCAAATTAAATACCAAATAAACTTAGGTAGGTCATACTAGCGAAGGAATTTCCTGGCTCTCTCCTCCTAGTTCTTGTCTCACATCTCAGCCAGGGATCATATCCCTAAGTTTTGATACCAATCAGGACGCCTCCCAAAATAGGTATACATCACCCATTTTGAGTCGCCAAATACATGGTACAAAAATTCAAATACAACTTAATAATACAACCGTCAGGTAAAATACGACAAAAAAACATAAACCGAGAGTTTTAATACGAATATTATCTTCTAGACAGTATTCAACTCAAATGGAGTCCTCAATATATTTATTATCAGACTATTTCATAGAATAGTGAGGACTACTAATGCTATCATCTGGACCGTCACTCTGTTCTCCGACTAGTCCCAGCTACGTTCTCATTTCCTGAATAGAACAATTAAAGCAAAAGGGTGAGCTCAACTAGCCTAGTAAGAAATATTATGACTAAGATAATGCAGAATAATTTATCGTTAGCCTTCAACAATGTTATACTGATAAAATATAACAAACATCAAGTTTAAATACAGTGGAACAAGCAATCCATTAGAAGAGTCAAGTAGAGCATAAACTCTACTATCTTTTATGATTTAAAAGGTTTTTCATCACTTTTATCGCTGAGACTCAGCTTAATAAATAATCCACATCATCGAATCACCCCTGCACTACGGCCAAGGATATTCTTTAGTATCACGACCAAAAATTATCCATGCACTACGGGCCAAGGATATTCATGTATTCATCAATGGTCATGATCATGCCAACAACTGTCCATCAATGCACTACGGGCCAATGAGGACTTTTACCACATCATTTGTAACATTACGGTCATGATTATACCGAAAAATCCCTGGTCATAATCATACCATGTCCATCTATGCACTACAGGCCATGGATAACTTTCAACATAATATAAATATGATGATGATGACAATGATATAAGAATTCAATAAAACAAGTTCAAGGATAAATTTTTAAAGATTTATAATTTAATTTATCCAGAATTCAATATTGTCAAAATTGTCAACATGATACTGCTTTGTGGAGTAAAATTCAAGAATGATAATGTATCAAAAATAATTTGGACCGAAAAGAAATAAATTTTTGTTATGAATAGTACTCCGGGTGAATAGGACACTACTAGAAAATCAAGAAAAGGCGACGCCCTATAGCGACGGTCGAGACGGAAGTGTCGCTATAGTGTGACAATAGCTACGATCATGCTTTGACCATCGGTATAGGTCTTTTATTCTGAGGGTTATACTCTGTCCATCGTTACAGATCATTTTTGGGCTTAGTTTGGTGCGTACAAATCCCTCCCAATGATTTCCCCCAATTACGTCACCCCAAATTATAAGGTCGTACAGAGAGTGAGGGTCATTCTTTTCTATCTTCTCCTCTGCTCCTCCGATTACAAAGGTAGTATCTTCTCCTCCTCTTCTTCTCTCGCTCCTCACCTGGTTCTCGATAACATCACCATCTCCTCACCCGTTCTCACAAGATCGATCCTCCGCCTTGGTCAGCCTTCTCACACGATCTAGTCTCCTTCACACACGATCTGGTGCGCTTTCTCGAGCCCTCCGTTAGTGACTAATCATATTGTAGGTGATTCCTTATTTTCCTATTTTTACGCTCACTATGTGTTTGTATTGATTGTGGCATGGAAGCCAAATATATCGATTTATTGTTTGGGTTAATTGCTATGTTCAATGCTATTTGCATATCATCTGTTCCCCAATCCCTAGTTTGATTAGTTTGATTTTATTGTTGTTTGGAAAAGAAAAAAAAATCAGTTTTTCATATGGATTTGTTTTAGAAAATACTTCAAAGAAACAGATGGTTTCTGATATTGGTTTCAAATTGAGTAATTTAAGTTTTTGGTGTGGGCATGAATGTTTTTTTTATTTAGTTCTAGTTTTTAGTTCTAGTTCAAAGCAACAATTGTTTTATTTGCTTTATTTAATTCTAGTTGTGAATTAATATCTGTATTTTATTTTAAAATGATAGTTCAAGGACTGATAGCGATTTAAAAATGAATAGCTTTGAATTTGAGGTGTAGTTTGATATTTACAAAATTTTGATTAATATGACATGATTATCTTGTAATTGATTAAATTATTCTGAAAGAGATAAAACTACTTGTTTCATTTTTGGTTGCACTCATCACCTTCTTTCCCCAAATCCTCAGTCCTTAGACTCCCAACTAGAACTAAATAAAGCAAATGACGGATCACGCTCTCCTCAGTCCTTAAACCAATAGCTTTGAATTTGGTAATACAAAACTGTGCACACCATATGCTTGACAGAAGTCCCAAGTGGCCTGTTTTAGATTAAAGTCAATTATTTGGCAAAACCTAGGATTGGGATGACTAAACATCTTACATATACTGCTAAATAAAGAGTTTAAAGTATAAAATGGTAATGAAAACTCAAATTCAAGCCAAAGATGGTATGAAGTTAGTGGTTTAGGCTGCTACCACTAGTAGCGATGGTAGCAGCGATCGTGTGCATCAGATTGAGGCTCTCTTTGAGCTCTAGTTTGGCAAACATTAAACTACTAAATATGTTTGTGTAGTACTTCTACTGCAACATGAATACATATGACTCATGTAATACCTAACACATAGCACAAAAAGGGTCAAGAATGAGGGAATAGGCACACTACCCAGTTGGCAACAAAAGTGTCACAAAGAGAGAACAACAATTGATCATAAGGGAAGTTATAATTTGAAGATTTAATCATAACTTTGGTTTAAAACTTTCTAAATAAATCAAGTGTGGGATTTACATTGAATTCACAAATCAATGTAAATGAGGCTATATTGAACAAGTCATAAGTAGGATATTATAATTTTAATTAAAATATTATATTTGATAGTGTGGTAAATAAAAGGAGATTCTTAAATGTATTATTTTCGTGGATGGGGAAGACAATTGTGGTGGGAGTGGATAAGCCAAAAGCACGATTGAGCTTCTCGTCTTATGAGGTTCTCCACCACGAGAAAACTCTTATGGGATCCCTGTTTGGAGGTCTTAAGCCAAAATCGGATATTCCCATGCTTGTAAAACGATATATGGACAAGGTAATTTAATAACGTTCATATTTTTTTCTTCTACCATTATGTTTCCCTCGTGAATTAGATGGATGGCTTTCCTTGTAATGTGGACTTTCAAGCAGCGTGCAACTGAAGATGCCCTAATGGCTTTGGAGGTATGATTATTATTATGTCATATTGCTACATTTTCGTGGCAGAGCAAAATACCTTTTCATGGCTTTGGAGTTTCTCTACTGATTGCACATTTTCTTTTAATTAAAAGAATAATTAAATAAATGGAGCTTTCATGGAAGTTACTCAGGTCTAGAAATGCTTGATTTTTTTTCTTACTAATGTTCAGACCTCTTCATAGGAGGGTGAGTTAATTGAGTTAAGGTGGTTCTTTTTAAATTTTTATGTTGATATTGTCATTTTCCTTTTTGTTTTTATTAGTCTGACTCATGTAATTCGTGCATGTTGACATATTCTGAACAAGCTGTTTGTTAAATTGAGTTCTCTTATGCAGGAAGTGTTAATAACATTTGCATAATAATGGTATAATTTTGGTCAAATTTTGTGAATTGGATGCTTAATTTGAACTATTGGTAGTGTTAAATCTTTGAATTTGTAGGTTTCTATAGGCAGTTGTTTGGGATTTAAGTTGGTCATTTTTAGATCAGCTCGATGAAGGAAATATGGTAATTTCTTTGCATTTTGGAATAAACTCATTCCTACCAACTTTAATTCGTAAGCATGTTTAGAGTTGTGGTGTTTCTAGTGTCGTTGTTTCTAATATTTTTGTAAGCATGTTTAGAGTTGTGGTGTTTCTAGTGTCGTTGTTTCTAATATTTTTGTATGTTTTCTACGACTAATATTCATTTTTAGATCTGCTTTGTTACTAGGATGATTTAACTATTGAATTGTTTATTTGAAATAGGTTTGAAGCTCATTACTGTGGATCAGTCTTTTGCTGAGAAGCACTATGCTGACCTCTCCGCAAAACCTTTCTTCCATGGATTGGTTGAATATATTGTCTCTGGTCCTGTTGTTGAAATGGTTTGGGAGGGTAAGAGTGTAGTTACGACTGGACGGAAGATTATTGGTGCGACAAACACTGCGGATTCTGCCACTGACACTATTCGTGGTGATTTTGCTATTGATATTGGCAGGTAGCATACTATTTCCCAAATTATCATCAGTTTCTGGTGTTATTTTGTATTATTGATTCATTGTGAAATATAGCCAAATTAATCAGTTCGTTTGGTGTCTTAACTGAGTTCATAAGTTTTGTTGTTAAGGTGGTTTTAACTGTACTTCTTCATACTCTGAACTTGTATAAGTTTAATATTGGCAACAATGAAAATCCCTTGTTAGTTGTTGTTGTATTTGGTTGGTTGTTTCAGGAAAGGTTAATACTTATTAGAAATTTAGTTGGCAATATTTGGTTGGCTGTATTTCTTTGAAAATTTTTATTCATTGGTTTCTACTGCAGATTATTAATAATTGACCAATATCTACTTTCATGAAAAGGTTGAATGCCACGTCACTGGTAGGCTATTGAGCATTGACCAGTAATGCTATTATTGGACCTATAATGAATCTTTACTTGTGTATAGTAGGAACCTATGGACTGATCCAATATAGATCACAGAGCCGTTTTTTGCAATTACATTTTATTACTTGTTAATCTTTATCTTTATGAGACCAGATAAGTTTGATGTACTCCAAAATTAGGCTATTGTTGTGCATTAATTTGCTACTGTGACAACTGAACTAGTGAACCAGTTGTAAAAAGAACTACTAAATGAAATATAAATTTGTTTGTTTTTTTTTTTTTGGGGGGGTTTCCTTCCGATATGGTAAGATTGTTTTTGCTTTTGAGTTTTCTGAAGTAATTTGAAGGTCATTAAATGGTGTTTAGCATCAGAATTAGGAAACCCAAGTGCCAATTATTTATGAGTTAAAAAATTGTGATATTCACTTATTTCAACGCATGGTTTCAATGTGATCTAGTATGATACCTTAGAAACAATTACACTAGATTCACCCTTAATGATGAGTAATGTCTAATATTTTCCTTTGAATGTGTATTTGGGTCAAAACATTTTGAGGAACTTCTAGGTGGAGGAGTGTTGGATTTAAATGAAATTTTATGGTGGCTGAAACATTATAAATAAGCCCGACTATTAAATGAATTGGCTTTTTAAAAGAATTTGGGTAATGTTCAAGAGTCTAAATTTGGCCTAGTTGTGGAGTTTACAATATCATGGTGCATAATGTTATTTTTTCGACTTATTGAATCACTCTGTTTTAATTGTTGCATATGTTTCTTTTCTCGATGGTTACTTCTCTCCCGCCTTCACATTTTAGATGGAAAAGTCGAGAGAATTTGCCTTACATTCTCGCTTCATATTCATCTCAAAAGGTTCCATATGAATGTAAGTTCAAAGAACTAATGTAAGACCCCAACTTTTTGAATGAAGATTAAATTTTCTCGAAATATATTTTTTGAATATTATGGTGTGGATTTGATATAATGTTATAGTTGTGGGTAATATTTACAAATTTTGCATAGTACGCAAAGTTGTTATATAATATTCGATTGGTGGGAATATTCATTTTAACAGGGAATATTCGTATAAACCAAGACAATCATTGGTGGACCCCCATTAACGGAATTATTGTCGGATTGAGAAAACGACAAAAATACTTTATGAAAATAACGGCGGAAGTTTTACCGTTAACTGTTGAAACACCCGGTGTTAAAAGTACAGTAATACTCGTGGTTGCATAGTAGCACACGGTATTGATTATTGATGCTTACGTGAGAAGTCACTCAGTTATACTCAATTATTGCTACAGTAATTACTGCATCATATCTATCATATTATTGATTCAATTATTGTCACAGTATCATCTGCATAAAATATTTTTTATTAAATCAATACTTGAGACGACAAAATTATTCATGTTATAAATTGCAATATTTACAATGTCTAGAAGTTCTGTCAATGAGAGGTTTGGTCACCTAATTGCTCGCCAATAGGGAGAAATCCTTATTGGAAAGCCCCCTCTTTCTTGGGAACGACCTGGTTGATAAATATTGTGAGTTATAATATTAATAATGAATGTTGTTCGGAGTTGAATTTGGAGACGCGGACGTGATATTTGAGTCCGGAACGACGAAATTAGTAAAAATAGTCTATAAACACAAAATTTTTCGGGATTCACTATTTGGTCAAAAAGTCAACAGTTGACTTTTTCAGGAAAAGTCAAACTTCGAAATTTCAAAATTTATACTTTTGATAAAAATGGTTTCATTGTGTTGAAATTATTTGTGTTAGTAAAAATCGATAATTATTTCGATAATAATTGATGTCTAGAGGTTATATTGACCAATCGGGTATTTAACCGGATAAATGAGCAATTGATTGCTATTATTTCACATGATTATAACTATTTGTTCACATGTGTATACTATTGTTTCACATTCTTGTTACTATTAGGGGAGTTGGTGCAAGATTGATAATACTTGCATGACTAAATTAAAAATGGAGGTATAGATGGAGTTACTATACTGAAATTCGTATTTTTCACATGATTATACTATTGATTCACATGATTGAACTATTGATTCACATTATTTACTATTAGGGGAGTTGGTGCAAAATTGATAATACTTGCAGGACTAAATTATAAATGAAAGAAAAGTTGGAGGTATTATACTGTAATTTTTGAGCCCCAAAACGTGCAATTATCGAAACTATATTTTTCTATAAATAGAAGCTCATTCTTTCTTCATTTCTCACCAATTCACAAAAGCTTTAGAGCGATTATTATAAAGAGAAATTATAGAAAGAAGAAGAGAAGTCTACTACCTCACTATTCCAGTATCCAGTTTTTCTAAAGGTAGGGAGTATTATTTCTTTCTTATCTATGAAGAGAACTTCTGTTATTCCATTCTTTATTATTACATTGGAATAACTCAGATATCGCCGAGCTACCCTATACTTGGTGAAATTCTTCCATTGTTCCATTCTTTATCATTCTCGTTGGAACATCCTGTCTGCATGGCGTTCTACGCCGGACCGGTTCCGTCTTTTTTATTATACTTTGTTGGAATATCCTCGTCACATGCGTTTTACTGGGACTGATTCGCTCTTTATTATTCTCGTTGGAATATCCTCGTGCAATGCGTTCTACGCGGACTTCGATTCCGCCTTTATTATTTTTTTTTGGAATATCCTCATCATGCATTTTACGCTCGGACTCGATTCCGCTCTTTATTATTCTATTGGAATATCACCATGCATGCGTTTTTACGACTGGATTCGTTACTTTATTATTCATTGGAATAACTTATGCATCATGCGGTCTATCGTGATGCCCGGTGATTTCTTTTGTTATTCCATTCCTTATTATACTTAGTTGGTTAAAATTTTGACTTCTATACTCCATGAAATTAGTGGAATATCCTTGATATTTGCGCTTCATCCAATATCTTTTCATGGGAAATATTCTTCTGAGCATTCTTGAATTTTACTCTACAAAGCGGTATCATGTTGACAATTTGGACGTTATTAGTTCTGGATAAAATAATTCTTGAACTTGTTTTATTGAATTCTTATATCATTGTCATCATCCTCATGTTTATATTTTGTTGAAAGTCATCTGTGGCCTATAATTGCATAGATGGACTTGGTATGATTATGACGAGTGGATTATTGATTGTAATCATGACCGTAATGTTACAAATGATGTGGTAAAAGTCCTCATTGGTCCGTAGTGCATTGATGGACAGTTGTTGGCATGATCATGACCATTATTAAATACACAAATATTTTTGGCCCGTAGTGCATGGATAATTGTGGTCGTGATACTAAAGAATATCCTTGGCCGTAGTACAGGGGTGATTCGATGATGTGGATTATTTATTAAGCTGAGTCCCAGCGATAAAAGTGATGAAAAACCTTTTAAATGGTGTTTAGCATCAGAATTAGGAAACCCAAGTGCCAATTATTTATGAGTTAAAAAATTGTGATATTCACTTATTTCAACGCATGGTTTCAATGTGATCTAGTATGATACCTTAGAAACAATTACACTAGATTCACCCTTAACAGTAGTAATGTCTAATATTTTCCCTTTGAATGTGTATTTGGCTGAAACATTTTGAGGAACTTCTAGGTGGAGGAGTGTTGGATTTAAATGAAATTTTATGGTGGCTGAAACATTATAAATAAGCCCGACTATTAAATGAATTGGCTTTTTAAAAGAATTTGGGTAATGTTCAGTAGTCTAAATTTGGCCTAGTTGTGGAGTTTACAATATCATGGCTGTTTAATGTTATTTTTTTCTGACTTATTGAATCACTCTGTTTTAATTGTTGCATATGTTTCTTTTCTGATGGTTACTTCTCTCCTACCCTTCACATTTTAGATGGAAAAGTCAGAGGAATTTGCCTTACATTCTGCTTCATATTCATCTCAAAGGTTCCATATGAATGTAAGTTCAGCAACTAATGTAAGACCCCAACTTTTTGAATGAAGATTAAATTTTCTCGAAATATATTTTTGAATATTATGGTGTGGATTTGATATAATGTTATAGTTGTGGGTAATATTTACAAATTTTGCATAGTACGCAAGTTGTTATATAATATTCGATTGGTCGGGGAATATTCATTTTAACAGGGAATATTCGTACAACGGCACAATCATTGGTGGACCCCCACAACGGAATTATTGTCGGATTGAGAAAACGACAAAAATACTTTATGAAAATAACTATGGAAGTTTTACTGTTAATCTGTTGAAACACCCTTGTTAAAAAATACTGATAATACTCGTGGTTTGCATAGTAGCACACGGTATTGATTATTGATGCTTACGTGAGAAGTCACTCGCTTATACTCAATTATTGCTACATAATTCTCGCATCATATCTATCATATTATTGATTCAATTATTGTCACGATATCATCTCGCATAAAATATTTTTATTAAATCAATACTTGAGACGACAAAATTATTCATGTTATAAATTGCAATATTTACAATGTCTAGAAGTTACACAATGAGAGGTTTGGTCACCTAATTGCTCGCCAATAGGGAGAAATCCTTATTGGAAAGCCCCCTCTTTCTTGGGAACGACCTGGTTGATAAATATTGTGAGTTATAATATTAATAATGAATGTTGTTCGGAGTTGAATTTGGAGACGCTGACGTGATATTTGAGTCCTAAATCGGCGAAATTAGTAAAAAATAGTCTATAAACACAAAATTTTTCTGGATTCACTATTTGGTCAAAAAGTCAACGATTGACTTTTTCAGAAAAAGTCAAACTTGAAATTTCAAAATTTATACTTTTGATAAAAATGGTTTCATTGTGTTGAAATTATTTGTGTTAGTAAAATCGATAATTATTTCGATAATAATTGATGTCTAGAGGTTATATTGACCAATCGGGTATTTAACCGGATAAATGAGCAATTGATTGCTATTATTTCACATGATTATAACTATTTGTTCACATGTGTATACTATTGTTTCACATTCTTGTTACTATTAGGGAGTTGGTGCAAGATTGATAATACTTGCATGACTAAATTAAAAATGGAGGTATAGATGGAGGTACTATAATTGAAATTATTATTTTCACATGATTATACTATTGATTCACATGATTGAACTATTGATTCACATTATTTACTATTAGGGAGTTGGTGCAAAATTGATAATACTTGCGGACTAAATTATAAATGAAAGAAAAGTTGGAGGTATTATCTTGTAATTTTTGAGCCCCAAAACGCGTGCAATTATCGAAACTATATTTTTCTATAAATAGAAGCTCATTCTTTCTTCATTTCTCACCAATTCACAAAAGCTTTAGAAATTTATTATAAAGAGAAATTATAGAAAGAAGAAGAGAAGTCTACTACCTCACTATTCCAAAGATCCGCTTTTTCTAAAGGTAGGGAGTATTATTTCTTTCTTATCTATGAAGAGAACTTCATTATTCCATTCTTTATTATTCCATTGGAATAACCTCAGTATCGCTGCTACCCTATACTTGGTGAAATTCTTACATTGTTCCATTCTTTATCATTCTGTTGGAACATCCTGCTCATGCGTTCTCACGCCGACCGGTTCCGCTTTATTATACTTTGTTGGAATATCCTGCTCACATGCGTTTCTACGGGACTGATTCCGCCTTTATTATTCTCGTTGGAATATCACATGCATGCGTTCTCGCCGGGACTGATTCCGCTTTTATTATTTTTTTTTTTTGAATATCACATGCATGCATTTTACGTCGGACTGATTCCGCCTTTATTATTCTATTGAAATATCCTCATGCATGCGTTTTACTGTGGGACTGATTCCGTTACTTATTATTATTCATTGGAATAACTTGTCTGTGCGGTCTATCGCATGCCTGGTGATTTCTTTTGTTATTCCATTCCTTATTATACTTAGTTGGTTAAAATTTTGACTTCTATACTCCATGAAATTAGTGGAATATCCTTGATATTTGCGCTTCATCCAGTATCTTTTCATGGAAATATTCTTCTGAGCATTCTTGAATTTTACTCTACAAAGCAGTATCATGTTGACAATTTGGACGTTATTAGTTCCTGGATAAAATAATTCTTGAACTTGTTTTATTGAATTCTTATATCATTGTCATCATCCTCATGTTTATATTTTGTTGAAAGTCATCCGTGGCCTATAGTGCATAGATGGACTTGGTATGATTATGACCAGGGATTATTCGGTGTAATCATGACCGTAATGTTACAAATGATGTGGTAAAAGTCCTCATTGGTCCGTAGTGCATTGATGGATGATTGTTGGCATGATCATGACCATTATTAAATACACAAATATTTTTGGCCCGTGAGTGCATGGATAATTGTGGTCGTGATACTAAAGAATATCCTTGGCCGTAGTAATGTAAGTGATTCGATGATGTGGATTATTTATTAAAATTTGAGTCCCAAATGATAAAAGTGATGAAAAACCTTTTAAATCATAAAAGATAGTAGATTTTATTCTCTACTTGACTCTTTTAATGGATTGCTTGTTCTACTTGCAGCTTAAACTTGATGGTTGTTATATTGTATCGCTTTAATCTTTGTTGAAGGCTAACGGCGATGATATATTCTCGCATTATCTTAGTCATAATATTTCCCTCTTTGGGCTAGTTGAGCTCACCCTTTTATTTTTTATTGTTCTCTTGAGAAAATGAGAACGTAAGCGTGACTAGTCGGGAACCGGAGTGATGCACTGGATGATAGCATTAGTAGTCCTCACTATTCTCGCGTGAAATAGTGTAATAATAATTGTAATAAGGACTCCTTTTGAGTTTGTGTAATCTCTAGTAGACAATATTTGTATTCAAACTCACAGTTTATGTTTTGTCGTATTGTACACGACAGTTGTATTATTAAGTTGTATTTGAATTTATGTACCATGTAAGTGGCGACCCAAGATGGGTGACGTATACCTAATTTTGGGGGCGTCACAACTAAAAACTGTGTAACATCTCATGTTGTTCAAATGGTGAAAGTCTGTTGTTGCAAATTACATGAAAATCTCTGATTCGCAGCCAAGTATAGCCTATCTAGGAAATGATATTACACAACATTCTTATGTCAAGAGTGTTCTCATGTCAAGAGTGTGTTACTAATGTTGCTGTCGTGTTTAGCGGCCAATTTTTGTAATATCCTAGATTTTTCCATGTAATTAAACAATTTCAATAAACAAACTTATGTGAAATTCTTATGTGACAATTATTTTTAGATGAATGATTTATTTTATTATATGTTATGTGATAAGATGCATATTAATGGTTGTTACGGTTAGGCCAATTATTTAAATTGGTTAAGGATGGAATTAATTCTAATTAATTTCGTGGGATGACTTACAAATATGAGTTTGAGTTTGGAGCGGAATTTAGAGACGCGGTTTGCGTATTTGAGTCCGAAACGTCGAAATTAGGCAGGATAGACTGTAACCACGAAAATGTGTCACGAAACTGAGACATGTCTCATAATATTTTTAAATGTGTCACGAAAATGAGACATGCCTCATAATATTTTTATATATCCACCATTCTCTTTTACAATGCTCTTATTTATAGATATATGGACTTGGAAGTTTCATGACGTAAAATATCACATACAGTCAAATCTTTTCTCTTGGAATTTTATTAGATATAATATTATCTTAACTTTAGCCCAAGCACACTTTGGAGCGATTTAATTGTCAACTCACGAATTTTGAAGTTGTGTTTGACAAACGGAGAGTTCCATGACGCGTCTGGGACGTCGACTTTAGTAGAATCGATATAAGTATCGACACGCTTGACTACTTGAGGCAAAATTGTCAAAATGACTTATTAATTGATTAAATGATTAAAATAATGTTTTATTTACATGAAGTTCGATTCTTTCGGGAGTTCTTGTAACAATCTATATGGGACAAGGGAGGGAGTATACGTCTTATAAGGATTATTGAGGGAGGGGGGGGGCATCTTGTGTTATTAAACAAAAATCTTTCATTTTCTTAACTCCTACCCATAATTAGCCTAATGAATTGTAAGGGTAATGATATCCGATCATGGGGGGTTGTAATGGGTGGAGATTTCGGCCATTACACTATATATGAGGTATATACATTCCATCTAAGCCACTTCTTCCTTTCACAACAACTTTCTAACTAGAGAGCAAAAATAAAGAAAAGAGAAGAAAATATTGAGAGTAATAGATGTTGTGGTGATTTCTGGTGATTTTGGAGAGTCTAAGCAAGCAAGGAGTGAGTCTCTAATAGATTAAATCAAGAGGAATTCGTCAAAGAGGTAAGCTATGAACCCATTCTCTATGTTCTTCCAAAACTATGAGAGAATATGCATAGGAGACCTTTATAAATGGTTTGTTTCGGAGTATGTGATGTTGGGTAATTGTGGTCTGATTGTTATGGTGTAATAAGAACATAAGTTCTGGACAAATCATGCCATGTATGCTTTAAAAATCCAAAGAGTTATGCCTTGCATGCTAAGTGTTTGATATTATGCCTCTTAGTTGCTAATTTGATCAAAACATGAAAAGTTAGAGAAATGAATTGTTGTAACATGTATATATATGTTAGTAAATGTGTCCGACAAGAGGAATCAAATCCTGCATGCTAGAATCAAAATCATAATTTTCTCAAAAGTTGGGTTAAACTAGTTTGCATGATTTTTTCGTGATTTTTGGTCACTCAAATCATGTCTTAGATAATCCATTTGTTGCATGTAATAATTTTGTAAAATATTATGTAGCATGAGGTATAACATGTCCAAATTTCATTCGGATCGAAGCTATATTGAGTGAGATATGAAAATCGTAAGGTCGCGAGATAAACATGTTAGAAACCGAAAAAAATTATGAACTGCTGACCCTAAGGACAAATTCGGGGCTAGCTACAGTTTCCAGAAAATTTTGGGCTTTAGGGTTATTATAGTACACTGAATAAGCTTTCCATAGACTCCGGAACGGACTAATTCCGACTTCGGAGCAAGGAGTTATGACTTTTCAAAGTAGTTGCGTCAAATCTGTCCAATAAATTCGGAGCAGTCTCCTTGCACGGATTTTCTGGAATTTTGTGCTTGGAATTTGAAGATGGTTCATGAACGAAAGTTGTAGCCCCAGAAGTTAGCTTCGCGTGGGCGTAAGAATCGCTCAAAAATGTTTTAAAACGAATTAGTTATGACTGTTTTAGCGAGGTATGGTAAAGCTGAGAAAAAATGTAAAAAGCTGTTATGTTTGGGCATTTTAAGTTCATGCTTTTGGGTTTGCCTATGATATCTACAATGGGTGGCATATATTTTCTAAATATATTCTATTATGATGTTTATAGCATATCCAATAGGAGACCCTTTTACTTCAAACTAGATTGTGTATGAATGGTGATTAACGAGACACATGTGATTAGGTTATGTGAAGGTTAATCGCTAGCGTTAATTATAGCAGCTTATCGTGCAAGTTTCCTAACCCTAATTTCTTTTGGGTATTTATTAAATCCTTACTAATATTATCGCAGATGAAGGGTAAGTATTGGACTTGTGTTAATTATTTATTCGTGCAAGTTTCTTCGTTGAAAAGTCATACAAACTCCAATTATCTTGCAAGCTTTTCAATGGTTATTCAATTATTATTCTAACGGCTATGCTTTTTAAGTTTCATGTCATCATAGAACTATTTCTATGTATGTTCCTAGCCTTTAGTTCCGCTTAGTTATTATTGATGAAAAATGATTTAAAACACATCTTTCGAAGCTATTGAATGTTTACTAATCCAAGTTGCCTTGGTGAGGTCTCGCATGATTACTAAGATGAACAACCCGAATGAACGGGAAAAAAACAGATGTCGGATAAATAGTCCCATTTATTCTTATGCATTTTAAACTTAATACATGTGCACAACGTAGGGTACAATGGTCGATCACCGCTGGCGTTTGCGAGATCGTTTATGATCTACACCCTTAGTATGATATTGAAAATTCTTAAATTCTTATTCTTGATGTTCTTCTTTAACACTTGATAATCTTTCAACCTGTTGAGATCTAGTAATTCAAATGCCTTTATCCCGATGTATATTTCCCATTTATTCCAGTATACTTGTTGGGCAATTTGTGCTCATTCTTGTTTAAACCTTTCGATTAAGGATGAGAAGGTGAGGGTTCTAAAGGACAAGGGAAAGTACAAGATGAAGTGATGCTAATGATTATGTAATAAAATAATTATTTCCGATATGTGTATTGTAGCGATAAACGCTAAGACTAAGTTCGAAAGATGTTTTAAGGTTGTAAAGACTTGGGATTTTATTTTGAATAATTATGTAATAGTTAATATTATTATTCCTTATTGTTAAGGTTTACTTAGTTAGATGATGGTGTATGTTGTATCGTGAGCACCAAGTTCAGAATCGATGATTACACGGATTTGGGGCGTCACACGATTTTACCCATATATATCTACTACAATTTCTCAAGATCTCCAAATCAGTTGTTTGTCTTTCCTTAATCCTTGTCTTTATGTTTAAATAACACTTCTACCTCTTTATACAAATAAATTCTTCTAGAGGTCACACTAAAACTCTTACATGGTCCGTAAAACAATATCTCGCCTCAGCAAATAAAACTACATTGCTTTATAAGATTCCAATTCATGCTAATGTAAAGGTTGAGGGAGTCACGATATGTTGTGAAATTTCTAATGTAAAGGTTCATGCTAACTTCTAAACCATTTATCACTCCACCACATCCGTGAACACCGCCAACCAACAACCACAATGAAATTGGTAAAATCATTCGAAGTTATTACAACCCACGACTTCCGGAGCACCCCATCTAGACTCCTCCTTCAAGGGATTACATGAACAAGGCTTTGGCTTTCTCATCAAATATGCAAGTTTATGGTTAACGAGGTTGATAATGTACTTGTTTGTGATGCTTGTAATGTTGTAATGTGAATGATTTTAAATGATGTATATAATATTTTTTATATTTTATTTTATATTGTATTTGTGTTTGTCGAATAAATGTGCATTATTAATTTTTTTTAAATATAAAAAGGCTATAGCGCATATTGGTTATCGACCATAGCAATAGTGTTCTATAAATCACATCCCTATAGCGACAGGTCACCGAAAGCGTGATTATAGATATCTATAGCTACTGGCCACGACCCAGTAGCAATAACTCTCAAATGACCAGTTAGTAAAGAGCAAATACACGATTTTGCCATAACCTATAGCTAGGGTCGGTGACCGTCACTATAGGCCAAAAGACCGTCGCTATAGGCTGATTTTCTAGTAGTGACCCGAGTGAATAGTACCCCGTGAATTCAAGAATAGTATTCTATAAATAGAACTTTATGAATAGTACTTTGTGAATAGTACACATGAATAGTACTTTTGTGAATAGTACCGTATAAATGAATAGTACTCATGGACAGTACTCTGACATGAAAAACTTAAAATTTAACAAAAATGTGCAGAAATTATCCTTGTGAAGCGATACTAGATGAAGCGCAAATTTCAAGGATATTATACTAATTTCACGGAATATAGAAGCAATACTTTAACCGAATAATGGTATAATCAGAAATACGAGACGAAATAATATTACTCAAATACTATAGAGTATGGAAGAAAATATTATTCCTATGAATACTGAACAAAATAATATCCATTACCTCAGAAGAAGACTGGATACTGGAATAACGAGGTAGCAGACTTCTCTTCTACTTTCTCTCTAAAGTTTCTCTCTCTATAAATGCTCTTGTGAGTCTTAGTGAATTGGTGAGAATGAAAGAAGAATGAGCTTCTATTTATAGGAAAATATAGCTTCGATAATAGCACGTTTTGGGGCTCAAAAAATTACAGTATAATACCTTCATCTTTTTCTTCATTTTTAATTTAGTCCTGCAAGTATTATCAAACTTGCACCACCTCCCCTAATAGTACATCTTGTGAATCAATAGTACAATCATGTGAATCAATAGTACAATCATGTGAAAAAAATAATTACAATATAGTACCTTCATTTATACCTCTATTTTTAATTTAGTCATGCAAGTATTATCAATCTTGCACAACCTCCCCTAATAGTACATGCATGTGAATCAATAGTACGCACATGTGAACAAATTGTTATAAGCATGTGAATTAATAGCAATTAATTGCTCATTTATCCGATTAATTATCCGATTGGTCAATATTACCTTCAGCATCCATTATTATCGAAATAGATGTCGATTTCCACTAACACTAATAATCCCAACACAATGAAAATATCAATTTCATCTTTAATCAACACGAACTTATTCATCATTAATATTATAACTCACAATATTTAACAACCAGATCATTCCCAAGAAAGTGGGGGCTTTCCGATAAGGATTTCTCCCTATTGGTGCGCAATTAGGTGACCAAACCTCTCCTTAAAAGAACTTTCTAGACATTGTCAATATTCCAAATAATAATATGAATAACTTTGTCGCCTCAATTATTGATTTAATAATATAAGATATTATGCAAATGATATTGTGACAATAATTGAATCAATAATATGATAGATATTATGCAACAACTACTATAGCAATAATTGAGTATCACTGAGTGACTTCTCACGTAAGCATCAATAATCAATACCGTGTGCTACTATGCAACTACGCGTATTACTGTACTTTTAACACCGGGTAGTTCAACAGTTTAACGATAAAACTTTAAATCGTTATTTAAAAAAGATAATTACGTGCTTTTCTAACTACTTACAATACTTTCGTTAGGGGTCCACTAATGATTGTGTCGTCGTCATTTAATATTCTCTGTTAAAACGAATATTCTCCGACCAATCGAATATTATATAACCACTTGCTTACTTTGCAAAATTTATAAATAATACCCACAACTATAACATTATATCAAATTACACCATAATATTCAAAAATATATTTCGAGAAGAATTAATCTTTATTCATAAAAGTTGGGGTCTTACACTAAGGGGCTGTTAGATAAAAATTGAATGAAACTGAATGAAATGATTCTTAATCTGAATAAACTGAATGAAAGTGAATACTAAATGAAAAAAATTATTTGATAATTGACATGTCTGAAACATCTGAATAACATATTTTTACTATTTTACCCTTCTGAAAAAATTTAAAATTATTAAATTTATTTAATATCTATATAATAAAATACAAATGATTTTGAATTTCCCGCTCACTCAATAAATCATCTGGGCCGTCCAAAGTTTGGGATAAATCACACTATCCATCTATCTAATAAAATACAAATGATTTTGAATTTCTCGCTCACTCAATAAATCATCTGGGTCATCCAAAGTTTGAGATAAATCACATTGTCCATATAGTGCCGGAGGCACGGGACACATCTAGTTACTTAATATAATAGTTAATATTGTAAAATATATATATTTTATTCAACCGTCATTCAGCCAAAAAAAGACACTAAACAATTCATTGAAGTCAATGCGAATGGCTAACCGATCATTTCGCATTTTTTTTTCCAAAATAAACGCATTTGAAAAATTTGGCCAGATTCACCATTCGGTCATTCAAATCTTCATAAACAAACAACCCCTAAATTGAGTATAAAAATTTAATACTAGCCTTTTAAAATTTATTTAAAAGATGAGAGAAAAACAAATTAACCTTTAATCATAAAGGATAATATGGAAAATTAATCATTTAATGCTTACTTGAAATCTACAAACTATAAGTAAAAAAGAATAAAAATCTCCCTCTAAAAAGACATAACAAAAGGGAGGGGGAGTATAAATTTAAAAGGCGGTTGATATTATCAGAACAAAATATTGTCAGGGCAATAAGTGGCGTTTAAAGTATCACTAGAACAATTGTAAAAGTGTTGTAACATATGTATTTACCCTTATAGAATAATTTTTACTTTGGTAATATCAATAGCCATTTTAAATTGACATAATAAATTTAAATTTTTAATCATTAAATAGTGTAATTAGTAGTACTCCATCCGTCCCATAATAAACATCATAATTTGATTTTTACGATCAAATTGACCATTTTAAGAATTATTAATTACAAATATTTATATAGAATTTTTAAATTGCGAAACTTGATATTAGTAGTAAATTCTCCGTAGTTTATTATGATGATAATCACTTTGCGTATATTTTGATTTTTTAAGATTTATTAATTTAATAAATGGTCAATTTAACAATAAAAGTCAAATTCAGATATTTATTATGGGACGAAGGGAGTAGTTTTTAGATGGATTAGGTGCTTGTTCGTCTTTCGATATTTGGAACGTTAGGTGCGTTTTGAGATTCTAAACGCACAAACGCAATTAAGAATCTTATTCGTTTACAAGTAATTTATTTTAAATGCAACTTGTTTAACTCATAAATGTTGCATTTGGGGTTCAAATGCAATGCTCCAAAAGTGGTGCGGTGCATTTGGAGCTCTAAACACATCAAACATCATCGCTGCAAACTCTTTAAACGTCGATAACCGAAAATACTGTGACGCCCCCAAAATAAGTATACATCACCCATCTTGAGTCGCCAGATATCGCACTATAAAAATCAAATACAAACTTCATTTATACAACTGTTGAACTGTCGTGCAGAGTACGACAACATATAAGTTGTGAGTTTTAATACAAATGTATGTAACTCTCATGGTGCCTCGACCATAACCTTACAATGGTACTTTACATAAAAGTAATGCACTAAAAAAAAAGCTTTTAAAATTAAAATATTAGAGAAGTGCTCAAGGAAACCTTCGTACATGGGAGACCATGCGTCTAGGTTATGATAGATATCATATGTCCACAGAATTATCCTTGGTTGACCCAAAAGTCCCCAAAGAAAAGCGAGAAGATTACTATCATCTTCTTTCCAATGGTGAGTCTTCTCTTGACATATAATTATCTCAGTTGTCTCCAAGTGAAAATTATATTTCAAATATACTCCAAGATCATATAGGTAGTGCTCGTAGATATACTCTTTCAAAGTGGATGTGCACAACCATGTCTTATGATAACACGAGGTTGTATGTCATTAGACATCTTGTATGATAGTGGCAAAACACCCTTCCAAAGTTGGGTTCACCTCACCCTATTCGGTTCACCAAAATTAAATATCAAATGACATATATAATACTCGACGAGACTTATCTAAAGTTCTCATCAAAATTATTTCCATACTATTTAGGAGAACCTCAACAATGGTATAGACCACCATTCTATTCCCTCATATCCCTCAGTCGACCCAAATACACTCTTATTACCTAAAAGGAATTGTGTGAAGCGGAAGGGTGAGCACAACTAGCCCAATAAAAGAATATCATGACTAAAGATAATTTATATCATCAATAACCTTCATCGAAGATTAAATCAAAGATTTAGAACATATGGTAGATGATAAAACTTTTTAACCATAGTTGCAGCGGAACGAGCAATCCATTAGAAGAGTCAAATAGACCATCAGATCTATTATCTTCTCCATGTTAAAAGTCCACCAATAATGTTTTATCCCTGTAACATCAATCAAAAATTCCATTTCACAATCATATGAATAACTCATAATCATAATTGTGATTCTAAATTCCTCTTCGTACATAGGACGAAGGTAATTTTCATCACCTATCTTCACCTGAAACATCAAAAATCATGGTTATACCAAATCACAATTTCTGCTCATAATCATACTAATAAATTCATCTTTGCACTATGGCCAAAGATATTCATTAACAATTCATCTTTGCACTACAAGCCAAAGATATACAACTGTATTTTAGAAGAGTCAAGTAGAGCATGATATCTACTATCTTTTATGAATTAAAAGTTTATTATCAATATTTTATCACTGAGACTCAGCTTAATAAATAATCCACATCATCGAATCACCCCTGCACTATGGCCAAGGATATTCTTTAATATCACATTCATGAATTATCCATACACTACGGGCCAAGGATATTCATTATTATCACATCCATGAATTAATATTTCATTGCTGAGACTCAGCTCAATAAATAATCCACATCATCGAATCACCCCTGCACTACGGCTAAGGATATTCGTTAATATCACATCCATGAATTATCCATGCACTACGGGCCAAGGATATTCATTATTATAATATCCATGAATTAATATTTCATTGCTGAGACTCAGCTCAATAATTAATCCACATCATCGAATCATTCCTGCACTACAGGCCAAGGATATTCGTTAATATCACGTCCATGAATTATCTATGCACTACGGGCCAAAGATAATCGTGTTTTCATCAACGGTCATGATCATGCCATAAAACATTTCATCTTTTGCACCTTAGGTCAAGAGAATTCATGTCCATAATCATACCAAAAACTGTCCATCAATGCACTCTGGGCCAATAAGGACTTTTACCACATCATTTGTAACATTACGGTCATGATTATACCGAATAATCCTTGGTCATAATCATACCAAGTCCATCTATGCACTACAGGCCACATATGACTTTCATCATAATATAAGCATGGGGATAATGACAATAAAATAAAGAATCAATCAAATGAGATAAAAGATAAATATTAAACACTTATAATACAATTTATCCAGCGTTCAATAATAACCAAATGTTATCAATCACTTAATAATCTCATAATCTAATATCATTAATATTATAATAATATTTTAATCATTTCTTAAACTTATAAATAATTTATTTTAATTATTTACACTTTACTAATTAATTCATTTAATCATCCTAAAATGCCAAACTCATAAGATTTCATCATCAATAACCAAAACTCTCATCACAAATATGCATATACCTTATATAAGATTTCCAAGTCATAAAATTCTATTTTTCCAATTTTGTTACTTCACATAACATATTTAATTCATTTACTCATAATTAGTTCATTTTCATGAAAAATACCAAATCAGTCCCAAAAATATTTCTTTTCTAGAATTTTGCATAATATAGTCTCATATTAAACAAATATTTTTTTTCAGAATTTTAAAAATTTATTTACTATTTTCCATATGGCCAAAACTGCCGAATATTTAAACGTTTTTTTATAAACTATACTTTTGTCCAAAAATTCCAAAATTTACACTCCGGTATATACATTATATACATGTACTCCCAATACAAATTTCACCAATTTTGAGAGTAACCACAAGGAGTTATAAGGGTTTACTTTTAAAATAGTCTTTCCCCAGTAAAATTCATAACTCTTAATCAGTACATTCAAAAATCGCCATTTTTGGACACAATATAGAAAACTCATCAAATTATCATTTTAAAATTTTCCGAAAATTTTTGAGGTCGAAAAAATTACGAAGCGCAAATGGATTTTTAGCGCCGTGCAGTAATCCATGTATGAGCAGTTATTTCAACGGAATAATAAAGAATGGAATAACGAAAGAATTCACCATGCATGCGATAAGACCAACTGCAGACGAGTTATTCCCAATGAATAATAAAAAATGGAACGTGTTATGCGTGTCCAGCATAGAAAGGATGTTCAACAGAATAATAAAGAATGGAACCGAATCATGCATAATCCGCGCAGATGGATGTTCCAAATGAATAATAAAAAATAAAATAACAACAGAATTCACTGGGCATGCGATAGATAGCACTTACAAAGTTATTCCAAATGTAATAATAAAGAATGGAATAACGAGAAGAATTTTACCATGTATACTAGAGTTCGGCAGATATCAAAGTTATTCAACAGAATAATAATGAATGAAATAATAATAGTTCTCTTCATGAATATGAAAGAAATAATACCCCTTACGAGTACAACAAATAATATCCCTTACCTTAAAAGGAAGAGTATTCCGACGGGTAGGGCGAGGATATTCTTGAAGAAAACTTAAACTATTTTCTACGCTTAAAGCTTCTTAAACTCTAAAGAAATACGCTCAAGATTATAGAAGAAGAATTCTCTAAACTTCTAGTGTGATTTTCAATTATAACTAAGCATCCTATTTATAGGAGAATGGAAAGAATACTATGATGTACTATGCAATAAAATATAATATATTCTATTTATAATCAAATAAAAAAAACTTTATAAAAAGTATTCTGTTTTATATAAAAAGTTTTTACTATGCAAACACTATGCATGCACTATGCAAACACTATGCATAATAAAATATAATATATTTTATTTAAAATCTAATAAAACAAATAACTTTATAAAAGTATTATGTTTTATATAAAATGATTTTACTATGCAAACACTATACAGGCACTATGCAAACACTATGCATAATAAAATATAATATATTCTATTTAAAATCTAATAAAACAAATAACTTTATAAAAGTATTCTATTTTATATAAAAAGATTTTACTATACAAACACTATGCAACAATTACTGTAGCAATAATTGAACAAAACTGAGTGACTTCTCACGTAAGCATCAATAATCAATACCGCGTCTTTACTATGCAACCCATGCCAGACATTCTTTTCTTTTAACACCGGGTGTTTCAACAAGTTAACGATAAAACTTCCGCTATTATTTTATAAAAGATAATTTTGTCATTTTCTAATTCCTCGGCAATAATTACATTGTGGGGGTCCACCAATGATTGTGCTTAGTTGTGCGAATATTTCTGTTAAAACGAATATTCTCCGACCAATCGAATATTATATAACGACTTGCTTACTCTGCAAAAAAAATATTCACATATCACCCTTAACTTTAATTTTTTATCAATTTAACCATTTACGAAATAAAATAATAATTATAAGAAAATTGAATACTTTCATTTCATAAAATTCAGGGTCTTACAAATACCCTAGGATGGACTTGATTCTCTTCCATTACATCTTCCATATGCATCCAATTCCCTCGATACACATTTAGTAACAAAAAATATTTTATTTAGCGAGACAATAATATTCATCGCAAATTATTGTGTTGTTAAAAATAAGATTTGTGTCACTAAATGTGTATTGACAAAAATTAAGTGAAAATTGTAATTGAGTGGATCCTAATCGAGAAGCGACTCAAATTTTACTTTTAGTGAATGCACTAGCGAAGTAGCGATATATTTGCAACGAATGTTATTGTGTGGCTAAATATAATACTTTTTTGTTATTAATTATGTAATGGGAAAATTGGTAGAAGGTGTAATGAACGGAAGATAGTTTACAGTTTTCATAATTGTATTTATTAAAGTTAAGTAAATTTATGTTAATTTAAAATAAAAAAAATGTCTAAAATTGACTTCAAAAGTCAAAATGACTTGTATTTTGAAAAAGAGGGAGTAATTTTTTAACAACTAAATTTATTTCAAGTTTTATAATTGATATACTCCAAAATTATTCATTTTAATATATGATACTACATCCGTTCCAAATTATAAAATTAATATTGACTTTTTAAAAGTTAATTTTAAATATTTTAAAGTTACAATTGATATGAATTCATTTAATTTATGTCAATACAATTATGAATACCATAAACTACCTAAAAAGTACTATTATTTATAAGATTTATTATTTTCAAAACTTAAATGAATTATGTCAATTTTAAATTTAAAAATATCTCAAATTAACTTTTGAAAAATCAATATTAATTTTATAATTCAAAAAGTAGGTGGTATGATAATATTCTCTCGATTAAAAGAGTTGTTACTCCCTCCGTCTCATAATATATGACGTTTTAGATGATTTCATTTTTCTCAAATTATTTGTCCTTTTATATAATATAGAAGAATTAATTACAATCTTTCCAAAATTATCCCTCATAGAAAAATATTACAAATGAGAGAGAGTATGAGATAAGTATGATAATTATGAGAATTTAAGGGTATTATAGACAATTTGTGACGCCCCCAAAATAGGTCCACACAACCCATTCTGAGTCACCAAATACATGGTACAGAAAATAATTACAAACTTCATTATTACAATTGTCGTGCAAAATACGACAACACGTATATATGTTGTGAGTTTTAATACAAATATTGTCTTGTAGACAATATCCAAAATCAAATAAAGTCCTTATTACAATTATTGATACACTATTTTATAAAATAGTGAGGACTGCTATAAATGTGATAACCCGAGATTTCGAATAATCCAAATTTTACGAATAATTTTTTTTATATTAATATTGATTAACAATTTTGTGCCGAGTATCTGTGATACGAGTCTAGAGATATGGTCAATTTGTGTATTGACTGAGAAAATAAGAGTAGAGTTGTGCTTAACAGATTTAGAAACCCTAACCCTAAGTCCGGATAGGGATTCGATATAAAATATAATTAAAATAATTGTATTAATGAGTACGTGTTTGTACTGTATATAATTAATGATCAATGATTGATCGGGTAGGGTATAAATTAGTAAACCCTAATATGAGATTAGAAACCTTAATCTCAAATTTAGAAACCCTAACACTCAGTTATGAACCCTAATCGAATGCCGAGAAACCCTAATTTTAAATTCGGGAATCCTAAACCCTAATTAGGAAATCCTAATCCTAATTTGCAAGACTAATGTGATTAGTAACCTTTAATATAATTAGGAAACCCTAATTATAGTTAAGAAATCTTAATTTTCTATTTTAAAAACCCTAATTAGAAAATCCTAAAAACTAAAGTTGTAAAACCTAAGGGTTAGAACCTTAGGGTTTGGACAAATGACTAGAAAGCCATTAAAATTGCATGTTCAAAGACCAAATTGACCTTTTCACTTTTTTTATTAGTTAACTTGTAAAATTTGCCAACAACTTTAGTTGTTCACCAACTTTGACTTACAATGTGACTTATATCTCAGCTAATATCTGATTTAGCATGACACCTTGCAAGTTATACATACATTGTATCATATTATAAGAGATAAAGAGAGAGAAAGTTCACTCAAGTTGCTCATTTTATATCTAACACTCAACCTACTATCTCTCTTTCACCAAACCTCCGAATTTACCAAGTGTATCAGTGTAAGACCCCAACTTTTATGAATGAAGATTAAATTTTCTCGAAATATATTTTTGAATATTATGGAGTGAATTTAATATAATGTTGTAGTTGTGGGTAATATTTATAAATTTTGCAAAGTACGCAAGTTGTTATATAATATTCGATTGGTCGGGGAATATTCGTTTTAATAGAGAATATTCGTACGACGGCACAATCATTGGTGGACCCCACAATGGAATTATTATCGGATTGAGAAAACGACAAAAATATATTTTTATAAAAATAACGGCGAAAGTTTTACAAGAATCGTTGAAACACCCGGTGTTAAAAAAGTACGATGTCTGGCGTGGTTGCATAGTAGCACACGGTATTGATTATTGATGCTTACGTGAGAAGTCACTTAGTTTTGTTCAATTATTGCTACATTAATTGATGCATAGTATCTCACGTTATTTGATTTAATTATTGTCGATATTTTATATATTAGTAAATTAATATTTGAGATGACAAAGTTATTAATATTATTATTTGCAATATTGATGGTTATCTAAGTTTCTGTCGAGGAGAGGTTTGGTCACCTAATTATGCGCCATGATAGGGAGAAATCCTTATTGGAAAGCCCCTCTTCTCGGGAACGACACTGGTTGTTAAATATTGCGAATTATAATAATGATGATAAATGTTGTTAAAAATATTGAGGTAATTTTTATGAAGTATTTGATGTAAATTTTGCTTATTATATGGACCCCCAATTACCCATTTTTCAAAACTGTCGGTAGAAAATTATCTCAGTTCTGTATTATTATTATTATTATTATTATATATATATATATATTTATATATATATATATATATATATATATATACACATGTGTTAGTAGTATATAAGTTATATATATTATATATAAAGTGTGTGTCCTGATGGTATGTGTGGGAGATTTTGGTGGGTGGTGGAAGATATTATATATATATATATATATATATATATATATATATATATATATATATATATATAAAAATTTTTGGTGTATATGAAATGTCACGGAGGATGAATTAAAAAGGGAGTCACGGGTGGTTGATTTTTCTAATAAAAAACGTGTTATATATATATATATTATTTTTGTTTTGTTTGACTAATTGTGTTAGCATTTGAAAAGTAGGCGTCTGATGAATCAACAAAGTTTAGCCCGTGAGTTTCCTATTGTTGATCCATGAAAAGTTTTCTAAATAGTATCCTTCCATTCTCCTATAAATAGGATGCTTAGTTAGAATTGAAGAACACATCAGAATCAGAGAATTCTTCTTCTATAATATTGAGCGTATTTCTTTCGAGTTTTAGAAAGCTTTGAGCGTAGAAACAGTGAAAGTTTTCTTCAAGAATATCCCCACTATACCAGTTGGAAGACTCTTCTTTTCAAGGTAAGGGATGTTATTTTTGTTCAATATTCGCTTAAAATAATTTTTTCTTCCATACTCTATAGTATGTAAGTAATATTATTTCGTTTCAGATTTCAAATTTTATACTCATTTGGTTAAAGTTTTGGCTTCTATACTACATGAAATTAGTAGAATATCCTTCATATTTGCGCTTCATCCAGTATCTTTTCATGAAAATATTATTATGAGCATTCTTGATAAGTTTTAACTTTTTCATGCCGGAGTACTATTCACAGGTTACTATTCCCAAATTACTATTCATGGGATACTATTCACTCGAGTACTATTCACCCGGGATACTATTCATGATAGAAATTGAATCATTTTCAGTCCAAATCATTTTTGGTACACTATTATTCTTGAATTTTACTCCACAAAGTAGTATCATGTTGACAATTTGGACGTTATTAAATTCTGGATAAATTAAATTATAAATCTTTAAAATTTATCCTTGAACTTGTTTTATTGAATTCTTATATCATTGTCATCATCCTCATGCTTATATTATGTTGAAAGTCATCTGTGGCCTGTAGTGCATAGATGGACTTGGTATAATTATGACCGGGGATTATTTGGTATAATCATGACCGTAATGTTACAAATGATGTGGTAAAAGTCCTCATTGGCCCGTAGTGCATTGATGGACAGTTGTTGGCATGATCATGACCATTGATGAAAACACGAATATCCTTGGCCCGTAGTGCATGTATAATTTGTGGTCGTGATACTAATGAATATCCTTGGTCGTAGTGCAGGAATGATCTGGATTTTTTATTAAGCTGAGTCTCAGCGATAAAGTTGATGAGAAACCTTTTAAATTATAGAAGAAAGTAAATTTTATGCTCTACTTGACTATTTTAATGGATTGCTTGTTCCGCTACAGTTAAACTTGATGTTTGTTATATTTTATCAGTTTAACATTGTTGAAGGCTAACGATAAATTATTCTGCATTATCTTAGTCATAATATTTCTTACTGGGCTAGTTGAGCTGACCCTTTTGCTTTTATTGTTCTCTTCAGGAAATGAGAATGTAGCCGGGACTAGTTGGGGAACAGAGTGACGGTCCAGATGTTTACATTAGTAGTTCTCACTATTCTATGAAATAGTATGATAATAAATGTGACGCCCCCAAAATAGATATACACCACCCATCTTGAGTCTCCAAATACATGGTACAAAATTCAAATACAACTTAATTATACAACAGTCGTGTAAAATACGACAAAAAATAATCTAAGAGTTAATAAGAATATTGTCATCTAGACAATATCCATACTCAATGGAGTCCTCATTACATATATTGTCACATTATTTTATAGAATAGTGAGGACTACTAAAACAACCATCTGGACCGTCAATCCGTTCCCCGACTCGTCCCAGCTATATTCTCATTTCCTGAAGAGAACAGTGAAAGAAAGGGTGAGCTCAACTAGCCCACTAAGATAATGCAGAATAATTTATCATTAGCCTTCAACAGTGTTTGTAAGACCCCAACTTTTATGAATAAAGATGAATTTTCTATAAATATCATTTTTGAATATTATGGAGTGAATTTGATATAATGTTATAGTTGTGGGTAATATTTATAAATTTTGCAAAGTACGCAAGTTGTTATATTATATTCGATTGATCGGGGAATATTCGTTTTAACAGGGAATATTCGTACGACGACACAATCATTGGTGGACCCCACAACGGAAGTATTGTCGTAGTTTGAAAATGACAAAATTATCTTTTTATAAAATAACTACGAAAGTTTTACCATTAAAACTGTTGAACTACTGTAGTAAAAGTACGCGATGTCTGGCGTGGTTTCATAGTAACACACCGGTATTGATTATTGATGCTTACGTGAGAAGTCACTCGGTTATACTCAATTATTGCTTTCGATAATTGTTGCATCATATCTCTCATATTATTGATTCAATTATTGTCACAAAGATCATTTGCATAATATTTATTATTATTAAATCAATAATTGAGACGACAAAGTTATTCATATTATTATTTGCAATATTGACAATGTCTAGAAGTTCTGTCAAGGAGAGGTTTGGTCACCTAATTGCGCGCCAATAAGGAGAAATCCTTATCGGAAAGCCCCCTCTTTCCTGGGAACGACCTGGTTGTTAAATATTGTGAGTTATAATTGTAGACACTCGAAATTTTCTATACTATTGTCACTAACATTGCAGGAGGACAAATTCGTTTTTTAAGAAGGAACCCTGAAAGACAATCCATATCCATGCCGGATACTACCGGAAGCTCAGCATCAACCCCAGAACACACACTGGGAGTAACAGTTCCAACTTCGGATGTAACCCTGAGGCATGCAGATCCAATACCGGAACACACACTGGAGAAGACCGATTAATCTCGAAGATAACCCTGAGGTATCCAGTCTCAGTCCCAACCATGGGAATAGCCACCAACCTTGGTGATAACCCCAAGGAATGCGGTTTGGCGATAACCCCGAAATGCTTGTTTCAAATGCGACCGACTTCAATCTCGGCGCTCTGGCAGAGATACACCGTACCAACCCAATGATAACATCGGGAAGACAGGCACCTCAACGATGACAAATGAGGACCTTCAACAATTACAGCGGTCAATCTCAAATAAGTCCGAGCAACGTCACCTATCAAATTAATCCGGCGATAACACCAGTGAGGGGAAACATCGTCATCTCGCCAATGTGATGCCATGCCACGTCATCTCAACATCTCTACGCAACGATGTCCCACAAGACTAACCAATCCCGAGTGACTATTGTGCGGGGTAACGGATGAAAGTTGAAGCTTGAAGACCAGAGGGCATCGTCCCATCTTCAATGACTTCGTACAAACTCTAATCCTATACCATCGTACAACTCTCGACAACGACGGTCCGAAATAGGTCCTGTATACCTCAAACGGATGCCCAGATTTCACTTCTTGAAGTTCGAGTGGACATTACAGTGCCCGAGTGCACGTACTTCGAGACGACCCGACCTGAAAAACCCGAGCCCACCCGGGTTGCCTCTGGTACACCTGCGGCTCCATCCTCTATAAATAGAGGGCTTGGGGTGCCCATTTTGTAAGAGAAAACGACGAGGAAGCCCTACCCAATTTGCTCTGCACTCACCCCATGCAGTGTACTTTCTCCTTTTAAACACCTGTGAGCTCATATATAGCCCTTTTGTACCTACAAAAGCTTGTGTTTACCCACTCTAAAGATATAGAAGTCTTCTTTGACAGTCAACTGTAAGCCTTCTCACACACTTTAGAGTCTTTCTCTTCATCTCTGCACACAACCTTCTTCACGTTGAGAGTCGTGTTGCGCGCATTTGCCCGGACTTTGGTCCATGGTTTTGTTTCAGTTTATATATATATTATATATATTTATATATATTATATATTAAAGAAAATAAACACTCCAGACCGAAGTCTAGGCTCAATCGAGGCATAACTCGATAATGTTAGTCAATATATATATATATATATATATATATATATATATATATATATATATATATATATATACAGCTATATATATTAATCGTGGGTCGAACTTTGTTCGATGAGCCTAGAACTTGATGCGAGCGTTTATTTGCTTTAATATATATATATATATATATATATATATATATATATACATTTATATATATTAACATGTGTTGAACTTTGTTCGATGAGCCTAGAATTTGATGCTGAGTGTTTACTCGCTTTTATATATATATATATATATATATATATATATATATATATATATATATATATATATAACTGTGGTCTGTGACCTCTGTTCGATGAGCTTGGATTTTACATCCGTGCATTTACTTTACTGCTTTTGTATATATATATATATATATATATATATATCGCCTACTGGAGTTTCCTTCGTGGCGCTTAATAAACTTACGTACTTTATTTATATTTAATTCCACTTTGGAGTTTCCTTACGTGGCGGTTGACCGTATTCTGACTTCATTTACGTTTAATTCCCGCTTTGAGTTTCCTTCGTGACGGTTGATAGCTTTTACTGACTTTATTTACTTTTCGATCCCCATGGAGGTGCTTCGTGGTTGGTGATCTTATCTGTGTATATATATATATATATATATATATATATATATATATGTATTTACAACTTTTATATATATTCCTGCTTACTACTTTCATATAAATTGCAGTATCTTGTGCGCCTAGGAATCATGTGATCACAGATTCAGCCTATTGGATCTAGATTCGGTTCCCGTGATGGACATTTTCAATGTATGTGACTTGTAAATTATTCTACGGTGTCTGAATTTCCTCAGATGGTTTCCATACCCACAAGGAAGTCGGTATTATTTTGCACATTATTTTCGTACGGATGCCTCGCATCTGTCAAATAAAATCAATCAAGCCGAACACTTAATAAAATGGGAGTGTAAAAGGTCTCAATTACTATTGAGCATCAGGGGTTGAAAAACCTTTTTATAAAACATCATTGCTATATCTTGCTAAAAACTGAATTTTTTATATAAATTCAAACCCTGTGTATATAGGTTCGAACGAGACCTCGCACTACTTTCAAATAACAGCACATTGACCCACACACACACACATTCAGATAATAGTTTCTTGAAAAGAGGCGGTCACCGTGGTAACACGGATGTCGGGGGGTGCCTAACACCTTCCCTCCGCATAACCAAGTCCCCAGACCATAATGAATCTCGGTTTCACCGACCCGTTTAACAGTGTCACATCACTGGGTCAATGTGCAAACCTTTTCTCGGTTGTGTTGGTACAACCATTTAAAAAACCAACTGGCGACTCTTAACAGTCCATCATCGACATTATACATGTCGGACCTTTTTCACTTGTTTTTTCAAACAAATCTCACCTAAAAATGAGAACACCAAAGAACAAGTAACAGAAAGGGACATCTAAAAATCCCAACATCGACAATAATATTAATGATGAATAAGTTCGTGTTGATTAAAGATGAAATTGATAGTTCCATTGTGTTGGGATTATTAGTGTTAGTGGAAATCGACATTTATTTTTGATAATAATTGATGTTTGGAGGTTATATTGACCAATCGGGTAATTAATCGAATAAATGAGCAATTAATTGCTATTATTTCACATGTTTATAACTATTAAGTCACATGAATGAACTATTAATTCACATTATTTACTATTAGGGGAGGTGATGCAAGTTTGATAATACTTGCAGGATTAAAGTAAAAATGAAGAAAAAGAGGAAGGTATTATACTGTAATATTTTGAGCCCCAAAACATACAATTATCGAAACTATATTTTCCTATAAATAGAAGCTCATTCTTCCTTCATTTCTCACCAATTCACTAAAGCTATAGAGCAATCATTATAGAGATAAATTATAGAGAGAAAGAAGAAGAGAAGTCTGCTACCTCACTATTCCAGTATCCAGTCTTCTTCTAAGGTCAGGGGTATTATTCTTTCATATTCATAATGAGAGTTATTTTCTTTCAATACTCGTAAGGGTTGTTATTCCATTCTTTATTATTATGTTGAATAACTCCGCCTATGCATCAATACCGCATACATGGTGAAATTTTTCATTATTCCATTCTTTATTATTACGTTGGAATAACTTATCTCATGCGATCTATCGCATGCACGGTGAATTCTGTTCTTATTCCATTCTTTATTATTACATTGGAATATCATGTTTGTCAGCGGATTACGCATGACACAGTTCCCATTCTTTATTATTCTGTTAGAATATCACATGCATTCTGCGATTCTACGCATGACTTGGTTCCATTCTTTATCATTCTGTTGAATAACACTCGTGCATGCGAATTACGCATGCGCTGGTGAATTCTTCATTATTCCATTCGTTATTATTTTGTTGGAATAATGCATCATGTGGATTACCGCATGCATGGTGAATGATCCTTCGTATTCATTCCTTATTAAATTATGGAAATGATCCATCTGCGTGGATTACTGCATGGCGAGGCAAAAATCCATTTATGATTTCATATATTCTATTATACTCGGTTGGTTAAATTTTGGCTTCTATACTCCATAAAATTAGTGGAATATCCTTGATATATGCGCTTCATCCAAAGATCTTTTCATGGAAATATTCTTCCGAGCATTCTTGAATTTTACTCTACAAAACAAAGATCATGTTGACAATTTGGGCGTTATTGATTTACGGATAAATTAAATTATAAATCTTTAAAAATTTATCCTTGAACTTTTTTTATTGAATTCTTATATCATTGTCATCATCCTCATGTTTATATTATGTTGAAAGTCATTTGTGGCACATGAGTGCATAGATGGACTTGGTATGATTATGACCAGGATTATTCTAATTATAATCATGACCGTAATGTTACAAATGATGTGGTAAAATTCCTCATTGGCCAGTAGTGCATTGATGGATGATTGTTGGCATGATCATGACCATTGATGAATACGAATATCCTTGGCCCGTAGTGCATGGATAATTTATGGTCGTGATACTAAAGAATATCCTTGGTCAGAGTGCGGGAGTGATTCGATGATGTGGATTATTTATTAAAATTTGAGTCTCAGCGATAAAGTTGATGAAAAACTTTTTAAATCATAGAAGATAGTAGATTTTATGCTCTACTTGACTCTTCTAATGGATTGTTTGTTCTGCTGTAGTTAAACTTGTTGTCTATTATATTCTATCAGTTGTTATATTGTTGAAGGCTAAGGATAATTTATTATGTATTATCTTAGTCATAATATTTCTTCTTGGGCTAATTGAGCTCACCCTTTCTTTCACTTTTTCTCTTGAAAATGAGAACGTAGCAAGGGACTAGTCGGGAACGAGAGATGGTCCAGATGATAGCATTAGTAGTCCTCACATTCATTAAATAGTGTGACAATAACTGTAATGAGGACTCCATTGAGTGTGGATATTGTCTAGATGACAATATTATTATTAAAATTCTTAGATTATGTTTTGTCATATTTTACACTACTGTTGTATAATTAAGTTGTATTTGAATTTTGTACCATGTATTTGGTGACTCAAGATGGGTGATGAAAACCTGTTTTGGGGACATCACAGTTGGTATCAAAGCTTAGGGATATGATCCCTGACTAAGATATGAGACTAGAACTAGGAGGGGAGAGACGGGGAATTCATTTGCTAGTATGACCTACCTAAGTTTATTTGGTATTTAATTGGTCGGTCAGAGTATAGGGATAATATGTTGCATGTCAATTAACCCTTGTTTTGTGGCAGTATTTGAAAATGACATCCGAAATGTTGAGAATAACAATGGAGCACAGGAGACCGTTGAGTCTCCACAGATCAATAATCAAGATAATGTGCATCAGGAAGGCAACAATCCTCATGCAAATAACAACACTGACCAAATGATGAACGATGGAATGTTCAGAGGCTTTATACAATTCATGCAACATCAGGCGAGAGTGGCTCCTGTCTAAATTGTAGGTGGAAATACTAGAAACTCTCGGACAGTCACCGCTAAATAGTTCAAGGAGTTGGGACCACCGGAGTTTTTGGAGTGCCAAAACCACTTATGGCGGAAGCGTGGATAAAGCAGATCACCAAGATATTTGATGTCTTAGGATGCTCCGAGGAGCAAAAGGTTCCCTTTGCCACCTTTATGTTGCGAGGAGAGGCAGATTACTGGTGGGAATCGGTAAAGTGTACTCAACCTGCCGCACTAAAGATGTCTTGGGAGAAGTTCCAAGAACTATTCAACGACAAGTACTTTCCCGAAAGTATTCGTCACATGAAAGAGGTAGAGTTCATCAAGTTAGAGCAGAACAATATGACTGAGTCACAGTACAAAGCTAAGTTAGCCGAGTTGTCCCGGTTTGCGTCTCACTTGGTTGATAATAAGGAGAGAATGACGTGGATGTTTCTAAGAGGTTTAAAACCCGAGATATGTCAATACCTAATTTCTCATAAACTGTGTTTGTATTTAGATGTTGTAAATAGGGCTCAGTTATTGGAGTGCGATAACGAGTCAACTTAACCAAGAGAAAGGTAAGCAAAATGATAATACCGAAGGTAGCGATCATCGAAGCGGTGATGAAAGAACGTGGAGGGAATCAACATGCCAGAAATGGTAACCACTTCGGTGGTAATCACGACCACGACAATAAAAGTGGACATTTCAAGAAGACGAGATTCAACAATGATGGAAAGACGTCAACACCAGCACCCATTGTTAAAGAAGGAGAACGACCACCTATCATATGCTTCAAATGCAAAGGGGAGGGACACATCAGTCCAAACTGCGCGATGCCATCCAAAGCATGTTACAATTGTGGAAGAGAAGGTCACCTAGCCCGATGAGCGATGACTACCAATGAGCGATGTATAGACTCAAAGTTTCATCTAAGAAGACCAGGATTGTATGCTATTTTGCTCAATCGCGTGGCATTTTTATTCCCGATTTGACCTTTCTAGTCCGTAAAAACTCATGTGCAACTCAAACTGGACCAAGCCAGAGGGGTGGGACCCATTCTCGCTATCTCTTTTGATAGGCCTCTGTTAGTAGTAGGGCGTCTATGCCCTATTTCCCTGTATTTGTAGCTGTACAAAGATGATGTATTAGATGTTGATATACTTAGGAATGTCTGCACAGTTTTTCATTACCTATATCATATTTCCATCTATTATCTGCAATGCATGTATCATATTATGCTTATGTATGTATGTCCAGAAATATTCAGCATTGACCCCTGGATGGTCTTATGACACGGTCCGTACAGATGTCTTCTTCGACCGTTAGCCGTATTGATCATACCCCACCATCATTGGTGGCATCGGGTATGCAATCGTGGTATGATAACATGTCACCATCAGACAGGGTGACCGTAGATCATTTGCTGTAGCATACCATGACCTTATTGATGTTTCAGGTTCCCACAGGATTTGTGGATGGGATGCTAGAGCATTGGGTATCGGATAGGCAGGTTTTCTGATTTGGTACCCATGAGTTGACTCCTACTCTGGAGGAGTATGCACGATTGATGATGCTATCATTGGACAGACCTTGCGTGCATATGGCTCTGGGAGACATGAGTAGACGGTTCATGATTCTCACTGGATTACGGCGCAGAGTAGTACAGGATGAGCTAACATCTGGCCATGTGATATCCCAGCATTTTCTGTATGACAGATTTGGCTTGGAGGATAGCTATTTACGACATTCTGGGGATTTCACCGCACCGGAGGACCATTGGCGTGTGGCCAAGGTTGATGTACTGATGCTATGCATAATATCGTATGTCTATATGCCACGATACATGGATGAGATAGACATAGGTGTCATCATGGTCGTGAGAGCACTCAGGGAGGGTCGTACCATTTTACCTATGATTATAGTAGAGACCCTGCGATCAACATCCTACTGTTGCACTTATCTGACATAAGTGTTCACTGGGAGTTCGGTCATGCTGTATATGTGGTTTATGTCACACTTGAGACCGATTGGTACCTTTAGACTGCATGGATATTGCTTCACCCATGATGTAGCTATGTCATACTCCTTTCAGCTATCGGAGTGTATAGATGCTCTGTCCTGGTCCATATTTTTGGCAGATATTAGAGATCCTTTTAGTATATTGGCGTGTTCGGGGCTTAGCTCACCATACAGCTTCATTACTCATGCTCCAGGCATGGACTACCTCCCTCTGGCTGGTTTGAGAGGTGTGACTACTTATCACCCACTGGCTATGATGTCACAGTTTGACCAGTTCCAGGACTTTCATCCTTTCGAGGGGGCAATAGGTCAGTGTTCAGCTTCTCGATATCTCTCAGCAGAGGACCGATCCCGTATGTATATTTTCTGGGATCAGCGTGAGATAGCTGCTTTTTCTGTCAGTCATCTAGGTTGTTCTGCAGAGTATTTCGCATGGATGGAGACATAGATTTTATCGGCTGCGGTAGTATCCATAGTACCGGATAGTGAGTCAGATGATGTAGAGCCCATGGAGGACATCGATTCATACATCAAGGAGGATCCCGTTGCTGGGTTGCCATCATTTCTTCCGGATTCTCCTAGTACCAGTACTGTTGTGATTCATCACTCGACACAGTACCTAGAGCAGAGTCTTCATCTGATGACCTTTGAGAGAGATCAGGCTTGATCTATGATGTTGACTGCCCTTGATGGGAGAGACGCAGCTCTATTAAAGAGAGACGAGGCATTAGCTCGCAGAGATGTCGCTGTTGTTGAGCGTGATGAGGCTAGATTAGCCAGAGACGCAGTGATAGTTGAGCAGGATAGTGCTATATCTGCCCGGGATGTAGCCGTCACAGATAGTATTGTCGTGAGGTCCCTTACCACTGGCATGATCGCAGTGATGAGCACATATATTGATGATCATATGGTCACCATGTAGATGGCTGCAGATCTATTGGGTCGTGTGGATATTCTCGTACAGGAGACCACAGCTTCACCTCCATCTTCTGAGAGGGACGCCATATTGGGCTTGTTAGCTCGCATATACCCTGACTTGTAGATGAGCTTGTATTTTCCTGCACAGACTAGCTTAGCCATTTTGTTATGTACAGTTTACATTATATATATCAAACAATATTATATATATGACAGGGAAATATATTTTTGGATCACTTCCCTTTTAGATACGCCTTGCTATTTGCTTGATATTTTGTCTACTACTTCAGGGCTTGTGGTCTTGATGTATTCTAAATTCCTCCTGGGTGGATGGACATTGAGTTATCTCTGGATAGTTCAGAATGGATCATCAATCTGTATGTATCCCTACCATCTTTGGTGTCTTGGGACTGGTTTCTGTATAGAAATAATGAGAGGAGTATGGCTTTCCTCTCTGAGATTGACCGCACCACAGATGGTCGCCAGTACTTCTATTTAGGAGAAGCCTAGTTAATTCCACCTCTTATGGATTGGTGTTGCTCTTCAATGTATGACCGCAGCTTAGATGGTCATCGAATCTCCCATTTGGGAGTTCAGGTAATTCCATCCCTTTGGTCTGAGGCCAATAGAATGTAGTGGATTGAAGGGTGATCCCAGTACCAATTGATAATGGTTTGTGTTTTGGTAGGAGGTGAGACTGAACCATGAATGGCTGCCTACGTACTCCTATTGAAGAGGAGATCAGGTCTGCGTAGTTCGAACCATGGTGTAAGAGGTTCAACGCTGTATATGGCAGAAATGGTGTAGGAATGTTTTTGGTTGTTTTTGTTTTTGTAAGGGTAGAAATGTTTTTGTTGTTTTTGTTTTATTACGACCGGGCCATATGAAATGGTTACCTACGTACTCCTATTGAAGAGGAGATCAGGTCAACGTAGTTCGCCCCTCAGGGCGAGATGAAAAGCGTGATCCCATTGGCAGGTCAGAGTGCGGGGAGGAGAAAATTTAATCCTAGGTTGAGGATAAACTGCAGGTATGAGAAGTTTTATCCCATGTATGGGTAGCCAAACTGCAAACGCAAGAGGTTCAATCCGTAGTGGGATGACCTAAGTCGTAGGAACGTAGAGAAGCCATGCTGCTGGCTTGAAAAGTGTGTTTCCCTGAGGGGCAAAGTGTGGAAGAGTTGTATGTGGTAAAGGGTTAAAGAACCGGAATGACTGGTGACCTGATGGTCCAACACCAGGATGTTTGCTTGAGAGCAACTTCAGACATAGTACCGTTTCACGGTGTCTGAATTGATGAGTTGTGGAAATTCATCACCATCCATTTCTTGTAATCTGAGAGCACCTCCCGTCAACACTTCTTTGACAACAAACGGGCCTTCCCAGTTAGGAGTGAATTTTCCCTTAGATTGATCTTGGTTGTCAAGGATCTTCTTCAAAACCAAGTCGTGTTGTCTGAACTGCCGTAGTCGGACTTTTTTGTTATAGGATCTGGCGATCCTTTGTTGGTATAACTGACCATGGAAGATAGCCGCGGTTCGCCTTTCGTCTATTAGAGACAATTGGTGATACCTGTCTTGTACCCATTGGTCTTTATCCAGCTGAGCGTTTATCAACACTCTGAGGGATTCCATTTCAACTTCTATGGGGAGCACTGCTTCCATCCCATAGGTTAATGCGTAGGGGGTTGCCCTAGTTGAAGTGCGCATTGAGGTTCTATAGGTTAACAGAGTAAGAGGCAATAGGTCAGGCCAATCTTTGTGGTTGGCAGACATCTTTTGCATAATCTTCTTGATGTTTTTGTTAGCCGCTTCAACAGCACCATTCATCTTCGGACGATAGATGACAGAGTTAAGATGTTTGATGTGGAATTTACTGCACAATTCCTCCATCATCTTGTTGTTGAGGTTCTTAGCATTGTCTGACACAATAACCTTTGGTTGTCCATATCGACAAATGACATTGTTTCTGATGAAAGTAATGATGACTTCTTTGGTAACCTTGGGGAAGGAGGCTGCCTCTACCCACTTAGTGAAGTAGTCGATCATGGTGAAGATAAATCGATGTCCATTACTGGTTTTAGGCTCAATGGGCCCGATAACGTCCATTCCTCACATTGCGAAGGGCCAAGGCGAACTCATATTGTGGAGTTCCCGTGGAGGGGCGTGGATAACATTCCCATGAATCTAGCACTGATAACATCTCCTAACGTGGTCATGGCAATCAGCTTTGAGAGATAGCCAGTAATGTCCTGTCCTGAGGACCTTCTTGACAAGGAGGGGGCCACTCATGTGGGGGCCACAGACTCCACCATGGATTTCATCCATAAGCCTTTGGGCTTGATCTTTGTCTAAACATCTAAGGAGACCTATTCCTACATCTCTTTTGTAGAGTGCATCTCCACTCAGGTAGAATTTCATAGCAAGTCGATGGATCCGCCTTTTCTCCGTCAGGGCTCAACCTGGGTGTAGATCCATCTCGTAGATATTCCTTGATATGCTGATACCAAGGATGTTGGATGGGAGGTAGCTCATCTGATACTTCTCCAACATAGTTCCCATAGGCTGGGGCCTTGTGCAGGGAAATTGTGACGCTTGGCAAGTGTTCCTTATCTGATATATGAATCAAGGAGGTCAAAGTTGGTAACGCGTTCGCAAAGTCATTCCTATTACGAGGAACGTGTAGAAAGGAGATTTCTTTAAACTCCAAAACTATCTTCAAAACCTGCCGATGGTAAGGCAGCAAATGTAGCTCTTTGGTTTGATAGATTTTGGTGGATTGTCTAATTACCAACTCTGAATCTCCAAAGACAGTTAACCGCCTGATGCCCATTGAACGGGCAAGTTTTAGCCCCATGAGACAGCCTTCATACTCAGCTGTGTTGTTGGTGCTAACAAACTATAATTTGACGGCGATGGGATACTGCTCCCCCGTCACAGATACTAGAACTGCTCCAGCTCCAGAACCTTCCAGATTAACAACTCCATCAAAATACATCTTCCATGATTGGCGCGTATCGTACTGATGGTGTTGCTGAACTATCATTACTCCTTCGTCGGGGAAATATGTTTCCAAGGGTTTGAAATCCCCTGAAGGTGCGGCAGCCAGTTTATCCACAATTCCTTAACCTTTGATGGACTTTTGAGTCACATATATGATGTCAAATTATTGTAGGATCAATTGCCATCTGGACAGCCGGTAATTTAACATGGGTTTATTGAACACATATTTGAGAGGATCCACACGGGATATGAGATGGGTTGTGTGTCCATGGAGGTAATGTTGTAACCTCATGGAAGCCCATGCTAAAGCACCACACGTTTTCTCGATCAGAGTGTACTTGTGTTCACTGCGGCTGAATCTTTTGCTGAGGTAATAAATAGCTCATTCTTGGCCTCTATCATCTTTTTTTGTCCCAAAGATGCATTCCCATGACATTGTCATTTATGGACATGAGCACATGAACAGGGGAACATCATCCCTGGGTGGTACCAACACGGGAGCTTTGACTAGCTGTTTCTTGATTGTAAGGAAGGCATTTTGACACTCATCATTTCATTTCATGGAGGAGTTCTTCCTTAATAGCTTGAAGATTGGCTCACAGGTTGCTGTGAGTTGAGAGATAAACCTGCTAATGAAGTTGATTCTTCCCAAAAATCCCCGTATTTCCTTCTCTGTCTGAGGAATGGGCATTTCCGTGATGGCCTGGATTTTGGCAGGATCCATCTCAATCCCTTTGTGGCTTACTAGAAATCCTAGCAACTTGCCTGATTTAACGCCAAAGGCGCATTTAGCTGGATTCAACTTCAAGTTGTAATTACGCAACCTGTTGAATAGCTTTCTAAGATAGTCTAGATGGTCATCCTCCTTCTGGGACTTGACAATGATGTCATCCACGTAGATCTCGATCTCTTTGTGCATTAAGTCATAGAAAAGAGCCATCATAACTCGTTGATAGGTGGCTCCGGCATTGATGAGGCCGAATGACAACCGTCTATAGCAAAAGGTTCCCCAAGGCGTGGTGAAAGTAGTTTTCTCACGATCTTCCTCAGTAACCATGGTCTGATGATACCCCGTAAAGCAATCAGCAAAGGAGTACATGTCGTATTGCGCAGTATTATCAATAAGAATGTGGATAAACGACACGGGAAAGCTATCTTTTAAGCAAGCTTTGTTCAAGTCCCGGTAATCCACGCAAACTTGCACCTTTCCTCCAGGTTTAGGTACGGGCACGATGTTGGATATCCACTCAGGATATGTAGACACCATGATGATGCCAGCTTGAAATTGTTTCATAATTTCTTCTTTCACCTTTAAACTCCACTCAGGTTTCAATCGCCTGAGCTTTTGCTTGAATGTCTTAAATCCCTCTTTAATGGGAAGGCGATGAAGGACAATGTCAGTGGACAAACCCACCATGTCTTCATGAGACCATGCAAACACATCCTGGAACTGGGTTAGTAGTGTAACCATGTCATTCCATTGGTTTGGGGTAAGGTCTAAACCAATCTGGATTAACTTAGGGCTTTCTAAGTTTTCGAGATTAAAAGAAGTGGTTTCATCAAGGTTGGGTTTGGGTTTGTCTTTGACCCAATCTTGAATTCCTGGAGGCACCTCAATGTCATCCTGTATATCCATCAAGGTTGAATTCATCTCTACATCAAAGGTACAATCCTTGTGGAGAAGAGGCGTCGTATCAGCAAGTACAGGCACATCTAAACTCAGAGTTTTGAAACAAAATATGCTTTCACTTAGTATATATGAAATGTGTTGATCATACACAGTGTTAGCATATACTGGCAAAATAAACTGCTAATACTGTACAAAAAGTAAGCAGGAGGTTGTGCGGACTCAGAGCTTGAAGGCGAAGATAAACGTTGCATGGTTGAAGCTGAAGGAATCTGCTGATGCTTATGAGGATTCCTGTGACTAGAACTGGTAGAATAGCCTAGCCCAGCTGTTCCAGTTTACTTGGTTAATCGAATAGGGTACTTGATACCCTGATAATCTTTACCCAACCCTTGTCTTGGCTTATGACCCAACAACATCATTTCTTGAGTAACCGACATTACCTCGGTAGAAATCTTGGGTTCGGGCAATGGCGTTCCAATAGCATGGTATTGGGTATTGCTTATTTCCAAAGCATAAAAACTGATTGGCTCAACGTCTGCATTGGCATTGATGAATGACATGTCTCTGTGCTGAGGAATCTTTGGTTCAGGGTTGACCGTGACCAGGCTATTGTTGATAATGTATTTCAACTGTTGGTGAAGAGTGGAGGGAACTGCCCCTGCCATGTGAATCCATGGTCGTCCCAAGAGCAGGTTGTATCCCGAATCTATCTTGAGTATATGGAAAGATACGCAGAATGTATGAGGACCAATTTAGATTGGCAGCTCAATTAATCCGACCGAATTCCGTCGGGCTCCATCAAAAGCTTTGATGATAGTATGGTTACTCCGAATTTGATTGAGATTGATGTTCATCTTCACCAAGGTAGCGTATGGACATATATTTAGAGAGGAACCTCCATCTATCAGGACTCCAGCTAGCATGTATCCAGAGGACAAGACCGCAATGTGCAATGGCTTGCAATGGCCAAGTTCCCTTCCAAGCGGTATGTGTCGTTATCGATAAAAGGATATCACATTGTTGTTGAAAATGTGATCAACCAGATGTTGAAATTTTATCGTATCAACTGATGCTGGTAGATAGGCTTCTTCTAAAACCTTCAACAAGATCTTCCGGTGATCCTCGGAAGTTAGGACCAAGTCCAAAATTGATATTTGATGTGGAGCTTCTCTTAAGCTTAAAACCACCTTAGCTTCATTATGACCCATAGTGCGGAGGAATTTTTCAATCTTCTCCATGGGTATTTTCCCCTTTGATTTGGTGGTAGACTTCATCACCCATTGGGGAAGATACAGTGGATTTTCCTTCGACACTGCAGCAGTTGTATGTGAGGTGGATCCTTCACCCTCTCCATAATTCCATGGAACCTTGTGCAAGCTAACAATAGGATATTGTGCTCTGTACGGCAAGTTGATTGGCTCGGGAGCGGCCACTTTCAAAGGTTTGTTGCTTCCCTTGAGTTGAATTGTTGGCATTGTGAGTGATTGATTAATCCCATCAGTTTCAGTGGATATGACTGCTACCACACTCTTCCACTTAGTGGGACCTGAATTCTCACTTGTACGTAACACAGTATCGTCGTCTACTAAGTGCAGGACACCACTGTCAATTAGATTTTGAATAAGGTGGCGGAGTGCCCAGGATTCTTCTGTGTTGTGATCGCGAGACTGGGAGTGATATTGGCATACTCCAGCAGAGTTGTACTGTCCTGAATGGGGGTTGATTAGAGGTATAAGGGAACTGATCCTTCCTTCATTGATTAACATATGAAGGATTTCCTCCATAGGTTGGTCCAAAAAGGTGAATTCCATTTTATTGGAAAAATCCCAACGGGCTTTAGCATTTGCTCTCTTTGTCACTTTGTCTTCTAGCATTTCATTTTCTGAAAGTGACGAGGGAATATTCATGACAAGAGATTGGAGACTGGCATGCTCCTGACTGATTAATTGACGAGTCACTTGATGCTGATAAGTCACCAATTCTGCTAATTGTTCAATTTGTTTGCCTAAAGCTTTTATCTTTCATTCCATTGTGAACTGAAACTTGGCATAATCCCATTTGTCATCACCGTCTTTGAGGGTCTGGGAGGATTCACAGTTGAAATTGGAATTCTGTCCATTACTCCAATTTATCATGTTAACCTCTTCTTCTTTGTGCTGAGGAAGAGGGTTGTCTTGAACGTGAGGCTGATCTGGTTTGGTGACCACGATTTCCCCATTGTCTATCTGGTCCTGGATCTTATGTTTCAAGGCCCAACAATCCTGAGTATCATGTCCAGGTGCCCCGGCATGATAAGCACATTTCCGAGCAGCATTGAAACCCCATCCATTAGGGCTGGCTGGTGGAAGAAGATGTGTAATTTTCTTCTGTGTTGTCAGAAGAGTGAGAATAGTCTCGAGGGTGTCCCCTAAGGGTGTGAACACTCGAGGGTGTTTGACTTCTCCACCTTTTGGTATTGGAGGTTTCGCAGACTGTGCTTCAAAGGGAGTGTAGTTTCTCCTTTGAATATGCATGTTTTGATTGCCTTTTTGACCCTGTAGTATCAGGGAAACATCTTCCTCTTTCTTTTTATAGACCCTCCGGGGGTTGTTCCCATAATTTCCAGACTTGATGTGATCAACAACAACTTTGAGTGCAGCTGGGTCTTGAATCTTGCCAGACTTCAATCCCATCTCAGCCATCTCCCCATGTTTGACCATTTCAGAAAATGGTTTGCCGATTCCAGCTAAAAATCTCTCATAGAATGGAGCTTCTTGTATGTCTATGAAAGTCATGACCATTTCTGATTCTATCATGGAAGGACTAACTTGGGCAGCCAGGCGTCTCCACCTTTGAGCATACTCTCTAAAAGACTCATTAGATTGTTTCTTGATCTTGGTAATTTGATACCGATCAGGAACCATCTGAGTTTAAAAGCTATATTGAGTGAGGAAAGCATGTGCTAGCTCTTCCCAGTTATGGATCTTTGAATTGTCTAATCTTGTGTACCACGAACAGGCTTCTCCAATTAGACTTTTCTGGAACAATTGCATTCTGAGCTTTTCGTCCTCTGCATAAGATCCAAGTTCTCCAATAAACACCTTTAAATGTGTATAAGGATCTCCTAACCCGTCATATTTTTCAAAGTCAGGAGTTTTAAACTTTTCTGGATAATGAACACCAGGGAAAATACACAGATCAGAAACACTCCCGTGTATTCCAACTCCTTTGATAGCACGAAGGGTCTCTTCCATTTGGAGGACTTTCTTTTTTATGTCACCAGTGTCTGGATCTCCAGTGGGATGGGCAGCATCATGAGTTTTGTTGGTCGGATCCAACTGCATTTCAGGTATTGTAATGACCTGGGTTCCCCCTTGTGTGGAGGATTCAGCATGTACGGGTATTTTGGGACCCTGATTGGACTGGTGTAATTCTTTGAGTAGAAATAAACAAATCAGAATTTGTTTGCTTAATCCGTCAAACTCTTTATGAAGCTCGGATTAAGTTCGATCACCGTCGGATAGCGACATGATTGATTGTGAGCACAGTAGCCTTTTTGGACTTTACCGGGTAAGAGGTCTGATTGGTTCCCTGCGAAAGACTTGCATAGTTTAGTCTTTAGGGAATGTGTATAATAACATACTATGTGATGTGTCCATTTTAGGAATTTTATCCTACAAAACGGATGTCAGCTGTTTGTAGCATGTTAATATGTATGTGTACACATTTCTTCATATTTCTCATTACATGGAGATAGATATGGAATGTAATTACAAGTAATTGTGTTTACAAGTAATTGAAATGAGAGCATGAAGAGACTTTCCTCCATTTTGGGTTTATCGTAGGTCGGCCTATCTTAGGTTACTCTCGCTGGCTTTTTTGGCATGAAGGTTCCCAAATAATCGTAATCTACTTGACGGAAGTTAATCCTGGTCTTTCAACTGGAGCGAATTTGGGTGGTGCCTTTCCGAGCCTCGAGAATTAGTCTTCTCACGAATCCAATAATCAAACACCGACGGATAGCCTCCTGGTGGAGGGACCACACAACATACATTCACATACATCAAGGTCTCACCGTATGAAAATGATGACATGTGCGAAACACTAATATCACAAGCAGATATGGTGCGAAGCACTAATATCACAAGCAGTTTATAATGCGAAGCACTAAGTGCAATAATGAAATGCATTCGTACACATTCATCAAATGTAAATGCAACATCCACACACAAGCAGATAACAGTTTTGAAAAGATTGTAATAGCGGCTTAAGTCCTCTTACTGCAGTCCCCAGCAGAGTCGCCACCTGTTGACGTCGGGATTTTTAGATGTCTCTTTCCGTTACTTGTTCTTTGGTGTTCTCATTTTAGGTGAGATTTGTTTGAAAAAACAAGTGAAAAAGGTCCGACATGTATAATGTCGATGATGGACTGTTAAGAGTCGCCAGTTAGTTTTTTCAATGGTTGTACCAACACAACCGAGAAAAGGTTTACACATTGACCCAGTGATGTGACACTGCTAAACGGGTCGGTGAAATCGAGATTCATTAGGGTTCGGGGACTTGGTTATGCGGAGAGAAGGTGTTAGGCACCCCCCGACATCCGTGTTACCATGGTGACCGCCTCTTTTCAAGAAACTATTATCTGAATGTATGTGTGTGTGTGTGGGTCAATGTCTTTGTTATTTGGAAGTAGTCACGAGGCCTCGTTCAACTATATATACACGAGGTTTGAATTTATGTAAAATTCAATTTTAAGCGATGTTCGTGGACTTGGTTCGACAACAGTTCATATATATATATATATATATATAAGCGCATAAACGCACCGGATGTAAAATCTAGGCTCATCGAACAGAGTCCGACCACAGTTCATATATATAAATATATATATATAAACGAGTAAACGCACCGGATGTAAAATTCAGGCTCATCGAACAGAGTTCGACATACAATTAATATATATAAGTATATATATATTAAAGCAATAAATGCTCTAGACCGAAGTCTAGGCTCATCGAACAAAGTTCGACACATAGTTCATGTATATATATATATATATATATATATATATATATATATATACAGACTGAAATGAAACCACGGACCGAAGTCCGGGCAAAAGCAAGCGACACGACTCTCAACGTGAAGAAGGGTGTGTGCAGAGATGAAGAGAAAGGCTTTAAAGTGTGTGAGAAGGCTTACAATTGACTGCCAAAGAAGACTTCTATATCTTTAAAGTGAGTAAACACTGGCTTTTGTAGGTACAAAAGAAGCTATATTTGAGCTCACAGGTGTTTAAAATGAGAAAGAACACTGTATGGGGTGAGTGCAGAGCAAATTGGGCAGGGCTTCCTCGCCGTTTTCTCTTGCAAAATGGGCAGCCCAAGCCCTCTATTTATAGATGATTTAGCCGCAGGTGTACCAGAGGCAACCCGGGTGGGCCCGAGTTTTTCGGGTCGAGTTATCTCGAAGTACGTGCACTCGGGCACTATAATGTCCACTCGAACTTTAAGAAGTAAAATCCGGGCATCCGTTTGAGGTATACAGGACTTATTTCGGACCGCCGTTGTTGAGAGTTATACGATGGCATGGGATTAGAGTTTGTACGAAGTCATTGAAGATGGGACGATGCCCTCCGGTCTTCAAGCTTCAACTTTCATCCATTACCCCGCACAATAGTCACTCGGGATTGGTTAGTCTTGTGGGACATCGTTGCGTAGAGATGTTTGAGACGACGTGGCGTGGCATCACATTGGTGAGATGACGATGTTGCCCCTCACCTGTGTTATCGCCGGATTGGTGATAAAGGCGGAGACATTGCTCGAGCTTACCGAGATTGGATTTTTTCGCAATTGTTGAAGGTCCTCATTGTCATCTTTGAGGTGTGCCTGTCTTCCCGATGTTATCGCCGGGTTAGTACATTATATCTCATTGTGAGCGCCGAAATTTGAAGTTGGTTGCATTTGAACAAACATTTTCGGAGTTATCGCCGAAACTGCATTCCTTGGGGTTATTACCAAGGCTGGTGGCTATTCCCATGGTTGGGACTGAGACTGGATACCTCGGGGTTATCTCCGAGATTAATCGGTCTTCTCCAATGTGTGTTCCGGTATTAGATCTGCATGCCTCGGGGTTATATCCGAGGTTGGAATTGTTACTCCCAGTGTGTGTTCTGGGGTTGACGCTGAACTTCCGGTAGTATCCGGTATGGACATGGATTGTCTTTCAGGGTTCCCTCTTAAAAGACGAATCTGTCCTCCTGCAATGTTAGTGATAGGTATACAGAAAATTTCGAGTGTCTACACCTATAGCGACAGTTTTACTTATTTTATTTTCTAAATTTCCAAAAAATGATTAAAAATAAAAAATAAATGGCTTAAATATGATTTACTACCCTAAACTATAGGCCATATTCCACTTCGGTAATCCACCATTCATTTTTGTCAATTAGATGATTGAACTATTAATTTTTTCAATTCATTCAAATGGGCACATACGTCGAGAAATTAACGTGGCATCTAATAAACTAAATGAGTGCTTATCGTAAAAAGAATATATATTCTTAATGAGATCAAAAGGACAAAAGGTAAAATAACAAATAAAACAACTAAAAATTACATGAAATAATATAAATTAGTTGTATAATTATTTATTTATAATTATATAAATAATATAAATTATTTATATAATTATTATACAAATAATATAATAATTATTTTATTAAAACTAATTATTTTTATTAAAAAAGCTGCGTTATATTATTTTTTTTATTAAAAAAACTATATTTTAATATTAGTGATAATAAAAATAAAAATATTAATGATAATAAAAATTAAAAAAGCGCAATTTTTATAATAAAAATTAAAAAAAGCAGCTTTTTTTGTAATAATAAAATAAATATTTTTTATTTTTATTAAAAATAAACTGCATTTTTTTATTATTACAAAAAAACTACGTTTTTTTATTACAAAAAAAGCCGAGTTTTATTTTTTATTTTTATTTTATTATCATTAATATTTTATTTTTATTATCATTAATATTAAACACAATTTTTTTAAATAAAAAAATAATAAAACATGCTTTTTTTAATAAAAACAATTTTTTTAATAAAATAATTATTATATTATTTATATAATAATTATATAAATAATTTATATTATTTATATAACTATAAATAAATAATTATACAACTAATTTATATTATTTGTGTAAGTTTTAGTTGTTTTATTTGTTATTTTACCTTTTTGTCCTTTGATCTCATTAAAAATATATATTCTTTTTTACACATAAGCACTCATTTAGCCTTATTAGGATGCCACATCGCAATTTCGGCGTAAGTAGACTCCAATTGAATGAAATCGAAAAAATTAATAGTTCAATCATCTAATTGACAAAATTGAAAGGTGGATCACCGAAGTGGAATATGGCCTATAGTTTAGAGTAATAAATCATATTTAAGCCAACATAAATTTTAGAAATTACAAAATTGTTTTAAAAATTATTTTAAATTATGAAAATTAACTTTTGATAATTTGGAATATTTTTCATTAATATTTATAATTATTTGGATATTAATGATATTTAATTTATTTAATTAGTGTATTAAATAAATTAGAGAAATGATCTTAATATTATAAAAATTATTTTAAATAAGAATAAAGTGTTTAAAAATATTTTGAGTTATAAAATATAACTTTTAATATTTTTGGAGAATTTTCATTAATAAATTAATATTAATGATATTAGATTTATTTAATTAGTATATTAAATAAATGATGGAAAAATGATTTTATTGATTTAAAATGAGAAAAATGATTTTAAAATATTTTAAGCTATAATTAAAGACTTTTAATATTTTTATGATAAATTCATTAATATTTAAATATTAATGGTGATGGTTTAAAAATGATTTTAATAATTTTAAAAATAATTTAAGGATAATATTGATGATTTAAAAATATTTTAAGTTATTAATAATAACTTTAATATTTTGAAAAGTATGTCATTAATATTTTAATATTATTAAATATTAATGATGATGGGATTAATCAGTAATTAAATCGTTTAAAAATAATTTCAGTGTTTGAAAAATTATTATAAATTATAATAATTGTTAGAAAATTATTAAAAGTTTTCGAAAAATATTATGAACGATATTTGATTTATCTAAAATAATATTGAAGCTTTTAGACCGAGTTTAATTGACAATAAATGTGTAAATTGTCAGATAGGGTGACCAATACACCGAGAATAGACTGAAGTCCAACCAGACCGAACTAGTTAGACTTGATGAGTGTTTATATAGGTTATAAACACTAATGTGACTATGTGGTAACATGTCTAGGAGAAAGATTGACTGTAAAGTACAGTGATACATGTTGTGATTTGTTGTTCTAATTGTGAAACCGATATTGTGATTATAGGTTTTATGAACGCAGATAAGTATATTGTGTAGCAGTAATCAACGCGGAAGGCAAGTTTCCTTAACTCAACCTTGAGTTATACTTTTTAAATATTATGGGGGTTAATTATTGTTAGTTGGACCACGTCTGAGAATTATTATTGATTATTCGCATTTAGTGCATTTTTATTAATTCAAATTGAATTAGTGATTCTGAAAATATACTTGGAGAATAACTGTTGTTGGATATTTACATCCGTAGAAGCTATTATTGACAGTACATATAATTCATGTCCATTGTCAAATTATGTTGAGATATATCTTAGATAATTATTCTGGCTAGACGGACATTTGTTAGAACTTGATAGGTTTGAGAAGAGAATTCAATTAATATTGACTGATCAATGCCAATTATTTTGGCTAGATCGAGAAGTGATTAGATATTGAAATCATTGTATTTCATTGTTATAAATCAAACTCTGATTATAAGACTGAGAAGAACAACCTTTTATACAAAGGGAATATTTTGGTCGTATTTTCGGCCTTTGTGCGCGTGTAAGTATTGTGCATAATATAGGGTACAAGGAGTTGGCCGCTCTAAGTACTTGTTGAGGGGTATGACTTAATTTTTATGGTTAGTTGATACACCTGGGTATATCAAAGTTAAATCTTTGATAGTTACTCGAGAAGAGAAGTTCAAGATCCAATGGATCGCTCAGCATAAATCTAGAAAACATTTCACTATGTTATTGCGTAGAATTGATTCTTGATTATTCAATAGAATATCGTAGAAACTTTGAAAGTGTTGTACTATTTCATTATCAGATTATTGTGTTGTATAGAATGCGAGAAGACTTGTTAGTAATTAACGAATTATTCAGCTATTTCAAAGTTCACCGAACTTTGGTGTTATTCTATCAAATTAGATAGTCTGTTATTTTTGATTCTTATACATTCATTGTATGTCATAACTTGCGAGGTAAATTTGTTGCTCACCCTTTCTAAATAAAATATTTCAGCTAGGAACGAAGAGACCAGTGGGGCTAAGAAGAATAAAGGCAAAGGCATAGTGCCAAAGTAGTTATATAATGAACATTATTATTATGTTGTATTTTGTAAACCCTTTTTGTATATCTAAAGGGTAAGTTTGTAATGTTAAGGTTAGATAACCTGGGACGAATGTATTAACAACATCTGTTAATGATATATGTATTGCTATTTTTATATGAATGAGTAGTTAGATGTTATTATATTGTGGATCATGAGCACCAAACTCGAGGGTCAGGTAACCCGGATTTGGGGGTGTCACAATTAAAACAGCCTTTAATCATCACTCCACACCCCGACTAATCCCAACTATATTCTCGCCTCTTGAGAAGAAAAATGGAATAAAAAGGAAAATGATGAGCTCAACTAGCCCAGTAAAGAATATTATGACTACGATAATGCAGAATAAATTATCCTTAGTCCTCAACAGGGAAAAATCTGATAGAATACAATAGACAACAAGTTTTAGATCAACAACTGCAGCGGAAACAACAATCCATTAGAAGAGTCAAGTAGAGAATGATGTCTACTATCTTCCATGATTTAAAAGTCCATCATCAATATTTTATCCCTGTAACATCAATCAATATTTATTTTCAATCAACGAATTATCTATGCACTACGAGCCAAAGATAATTGTTTGTATCACCGGTTTTCATGATCATGACAAACAGATGTCCACTTTGCACTATGGGCCAAAGATATCAATCAACAACTCATATAATTTAAGTCTGAGAATTATGATAATGATAATAAGAATGAATCAAGTGAGACCATAACATAGATTCAATTTCAAGAATAAGGGTCACACTAGATAACTTGGAAAAAGAAGAATTTTGTTTTGTGAATAGTACTTGTGACGCCCCCAAAACAAGTATACATCACCCATCTTGGGTCACCAAATACATGGTACAAAATTCAAATACAACTTAATTATACAACGATTAAGTAAAAATACGACAAAATATAATCTAAGAGTTTTAATAAGAATATTGTCATCTAGACAATATACAAACTCAATGGAGTCCTCATTACATTTATTGTCACACTATTTAATGAATAGTGAGGACTACTAATCTTATCATCCGGGCCGTCACTCCATTCCCCGATTAGCCTTTGCCACGTTCTCATTTCTGAAGAGAACAATGAAAGAAAGGGTGAGCTCAACTAGCCCAAGAAGAAATATTATGACTAAGATAATGCGAATAATTTATTGTTAGCCTTGACAAAGTTAAAACCGATAAAATATAACAAACATCAAGTTTAAGCTGCAGTGGAACAAGCGATCCATTAGAAGAGTCAAGTAGAGAATAAAATCTACTATCTTCTATGATTTAAAAGGTTTTTCATCACTTTTATCGCTGAGACTCAGCTTAATAAATAAACCACATCATCCATGCACTACGGCCAAGGATATTCATTAGTATCATGACCACAATTATCCATGCACTACGGGCCAAGGACATTCATGTATTCATCAATGGTCATGATCATGCCAACAACTGTCCATCAATGCACTACGGGAAAATGAGGACTTTTACCACATTATTTATAACATTACGGTCATGATTATTCCGAATAATCCCTGGTCATAATCATACCAAGTCCATCTATGCACTACAGGCCACAGATGACTTTTAACATAATATAAACATGAGGATGATGACAATGATATAAGAATTAAATAAAACAAGTTCAAGAATTTTTATCCAGGAACCAATAACGTCCAAATTGTCAACATGATACTGCTTTGTGGAGTAAAATTCTATGAAAAATACTGGATGAAGCGCAAATATCAAGGATATTCCACTAATTTCATAGAGTATAAAAGCCAAAACTTTAACCAACTGAGTATAATAAAGAATGGAATAACAAAAGAATTCACCAGGTAAGCGATAGACCGCATGTACGAATGGGTTATTCCAACAGAATAATAAATAATGGAACCGGTCATAAATAAACGCATGTAGGCGAGGATATTCAATCGAATAATAAAGAATGTAATAATGATAAATTCATCATGCATGAGATAGACCGCACATATAGGTTATTCCAACAGAATAATAAATAATAGAACCAGGTCATATGTAATACGCACAGACAGGATGTTCCAACGGAATAATAAAGAATGGAATAACAGAAGAATTTCACCATGTATGCGGTACTTCGCATAAACAGGTTATTCCAACAGAATAATAAATAACGGAACTAGGTCATACGTAATTATGCATGTGATGTTCCAAATGTAATAATAAGGGATGGAATAACAATAGCTCTCTTCAAGACACGAAAGAAATAATACCCCTTACCTTAGAAAAACTGGATACTGGAATAGTGATGTAGCAGACTTCTCTTCTTCTTTCTCTCTATAATTTCTCTCTATAATAGTTGTTCTAAAGCTTTTGTGAATTGGTGAGAAATGAAGGAAGAATGAGCTTCTATTTATAGGAAAATATAGTTTCGATAATTGCACATTTTAGGGCTCAAAATATTACAGTATAATACCTTCCTCTTTTTCTTTATTTTTAATTTAGTCCTGCAAGTATTTTCAAACTTGCACCACCTCCCCTAATAGTAAATAATGTGAATTAAAAGTTCATTCATGTGACTCAATAGTATAATCATGTGAAAAAACTAATTACAGTATAGTACCTTCAACTATACCTCCATTTTTAACTTAGTCATGCAAGTATTATCAATCTTGCACCAACTCCCCTAATAGTACAAGAATGTGATTCAATAGTACACACATGTGAACAAATAGTTATATAAGCATGTGAATTAGTAGAAATTAATTGCTCATTTATCCGATAAATTACCCAATTTATCAATATAACCCCCAGATATCAATTATCATCGGAATAGATGTCGATTTCCACTAACACTAATAATCCCAACACAATAGAACTATCAAATTCATCTTTAATCAACACAACTTATTCATCATTAATATTATAACTCACAATATTTAACAACCAGGTCGTTCCTAGGTAAGAAGGGGATTTCCGATAAGGATTTCTCCTTATTGGCGCCCAATTAGGTGACCAAACCTCTCCTTGACAGAACTTCTAGACATTGTCAATATTGCAAATAATAATATGAATAACTTTGTCGTCTCAATTATTGATTTAATAATAATAAATATAATGCAGATGATACTATGACAATAATTGAATCAATAATATGAGAGAGATATGATGCGTGAATTCTTGTAGCAATAATTGAGTATAAATGAATGACTTCTCATGTAAGCATCAATAATCAATCTGGTGTGCTACTATGCAACCACGCCAGACATTCTTTTACTTTTACTACCGGGTAGTTCAACGGTTTTAACGGTAACACTTTCGCCGTTATTTTTATAAAAAGATAATTACGTCATTTGCTTAACGACGAATACTACTAGTTGTGGGGTCCACCAATGATTGTGTAAATAAATGCGAATATTCATTGTTAAAATGAATATTCCCCACCAATCGAATATTATATAACCACTTGCTTACTTTGTAAAATTTATAAATATTACCCACAACTATAACATTATATCAAATTCAAACAATAATAGTCAAAAATATATTTTGAGAAAATTATTCTTTATTCATAAAAGTTGGGGTCTTACAGTATTCGTGAATAGTACTATATGAATAGTACTGTATGTATGAACAGTATCGTATGAACAGTGCCCATGAACAGTATCCAGACATGAAAAGTTCCATATTTAATAAGAAAGTTCAGACCAATATTTCAGTGAAATGATATTAGATGAAGTGAAATTTCTAATCATTTCAGGAATTATAGAAGCATTACTTACCATAGTAAGTTTAAATTTAGGAATACGGGTTGAAATAATATCGCTTACATAATATGGAGTATGAAAAAAATGACATCTCTTACGAATATGGAAGGAAATAATATCATTTACGAGTATTGAAAGAAAATAACCTCCTTTACGAAAAAATTAACATCAGTTACCTTAGTAGAAACTGGATTTGACTGGAATATAGGATATTATTTTGAGAAAATATTGCACAAAAAACTACACTCAAAGTATCTTTACACTCACAAGAAAATGCTCGATATTGTAGAGAGAGAATTTTCTAATTTTGGTGTGAGTTTCATTGTTTAACTAAGCAACCTATTTATAAGGAAATGCCAGCACACCGGGATTGACCAATGTTGCATACGTGCATAATTTTTGAAAAAGGTGCAGAACATTCCTTTTGAAAACCTAGAGTTCTAAACCAAAATGAGAACTCCCACTTTATTCCACATGTTTTAAACATTTAATAATTATTAAAAAGAAATCCAAATTCAATTTGTTCTCTTTCTCCTTATTTTATTCTTATACCATAAATTTATTATAATAATATTATCATTTAAATTATAAAAATTATACTATTATATTATCACATTATACTATTATAATGTAATATTATAATAATATATAAATATATTATCGGAGAAGATAATTATGGTTTTATAGAAAAAAAATAACAACTTTCGACAAATGTCTCATTCTAAAATTCCTCCATTTATATCAAAATTTAAAGAAATCTTTATTTACCATAATCATCAATTATTTAAAATTCCTCAATAATTATTTTTAATTAATATTATAGATTCACAATACTGATAATCAGATCGTTCCTTTGAAACAGGGAGCTTTCCGATAAGGATTTCTCCTTATTAACGCGCAATTATATGACCTAACCCCTTTTCTCGATAGAAATTTCTAAACATTATCAATAATGATATCTAATAATATCATTTCAATAATATGAGTTACTGTGTCGTGACCATTATTGAATTAATAATGTAAAATACTATCCAATTGTCACTGTAGCAATTATTACATCAATAATATGAAAAACTTTACAATTTTACTGTATCAATTATTGAGTGACTTCTTACGTAAGAATCAATAACCAGGGATACTGTGCAATACCGTGTGCCACTGTGCAACCACTCGTATTACTATACTTTTATCACTAGGTATTTCAATAGTTTTAACGATAATTCCGTTATGTGGTCCACCAATGATTGCGCCGTCGTATGGATATTCCTGACAAAAAGAATATCTCCCAACTAAGATGAATATTCCTCGACAAAACGAATATTTTATGACTACTTGCTTACTTTGCAAAATTTTCACTTTTCACCCATAACTACAACATTATATCAAATCAACACCTTATTATTCAAAATAAATATTTAGAGAAATTAAATCTTTATTCACAAAAAGTTGGGGTCTTACAACCTCCACTTCTTATGAAATTTCGCCCTCGAAATTGATATATGTACCTGGTATGTCGAAGATGTAAGGATACCTTGTTTTTATTTTCGATTCTAACTCCCAGGTCATTTCCTCAATATCATGGCTTCTCCATAAAACTTTGACTTGAGGTATAACCTTTGAGCTTAAAATATGTTCCTTCTTATCCAAGATTTTAACAGATACTTCTGCATACGTTAAATCTTCTGCTATCATGTCTAGTTCTAACTCAATAATATGGTTCGGGTCTTTTACATATTTACGTAGCATGGATATGTGGAAAACGTTATGAACACGAGACATACTTGGCGGTAAAGCAAGTCTATAGGCCACAGTTCCTACTCGGTCGATGATTTCAAATGGACCAATGAATCGAGGGTTGAGCTTTCCCCTCTTTACGAATCTCAAAACTCCTTTCCATGGAGCAACTTGTAACAATATATGATCTCCAACATTGAATTCTACGTCCCTTCGATGAATATCATCATAACTATTTTGTTGATTTTGTGAGGTTTGTATACGTTGTCGGATCATTTGAAACTTTTCTGTAGTCATGCGTACCAATTCTGGTCCCAACAACGTTGTTTCACCCACCTCTTCCCAACATACTAGAGAAAGATAATTTGGTCCATACAATGCCTCGAATGGAGCCATGCCTATAATTGCTTGATAATTATTATTGTAGGAGAATTCCACCAATGAGAAGTAATTGTCCCAACTTCCTTTGAAGTCTAGGACATAGAGTCTTAATAAATCTTCAAGAGTTTGAATAGTCCTTTTTGATTTCCCGTCCGTCTGAGGATGATATTCAGAACTAAATCTTAGATCGGTGCCCATAGCTTTCTGCAAACTGATCCAAAATCGTGAAGTGAATCTTGGGTCTCGATCAGAAACTATGGATACTGGCATACCATGCAAACTCACAATCTCATTTATATACATACGAGCAAGACGTTCAAGTGAATAAGTTTATCGTATAGGCAAAAAATGATCAGACTTGGTTAATCTATCGACAATGACCCAAATCTATGTCTTGCGAAACCTTGGAAAAACCGGTAACGAAATCCATGTTGATGTTCTCCCACTTCCATTCTGGAATTTCAAGTGGTTTCAATGGACCTTTTGGTACTTGATGCTCCTCCTTGACACATTGACAAGTTAAACACCTTGAGATAAACTTCGCGATTTCTCTCTTTATATTTCTCCACAAAAATGTATGTCAAAGATCACGATACATTTTGGTACTTCCAGGATGGATTGCAAACGGTGAGTTGTGTGCCTCCATCATGATTTTGTACTTCAAATCAGAGTCGTTAAGAACACAAAGTCTAGAGTTGACTCAAAGTATTCCTTCTTCGTCGATTCTTGCTTCTAGAATAACACCTTCTTATACTTTCTTCTTCATACACATCAGTTCTGGGACTATAGCTTGAGCATCTTTAACTTTATCGATTAAAGTCGGTTCTACTCGTATATTTGATACCATCATGTGGGTACTTGGAGCCTTTAACTCTATCTCCATCCTTTGTAAGTCATACAAAATGGGTCTTTGTGTTAACAACATCGCACTCGTACCCGCATACGATCTTCTACTCAACGCATCAGCGACCACGTTCGCTATTCCAGGATGGTATTGAATGGTATGGTCGTAATCTTTCAAAAGCTCGAGCCAACGTCATTACCGCAAGTTAAGTTCCTTTTGGGTGAATAAATATTTGAGGCTTTTATGATCTGTATAGATCTCCACTTTCTCCTCATATATGTAGTTCCTCTAGATCTTTAGTGCAAAAACAATTGCTACCAACTCTAGATCATGAGAATGATAATTCCTCTCATATTCTTTGAGTTTTCGTGAGGTATAGGCTATGACTTTTCCATGTTGCATGAGAACACATCCTAAACCTTTGCCTGAAGCATCGCTGTAGATGACAAATCCCTCCAAACCTGATGGTATTTTTAGAACAGGTGCTGAAATGAGTCTCCTCTTGAGTTCTTGGAAGCTCTTCTCACATTTCTCCCTCCATCCGAATTTTGTATCTTTTTGAGTTAGCTGAGTTAATGGAGTAACGATTTGAGAAAATCCTTCCACGAATCTCCGATAATAACCAGCTAAGTCCAGAAAGCTACGTACTTCGGTTACTAACTTAGGTTACTCCCAACTTTGTATTGCTTCAATCTTTGCCGGGTCAACTGATATTCCATACTTCGATACCACGTGCCCAAAGAATGCTACTTCTTCAAGCCAGAACTCGTATTTCTTCAACTTGGCATATAGCTTGTTTTCACAAATCTTTTGGAGTATCAGCCTCAAGTGTTGCGCATGATCTTCACAACTTTTGGAATATATGAGGATGTCATCAATAAAGACAACCACAAAATGATCCAAATATTCCTTAAATACTTGTTTCATGTGACGCCCCCAAAATAGGTATACATCACCCATTCTGAGTCGCCAAATACATGGTACATAACTTAAATACAAACTTCATTTATACAATACGACAAAACGTAGCTGAGAGTTTTACTGTAACGACCCCAAAATTCCTACAATTTGATTCTCCACTTTGGTCGTTAATAACACATCTACTTTCTGATTTTACATCATTATTTGATGTTAAACCTTATAAAACGTGGAATAATTTAAATTTTATTATCTTCTTACTTTAATTCCCTGAATCAAAACCCGTATCATCTACATGTCTTTGAATCAATATTATTTTATGATTCACTTTATCACTGTTATTACATAAAATTTTACATTTCAATCCAATAACTTTTGCATATCAGATAACTCAAACTTTAACTTTACAACTCAACAGAAAACCATACATCATAAAACATTTAGTACATCTCATGAATCTTAATCATGTTTTAAAGAAATAAAAACTTAAGCTAAAGTATCTAAATCTTCACGCATTACACAAGATTCATGTCTTTCAAGTAGCACATAGCGTTACCTTGAATCCTTAACCTACAAAAGTGGTTATTTGCAAGGTTGAGCTCGACAGCCCAGCAAAATCTAACAGTTTTCATGCATCACGTAGCACATAATAACATGGTTATCATGCATCTCATAAACATTAGACTAACATAACAAATATGCTACAGTTCATATAACAAGTATAAAGATTTAGTTACTTACTCAATCAGCATTCATTACTCAATCAACGTAGTCATAAGTTGACTTTAATATTTCATACATTCAACATATATATAACAGATCATGGTCTTTGCAATAAAGATTTAAAACAGTTAATCACCAATTCACATAACAAATAGGAACTGAAAGACTTTCCTGATTCGTAGTTTATGAACTACGACTTAACTGCTTAACGCTTATCTTCACTTTGTGTATTCCTACATAGTTATATAATCATACACATCAACTATTAGTCATATAGCAACACATAATAGTTGTAACGTAAACTTTATTCTATATCTCATAACCCTTCCTATTATCAATACACAATGTTCAATTTGATTGTGTTAACTTTTCGACTTATGTAATATTCGAAATTCATTCAAGTGTGTAAGTCTTGATAGGAATACTTATGGGTTTATATTAAACCCATTCCATATCTTATAACGTTCATTAACAATTATCACAGTGTTTCGACGTTCATTCGTCACACGCCCGAATCGTCTCTCTTGTGTATACTTAGTGTGCTTACATAACTTATCTAATACATTATTTGTTAATGTTAAGCATCATTATACTTCATAATATTCATTTTCTATAACTTAGAACAACATCTTTTATCGTCAAGAGCACTACACTTGCATACGTTCATGCCTGACGCCCTTCGATTGCCTCCAATTACGTAACAATCACAAAGATGACTGTTTTTACCCTACCTAACGACCTCAAATTGAAAAACTCAAAGAACAAAAGTTGTAGGTCTATTCGTCCTCGTTCCAGATCATCTTGAATCACCTCAATCAGGGTTCATATGAAAGATTTATGACCATTTTACCAAAATAGGTCAAAGTAGTCACACCTTGAACACTAGGCGCGCGGCCGCGCCCAATTCCTTCAAAAATACCGCGCGCCCATGCGACTTGGCAGCGCCCATCTGCGCGCCCGCGCTCCTGGGATGCGCAGCCGCGCTTGGCTACGCCTAGATTACAGTGTTCTCAATGTACAAACTTCAAATCTTCATAACTTCTTCATTTTTAGTCGGAATTAGTTGGTTTTCGATTCTATGAACTCGTGAAACACTGAACTACTCATCTACTGAGTAATTTAACATTTCAAAACTTTAACAAATCAATTTAAGGGTTCCAATTCAATGTTCATGCTATATTTTTCATGTTTTAAACACATTTAGCGAATTTGATCGCCATTTAACTTCGTTTTTAACCAATTGACATGATTCAAACTACGCCGCTTTCGTTTCTTAACATACTAACATAATCTAATATCAATTTACAGATTATAGCAAGTATTGATCATGAAATTTTGTACTTTCTAAGCCATATCCTATAAACATAAACATTATTTTTACAATTCCTTCCTACAATCCCAATTCTCACGAATTTGACAGACAAGTATCAATCATATATAATGGTTAACAGATTATACATACCCAATAATCTTTATAAACCAATTCTTTACTCAAATCATGCACCATAACCAATTAAAGAGAAGAAGTTTTGATAAAACACAACTAAGAACTAGGGCTATAATATTACCTTTTTAATTTCTCCATAAGCTTAATTAGAGGGTGAGAATGGCTTGATTATCCTTCATCTCCCTTCTTTGATTCTCATAATCACCCTTTTTTTCAATTTAACAAAGGATTTCTTCTCTTTCTCTCTCTATTTCTCTCCTATTCTTTGTTTTCTTTATTCTTAGGCTTTAGGAACAAAACACGTATATCAATATAATCGATATAAACATAATGTGTATGCATTATGGGTTCTTGATTATAATAACAATGGGTCACTAAGCCATGTTTGGCTACACACCAAAATCTCCTTTTTTAATTTATTTTAATACTCCTCATTATATGGTACATTTGTCACACATAACCAAACCTAATCTTATAATTTCATATTAAGTTACATTGTGTTTATTAATAACTTAATTTATCAAATCACTCCTTATCATCAAAATAAATTTATTTAATAAATTATTCATCCTCTAAGTTAATTATTTAATTAAATTAGAGCCTTGTCATTCCATTAAGCGTAATAAAATACGCATAGATTATAAAATTGTTTATCATCAATTTACTTAATATTATCATACATGAATAACTTATTCCATAATAATTCCCATCAAATATTTACTTTATAAAATAAATATCCCAACTAAAATATTTATTTTACTTGATAATTATCTTAACTATTTATAAAATTCATAATTAAATTACATTAACATATTACATTTATATGTAACACATTACCCTCTCAAAAATAAATATATTTACATTAATTTACTATTTTAATTAAGTGAATTACTCTCAATATTTATGAAATTTAATTCATAACAATTTCATTGCCAATAAGGCATAATAATCAAATTATAGTATTTCATACTCAAACTCAAAACATCTCATAATAAGAATTTTAATTATTAAATTCCTATTTTAATAACTTATAAAAATTCGGGTTATCACATTTACCATGGATATTGTCTCATAGACAGTATCCAAACTCAAATAAAGTCCTCATTACAATTATTATTATACTATTTCACAGAATAATGAGAACTAATAAAGCAACCATCTGGACCGTCACTCTATTCCCCGACTAGTCACAGCTATATTCTCATTTCCTGAAGAGAACAATGAAAGCAAAGGGTGAGCTCAACTAGCCCAGTAAAGAATATTATGACTAAGATAATGCAGAATAAATTATCTTTAGCCTTCAACGGTGTTAAACTGATAGAATACAATAGACAACAAGTTTAACTACAGCGGAACAAACAATCCATTAGAAGAGTCAAGTAGAGCATGATATCTACTATCTTCTATGATTTAAAAGTATATCATCAAATTTATCGCTGAGACTCAGCTTAATAAATAATCCACATCACTGAATTATCCATGCTCTACGGGCCAAGGATATTCATCATTATCACATCCACAAATCATTCATGCACTACGGGCCAAGGATATTAGTTATTATCACCAGTGGACATGATCATGCCAACAACTGTCCATCAATGCACTACGAGCCAATGAGGAATTTTATCATATCATTTGTAACATTACAGGTCATGATTATACCGATACATAGTCATAATCATATACATAGTCATAATCATACCGATCAACAGTCCATCTATGCACTACGGGCCAAAGATGACTTTCATCACAATATAAGCATGAGGATGATGACAATGATATAAAAATTCAATCAAGTAAGAGCAAGGATAAATTTTAAAGATTTATAATTCAATTTATCCAGAGTTCAAGAATGTATAAATTGTCAACATGATACTGCTTTTTGGAGTAAAATTCAAGAATAATATTTATGTAAAAATAATTCGGACAGAAGAGAAATCAATTTTTATCATGAATAGTACCCCAGGTGAATAGTACCCTGTGAATAGTACCTCGGCATGAAAAGATTAAAACTTCACAAGAATGTTCAGAAGAATATTTCTTTGAAACGATAATAGATGAATCGCAAATTCTAAGGATATTCTACTAATTTCAAGGAGTATAGAAGCAATACTTATCAACATAAGTATAGAATTAGGAATATGAAATGAAATAATATTACTTACATACTACAGAGTATAGAAGAAAATATTATTTTTTACGAATATTGAACAAAAATAATATCCCTTACGAATACGAAAGAAATAATACACCTTACTTTAGTAAGAGATTAGATACTGCAATAGTGTAGTAACAGAATACTCTTCTTCTTTCTCTCTGTTTCTCTCTCTATAGTTTTCTATTGTGAGTCTTAGTGAATTGGTGAGAATGAAAGAAGAAATAAGCTTCTATTTATAGAAGATTTCTAGCTTAGACCTTGCAATGTGATAAAACAAGTGGCTTGACGACTGGTAATGTGAAAAGAAAAAAGGTTTGACGCCTGTAATGTGAAAAGGTTAGTGGTTTGATGCTTGTAATGTGAAACGACAACTGGTTCGACGCCTGTAATGTGAAACGACAAATGGTTTGACGTCTGGTAATGACAAGTAATATTGGCGAAAGTGACTCTTAGATGATGACATATGGGTCCCATAGAATAAACCAAACTTACAACAAACGTCTCATAACAGACTTCTTATTTATATCAAAGATTGAATAAATATTTACCACAATTCACTTTATCTTCAATTAACACATTTTTAATCTTCCAATAATTATTCATCATTAATATTATAACTCACAATATCGACAACCAGATCATTCCCAGGAAAGAGGGGGCTTTCCAATAAGGAATTCTCCTTATTGGCGCATAATTAGGTGATCAAACCCCTTTTCTCGACAGAACTTTCTAGACACTGTCAATGATGCAAATAATAATATGAATAACTTTGTTGTCTCAAATATTGATTTAATAATATAAAATATTGTGACAATAATCGAATCAATAACGTGAGATACTATGCAGCAACTACTGTTGCAATAATTGAATAAAACTGAGTGACTTCTTACGTAAGCATCAATAATCAGAGACACTGTGCAATACCGTGTGCTACTATGCAACAACGCGTATTATTGTTCTTTTATCACCGGGTATTTCAACAGTTTAACGGTATAAGTTTAGCTGTTATTCTATGAAAATATTATTTTTGTCGCTTTCTATATCTGACAGTTATTTCGTTGTGGGGTCCACCAATGATTGTGTCGTCATATGGATATTCCCTGACAAAAAGAATATTCCCCGACCAAACGAATATTTTATGACAACTTGCTTACTTTGCAAAGTTTGTAAATATTTCTCACAACTATAATATTATATCAAATCCACACCTTATTATTCAAAATAATATTTAGAGAAAATTAAATCTTTATTCATAAAAGTTGGAGTCTTACAACCTCCTCTTCTTATGAAATTTCATCCTCGAAATTGGTGTACGTACCTGGTATGTCGGAGAGGTGAGGATACCTTGATTTCATTTTAGATTCTAACTCCCAGGTCATTTCCTCAATATCATAGTTTCTCCACAAAACTTTAACTTGAGGTATAACCTTGGAGCGTAGAATATATTTCTTCTTATCCAAGATTTTAACAAATACTTCTTCATACGTTAAATCTTCAGCTATCTCGTCTGGTTCTAATTCAATAATGTGGTTCGAGTCTTCCACATATTTACGTAACATAGATATGTGACAAACGTTATGAACACGAGACATACTGGGCGGTAAGGCGAGTCTATAGGCCACCGTTCCTACTCGGTCGAGGATTTCAAATGGGCCAATGAATCGAGGATTGAGCTTTCCTCACTTTCTAAATCTTGTAACTCCCTTCCATGGAGTAACACGTATTAATACAAGATCTCCAACATTGATTTCCACGTCCCTTCAATGAAGATCAGCATAACTCTTTTGTCGATCTTGTGAGGTTTTAATACGTTGTCGGATCATTTGAATATTTTTCGTAGTCATGCGTACCAATTTCAGTCCCAACAACGTTGCTTCACCCACCTCATCCTAACATACTAGAGAACGACACTTTCGTCCATACAACGTCTCGAATGGAACCATGCATATACTTGCTTGATAACTGTTATTGTAAGAGAATTCCACCACTATCAAGAACTTGTCCCAACTTCCTTTGAAGTCAAGAACACAGAGTCTTAATAGATCCTCATGAGTTTGAATAGTCCTCTCCGACTGCCCGTTCTTCTAAGGATGATATACCGAACTGAATCATAAATCTATGCCCATAGCTTTCTGCAAACTGACCCAAAACTGTGAAGTGAATCTTGGGTCTCGATCAAAAACTATGGATACTGGCATAACATGCAGTCTTATAATGTCATTTATGTATATACGAGAAAGACTTTCAAGTGAATAAGTTTCTCGTATATGTAAGAAATGAACAGACTTGGATCAACAATGAACCAAAATGCATCTATGCCTTGAGAAACCTTGGGAAGACCAGTAACAAAATCCATGGTAATGTGTTCCCACTTCCATTCTGGAATTTCAATTGGTTGCAATGAAACTTTTGGCACTTGATGCTCCACCTTGACACGTTGACAAGTTAGACACCTTGAAATAAACTCCGTTATCTCTCTCTTCATATTTCTCCACCAAAATGTATGTCGAAGATCACGATACATTTTAGTACTCCCAGGATGGATTGCAAACGGTGTGTTGTGCGCCTCCATCATGATTTTATACTTCAATTCAGAGTCGTTAGGAACATAAAGTCTGGAGTTGACTCGAAGTATTCTTTCTTCATCGATTCTTGCTTCTGGATTAACACCTTCTTGTACTTTCTTCTTCATACGCATCAGCTCCAGGTCCGTAGCTTGAGCAGCTTTAAATTTATCGATTAAAGTCGGTTCTACTTGTATATTTGACATCACCACATGGGTCCATGGAGTCTTTAACTCTATCTCCATCCTTTGCAAGTCATACCAGATGGACCTTTCTATTGACAATATCGCACTCATACCCGCATATGATCTTCTACTCAACGCGTCAGCTACCACGTTCGTTTTCAACATCTCAAGCCAACGTCGTTGGCCATTGTTGAGTTCCTTTTGGGTGAAGAAATATTGGAGGCTTTTAAGATCCGTATAGATCTCCACTTTCTCCCCATACAGGTAGAAATAGGTGCTGAAATGAGTCTCATCTTGAGTTCTTGAAAACTGTTCTCACATTCCTCGCTCCAACCGAATTTTGTATCTTTTCGAGTCAGTTGAGTTAATGGAGTAGCGATTCGAGAAAATCCTTCCACGAATCTCCGATAATAACCAGCTAAGCCCAGAAAGCTACGTACTTCGGTCACTGATTTAGGTTTCTCCTAGCTTTGAATTACTTCAATCTTCACTGGGTCAACATGTGACGCCCCCAAAACAGGTATACATCACCCATCTTGGGTCGCCAAATACATGGTACAAAATTCAAATACAACTTAATTATACAACAGTCGTGTAAAATACGACAAAACATAATCTAAGAGTTTTAATAAGAATATTGTCATCTAGACAATATTCACACTTAATGGAGTCCTCATTACATTTATTGTCACACTATTTAATGAATAGTGAGGGACTACTAATGCTATCATCTGGACCGTCACTCCGCTCCCCACTAGTCCCAACTACGCTCTCATTTCTCAAGAGAACAAAGAAAGTAAGGGTGAGCTCAACTAGCCCAAGAAGAAATATTATGACTAAGATAATGCGTAATAATTTATTGTTAGCCTTCAACGATTGTTAAACCGATAAAATATAACAAACATCAAGTTTAAGCTGCGATTGGAACAAGCAATCCATTAGAAGAGTCAAGTAAAGAATAAAATCTACTATCTTCTATGATTTAAAAGGTTTTCATCACTTTTATCGCCGAGACACGACTTAATAAATAAACCACATCATCCCCCACTTTACTGCCAAGGATATTCATTAGTATCACGACCACAAATTATCCATGCACTATGGGCCAAGGATATTCGTGTATTCATCAATGGTCATGATCATGCCAACAATAGTCCGATGATGCACTACGGCCAATGAGGACTTTTACTACATCATTTGTAACAATTCGATCATGATTATACCGAATAATCCCTGGTCATAATCATACTAAGTCCATCTATGCACTACAGGCCACAGATGACTTTCAACATATTATAAACATGAGGATGATGACAATGATATAAGAATTCAATAAAACAAGTTCAAGGATAAATTTGTAAAGATTCATAATTTAATTTATCCAGAAATCAATAACGTCCAACTTGTCAACATGATACTATTTTGTGGAGTAGAATTCAAGAATGCTCACAAGAATATTTTCATAAAAAGATACTGGATAAATCGCAAATATCCAGGATATTCTACTAATTTCATGGAGTATAGAACCAAAACTTTAACCAACTGAGTATAATAGAATATATAAAACTGCAAATGGATTTTTGCCCGCCATGCGGTAATCCACGTAGATAGATCATTTCCACAATTTAATAAGGAATGAATACGAAAGATCATTCACCATGCATGCGGTAATCCACATAGACAGGTTATTCCAATAGAATAATAAAGAATGGAATAACAGAAGAATTCACCAGGCGTGTGTAATCCACACAGATAGGTTATTGTCGACGTCAGGATTTTTAATTGTCCCTTTCCGTTACTTGTTCTTTGGTGTTCTCATTTTAGGTGAGATTTGTTTGAAAAAATAAGTAAAAAAGGTCCGACATGTATAATGTCGACGATGGGCTGTTAAGAGTTACCAGTTATTTTTTTAAATGGTTGTACCAACACAACTGAGAAAAGGTTTGCACATTGACCCAGTGGTGTGACACTACTAAACGGGTCGGTGAAACCGAGATTCATTAGGGTCCGGGGACTTGGTTATACGGAGGGAAGGTGTTAGGCACCCCCCGACATCCGTGTTACCATGGTGACCGCCTCTTTTCAAGAAACTATTAGCTGAATGTGTGTGTGTGTGTGGGTCAATGTGCAGTTATTTGGAAGTAGTGCAAGGCCTCATTCGCACCAATATACACAGGGTTTGAATTTATGTAAAAATTCAGTTTTAGCAAGATATAGAAATGATGTTTTATAAAAAAGATTTTTTAAACCCTGATGCTCAAATAGTAATTGAGACCTTTTACACTCCCATTTTATTAAGTGTTCGGCTTGATTGATTTTATTTTACAGATGTGAGGCATCTGTACGAAAATAATATATAAAATAATGCCAAACCATCTGAGGAAATTCGAACCTTGCAGAATAATTTACAAGTTCGCTATACATTTGAAAATGTCCATCACGAGAACCGAATCTAGATCCATATAGTCAATCTGTGATCACATGATTCCTAAAGCATACGTATACCGCAATTTGTATGAAAGCGATGGCGGTATATATATATATATAAAAGCTATAAATATATATATGAGACATGATCACCAACCACGAAAGCACCTCCATGGGGGATCGAAATGTAAATAAAGTCATAAAAGCTATCAACCACCACGGAGGAAACTCTGGTGGGATAAAACGTAAATAAAATTGTAAAGCTATTAACCACCATGGAGGAAAATCTAGGCAGGACGAAAATGTAAATAAAGTCAGCAAAGCAATCAAAGCGCCACGAAGTGAACTCCGAACGGACGAAGCGTAAAGAAAGTCAGAAAAGCGATCAACTGCCACGAAGTGAACTCCAGGTAAGACAAAACGTAAAGAAATCTGTAAAAGCGATCAACCACCACGAAGTGAACTCTAGGTGGGACGATATATATATATATATATATATATATATATATATATACATACAAGCGATAAACGCACCGGATGTAAAATCCAGGCTCATCGAACAGAGTTCGACAACAGTTCATATATATAAGTGTGTATATATATATATATATATAAACGAGTAAACGCACCGGATGTAAAATCCAGGCTCATCGAACAGAGTTCGACAACAGTTCATATATATATATATATATATATAAGCGAGTAAACGCATAGGATGTAAAATTCAGGCTCATCGAATAGAGTTCGACAACAGTTCATATATATAATTATATATATATATATATATATATATATATATATAAAAGCATGTAAACGCTCCGGATGTAAAATCCAGGCTCATCGAATGAGTCCCACACACGGTTAATATATAAATGTATATATATATATAAAGCGATAAACGCCTGCATCAAAATCTAGGCTCATCGAACAAAGTTCGACACACGATTATATATATATATATATATATATATATATATATATATATATAAGAAAATAAATGCTCCGGGCAAAGTTCAGGCTCAATCGAGGCATAACTCGATAATGTTAGTCCATATATATAAATATATATGTATAAATATATATATATATATATATATATATCAAATTGAAATAAAACCACTTGATTTGAAGTCCTGCAAACACTACATACCCACGACTCTCAACGTGAAGAAGGGTGTGTGCAACGATGAAGAGAAAGACTCTAAGGTGTGTGAGAAGCTTTACAGTTGACTGCCAAAGAAGACTTCTATATCTTTAAAGTGGGTAAACACTGGCTTTTGTAGGTACAAAAGTAGCTATATATGAGCTCACAGGTGTTTAAAATGAGGAAGTACATTGTATGGGGTGAGTGCAGAGCAAATTGGGCAGGGCTTCCTCACTATTTTCTCTTGCAAAATGGCCACCCCAAGCCCTCTATTTATAGAGGGTGGAGCCACAGGTGTACCTGCGGTTGAGCCGCAGGTGTACCAGATGCAACCCGGGTGGGCCCGAGTTTCTCGGGTTAGGTCGTCTCGTAGTACGTGCACTCGGGCATTATAATGTCTGTTCAAACTTTTAGCAGTGCAATCCGGGCATCTGATTGAGTTATACAGGACCTATTTTGGATCGCCGTTGTCGAGAGTTGTACAATACCATGGGATTAGGGTTTGTACGAAGTCATTGAAGATGGGACGATGCCCTCCGGTCTTCAAGCTTCAAATTCCATCCGTTACCCCCACAATAGTCACTCAGGATTGGTTTTCCTTGATTCTTGTGGGACATCATTAGGTAGAGATGTGTATGAAATTTCGAGACGACGTGGCGTGGCATCGCTTTGGCGAGATGACGATGTTGCCCCTCACCGGTGTTATCGCCAGTTTGGGCTGATAAAGCAGACGTTGCTCAGGGCTTCGCTGAGATTGGACTGCTACCATTGTTGAAGGTTCTCAGTGTCATCTCTGAGGTGTTTCTGTCCTCCCGGTGTTATATCCGGGTTGGTACAGAGTATCTCATTGTGAGTGACGAGATTTAAGCTGGTTGTATTTAAAACAAGCATTTCTGGGGTTATCGTCGAAACTGTATTCCTTGGGGTTATCACCAAGGTTGGTGGCTATTCCCATGATTGGGACTGAGACTGGATACCTCGGGGTTATCTCCGAGATTAATCGGTCTTCTCCGGTGTGTGTTCTGGTATTGGATCTGCACGCCTCAGGGTTATCTCCGAGATTGGAATTGTTACCCCCAGTGTGTGTTCCGGGGTTGATGCTGAACTTCCGGTAGTATCCGGTATGGATATGGATTGTCTTTCAGGGTTCCCTCTTAAAAGACGAATTTGTCCTTCTGCAATGTTAGTGACAGCAGTACAGAAAATTTTGAGTGTACAGAAGCCCCTCTTTATCATACTCATACATGGCGATGCATGTGTAGGATAAAGAATCCTAGACACTTGAAATGTAACAAGATAAACATGATACTATATGTAGCAACATGATGCAAATGCATGATGCATGTATACGGGGTTGTAGCCCAACATGCTGGGGATAATTGCTGGCTCCATGTTGCTTTAACTGGGGATTATCAATGATGACCAGATTTGATGTGTAATCCGAATCTGTTAGGATGTTGATGTTGGGGTTATCACCAAATTCCTGGGTCCTTGATAACGACTTGATCCTGAAGATGTACCTCTTATGTGTAAGAGATCTGTGGGGATAAAGCTTGGTATGTTTGAGGATGTGTATAACATATTCCATCATCTATCCTCCTTGATAAAATTGACCTTTCCTGGTTGGTATCACCAGGACATGTCAAGATTCTGTTGGATTTACTGCCAATAGCAAATGTTGTCAGGGATGCCTGACCTTCGTTGATGTGTACTTCACCGACATGTGAATCAACAGCTAAAAAATCCTGTAGGATAGACTGTCAAGGTTGCTTGACCTTCACTGACGTGTGAATCAACGGAACATTGCGTTGTGACCCCCCGCAGGGGATCCGTTGGGGAATACGAGTAATCGAGCATGAGATCCTCGAATAGCTCTAGAGCTCTAATAGGTTTAATCGCTATCGGCTGAGATAACATCAAGGTTGCTTGACCTTCATTGATATGTGTGTCAACGGCTTAAATTCGGGTTGTAATCCCCTGTCGGGGCTTCACGTTGTAATCATCGCTGATGTGTGTAGCAGCGGCTGGTCATCGGATGGCTTCCGATGCTCTGTTGGGTTTGCTTCCAACGGTTATGATGATGTCAAGGCTGCTTGACCTTCGCTAATTTGTGTGTCAACGGATGAGCATGCGTTGTAACCCCCGCCGGGGATCTACATTGTAACCCCCGTCGGGGATCTATGTTGTAACCCCCGTTGGGGATCTACGTTGTAACCCCCGTCGGGGATCCACGTTGATCTTTTAGGGTAATGACCCGGAGTTGGTGGCATTGGACCTGTACAAGGTATTGTCGGATGTGATTTATAACAAATGAGATCATTAGCAGGGTATACCTCGTGTTTGGGTGACTACCAATGAGTGATGTATGCACTCGAGTTTCATCTCGAGAAGACCGGATTGCATCTTTGTTTTTTGCTTTCAATCAATTGGCATTTTTATTATCGATTTGACCTTTCTAGTCCGCAAGAACTCCTTTGTAACTTAAACTGGACCGAGCCAGAGGGATAGGGATGGATACCCGACTGGAGTTGAGTATGGATACCAGGAGAGTTCCTCTCTTCACAGATGGAGGCTGGGAGCTCTATTTGGGAGAGTGTGCTATTAGGAGCACCACAGGGGAGATTCCTATGCCGATCTTGCCTCCTGTCAGGTGTCATTGGCCTGTATCGCAGTCACCCATCATTGATATCCCATTGTTGGGGGTTGACGATTTTGCATTATCAGAGGGTCCATGTACTCAGGAGACGTTCCAGCGTTGGTGGTTCCCTCAGACTATCGTGAGCCCGATCCCCGCCCACCACAGGTTCATGGGGATATGGTTCCGAGATCCGTGATGATGACGGATTGGATAGCTTGTGTCGAGATCCGACTCATATGACACAGATTGATAGTTTGACCCGACAGTTGGACCAGGCACACATATTTATTCGACATTTGGGCAGAGATCCGGCAGAGGCGGCTTCATTTGATCCTTCCAGCTCAGGCGCTGGCCCCTCAGATGACCCATTCAGTTTTGTTGGCGTAGATCCTCCTTTGTATAGGCCTGACATCCCTGTTGATAGAGATCCAGTGACTCAGGAGGAGTTACATCAGGTGGACAGGATTGATGGTGTGGACATCGACACCATTGTCTTCTTCTGATGTGTATTCTCGTTATATCTTTTGATAGGCCTCTGTTAGATATTGGGTGGCTGTGCCCCATTCTCGCTATATCTTTTGATAGGCCTCTGTTAGTAGTAGGGCGTCTGTGCCCCATTTCCCTATATTTGTAGTTGTATAGAGATGATATATTAGATGATGATATACTTAGGAATGTATGCATAGTTTTTTATTCCCTATATCATATTGCCATCTATTATCTGCTATGCATGTATCATGTTATGCATATGTATGTATGTCCAGAGATATTCAGCATTGACCCCTGGATGGTCTTATGACGCGGCCCATACAGATGTCTTCTTCAATCGTTAGCCGTATAGATCATACCCCACCATCATTGGTGGCATTGGGTATGCGATCATGGTATGATAGCATGTCACCATCAAACAGGGTGACTGTAAATCATTTGCTGCAGCATACCATGACATTATTGATGTTTCAGATTCTCGCAGGGTTTATGGGCGGGATGCTAGAGCATTGGATACCGGATAGACATGTTTTCCAATTCGGGACCCATGAGTTGACTCCTACTCTGGAGGAGTATGCACGATTGACGATGCTACCATTAGACAGACCTTGCGTACATATGGCTTTGGGAGACATGAGTAGACGGTTCATGACTCTCACTAGATTGCAGCGTAGAGTAGTGTAGGATGAGCTGACATCTGGCCATGTGATATCCCAACATTTTCTGTATGACAGATTTGGCTTTGAGGATAGCTATTCACGACATTTCGGGGATTTCACCGCACCGGAGGATCATTGGCATTTAGCCAGAGTTGATGTACTGCTGTTATGCATACTGTCATATGTCTATATGCCACGGTACATGGATGAGATAGACATAGGTGTCATCATGGCCGTGAGAGCTCTCAGGGAGGGTCGTACCATTATACCGATGATCATAGCAGAGACCATGCGGTCAACATCTTATTGCTGCACTTATCCGACAGGAGTATTCACAGGTAGTTCGGTCATGCTATATGTGTGGTTTATGTCACACTTGAGACCGATTGGCACTCTTGGATGGCATGTGTATTGGTTCACCCATGATATAGCCATGTCCAACTCCTTTCAGCCATCGGAGTGTACGGATACTATGTCTTGGTCCACATTCTTGGCGGATATCAGAGATCCATTTGTCATATTGTCGTGTTCGGGGCTTAGCTCACCATACAGCTTTATTACTCATGCTACAGGCATGGAATACCTCCCTCTGGCTGGTTTGAGGGGCGTGACTACTTATCACTCACTGGCTGTGATGTCGCAGTTTGACCAATTTCAGGATTTTCATCCTTTCAAGGGGGCGATAGGTCAGCATTCAGCTTCTTTATATCTTTCAGCAGAGAACCGATCCCGGGTGTATGTTTATTGGGATCAGCGTGAGATAGCTGATTTTTCTATCAGTCATCCAGGTTATTCTGCAGAGTATTCTGTATGGATGGAGACAGAGATTGCATCGGTTGCGGTAGTATCCACAGTACCTAATAGTGAGACGGATGAGGGAGAGCCCATGGAGGACATTGATTCCCACATCGAGGAGGAGTCAGATGATGGGTTGCCATCATCTCTTTTAGATTCTCCAAGTGTCGATCTTGTTGATTCAAAGATTCAAAGACAAAGATTTTGAGCGAGTCTTCATCTGATGACCTTTGAGAGAGATCAGGCTCGATCAATGATGTTGATTGCCTTTAATGGGAGAGACGCAGCTCTATTAAAGAGAGACGAGGAATTAGCTCGCAGAGATGCCGCTATTATTGAGCGGGATGAGGCTATATCAGCCAAGGATGCAGTGATAGTTGAGCGGGATTGTGAGACCCCGAATTTTATGAAATAAAAGTATTCAATTTTTCTATTTTGGTAAATAGTTAAATTGATAAAAGTTTAAAGTTAAGGGTGATATATGAAAATTTTTCAAAGTAGACAAGTTGTCATAAAATATTACTATTCACTCTAGTATTGTTCACTCGAGTATTTGGGGCACTTTTTGTGTCGCAGTACTATTCACGAGTTACTATTTACGGAGTACTATTCACCCGTAAGATATATTTCTTTTTGGTCCAAATCATTTTTGGGTACAATATTATTCCATGAGTAGATGTGCTAATTTTTCAGACCGTTGGTTGAAGATATAATAGTAAATCAATATGGACCGCTAGTGGAAAGTTTTAATAGTGAATCAATATGGACCGTTGCTTTAAAGTTTTAATAGTGAATCAGTATGGATCGTTGCTTTAAAGTTTTAATAGTGAATCAGTATGGACCGTTGCTTTAAGTTTTAATAGTAAATCAATATGGACCGTCCGTTTAAAATTAAATCAATCTGGACCGTTCATGAATTAGTTACTATTCATTCCATTCTCCTATAAATAGAAGCTCGTTCCTTCATTATGTCTTACGAATTCACTGAAACTCTAGAGAGAGAAACTATAGAGAGAAAGAAGAAAAGTATTCTGCTACTTCACTACTCCAATATCCAGCTTTTTTAAGGTAGGGATATTATTTGTTTTACTAAATAAGGGTATTCTTTCTTTCTTATTCGTGAAGAGAACTTCATTATTCCATTCTCTATTATTATGTTGGAATAACTTTGTTTATGTGAAGTACCGCATACATGGTGAAATTCTTCTATTATTCCATTCTTTATTATTACATTGGAATAACTTTCTCTCATGCGGTCTATCGCATGCCTAGTGAATTCATTGTTATTCCATTCTTATTATTCTGTTGAATAACTTTGTTTATGCAATCTCGCATACATGGTGAAATTCTTCTAATATTCCGTTCTTTATTATTCTATCGGAATATCCTGTCTGTGCGTTTACGCCGGACCTGGTTCCATTATTTATTATTTTTCGGAATATCCTGTCTGTGCATATACGCCGGACTTGGTTCCATTCATTATTATTATGTTGGAATAACCTGTTTATGCGAAGTACCGCATACATGGTGAAATTCTTCTATTATTTCATTCTTTATTATTATGTTGGAATAACTTGTCTGTGCGGATTACGCACGCATAGTGAAATTCTTCTGTTATTCCATTCTTTATTACTATGTTGGAATAACCTGTCTATGCGAAGTACTGCATACATGGTGAAATTCTTTTATTATTTCATTTTTTATTATTATGTTGGAATAACCTGTCTATGCGAAGTACTGCATACATGGTGAAACTCTTTTATTATTCCATTCTTTATTATACTGTTGGTTATTGGTTTTACAGTTGTATGTCTTTGGCTTTGTAGTGCAAAGATGATATGTTGTTGAATATCTTTGGCCCGTAGTACAAAGATGATCTCATTGTTTGATAGCTTTGACCCGTAGTTCAAGATGAACAGTGTATGACATGATCATGACCACTAGTGATACTAACGAATATCCTTGGTAGTAGTGCATGGATAATTCAATGATGTGATTAAGCGGGATCATGACCATTAGTTAACAGATTGAATGTCTTTGGACGTAGTGCATCGACGAGCAATTGATTGGTATGATCATGACCATTGGTTTTATAGTTGAATATCTTTGGCCCGTAGTGCAAAGATAGACAACTGATTGGTATGATCATTGTTATTACATTTGAATATCTTCAACCTTTGGGGTAAGGATATTGAGTAAATGTTCTATTAAACCTTTGTGGCAAGAAAGAACTGTTAATTCACATTATTATAAATATGAATTGTGAATTTAACTAACATCTTTGGTGGTTCAGGTGAAGACAAGTGATGAAAGTTCTATTTGTCTTGAGTATAACAAAGAACTATTGATGAGTATTATAGGAATAAAATATCAACGATGAACTTTTAATCTAGATGAGATATTAGACATTATGTTTTACTTGACTCTTTTAATAGATTGCTTATTCCGCTACAGTTAAACTTGATGTCTATTGTATTTTATCAGTTTAACATTGTTGAAGGTTAATGATAATTTATTCTGCATTATCTTAGTCATAATATTTCTCACTGGGCTAGTTGAGCTCACCCTTTCTTTCACTGTTATCTTCAGGAAATGAGAACGTAGCTGGGACTAGTCGGGGAACAGAGTGATGGTCCTAGATGGTGCATTAGTAGTCCTCACTATTCTGTGAAATATTGTGATAATAAATGTAATAAGGACTCCATTGAGTGTGGATATTGTCTAGATGACAATATTTGTATTAAAACTCACAGCCTATGTTTTGTCGTATTTTACACGACTGTTGTATAATTAAGTTGTATTTGAATTCTGTACCATGTATCTGGCGACCCAAGATGGGTGATGTATACCTGTTTTGGGGGCATCACAGGGATAGTTCTATATCTGCTCAGGATGTAGCTGCTACAGATAGTACTTCAGTGAGGTCCCTTACCACTGGCATGATTACAAAGATGAGCGCATATATTGATGATCATATGGTCACTATGCAGATGGCTACAGATCTGTTGGGTCGTGTGGATATCCTCATACAGGAGACCACAACTTTACCTCCTTCTTCTGAGAGGGACGCCATGTTGGGCTTGTTAGCTCGCATACACGCTGACTTGTAGATGAGCTTGTATTTACCTGCACAGACTAGCTTAGCCATTTTGTCATGTACAGTTTACATTGTATATATCAAACAGCATTATATATATAGCAGGGAAATATATTTTTGATCACTTCCCTTTTAGATAAGCCTGAATACTTGCTTGATATTTTACATACTGCTTCAGGGCTTGTGATCCTGATGTATTCTGAATTCCTCCTTGAGGGATGGACATTGAGTTGCCTCTAGACAGTTCAAAATGGATCATCGATCTGTATGTATCCCTACCATCTTTGGTGTCTTGGGAATGGTTTCTGAATGAAAATATGGAGAGGAGTGTGGCTTTCCTCTCTGAGATTGACCGCACCACAGATGGTCGCCAGTAATTCTATTTATGAGAAGCCTAGTTAATTCCATCTCTTATGGATTGGTGTTGCTCTTCAAGGTATGAACGCAACTTAGATGGTCGCCGAATCTCCTATTTGGGAGGAGTTCAGGTAATTCCATCCCTTTGGTCTGAAGCCGAATGAAACGTAGTGGATTGAAGTTTGATCCCAGTACCAATTGACAAGGGTTTGTGTTTTGGTAGGGGGTGAGATCGCACCATGAATGGTACGCCACGTACTCTATTGAAGAGGAGATCAGTCTGCGTGAGTTCGAACTCAGGTGTAAGAGGTTCAACAATCGTATATGGCGAAAATGGTGTAGGAATGTTTTTGTTGTTTTTGTTTTTGTAAGGGTAGAAATGTTTTTGTTGTTTTTATTTTATTGCGACCGGGCCATGTAACATGGTTGCCTACATACTCCTATTGAAGAGGAGATCAGGTCGACGTAGTTCGCCCCTCAGGGCGAGTGGAAAAGTGTAATCCCATGTGCAGGTCAGAGTGCGGGGAGGAGAAAGTTTAATCCTAGGTTGAGGATAAATTGTAGGTATGAGAAGTTTGATCCCATGTATGGGTAGCCAAACTGCAAACGCGAGAGGTTCAATCCATAATGGGATGACCTAAGTCGTAGGAATGCAGAGGAGCCAGGCTGCTGGCTTGAAAAGTATGTTTCCCTGAGGGGTAAAGTGTGGAAGAGTTGTATGTGGTAAAGGGTTAAAGAACCGGAATGACTGGTGATCTAATGGTCCAACACCAGGATGTTTGCTTGAGGGCAACTTCAGACATAGTACCGTTTTACGGCGTCCAAATTGATGAGTTGTGGAAATTCATCACCATCTATTTCTTGCAATCTGAGAGCACCTCCTGTCAATACTTCTTTGACAACAAACGGGCCTTCCCAGTTAGGAGCAAATTTTCCCTTAGATTGATCTTGGTTGTCAATGATCTTCTTCAAAACCAAGTCGTGTTGTTTGAACTGCCGTAGCTGGACTTTTTTGTTGTAGGATCTGGCGATCCTTTGTTGATATAATCGACCCATGGAAGATAGTCGCGGCTTTTTCGCCTATTGTAGAGACAACTGGTGATACCTATCTTGTACCCATTAGTCTTCATCCAGCTGAGCGTCTATCAGCACTCTGAGGGATTCCATTTCAACTTCTATGGGGAGCACTACTTCCATTCCATAGGTTAATGCGTAAGGGGTTGCCCCAGTGGAAGTGCGCATTGAGGTTCTGTAGGATAACAGAGTAAGAGGCAATAGGTCAAGCCAATCTTTGTGGTTGGCGGACATCTTTTGCATAATCTTCTTGATGTTTTTGTTAGCCGCTTCAACAGTACCATTCATCTTCGGATGATAGATGACAGAGTTAAGATGTTTGATGTGGAATTTACTTCACAATTCCTCCATCATCTTGTTGTTGAGGTTCTTAGCATTGTCTGACATAATTACCTCTGGTTGTCCATATCGACAAATGACATTGTTTCTGATGAAAGTAATGATGACTTCTTTGGTAACCCTGGGGAAGGAGGCTGCCTCTACCCACTTGGTGAAGTAGTCGATCATGGTGAAGATAAATCGGTGTCCATTACTGGCTTTAGGCTCAATGGGCCCGATCACGTCTATTCCCCACATTGCGAAGGGCCAGGGCGAACTCATATTGTGGAGTTCCCGTGGAGGGGCGTGGATAGCATTCCCATGAATCTGGCACTGATAGCATCTCCTAACGTAGTCATGGCAATCAGCTTTGAGAGATAGCCAGTAATGTCCTCTCCTGAGGACCTTCTTGACAAGGAGGGGGGCCACTCATGTGGGGGCCACAGACTCCACCATAGATTTCATCCATAAGCCTTTGGGCTTGATCTTTGTCTAAACATCTGAGGAGACCTAGTACTGCATCTCTTTTGTAGAGTGCATCTCCACTCAGGTAGAATTTCATATCAAGTCGATGGATCCGCCTTTTCTCAGTCGGGTTCGCCTCAGCAAGTGTAGATTCATCTCGTAGATATTCCTTGATATGCTGATACCAAGGATGTTGGATGGGAGGTAGCTCATCCGATACTTCTCCAACGTAGTTCCCATAGGCTGGGGCCTTGTGCAGGGAAATTGTGACGCTTGGCAAGTGTTCCTTATCTGATATGTGAATCAAGGAGGCCAAAGTTGATAATGCGTCCGCAAAGTCATTCCTATTATGAGGAACGTGTGGAAAGGAGATTTCTTTGAACTCCAAAACCATCTTCAAAACCTGCCAATGGTAAGGCAGCAAATGTAGCTCTTTGGTTTGATAGATTCCAGTGGATTGTCTGATTACCAACTCTGAATCTCCAAAGACAGTTAACCGCCTGATGCCCATTGAACGAGAAAGTTTAAGCCCCATGAGACAGCCTTTATACTCAGATGTGTTGTTAGTGCTGACAAACTACAATTTGACAAGAACGGATACTACTCCTCGTATGGAGATACTCGAATCGCTCCAAAATCCCGAAACCTTCCAGATTAACAGCTCCATCAAAATACATCTTCCATGATTGGCGCGTATCGTACTGATGGTGTTGCTAAATTGTCATTACTCCCTCGTCGGGGAAATATGTATCCAAGGGTTTGAAATCCCCTGAAGGTGCGGCGGCTAGTTGATCCGCAATTCCTTGACCTTTGATGGACTTTTGAGTCACATATACATTGTCAAATTGTTGTATGATCAACTGCCATCTGGAAAGCCGGTAATTTAGCATGGGTTTATTGAACACGTATTTGAGAGGATCCACGCGTGATATGAGATGGGTTGTGTGACCATGGAGATAATGTTGTAACCTCATAGAAGCCCATGCTAAAGCACAACACGTCTTCTCGATCAGAGTGTACTTGTGTTCACTGCTGCTGAATCTTTTGCTGAGGTAATAGATAGCTTATTCTTGGCCTCTATCATCTTTACTCCTTCAAGATGCAACCCCATGGCATTGTCACTTATGGACAGGTACATGAACATGGGAACATCATCCCTGGGTGGTACCAAAATGGGAGCTTTGACTAGTTGTTCTTTAATTGTAAGGAAGGCCTTTTGGCACTCATCATTCCATTTCATGGAGGAGTTCTTCCTTAATAGCTTGAAGATTGGCTCACATGTTGCTGTGAGTTGAGAGATAAACCTGCTAATGAAGTTGATTCTTCCCAAAAATCCCTGTATTTCTTTTTCTGTCTGAGGAATGGGCATTTTTGTGATGTCCTGGATTTTGGCAGGATCCAGCTTAATCCCTTTGTGGCATACTAGAAATCCTAGCAACTTGCCTGATTTAACGCCAAAGGCATATTTGGCTGGATTCAACTTTAAGTTGTACTTACGCAACCTGTTGAATAACTTTCTGAGATGGTCTAGATGGTCATCCTCCTTCTGGGACTTGACAATGATGTCATCCACGTAGATCTTGATCTCTTTGTGCATTAAGTCATGGAAAAGAGCCATCATAGCTCGTTGATAGGTGGCTCCGGCATTGATGAGACCGAATGACAATCGTCTATAACAAAAGGTTCCCCAAGGCGTGATGAAAGCAGTTTTCTCACAGTCTTCCTCAGCAATTATGATCTGATGGTACCCCGCAAAGCAATCAGCAAAGGAGTACATTTTGTATTGTGCAGTATTGTCAATAAGAATGTGGATAAATGGCACGGGAAAGCTATCTTTTAAGGACGCTTTGTTCAAGTCCCGGTAATCCACGCAAACTTGTACCTTCCCTCCGGGTTTAGGCATGGGCACAATGTTGGATATCCACTCAGGATATGTAGACACCATGATGATGCCAGCTTGAAATTGTTTCACAATTTCTTCTTTCACCTTTAAACTCCACTCGTGTTTTAATCGCTTTGAGCTTTTGTTGACTGGCTTAAATCCCTCTTTAATGGGAAGGCGATGAAGGACAATGTCAGTGGACAAACCCACCATGTCTTTATGAGACCATGCAAACACATCCTAGAATTGGGTTAATAGTGTAACCATGTCATTCCTTTGGTTTGGGGTAAGGTCTGAACCAATCTGGATTAACTTAGGGCTTTCTAAGGTTCTGAGATTGAAAGAAGTGGTCTAATCAAGGTTGGGTTTAGGTTTTTCTTTGACCCATTCTTGAATTTCTGGAGGCACCTCAATGTCATCCTGTATTTCCATCAAGGCTGAATTCATCTCTACATCAAAGGTACAATCCTTGTGGAGAAGAGGAACCGTATCAGCAAGTACAGGAACATCTAAATTCAGAGTCCTGAAACAAAATATGCTTTCACTTAGTATATATGAAATGTGTTGATCATACACAGTGTTAGCATATACTGACAAAATAAACTGCTAATACTGTACAAAAAAGTAAGAAATTATTATATCTACAGGGCAGAAAGAGTTCTGCCCATTTTACCCTTGTCGACCAATGTAAGGAATGTTGTTCCAATTGGCAAGGGTAAAGTCCGGGTGGACCGCAGTGATGGAGGGATTGTCATCGTCCTCCCTATCCCAAATGATGGCCATTACGTCGGGGCAATCATCGTCTGGGGTGTATCTATTGGTATGTTCGTCATGAACGATGATGCGTATGCCTGACATCATTCGGATGACGTCTTGTTTGATTCTTTGCTTCTCTTTTTCTAATCGGGGATCTGGAACAAAGACTTCTTTCTCCTTCGCCGGTACCGACTTAGGAAATAACATAGCCATTACATTGGCTAGCACCTTTATAGGAGGTTGTGCGGACTCAGAGTTTGAAGGCGAAGATAAATGTCGCATGGTTGAAGCTGAAGGAATCTGCTGATGCTTATGAGGACTCCTATGACTAGAACTGGCAGAATAGCCTAGTCCAGCTGTTCCAGTCTGCCTGGCTAATTGAATTGGGTACTTGATACCTTGGTGATATTTACCCAGCCCTCGTCCCGGCTGATGACCCAATGACATCATTTCCTGAGTAGCTGACATTACTTCAGCGGAAATCCTGGGTTCTGGGAGTGGCGTTCCAATTGCATGGTATTGGGTATTACTTACTTCCAAGGCATAAAAATTAATCGGTTCAACATCTGCATTAGAGTTGATGAACGACATGTCCCCGTGTTGAGGATATTCTGGTTCAGCATTGACCGTGAGCAGGCTATTGTTGATAATGTATTTCAACTGTTGGTGAAGAGTAGAGGGGACTGCCCCTGCCATATGAATCCAAGGTCGTCCTAAGAGCAGGTTTTACCCGAATCTATCTTGAGTACATGGAAAGATACAAAGAATGTGTGGGGACCAATTTTAATTGGCAGCTCAATTACTCTGACTTAATTCCGGCGGGCTCCATCAAAAGCTTTGATGATGGTATGACTACTCCAGAGTCGGTTGAGATTGATATTCATCTTCACCAAGGTAGCATATGGACAGATATAAAGAGATGAACCTTCATCTATCAAGACTCCAGCTAGCATATATCCGGAGGACAAGACCGTAATGTGCAACGGCTTGCAATGACCGGTCCCTTCGGGCGGTATGTCATCATAAGTAAAGGATATCACATTGTTGTTGAAAATGTGATCAACCAGATGTTGAAATTTTTCCGTATCAACTGATGTCTGTAGATAGGCTTCTTCTAAAACCTTTAACAAGATCTTCCGGTGATCCTTGGAAGTTAGGACTAAATCCAAACTTCTCTCAAGCTTAAAACCACTTTGTCTTCATGATGACCCATAGTGCGGAGGAATTTTTCAATCTTCTCCATGGGTATTTTCCCCTTTGATTTGATGGTAGGCTTCATCACCCGTTGGGGAAGATATAGTGGATTTTCCTTCGACACTGTAGCAGTGGTATGTGAGGTGGATCCTTCACCTTCTCCATAATTCCATGGAACCTTGCGCAAGCTAACAATAGGATATTGTGCTCTGTACGGCAAGTTGATTGGCTCGGGAGCGACCACTTTCAAAGGATTGTGGATTCCTCTGAGTTGAATTGTTGGCATTGTGAGTGATTGACTAATCCCATCAGTTTCAGTGGATATGACTGCTACCACACTCTTCCACTTAGTAGGACCTGTATTCTCACTTGCACGTAACACGATAAATAAATGCGTCAAGCTAAGCGTGACACCACTGTCAATTAGATTTTGAATAAGGTGGCGGAGTGCCTAGCATTCTTCTGTGCTGTGATCGCGAGACTGGGAGTGATATTGACATACTCCATCAGAGTTATACCGCCCTGAACGGGGGTTGATTGGAGGTAGAAGGGAATTGATCCTTCCTTCATTGATTAACGTCTGAAGGATTTCCTCCATAGGTTGGCCCAGATATGTGAATTCCCTTTTGTTGGCAAAATCTCAACGGGCTTTAGCATTTGCTCTCTTTGTCACTTTGTCTTCCAGCATTTCATTTTCTGAAAGTGACGAGGGAATATTCATGACAAGAGGTAGGAGACTGGCATGCTCCTGGCTGATTAATTGACGTGTCAGTTGATGCTGATAAGTCACCAATTCTGCCAATTGTTCAATTTGCTTACCTAAAGCTTTCATCTTTCGTTCCATTCTGAACTGAAACTTGACATAATCCCATTTGTCATCACCGTCTTTGAGGGTCTGGGAGGATTCACAGTTGAAATTGGAATTCTGTCCATTGCTCCAATTGATCATGTTGACCTCTTCTTGTTTGTGCTGAGGAAGAGGGTTGTCTTGAACGTGAGGTTGATCTTGTTTAGTGACCACAATCTCACTGTTGTCTATCAGGTCTTGGATCTTGTGTTTCAAGGCCCAACAATCCTGAGTATGATGTCTAGGTGCCCGGCATGATAAGCACATTTCGAAAGCAAAGATTGAAACCCCCTGTCCATTAGGGGTTGGTTTGGTGGAAGAAGATGCATAATTTTCTTACGTGTTGTTAGAAGATTGAGAATGTTCTCGAGGGTGTCCCTAAGGGTGTGAACACTTTCGGGCGTTTGACTTCTCCACCTTTTGGTATTGGAGGGTTCGCAGATTTGTGCTTGAAAGGGAGTGTAGTTTCTCCTTTGAATAGGCATGTTACGATTGCCTTTTTGACCTGTAGTATCAGGGAAACATCTTCCTCTTCTTTTATGGACCCTCCGGGGGTTGTTTCCATAATTTCCGGATTGGATGTGATCAGCAACAGCTTTAAGGTCAGCTAGGTCTTGAATCTTTTCGGACTTCAATCCCATCTCAGCCATCTCCCAATGTTTGACCATTTCAGAAAATGGTTTGCCGATGCCGGCTAAAACTCTTTCATAGAACGGAGCTTCTTGTATGTCTATGAAAGTCATGACCATCTCTGATTCTGTCATGGAAGGACTAACTTGGGCAGCCAGGTGTCTCCACCTTTGAGCATACTCTCTAAATGACTCATTAGACTGTTTCTTGATCTTGGTAATTTGATACCGATCAGGAGCCATCCGAGATTGAAAGCTGTATTGAGTGAGGAATGCATGTGCTAGCTCTTCCCAACTATGGATCTTTGAGTTATCTAATCTTGTGTACCACGAATGGGCTTCTCCAGTTAGACTCTTTTAGAACAATTGCATTCTGAGTTTTTCGTCCTCTGCATAAGATCCAAGTTCTCCAATAAACACCTTTAAATGTGTGTAAGGATCTCCTAACCTGTCATATTTTTCAAATTCAGGAGTTTTAAATTTTTCTGGATAATGAACACCAGGGAAAATGCACAGATCAGCATATGAAACACTCCCGTGTGTTCCAATTCCTTTGATAGCACGAAGGGTCTCTTCCATTTAGAGGACTTTCTTTTGATGTCACCAAAGGTTCAGATCTCCAATTGGGATGGGCGACATCATGAGTTTTGTTGGTCATATCCAATGCGATTCGAGTATTGTAATGACACAGGTTCCCCTTGTGTGGAGGATTCAAGCATGTATGGGTATTTTTGGACCCTGATTAGATTGGTGTAGTTCTTTGAGTAGAACAGCCAAATCTGTAATTTGTTTGCTTAATCCGTCGAATTCTTTTCGAGAAACTGGATTAAGTTCAGTCTGGTCAGATGACGACATGATTGACTGTAGGCCTTTAGCCTTTTTGGATTTTGACCGGGTAGTAAGTCCGATTGGTTCCCTGCAAAAGACTTGCATAGTTTAGTCCTTAGGGGATATGTGTATAATAACATACTACGTGATGTGTCCATTTTAGGAATTTTATCTTGCAAAACGGATGTCAGCTTTTTGCAGCATGTTAATTAAAATATGTATGTGTACACATTTCTTCATATTTCTCATTACATGGAGATATATATGGAATGAAATTACAAGTAATTGTACAAGTAATTGAAATGAGAAAGAATGAAGAGACTTTCCTCCGTTTTGGGTTTATCAGAGGCTAACCTATCTTAGGTTACTCTCCCGGCTTTTTCGCATGAAGGTTCCCAAATCATCTTAATTTACTTAACGGGAGATTAATACGGTCTTTCAACTGCAGCGAATTTGGGTGGTGCCTTTCCTGAGCCTCGGGGAATCAGTCTTCCCACGAGTCAAGTAATCAAACACCGACGGGATAGCCTCCTGGTGGAGGAACCACACAACATACATTCACATACATCGCGTCTCACCGTATGATAATGATGATATGTGCGAAGCACTAATATCACAAGCAGATATGGTGTGAAGCACTAATATCACAAGCAGTTTATGGTGCGAAGCACTAAGTGCAATCAGGAAATGCATTCGTACACATTCATCAAATGTAAATGCAACATCCACACACAAACAGATAACAGTTTTAAAAAGATTGCAATAGCGGCTTAAGTCCTCTTACTGGAGTCCCCAGTAGAGTCGCCACCTGTCGACGTCGAGATTTTTAATTGTCCCTTTCCGTTACTTGTTCTTTGGTGTTCTCATTTTAGGTGAGATTTGTTTGAAAAAAAAATGAAAAAGGTCCGACATGTATAATGTCGACGATGGACTGTTAAGAGTCGCCAGTTGGTTTTTTAAATGGTTGTACCAACACAACCAAGAAAAGGTTTGCACATTGACCCAGTGATGTGACACTGCTAAACGGGTCGGTGAAACCGAGATTCATTAGGGTCCGAGGACTTGGTTATGCGGAGGGAAGGTGTTAGGAACCCCCCGACATCCGTATTACCATGGTGACCGCCTCTTTTTAAGAAACTATTATCTGAATGTGTGTGTGTGTGTGTGGGTCAATGTGTTGTTATTTGGAAGTAATGCGAGGTCTCGTTCGCACCTATATACACAGGGTTTGAATTTATGTAAAAATTCAGTTTTAGAAAGATATAGCAATGATGTTTTATAAAAATGATTTTTCAAACCTTGATGCTCAATAGTAATTGAGACCTTTTACACTCCTATTTTATTAAGTGTTCGGCTTGATTGATTTTATTTTACAGATGTGAGGCATCCGCATTTAAAATAATATATAAAATAATGCCGACTTCCTCGTGGGTATGGAAACCATCCGAGGAAATTCGGACACCTCGAAATAATTTACAACTTTCGCCTACACGGTGAAAATGTCCATCACGGAACCGAATCTAGATCCAATAAAATTTGAATCTGTGATCACATGATTCCTAGGCACACATGATACCGCAAATTTGTATGAAAGCGATGGCGGTATATATATATATAAAAAGTCAGAAATATATATATATACAGACATGATCACCAACCACGAAGCACCTCCATGGGGGATCAAAAATATAAATAAAGATGTAAAAGCTATGAACCACCACGGAGGAAACTCCAGGTGGGACAAAACTTAAATAAAGTTGTAAAGCTATCAACCACCACGGAGGAAACTCCAGGTGGGACGAAATATAAATAAAGTTGTACAAAGCAATCAACTTCCACGAAGTGAACTCCAGGCAAGACGAAACGTAAAGAAAGCTGTAAAAGCGACCAACGGATCAAGGGGCGGTCCGGTTCCTTAATGACCGGTAATGACCGGTGCACTTTGATTTTAAATTTATTTATTTTTTTGGTTTTTTATCCACAATAATGAGAAAAATAAATAAAAAATAATAGAGCAAGTTTGAACAAAAAACTGTAAAAGAAAGTATATTTTTATTAAAAAACACTGTAAAAGCGGTTTATAGTGTTTTTTAATAAAAATATACTTTCTTTATAATTTTTGTTCAAACTTGCTCTATTATTTTTTATTTATTTTCTCATAATTATGGTTAAAAAATTAAAAAAGGGGGCACATAGGTCATTAAGCTACTGGGACGCCACCCCAATTACGACCAACCGCCACGAAAGTGAACTCCGAGGCGAGACAAAACGTAAAGAAAGCTATAAAGTGATCAACCACCACGAAGTGAACTCCGGTGGAGACGATATATATATATATATATATATATATATATATATATATATATTAAAGCGATGAAACGCTCTGGGCAAAGTCTAGGCTCATCGAACAAAGTTAAACACACGATTCATATATATATATATAATATATATATATATATATATATAAGCAAATAAATGCTCGGCATCAAGTTCAGGCTCAATCGAGGCATAACTCGATAATGTTAGTCCATATATATAAATATATATGTATAAATATATGTATATATATATATATATATATATACAAACTAAAATAAAACCACGGACTGAATTTCGGGCAAACACACGCAACACGACTCTCAACGTGAAGAAGGGTGTGTGAGAAGCCTTACAGTTGACTGCCAAAGAAGACTTCTATATCTTTAAAGTGGGTAAACACTGGCTTTTGTAGGTACAAAAGTAGCTATATATGAGCTCACAGGTGTTTAAAATGAGGAAGTACACTGTATGGGGGGAGTGCAGAGCAAATTGGGCAGGGCTTCATCGCCGTTTTCTCTTGCAAAATGGCCACCCCATGTAAGACCCCAAATTTTTTTTTTATATATAATGGAATTTCCTCTATTTATTATTTTGAAATAGTAAGGGTTGATTTGATTAATGTGGTTAGTTATGGGTAAAATGCGCAAATATCTCAAATAAGCAAGTGGTTATAAAATATTCATTATTATTTTGGGAATATTAGTTTGGTGGTGGAATATTTTTACTTTGTCGAAGAATATTCGTGACAACCACAAGACCTTGTGTGAGCCCCATAACATAAAGCGATTGGATGAAGAAAATGACAAATATAAGTTGTTTATAAATAATCTACGTTGCAATTATCTTGTTGGAATACCCTTGGTTAAAACACGATGTCTACGCGTTGTTGCAGACAAAGAAGCATTACCAGTATTGCACCAATTATTGATTCTTACGTGAAGAAGGCACTACTCAATAATTGTTACATTAATTATTGCTCGATTATTTTATTTTATTGATTCAATAATTGTCATGCGTTGATATTTTATATTCTACAGTTGTTTCAATAATTGTCACTACACAATTATTTTCCATTATCGAAGCAATAATTCATATTATCCTAATAATATTATTAGATAGCATTATTGGCAATGTCTAGAAAGTTACTTTAAGGAGAGGTTTGGTCACCTAATTGGCGCCAAGAAGAGAGAGATTCTTATTGAAAGCCCCTCTTTCCTAGGAACGGCACGGTTGCCGATCTTGTGATTCTATAATATTATTTGTGAATAATTAATTATTGATTTATATGATGAGGAAAATATAATAATAATTTATATAATGTGATAAATTCGGATAATTTCGTGAAACATAAAAAAATATTACCTCTAGGAAGTGTATATGCGGGTATCCTCGACAGACCTAACACTCGATATCTGCCGGTACTGCTAGTAGGGGGATCTTGAGACGTGACCCATAGTCTTAGCTCCTCATCCCGATCTAATACAATATCGAGAAGAGGGGTGGCAGAATCTAACGGCTCAGAACCCCTCCTAATAGCCTCCAACTCAGCTATACGCTCGTCCCGAAGCCTCTGAAATCGGACCTATAATGTATTTTGTATACGTATGTTAATTGTATCATTTTATTTACGATTGAATATTACTAAAAGCAAAATAGTAAGATGAGTTTTACCCGTATAGCTAAAGCTGCCTGAGACAAAGCACGCTCGGCCTTAGGCGTGTGGGCTCAATTCCAAAACTCTAAAATGGTAGCATCTCGTCCCAAGGTCCTCCCCAATGCCTAATAAAAACATTCATAAATCAGGTATTAAGTATTTGTGAGAGAACTTGATAACTAAATACAATGCACTTAACGTCTTTGCCTCCTCGAACGACTGAGAACCAGTGGTGTGTACTATCCGGAGCTGACCACGGTTCTTCTTCGCCTGCTCAGACTTTTTCTTGAAGTCATCAGCCTCCCAAAGCGCACACATAGCCTCCCAGACTAAATCGGAGACTATGGGGGGTTGATGATCTTTGATGGTGGTCCCGGGCTGGTCCTCAACTGCCCGGGCTGCCCTCTGTCGAATCTCATACAGCCAGCTGGAGTAATTCGCAGCGACATGATGGCTGATCACATCGTCGCCAACTAACTGAGAGATGCTCGAGTCAAATCTATAATAAACCTATAACAAAAGTTAATTGAAAATTAGGAATAATGGATTTCGTCATCCTAATACAACTATGTAGTAATTAATATAATATGCTTAACATACGTGGAACTCCCGCAAGACGGTCTGCATAAAAGTGGCATCGTACCGCACATACTGACTGAACCGCATGCACCCTCTCGGGAGATGCATCAAACAGATCGCGTGTAGGGTGTGCTTAGCCACCGGGTCTAGTATAGTATTATTGCATTTATTGAAAATTATGGCAAACTAAGCAAATGTTACTTTGTTTATTTTGCCAATGATAAACTAAGTGATACTTAGTTTATGAGAATTATTTTTTGGAATCTATAGAGGCTACTGTCCGACATTCACTCATACTTAGTTTATTTTGTCAATGATAAACTAAGTAAGTGGTACTTAGTTTATGAGAATTGTTATTTGAAATCTATAGAGACTACTGTTCGACATTCACTCCTACTTAGTTTATTTTACCAATGATAAACTAAGTAAGTGGCACTTAGTTTATGAGAATTGTTATTTGGAATCTATATACACTACTGTTCGACATTGACTCTTACATTGGTTATTTTGCCAATGATAAACTAAGTAAGTAGTACTTAGTTTATGAGAATTTTTATTTAGAATCTATAGAGACTACTGTTCGACATTCACTCTTACTTAGTATATTATTATATTTTCTTTTATTTTAATTTGTAGTATATTATATTATAGTATATAATTGGTTTATTTATTTATTAAATTTAATTTATTAAATTAAATTAAATTATTTTATTTTATTTTATTTTATTAAATCAAATTAAATTTATTATTATTTTATATTTTATTTTGTATTATATTATATAAGTTCTAATTAATTTAATTTCATAATTATTTTATTTTAATATAATTTATTATGTTATTTTATTTTATTTTATCTTGTATTATATTATATAAATTTTAATTTTTTATTAAATTAAATTAAATTCATTAAATTTAATTTATTTTAAATTTAATTTAGATTATTTAAATTAAATTTATTTTATTTTATTTTATTTTATTTTATTATTTTTATTAAATTAAATCAACTTTTTTTATTCAAATTAATTTAATTTATTATTTTATTTTATTTTATTTTGTATTATATTATATTATCTAATTTTTAAATTTTATTTTAGTAGTAAGAAACTAAGTAAATGCTACTTAGTTTATATTTTAATATTGGGAAACTAATTACTAATACAATACATGCATGGCCCACAAATATTCTATAATTTCATAATTCTGATAGAATTTCTGTCATAAATAAAGTCAAAAATAGCAAATATATCAAAATTAAAAACAATCGTAAAATGAGTTAAATTGTGATAAGGAACCCAAATTTGATATGTTATACACTTCATAATATCAATATTCTGCAATTTCCAAATTTCAAATAATATGCAGTCCACAGACCCAAAATCAAAATTCCAATTTCAGCAATATAAACAAGAAGAATAGGACCCAAATTTCAGATTTTAGACTCCAAATTTCAACAATATGACCAAAATTTTTGACCTACAAATTCACAGCAACAACATATTATCCAAATTGGGTTCATCTCATATTCAAACTCAAACTAAACCTAAAACAAATTAAGCCACAAATTTTATAAATATCATACAAAATATCATACAAATTTTAGAAATATTATAATTTTCAGACATTCAAAAATATTTTTTATTTAACAATTTGCAACAAATTAACCCTAAAAATCTAATTCTTTGCAGGAAACTAACCTTGAAATTGAATTAATGTACAAACTAAAGGAGAAGAACCGACAATGGTGCCTAGTGGTGGCTGCTGGTGGTGGTGGTGGTAGTGATGGTGGTGGAACCGACGGTGGTGGTGGTGGCGTTTGCTGGTGGTGGAACCGGCAGTGATGGTGGTGGAACCGACAGTGATGGTGGCTGCTAGTGGTGGTGGCAGTGGTGGTGGTTGATCCAATGGTGGTGGTGGTGGAACCGGTGGTGTTGGCGGCGATGGTGGTGGTGGAGATGAGAGAGAAGTGAGATTGAGAGAGAGAATTAAGTGAGAGAGTAATGAGAGAGAGCCAAAAGTGAGAGAGAAATGAGAGAGTGAAAGCAAAGTGAGAGAATGAGGCGCGACTAGGGAAGACATTTTGATTAATTAGGTTTAAATATTATTTTTGATGGAATTTTCGTCGAACTTAAATCCATCGTAAGTAAGGTATCTTCGACGGATATTCCGTCGAACATAAACACTATTCAGTTGAATATAAGGTTAGTGCTGGCGGGAACATTGGCGCCAATGGGATACATCAATTTTTGATGAACATCTGTCGAAATTAATCTAGTTTCGACTGAATTATGTTCAACTGAATAATTTGTCGGAAGGGAATATGTTCGTCGAACTTTGATCTGTCGGAATTAGCCGGTTTTCTTGTAGTGTTGGAATGTCATTAGTTTTAATCTTTAACTGATGATATCTGTAACGAAGATCGATCTTTGAAAGAATTTTGTCCCTTACAACTGGTCAAACAGGTCATCAATGCGAGGTAACGGATACCTATTTTTGATGGTGACATGGTTCAACTCCCGATAATCAATGTAAAGTCGCATACTCCCATCTTTCATCTTTACGAATAGAACATGAGCATCCCAAGGAAACGTACTAGGACGAATGAAACCGATGTCTAACAACTCCTGCATTTGAGTTTTTTTAACTCCTGAAGTTCAATAGGAGTCATTCGATATGGGGTTTGGAAATGAGTTTTATACCGGGTTCAAGGTCGATACAAAATTCGATTTCACTCTCTGAGGGTAGGACAGGAAGTTCTTCAGGGAATACGTTAGGAAATTTATTAACAATAGGAATATCATTCAAATTTGACGTATTTTTGTTTAAATCTGTGACATGGGCTAAGAAAGCTTGACATCCATTTCTCAATAAACGAATAACTTTATGGCTTGATTTGACAGTGATTGACTTTAGTGGTTTGGTTGCTTGAATTCACATAATAGGTTGGTTAGGAATATGAAAGTTAACAACCTTACAAAAATAATCACTTTTAGCATGATGAGTAGTTAACCAATCAATCCCTAAAATCACATCAAATGCAAGTATTTTCAAAGAGATAAAATAGACAGGTAATGTGAGGGTGCCTATTTGAATCAAACAAGACTTATAAACAGTGGATGTAATGAAGGTTTCTCCCAACGGAGTTTCAACAGATAAGTCAAAGTTTAATTTCTCTGGAGTCAAATTTAAACGTTGAGCACAAGTAAGAAAAATAAAAGAATGGGTAGAACCGGTATCAAATAAGGTATACAATTCGCAAGAGTTTATGATTAGCTTACCCGTGATAACCTTGTTTGGGTTTCTTACTTTTGGGAGGTCACGACAAACGCTCTCCCTTAAACTAGTGGCTTTGACTTGTCTAGGACGACATTTGGTGTCACCATCCCAGCTGGACTTGTCTTCACTACACGACAAAATCGGGCTAGGTGGCCTTCTCTTCCGCAATTATAACACACTTTAGATTGCTGAGTTCAATTTGGACTGATGTGTCCCTCCCCTCCCCATTTGTAGCATACGACCGGTGGTCGTTCTCCTTCCTTAACAACGGGTGCTGGTGCTGACGTCTTTTCATCATTATTGAATCTCCTCTTCTTGAAATTTCCACTTCTATTATCTTGACCAGGATTACCACCGAATTGGTTACCATTTTTGGCATGTTGATTTTCTCTATGTTTGTTGTCACCGCTTAGATTACTGCTATCGCTGGTATTATCGTTTTGCCGGCTGCTATCTCTTGGTTGGGGTGACTTATTATCGCACTCTAATAACTGAGTCATATTCACAACATCTTAATAAAAGCAAAGTTTTTGAGAAATGAGGTATTGACGTATTTCGGGTTTCAAACCTCTTAGAAATATCCGCGTCATACGCTCTTCATTATCTACCAAATGGGATGCAAACCGGGATAACTCCATAAACTTAGCCTCGTACTGAGATATGGTCATATTGTTTTGCTCCAGCTTGATAAATTCTATCTCCTTCATGTGACGAATACTTTCCAGAAAGTACTTGTCGTTGAAAATTTCTTGGAACTTCTCCCAAGACATCTTTAGTGCGACAGGCTGAGTACGCTTTACATATTCCCACTAATAATCTGCCTCTCCTCGCAACATGAAGGTGGAAAAGGGAACCTTTTGCTCCTCGGAGCATCCCAAGACATCAAATATCTTAGTGATCTACTTAATCCACGTCTTTGCCTTAACTGGTTCTGGCTTTCCCAAAAACTCTGGTGGTCTCAGCTCCTTGAATTGCTTAGCAGTAACCATCCGTGAGTTACTAGTGTTTTGACCTGCATTTTGAACACGAGTCTCTATCGCCTGATGTTGAATAAATTAATAAAAGCTTCTGAACATCTCATTGTTCATCATTTGATCGATGTTGTTGTTTACTTGAGGATTATTGCCTTCCTGATGCACATTATCCTGTTTATTGATCATCGGTGACTCAACGGTCTCATGTGCTCCATTGCTTATCTCAACATTTTCAGATGCCATTTTCAAACACTGCCACAAAATAAGAGTTAATTAACATGCCACATATTATCCCTATATTTTGACCGACCAATTAAATAACAATTAAGCTTAGGTAGGTCATACTAGCGAAGGATTTACCCGTTTCTCCCCTCCTAGTTCTAGCCTCAAATCTCAGTCAGGGATCATATCCCTAAGCTTTGATACCAACTGTAAGGCCCCTAACATAGGTATACATCACACATTCCGAGTCGCCAAATACATGGTACATAACTTAAATACAAACTTCATTTATACAATACGACAAAACATAGCTGAGAGTTTTAACACGAATATTGTCTCGTAGACAGTATCCAAACTCAAATAAAGTCCTCATTACAATTATTATTACATTATTTCACATAATAGTGAGGACTAATAAAGCAACCATCTGGACCTTCACTCCATTCCCCGACTAGTCCTAACTATATTCTCATTTCTAAAGAGAACAATGAAAGCAAAGGGTGAGCTCAACTAGCCCAGTAAAGAATATTATGACTAAGATAATGCAGAATAAATTATCGTTAGCCTTCAACAGTGTTAAACTGATAGAATACAATAGATAACAAGTTTAACTGCATCAGAACAAATAATCCATTAGAAGAGTCAAGTAGAACATGATATCTACTATCTTCTATGATTTAAAAGTTTATCATCAATTTTATCGCTGAGACTCAGCTTAATAAATAATCTACATCACTGAATTATCCATGCACTACGGGCTAAGGATATTCATTATTATCACATCCACGAATCATCCCTACACTACAGGCCAAGGATATTCGTTATTATTACCAGTTTTCATGATCATGTCAACAACTGTCCATCAATGCACTACGAGCTAATGAGGACTTTTACCACATCATTTGTAATATTACATGTCATGATTATACCGATACATAGTCATAATCATACCGATCAACAGTCCATCTATGCACTACGGGCCAAAGATGACTTTCATCACAATATAAACATGAGGATGATGACAATGATATAAAAATTCAATTAAGTAAGAGCAAGGATAAATTTTAAAGATTTATAATTCAATTTATCCAGAGTTCAATAATGTCCAAATTGTCAACATGATACTGCTTTGTGGAGTAAAATTCAAGAATAATATTTATGTAAAAATAATTCGAACAGAAAAGAAATCAATTTTTATCATGAATAGTACCCCGGGTGAATAGTAACCCGTGAATAGTACCCTGTGAATAGTACTTCATAAATAGTACCTCATGAATACTACCTCGACATGAAAAGAATAAAACTTAACAAGAATGTTCAGAAAAATATTTCTGCGAAACGATACTAGATGAAGCTCAAATTCCAAGGATATTCTACTAATTTCAAGGAGTATAGAAGCAATACTTATCAACATAAGTGTAGAATTAGGAATATGAAACGAAATAATATTACTCATATTCTACAAAGTATGGAAGAAAATATTATTTCTTACGAATATTGAACAAAAATAATATCCTTACGAATACGAAAGAAGTAATACCCCTTACCTTAGTAGGAGATTGGATACTGTAATAGTGTAGTAAAAGAATATTCTTCTTCTTTCTTTCTGATTCTCTCTCTATAGCTTTCTCTTGTGAGTCTTAGTAAATTGATGAGAATGAAAGAAGAAATAAGCTTCTATTTATAGAAGATTTCTATCTTAGCCCTTGCAATGTGAAGATATAAGTGGCTTGACGACTAGTAATGTGAAAAGAAAAGTGGTTTGACACCTGTAATGTGAAACGACAAGTGGTTCGACGCCTGTAATGTGAAACGACAAGTGGTTCGACGCCTGTAATGTGAAACGATAAGTGGTTCGACGCCTGTAATGTGAAACAACAAGTGGTTTGTGAAATAGCAAGTGGTTTGACGTCTGGTAAAGGCAAGTACTATTGGTGAAAGTGACTCTTAGATGATGACATATGGGTCCCATAGAATAAACCAAACTTACAACAAACGTCTCATAACACTTCTTATTTATATCAAAGATTGAATAAATATTTACCACAATTCACTTTATCTTCAATTAACACATTTTTAATCTTCCAAAAATTATTCATCATTAATATTATAACTCACAATATTGACAACCAAATCATTCCCAGGAAAGAGGAGGATTTCCGATAAGGACTTCTCCTTATTGGCGCGCAATTAGGTGACCAAGCCCCTTTCCTCGATAGAATTTTCTAGACATTATCAATAATGTAAATAATAATATGAATAACTTTGTTGTCTCAATTATTGATTTAATAATATAAAATATTGTGACAATAATTGAGTCAATAATGTAAGATACTATGCAGCAACTACTGTTGCAATAATTGAATAAAACTGAGTGACTTCTTACGTAAGCATTAATAATCAGAGACACTGTGCAATACCGTCTGCTACTGTGCAATAACGTGTATTACTGTTCTTTTATCACCGGGTATTTCAACAGTTTAACGGAAAAAGTTTAGTTGTTATTCTATGAAAATGTTATTTTTGACGCTTTCTATATTCGACAGTTATTCCGTTATGGTGTCCACCAATGTCTGTGACGTCGTACGGATATTCCCCGACAAAAATAATATTCCCCGACCAAACGAATATTTTATGAAAATTTGCTTACTTTGCAAAATTTGTAAATATTACTTTCAACTATAACATTATATTAAATCCACACCTTATTATTCAAAATAATATTTAGAGAAAATTAAATCTTTATTTATAAAAGTTAGGGTCTTACAGTTAATCATATCCATGAAGGTCGCATGAGCATTAGTCAATCCAAAAGACATGACTAGAAATTCATAATGCTCGTACCGAGTCCTGAAAGCAGTCTTTGGAATGTCATCAGTTTTAATCTTTTAGCTGATGATATTCAGAACAAAGATCGATCTTTGAGAAGAATTTAGCCCCTTGAAACTGGTCAAACATGTCATCAATGCGAGGTAACGGGTACCTATTTTTGATGGTGACATAGTTCAACTCCCGATAGTCAATGCAAAGTCGCATACTCCCATCTTTCTTCTTTACGAATAAAACAAGAGCACCCCAAGGAGATGTACTAAGACGAATGAAACCAATGTCTAACAGTTCCTGTAGTTGGGTTTTTAACTTCTGAAGTTCAATAGGAGCCATTTGATATGGGTTTTAGAAATTGTTTTTGTACCGGGTTCAAGGTCAATACAAAATTCGATACCACGCTCTGAGGGTAGGCCAGGAAGTTCTTCAGGAAATACGTCAGGAAATTCACTAACAATAGAAATATCATTCAAATCTGACGTATTTTTGTTTAAATCCATGACATGGGCTAATAAAGCTTAACATCCGTTTTTCAATAAACGAATGGCTTTATGGCTTGATATGACAGTAATTGACTTTAGTGGTTTGATTACTTAAAATCGCATAACAGGTTGGTTAGGAATATGAAAACTAACGACCTTACGAAAATAATCAATATTAGCATGATGAGTGGTTAACCAATCAATCCCTAAACTCACATCAAATGCAAGTATTTTCAAAGGGATGAGATCAACAGGTAATGTGATGGTCCCAACTTGAATCAAACAAGATTTATAAACCATGGATGTAATGAAAGTTTCTTCTAACGGAGTTTCAACAGATAAGTCGAAGTCTAATTTTTCAGGGGTCAAGTTCAAACGTTGAGCACAAGTAGGAGAAATAAAAGAATGGGTAGAACCGGTATCTAATAAGGTATAGACTTCACAAGAGTTTATAATTAGCTTACCCGTGATAACTTCGTTCGGGCTCCTTGCCTTTTAGGACGTTACGGAAAACGCTCTCCCTTGAACCACCGACTTTATTTTATCCGTAGTCGCCTTTGGTGCCACTGTCCCAGCTGGACTTAACTTCGCTACCGAACAAAATTGGGCTATGTGACCATCTTTTTCGCAACTGAAACACACCTTGGAAGGCTGTGAACAGTTTAGACTTATGTGCTCCTCCTCTCCGCATCTGTAACATCTAACTGGCGGTCGTTTTCCTCCCCTAGAATTTGTTGTTGGTGCTGGTGCTGCTGCCGACGTCTTCCCATCATTGTTGAATCTTCTCTTTTTGAAATTTCCACTTGACTCACCTTTCCTATTATCTTGGCCATGATTACCACCGAAGTGGTTACCATTTTTGGCACATTGGTTATCACTGCTTCAATGATTGTTGCCACTGGTATGACTATTATCGTGCTACCGGTTGTTGTCTTTTGGTTGAGCTGACTCATAATCCCGCCCTAATAATTTAGATCTATTCACCACATCTGAATACAAACAGAGTTTATGAGAGATAAGATGTTGATGAATTTTGGGTTTCAAATCTCTCAGAAACATTCACGTCATTCACTCTTCATTATCTACCAAATGGGATGCAAATCAAGATAACTCCGCAAACTTGGCTTCGTATTGTGACACAGTCATATATATTGTTTTGCTCTAGTTTGATAAATTCCACCTCTTTCATGTGACGAATACTTTCTGGAAAGTACTTGTCGTTGAATAATTCTTGAAACTCCTCCCAAGACATCTTGAGTGCGGACAGATGGGTACGTTTTACATATTCTCACCAGTAATCTGCCTTTTCGCGCAACATGAAGGTGGCGAAGGGAACCTTCTGCTCTTCAATGCATCCCAAGACATCAAATATCTTGATAATCTGCTTAATCCATGCCTCTTCCTAAATGGCTCAGGCTTTCCCAAAAACTCTAACGGTCCCAACTCCTTGAATTGCTTGGCAGTGACAAGCCGTGAGTTACCATTGTTTCCACCTGTATTTTGAACAGGAGTCTCCCTCGTCTGGTTTTGCATGAATTATAGAAAGCTCTTAAATATCCCATCATTCATCATTTGGTTGGTGTTGTTGTTTACAGGAGGATTATTGCCTTCCTGATGCACATTATCATGGTTGTTGATTGTCGGTGTCTCAACGGTCTCATGTGCTCCATTGATCATCTCAAAATTTTTAGATGTTATTCTCAAATACTGTCACAAAATAAGGGTTAATTAAAGAAATTGGCATGCCACATATTATCCCTATATTCTGACCAACCAAACAAATAAGCTTATGTATGACACACTAGCGAATGATTTACTCGTCTCTCCCCTCCTAGTTCTAATCTCAAATCTCCACCAGAGATCATATCCTTAAGCTCTAATACCAACTATGACGCCCCCAAAATAGGTCCACATAATCTATTCTGAGTCGCCAAATATATGGTACAGAAAACAACTACAAACTTCATTATTACAATTGTCGTGCAAAATACGATAACACATATGTTGTGGGTTTTAATACAAATATTGTCTTGTAGACAATATTCAAACTCAAATAAAATCCTCATTACAATTATTGATATACTATTTTATAAAATAGTGAGGACTGCTATAAAAACCGCCTTGAACCATCACTTCACACCCCGACTAGTCCTAGCTATATTCTCGACTCCTGAGAAAAAAAATGGAACAAAAAGGAAAAGGATGAGCTCAACTAGCCTATTAAAGAATATTATGACTAAGATAATGCAGAATAAATTATCCTTAGTTCTCAACAGGGAAAAATCTGATAGAATACAATAGACAACAAGTTTTAGATCAACAACTGCAACGGAAACAACAATCCATTAGAAGAGTCAAGTAGAGCACGATGTCTACTATCTTCCATGATTTAAAAGTCCATCATTAATATTTTATCCCTGTAACATCAATCAATATTTATTTCCAATCAACGATTTATCTATGCACTACGGGCCAAAGATAATCGTTTGTATCACCAGTGGTCATGATCATGCCAAACACATGTCCATCTTTGCACTACGGGCCAAAGATATTCATCAATCAACAGTTCATCTTTGTACTATGGGCCAAAGATAACTTTCAACATAATTTTAGTCTCGGAATTATGATAATGATAATATGAATGAATCAAGTGAGACCATAACTTAGATTCAATTTCAAGAATAAGGGTCACAACAGATAACTTGGAAAAAGAAGAATTTTTTGTGTGTGAATAGTACCGTATGTATGAACAGTGCCCATGAACAGTACCCAGACATGAAAAGTTCCATATTTAATAAGAAAGTTCAGACCAATATTCTAGTGAAATGATATTAGATGAAGCGAAATTTCTAATCATTTCAGGAATTATAGAAGCAATACTTATCATAGTAAGTTTAAATTTAGGAATACGAGATGAAATAATATGGCTTACGTAATATGGAGAATGAAAGAAAATGATATCCCTTACGAATATGGAAGGAAATAATATCATTTACGAGTATTGAATGAAAATAACCTCCTTTACAAAAAAAATAATATCCTTTACCTAAGTAGAAACTGTATTTGACTGGAATATCGGATATTATTCTGAGAAAATCTTGCACAAAAAGTTACACTCAATGTATCCTTATACTCACAAGAAATACACTTGATATTATAGAGAGAATTTTTTTGATTCTGGTGTGAGTTTCATTGTTTAACTAAGCAACCTATTTATAGGAAAATGTCAGCACACCAGGATTGACAAATGTTACATACGTGCATAATTTTTGAAAAAGGTGCAGCACATTCCTTTTGAAAACCTAGAGTTCTAAACCAAAATGAGAACTCCCACTTTATTCCACATGTTTTAAACATTTAATAATTATTAAAAAGAAATCCAAATTCATTTATTCTCTTCCTCCTTATTTTATTCTTATACCATAAATTTATTATAATAATATTACCATTTAAATTATAAAATTATACTATTATATTATCACATTATACTATTATAATGTAATATTATAATAATATATAAATATATTATCGGAGAAGATAATTATGGTTTTATAGAAAAAAAAAACAACTTTCGACAAATGTCTCATTCTAAAATTCCCCCATTTATATCAAAATTTAAAGAAATCTTTATTTACCATAATCATCAATTATTTACAATTCCTCAATAATTATTTCTAATTAATATTATAGATTCACAATACTGGATAACCAGATCGTTCCCAGGAAAGATAGGGCTTTTCAATAAGGATTTTTCCTTACTGGCGCGCAATTATATGACCTAACATCTTTCCTCGACAGAACTTTCTAGATATTATCAATAATGCTATCTAATAATATTATTTCAATAATATGAGTTACTGTGTCGTGACCATTATTGAATTAATAATGTAAAATACTATCCAATTATCATTGTAATAATTATTGCATCAATAATATGAAAGACTACACAATTTTACTGTATCAATTATTGAGTGACTTCTTACGTAAGAATCAATAATCAGAAATATTGTGCAATACCGTGTGCCACTGTGCAACCACGCGTATTACTGTACTTTTATCACAGGGTATTTTAACAGTTTAACGGTAAAAGTTTTGTCGTTATTTTTATAAAAAGGTAGTTTCTGTCGCTTTCTATATCCGACAGTTATTCCGTTATGTGGTTCACCAATGATTGCGCCGTCGTACGGATATTCCCAACAAAAAAAAAAAAAATCTCCCGACTAAAATGAATATTCCCCGACAAAATGAATTTTTTATGACTACTTGCTTACTTTGCAAAATTTGTATATTTCACCCATAACTACAATATTATATCAAATCAAAATCTTATTATTCAAAAATAATATTTAGAGAAATTAAATTTTTATTCATAAAAAGTTGAAGTCTTACACAATTAATATTATATTTAATATTATATAATTATTTTTTTAATTTTTATGTACAACTCTAAAACGTTAAATATTATGAGACGAATGGAATATTGTTTTGGGACATGGGGAAAAGATTAAAAGGTTGATGAAGTGCACTTTTTTCTTTTTTTTTTCTTTTTTGGTTTGTCCGCAAAATCATTAATTGTCAAAGAAATCATTATCCCAAGAAAAAGGTAGAGGACTATATAACCACTAAATTGGGATTTGCAGAATTTTGCATTTGTCTTGGGAATCAGTTGATAGTGTAAGTAGCAATATTCTTACAAATATTAGGGTCTCCCTCTTCCGTGTTACTTAATATAAGTGATTTTAGAGTTGTGTATAAGTATTAAGAAATAATTATATAATATTAAATATAATTTTAATTATTTATATTGTACTTATATTAGAAAAAGAGTATTATTTATTAGGCCAAAAATAGTGAGAGAATCAAAGTTATATTTAATATTTATGGTAATATTAGAAACTAAACAATTAATACTTACTTAAAATTCTCAAACGACTTATATTAAAGGACAAAAACACTTCTCTAAAATGACTTATATTAAGAGACGGAGAAAATAATTTGGAATGCATAATATTACTTTTTATTTTATTAAAGGGGAAGTCACCAAGTTAGTTACCCATATATAAGGTTATTAAGTCTATCTTTAGATTTTTTTTCTCAAAAAAATCAATTTTACGAATGTAAAGAGTATACAAAAAATGTAAGTTGATAAAAAATTTCATTTGATTAAGTGATGCATATTTGAATAAGAGTTGTAAAATATGAGAGAAATTGAAGGTTAAAAAAATAGGAGAAAGAAAGTAGGTTTAAAAAGTGACACAGTTTCAAAAAAAACATTTATTTTTCTTCTCTCTTTTAATAAAATAGATAAAAGATAAATAAATATGAACCAACAAAATATATATTAATAGTACTCCACAATGCCCGACTAGTATAACTAATTTTCTTGTACGAATTAGGATACCTACCTTATATCTTTCATTCAATTTTCCTACATCTAGTTATCGTAAAGATTATATTTAGGGACATAGTAAAATTTAGTGTAAATAATTAAAATTCGTCACAAATAGTTATTCATTAATATCATCATTAAAATTAATATTTATGTTACCAAATACGTATTAAAAAATTGAGTGAAATTCCTTGGTGCAATTTATCCCGAGATATATATACGGGGATTAATTTGATATTTTGACTCAATTCTTGAGCTAAATGAGTGAAGATTTGAATATTATCTTAGATAGATTATTAAAAAGAGTCAAATATACAGTTAATATAAACAATGTCGACTTGACTCGACTCGATTAACTGATCTTAATTTAAAACACTTGTAATGAGTTTGACTAAAATTTCAATTGAAATTTAGCAGTTAGAGCTCATAAATCAATTGCTCAATTCAATCACAACCCTACAAATGGTGTGGGATTCTAATCACATTGTTAAGTCTTCTTCTTTTAACTTCTTATTTAATAGGCTACTTTTTTAATAAAAAAATAAATGGGATTAGTTAGAATATCAATTATGTTAGAATAATTTTATTTTGAGCAATGCTAATATAGATAATGTTATAACTTATCCTAAAAAGCTCACTATCATATTTTAGGATATTGATGGGACCAATTACCAATATATCCCGAGTCTCCAATAATTGGAGCAGTGTGTGTTAGGCTAGATTACAGATGCTAGTGAAACTTCCCAATTAAATTAATTATAGCGACACATAAAGTGTTTGCCGCTATATTAACTTTAAAAGTAATATTATTAAATGAATATTTATTCTGATAATATTATTTTTAATGATTGATATTATCAAAATAAAAAATATTATTAGAGTAATAAGTGTTATTTAAAATAATAAGTGTCATCAGAATAATTACAAAAATGTCGTTAATGTATTTTTACAGACAGTATTGATAATTTAATTTTTATTTTGATAATATCAACGTGTACGATCTCTTTTTTCAACGAACCTATAAAAACGAATTTGCTATAACGACGATTTTTTCTATCGCTATAACATACAAAGCCGACGACATAACTATGACGACAGTTCGAATCATCGCTATAATTCAAAAAACTATCGTTATAGCCAATTTGCTGGAGAAGGGGACCGTCAACGTGTGTGTGTGTATATATATATAGTCCTCTTCTCCAAAGTAACCTGAATGAATGAACTAAAATGAACCGAAGTATATGACGGTTTTTAAAATCATTATAGCATAGAAAGTCAGTTATTTATGTTATAGCGACGGAAAAAGCCGTTGTTATAGTCGGTTCGCTCCCTCCAATTCGCTGGAGAGAGCCGGGCAATATATATATAGCAAGGATCAAGTGCATACCCATTATCTTACTCACCCGTGCTTACCCCCTTTTAGGCGATTAGTTTTGGTCATACAACAGTAAATATATACTTTAGCGACGGACAACATATAGCGTCGCTAAAATTACGAACGATTTACGGTTGTATGGCCGAAATAAATCGCCTAAAGAGAGGTGAGTACGGGTGAGTAAGATAAGGGGTATGCACTTGATCCGGGCTATATATATATATACGGTCCGGATCAAGTGCATACCCCTTATCTTACTCACCCGTGCTTACCCCTTTAGGCGACGGTTTTGATCATACAACTGTCGTCTATACTTTTGGCGACGGACAACATATAGCATCGCTAAAAGTATAGACGACGGTTGTATGGCCCGAAATCGTCGCCTAAAATGAGTGAGCACGAAAGTGAAAAGATAAGTGGTATGCATCTTGATCCGGATCGATATATATATATATATATATATATATATATATATATATATATACAACATATAAGATCGCTAAAAAGTATATTTACGGTTGTATGATCGAAATAAATACGCCTAAAGTGAGAGTGGCCTTGAGTGAGTAAGATAAAGGGTATATAATGATCATCGGATCCCATATATATATATATATATATATATATATATATATATATATATATATATATATATATATATATATATATATATATATATATATATATACTAAAAACAATATTTCAAGTAAATTTGCGTATGAAGATGGCATTTGTGGGGTATTTGAGTACTGTGACTAGGACACAACAGTTGAGATTTAATATATTTTTCTTGGTGGTGGATCCCCTAACAAATACATTTCAAATGTCACAAATCAAATCACACAAATATAATTATATTTAAATAAGTTCTCATTGCCTTTGTAGAGCACATACATACGTCTTTTGTAAGTAACTTTGCACTAATGTCATATTTTTAATGCTTTTATCAGGAAAAGAGAATCATATCACATCTAATATAAAGTTATATACTTTTGGCTATACAATTATATACTAAATTTAAATTTTGAGCAATGGTAGGAGTCCACAAAAAAATTCTTAAATCGTAGATATTAAATGTATATTTTATAATAACATTATTTGTTCATCCTTTTATTACATAAGATTTGGTGCTATAATATTAAGAGTTTAAAGTTAATACACTGAAAATATATATGAACAAGATCATAACACGTCATTAAAATAAAAATAATTTTATTTAAGCTTAAATATAAATTATTATCCTAAATTATTAGCCTTTTTTTATTTCGGTTATTGACCTTTTTAATTTTTTCAATCAGATCATTAAACTATTAAAAAATTTCACTTCGATTCAATTTAAATTGTCACGTCATAAATTGATGACGTGACTTAAACGTGTGTCGTTTCAATAGTGATATGTCAAAAAAAAATAATTTTTGAGCACTTCTAGATGAACATGAAAATTAGACATGAGTATATTTAAATTTTACCTATTTGTATTTTAACCTAGCATTGAGGGTCAAAATACAAGTAACTGAAATTAAATTACACTCATATCTAATTTTCATGTCCACGTAGAGTTTTTGATTTTATTCCATTATTATCATTTTAAATAAACAAAAAGATGAAATCTTAATAAAACATGACATATCTATTAAATATACTAAATTGCAGTACATAACACCATTGCATGACATTTGTCATTCCCAAATTGCAACATATGTTCTACCTAATTAATGTGTTCATCCATTACTCCAGTTTTTATATTATCGATACCTAATTATTATATCCTAAAATCACTACTTTTCAATCCCACATTAATATTTTGATTTTATAATCTCATAAATCACTACAAATCTAAACTGTTTTGATAATGTTAACTATTCTAATATTATCATTACTAATTTAATTATTATCTCTTAAAATCACTACTTTTTTAAACCCAAATTAATATTTTGAATTTATAATCCCCTAAATCACTACTAATCTAAACTGTTGTGATAATCTATTAAATATACTAAATTGCAGTATATAACATCATTGCATGACATTTGTAAAAATCCCAAATTTTACGAATAAAGATTTAATTTTCTCGAAATATTTTTTTCAAAATTATGGTGTGGATTTGAGATAATGTTATAGTTGTGGGTAATATTTATAAATTTTGAAAAGTATGCAAGTTGTTGTATAATATTCGATTGGTCGGGGAATATTCTTTTTGTCGGAATATCGTATAGCAATCGATCATTGGTAGACCCCTAACGGAATTATTGTTTGGATTGAGAAAACGATAAAAATATTTTTATGAAAATAACGGCGAAAGTTTTACCGTTAAAACTGTTGAACTACTCGTGTGACGCCCCCAAAATAGGTATACATCACCTATTCTGAGTCGTCAAATACATGGTACTGAATACAAATACAAACTAATTATACAACAGTCGTGTAAAATACGACAAAATATATTCTGTGAGTTTTAATACAAATATTGTCATCTAGATAATATCCACACTCAAAATAAGTCCTCAATACATTTATTAACACACTATTTAAGTGAGGACTACTAATGCTATCCTCCGGGCCACACTCGCCTCCCGACTAGTCCTCTGCTACGTTCTCATTTCACAGAGAACAATGAAAGCAAAAGGGTAAAGCTTAACTAGTCTAGTAAGAAATATTATGACTAAGATAATGCGTAAAAAATTATCGTTAGCCACAAAGAATGTGTTAAGCGATAAAATATAACAAACATCAAGTTTAAGCTGCGGTGAACAAGCAATCCATTAAAAGAGTCAAGTATAGAATAAAATCTACTATCTTTTATGATTTAAAAGATTTTTCATCACTTTTATCATTTGGGACTCGACAATAAATAATCCACATCATCGAATCACCCCGCACTTTCTGACCAAGGATATTCTTTAGTATCACGACCACAATTATCCATACTACGGGCCAATAATATTTGTGTATTCATTAATGGTCATGATCATGCCAACAACTGTCCATCAATGCACTACGGGCCAATGAGGACTTTTACCACATTATTTGTAACATTACGGTCATGATTATACCGAATAATCCCTGGTCATAATTATACCAAGTCCATCTATACACTACAGGCCACAGATGACTTTCAACAGAATATAAACATGAGGATGATGACAATGATATAAGAATTCAATAAAAACAAGTTCAAGAATTATTTTATCCAGGAATCAATAACGTCCAAATTGTCAACATGATACTTCTTTGTGGAGTAAAATTCAAGAACGCTTAGAAGAATATTTCCATGAAAGATACTGGATGAAGCGCAAATATCTAGGATATTCCACTAATTTTATGGAGTATAGAAGTCAAAACTTTAACCAACTGAGTATAATAAAGAATGGAATAACAAAAGAAATCACTAGGCATGCGATAGACCGCATGATATAGGTTATTCAAATGTAATAATAAATAACGGAACCCGGTCATGCATAGGCCTTGAGCGCGGGATATTCCAATGAGAATAATAAATAACGGAATCGAATCGGCCGAAATTACACCCAAGCGATGTTCCAACAAAATATTAAATAACGGAACCAGGTCATGCGTAAACACACAAACAGGATGTTCCAACAGAATAATAAAGAATAGAATAACAGAAGAATTTCACCAAGTATAGGGTAGCCCGCGTATACAGGTTATTCCATCAGAATAATAAAGAATGGAATAACAGAAGAATTTCACCAAGTATAGGGTAGCCCGCGTATATAGGTTATTCCATCAGAATAATAAAGAATGGAATAACAGAAGTTCTCTTCATGGATACAAAAGAAATAATACCCCTTACCTTTAAAAGAAGAGTACTGGATATAGGAGTAGTGAAGTAGCAGAACACTTTTCTTCTTTCTCTCTATAGTTTCTCTCTCTAGAGTTTCAATTGAATTAAATAAGAAATAATGAAGGAATGGGCTTCTATTTATAGAAGAATGGACTGAATAGTAACTAATTCATGAACGGTCCAGATTGATTTACTTTTAAACGGACGGTCTAGATTTAAAACAAAATCTTTTAAATAAAATATAATATATATTACTCCCTCCGTCCCAGGATAAAAATCCTTATTACTATTTTGGGTTGTCCCATGTTAAATGTCCACTTTCTTTTAATAACCAAATTTTTATACATTTTTTCGTATTATGCCTGTAGCATTAAATATCTCATACTTTTCTTATTCTAATTCTCTCTCCATATTTAATGACATTATTATGAATAATTTTGTCATTTTATTTCTCTTCTTAATATGCGTGAAAAGTCCACCAGGACTTTTATCGTGGGACGGAGGGAGTATATATATATATATATATAAGTTCACGGGTTATCAACCCCGTGAACCACCGTCCCTTCCCCTTTATCATGCTTTTCATATATAAACATATATAATACATATATATTATAATAAAAAATAGTAATCCCGTGTCCCCCCCCCCCTTTCCCAGATAATCCCACCCATATTCAATATATATATATATATATATATATAACACAAAATTGAGATAACTTCTCCCAATTATTTTGAAAATGGTAAATGGGGGGTCCATAAAATACGCCAAAATTTACATCCAAACTTCATAAAAATCTTACCAATATTTTTAACAGCATTTATCTCTTTTATTATAATTCACAATATTAATCGACCAGGTCGTTCCCAGGACAAAGGGGGCTTTTCAATAAGGATTTCTCCCTATTGGCGCGCAATTAAGTGACCAAACCTCTCCTTGACAGAACTTCTAGACATCGTTAATATTACAAAAAAAAATATTAATAACTTTGTCGTCTCAATTATTGATTTAATAATATATAAAATATTGACAATAATGTTAGAGTTTATGCCCTAGAGGCCAATTATTTGATATAATTTCTTATCATTTTGATATTATATTTGATTGAATAAATAAATGATTTTATTATGATTTTATTTATTTGCGTAATATAATTGTTAAACATAATAAAATTCCTTAGAATAGTGATACAAATTATATAGTTTCAAGTATGTGACTTGAACATGAGATTATAATTACAATTAGTATCATTGTTCTTAAATGTCCTTAATCGAGTATCATTGTTGATGGGACAACAATGATGCATTGAGACTAGTATGTGGATCGATTAGATGACCAAATCTCATTGGTCATAAATATATGAGATATTAAGTCGATGCATAGGTACATGTTGAGAGCGATGTCTTTGGGCGGACCCACTATGAGAATTCTATATGGAGCATTATGCGAAGTGTCATTAGCAATTCTCATAGTGACAATGATGTAATGGTCCTCCGACCTGAAATCGCTATATTACTACATGAGAATTTATGTACTTTGATATCATCAAATGTCACCTTTAATAGGGTGGACTATAAAGGTGATTATTGGGTTCATCATGAATCGTGTGAGAAATATGAGTGATCTAGATGGAATTTAACCATCCTATATATTATGGGTGATATCCATAGGCCTCTTGATTGAGTAGGACTATGAAATACATAGCCATGCTCAAATAGTGATTTGTTTCATATAGTACACTCATTGATCAAGAAAACTTCAGATTAAATTATGAAGAGTATGACACATTTCATGACTCGAGTTTAATCTAGGATATTAAGGTTAAAAGGATTAAATTACATTGAAACATTGGTCACGAAAAAGGTTGCATCAAATCATCGATCTTATTATTACTTGGGTAGTAGTGATGCATTACTAGATGCCGCTCACTGTTTATAATTTTATAATATGATTTTAAAATTATTGCCAACGTAATAATAACCTATAGGGTCACACACATAGAACGTAATTTAAAAGGGAATTAGTTTAAATTTTAAGGATTTAAATATATTATATGATTAATAGTATTTAAATCACGAATTTAAATTAAAAGGATAATTTGTATATATGTATATTAATTAAGTAAGACTTAATTAAGAGATATATATATATATATATATAATATTTGGATTTTATAAAATTAGGTTTTGATTAATACCTTTTAACTACTATATATATGATATATAGCGACCCGATTAAAATAATAATCAAAAAACAAAAACCTAATAGCTCTTAGAGAGAGACCAGAAAAGCAGTTTCAAAAATCCTCATCCTTGGTGACTAGTCTGCGATTCCTTCTTCTCGCAGATTGTAGGATGATTAGTGTGGAGTGTTAGTGTGGATCTGTAGTAGAGGCAGATTCGTTTGAAAGGCGTTGGAGATTCGACTGCATCGTTTAATCGTTTTCTTAATCGGTATAATTTCTAACCACTGAATTAACTGTTTTTCGCATGGATCCTGTTTAAGGTTTCGAATTTGGTTTAAATTCTTCTATTTCCGTTGTGCGCTTCTGTGTCGAAACCCTATAGTGGTATCAGAGCTACTTGCGAAAAGATTAATTCAGATTACGTGTTTTAATTATATTCGATATATATGATATATGATGATGCATGTTTACCGATATGAAATTGAATATATGATATTACATTGTATGTGTTTTACGGTAATATATATGATGATAATCTTGTTAATCGTATCTTTAATCGGTTGGAATAACAATATAAGCATTCTAATCGAATTAGAAGCATGAAGAATCATTTTAATATGATTAATCGAAACTTGACATATATGATAAATTACAGGTGTCTTTGTTATTCGTTTTAATATGATTAAATCGGCCCGGACATATATGATTTGTTATTATGGGTGTTTTGGTGGATTAAAATGTATGATTACGAAACTATTTTCGAGATTCATATGGAAAAATTCTGCGGGACCACTTGCTTGAAGAGCCCCTTGGACCCCCGTAAATAGCCTTGCGATGGTTGTGTCCCCTATATGTTATATATAGTTTCCTTTAATTATATATAAATTATTATGTGCTTATTGTGATATGCATGGTGCACAGTTATGGCCTTTTGACCCATAGGTTAGTGGGTTTGGTTTTGAAATACGGCTTGCATGTCGTGCCTTTCTATAAATTCTAATGTAATATTCTCTTCTCATCTAAATCCCCTCGAATGTAACTCGAGGTTTCTTTATGTCATGTAATAATCTATAATTGATGAAGATGTCAAGATGGAGAACACAATGAAAAGATGATGATGATGGAGAGGAGGCACATGCTTGAGGAAGATCCAATGAAGCTATTTATCTTAAGATCTTTTACCACCTTAGATTGACCTTCAATCTTTCATTAGCTTGAAAAGATTGACAGTGGATTGGGCCATAACTGTGACACATTTAATTTTGCACTTTATTTATGCTTGTATGCGATATGATATGATAAATTATGTGCATGCTTAATAAGATTAAAATTGGTGAGATCTAAATTAATTAATAAAATCCCTCATTAAATTATTAAGTCTAAATCAGATGCCTTCCAATGAATAACACTCATCAAGACCTTGATCAATAGATGTAGGTTTGCCAAAGCAAAGTACCCTATTTATCTAGGTAAGATGCGATAGGATAATTGTGATATCAAAACTGTTAAAATCATTGGGCTGACTTAACTAAGTTATCTCAATAGGATTGTGGACTTAGAGGCATAGAGTTTGGTAGGTACCATTAGATGGACTAGAAACAATTGTTGTTTACCAAACTATCCAGGAGTTATATATGATATAATTGACAAAGGGTTGTCTACCTAAATAATTGTGTTTTAAGAGATTAGCCAAAGCTAGCTTAAGGCATAATGAAATATGGATCTTGGCTCACTAGAAAGATTTAATAGAAAATGCTTTCTGAATTAATAGTGAGGGCTATTAATTTGAATAAAATAGTGGGATGTATATTTTGAATGTACTATTATCAATTATATAATATCAACTCTGCAATTTGACTTATTATTTTTTCACTTATAAATTGTAGATATCAAATGGCAAACAACAACAACACAAATAGTCTTTCATTACGATCAGTCCATGAAAAGGACAAGCTGAGTGGAATTAATTTCCTTGACTGGCATAGGAACTTGAGGATTGTCCTCAAACAAGAAGCGTAAGCTATATGTCCTTGATGGGCCCATTCTGCGGCACCGGTGTCGTTTGCACCACGTCGGAGCATAATGCTTACAAGAAGCATCAAGATGATGCTCTGGGCGTGAGTTGTGTCATCTTGCTAACCATGAGCATGACGCCGAGCTTCAGAAGCAACATGAGTTGATGGATGCTTATGAGATGATCGAGCATCTCGAAGAAATTGTTTGAAGGCATGCTCGACGGGAGAGGTATGATACAAGCAAGGCGTTGTATCAACGCAAAATGGGTGAGCGTGATCCAGTTGGTTCACATGTCTTTGAAAATGATTGGGTATATTGAGTACCTTGATAGGTTGGGTTTTCCAATCACTCAGGAAGCCCAAACCGAACCTTATTTTGTAATCTTTGAACAACGACTACTCTCAATTTGTTATGAACTATCTTATGAATGAAATTGAGAAACCCCTTCTTGAGTTGTTGAGCATGTTAAGAACTGCAGAGAACAACATGAAAAAAGCGAGGACCCGCTCCCATAATGATGGTGCAAAGGGGAATGCTAAGGGAAATTGGAAAGGCAAGAAGAAGATAGGATCTAAATCTTTTGCCAAACCCAATTCCAAAACCAAGCGAGCTTTAAAACCTAAAGGTGGGGTGGCTAAAGAAGGTGAATGTCATACATGGAAAACACAGACACCGGAAAAGGCTGTCATGCTTATCTGGAAGAAGTGAAGAAAAAAAGAAAGGAAATGCGACTTACGATTCGGTATATATGTTATAGAAGTCAACTTGTCTACTTCTACATCATGGGTATTGGATATTGGATGTAGTTCTCACATTTGTGTTAATGTGCGGGGACTCAAGAAGGAGTAGGACTTTAAGCAAAAGGAGAGGTTGACCTCCACGAGTTGGGAATAGAGCAAAAGTTGTTGCCTTTGGCCGTAGGAACTTATCATTTATCTTTGCCCACTGGGCTAGTTTTAGAATTAGAAGATTGTTATTTTGTGCTGCTTATAAGCAAAAACATTATTTACATTTCTTGTTTGGACAAGAAAGGTTTTCATTTATAATAAAGAACAATCGTTGTTTGTTTTACTTAAATGATATTTGTTATGGTGTTGCACAATTGTTTAACGGTCTCTATATTCTTGATTTAGAAATGCCTATCTATAACATAAATACAAAATGATTTAAATCAAATGATTCAAATCAGACATATCTCTACAACATTTGTCGTTTAGGCCATATAAATGAGAAGCATATCCAAACTCCATAAAGATGGGTTCTTGGATTCATTTGATTTTGAATCATATGAGAAATGCGAGTCTTGTTTATTAGGCAAGATAACTAAAGCCCTTTCCTTTGGACACGATGAAGCAGACTAGCGATATATTGGGACTTATACATAGTGATGTATGTGGACCCATGAGTTAGATTAGCAAGAGGTAGATTTTATTACTTCATTACATTTCTTGTGACTTTAATAGATATGGATATGTGTATCTTATGAGACACAAATCCGAATCCTTTGAAAAGTTCAAGAATTCAAGAATGAAGTTCAAAACCAATTTGGCAAAAGCATAAAAGCCCTTGATCCGTCGAGGAGGTGAATACTTAAGCCAAGACTTTGATGACCTTCTAAAGGAGTGTGGTATTATATCACACTCACTCACTCCACGGAATACCACAATGGAATGGTGTATATCGAGAGGAGGAATCGAACCTTGTTGGACATGATACGATCGATGATGATGAGTCATGCGAGATCTTCCAATAAGCTTACGGGGTCATGCCACAGAGGCAATTGTGCATTCACATAACAGTGTTCCTACAAAGGCGGTTTAGAAGAAACCATTTGAGATGTGGATGGGAAAGCGTCCTAGTATGTCGATTCATGAAGATTTGGGGTTGCGGCGTTAAGTAAAATGTGCGGATTACGACAAGCTTGGACCCAAATCGACAAATGTAATTTTGTGGGATACCCAAAGGAAACAAAAGGGTATTATTTCTATAAACCTTACGAGAACAAAGTGGTTGTTGCTCGAATTGGTATTTTTCTAGAAGAGAATTTGTCTCTAAAGGAAGCGATGGGAGGAAAGTAGAACTCGAAGAAATTCGAGAACCACAAAATATCATTGAACTGAGTTGGAGCGTGAGTAGGAACCACAAGAAATTGTGGAAAGTGAACTGCTCAAATTACACAAGTCATTCGTGAATCTGGTAGGACACGCCAAGAGCCTGAGAGATATTATGGATATCTTGTGACTCAAAACGGCGATGTGATGCTCATAGATCAAGATGAGCTTACTTCTTACCAAGAAGCTATGAATGGACTAGATTCTGAGAAATGGCTTGAAGCCATGAAATGCGAGATGGACTCCATGTATACTAACCAAGTATGGACTCTGGTTGATCCACCCGGAAGAAATAAAACCAATCGGTGCAAGTGGGTTTTCAAGAAGAAAAGCGAAGCATGGATGGTAATGTACAAACCTATAAAGGTCGATTTGGTAGCAAAAGGTTTCAAACAAATTCAAGGTGTTGACTATGATGAAACCTTCTCTCCAGTGTCAATGGTTAAATCCATCAGGATCTTACTTGCTATTGCATCTTTTTATGATTATGAAATCTGCCAGATGGATGTCAAAACTGCTTTCCTTAATGGAAATCTCCTTTAGGATGTGTATATGACACAACTTTGAGGTTTTGTCACTCAAAGGATCTTTGGAAAGGTATATAAGCTACAACGATCCATTTATGGATTGAAGCAAGCCTCTCGGAGTTGGAATCTTGATTTGATGAAGCGATCGAAAGAATTTGGCTTTATTAAAAATGAAGATGAACCTTGTGTATATAAGAAGGTTAGTGGGAGTCACATTGTATTCCTAGTATTATATGTTGATGATATATTAATTATTAGGAATGACATTCCTTCCTTCAATTTTGTAAAAAACATGGTTAGGAAAATGTTTCTCCATGAAAGATTTGGGCGATCTTTTTACATTTTAGGTATCAAGATCTATAGAGATAGATCGAGAAAAATGCTCGACCTAAGTCAAAGTACATATATTGATAAAGTGTTGAAGCAGTTCGACATCATGCAAGAGGCAAAAGAGGAAACTTACCCGTGACTCATGGTGTAAAGATCTCTAAGGCCCAATGTCCTAAATCACAAGATGATGAGGAGCGTATGAGAAAGATCCCTTATGCTTCGGTAATTGGATCTATCATGTATGCAATGATATGTACTCGTCCGGATGTCTCGTATGCTTTGAGCATGACGAGCAAATACCAGTCGAATCCAGGTGAAGGTTACTGGACAGTAGTCAAGAATATCCTCAAGTACCTGAAAAGAACTAAGGATTTATTCTTGGTATATGGAGGTGAAGAAGAACTGGCAGTAAAGGGTTACACAGATGCCAGTTTCCAGATTGACAATGATGATTATAAGTCTCAGTCAGGTCTTGTGTTTTGCCTTAATGGTGGTGCTGTTAGCTGGAAAAGTTCGAAGCAAGAGACAGTACCTGATTCTACAATAGAGGCTGAGTATATTGCTGCTTCTAGTGCAGCCAAGGAGGCTGTATGGATTAAAAAGTTCATCACTGAACTTGGTGTTGTTCCAACCATTGTTGATCCGGTTGCTCTATACTGTGATAATAATGGAGCCATTGCACAGGCTAAGGAACCCAGATCTCACCAACGATCCAAGCATATACTTAGGCGGTACCATCTCATCCGTGAAATCATTGATAGAGGAGATGTATATATAGGAAGAGTGCCAACATATGATAATATTGCGAGATCCACGGACCAAGGCTTTGTCGCGTTGAAGCCCGACGGCGGTCACACTAGTTCCATGGGTATTAGATACATGAGTGATTGGCTCTAGTGCAAGTGGGAGGCTGTTAGAGTTTATGCCTAGAGGCCAATTATTTGATATAATTGCTTAACGTTTTGATATTATATTTGATTGAATAAATAAATGATTTTATTATGGTTTTATTTATTACGTAATATAATTGTTAAACATAATAAAATTCCTTAGAATAGTGATACAAATTATATAGTTTCAAGTATGTGACTTGAACATGAGATTATAATTACAATTAGTATCATTGTTCTTAAATGTTCTAGTCGAGTATCATTGTTGATGGGACAACAATGATGCATTGAAGACTAGTATGTGGATTAATAGATGACCAAATCTCATTGGTCATAAATATATGAGATATTAAGTCGATGCATAGGTACATGTTGAATAACGATGTACTAGGCGGACCCACCATGAGAATTCTATATGGAGCATTATGCGAGAAGTGTCATAAGCAATTCTCATAGTAACAATGATGTAATGGTCCTCCAGGCACAGAAATCGTTATATTACTACCGAGAATTTATGTACTTTGATATCATCAAATGTCACCTTTAATAGGGTGGACTATAAAGGTGATTATTGGGTTCATCATGAATCGTGTGAGAAATATGAGTGATCTAGATGGAATTTAACCATCCTATATATTATGGGTGATATCCATAGGCCTCTTGATTAAGTAGGACTATGAAATGCATGGCCATGCTCAAATAGTGATTTGTTTCATATAGTCTACTCATTGATCAAGAAAACTTCAGTTAAATTATGAAGAGTATGACACATTCCATGACTCGAGTTTAATCTAGGATATTAAGGTTAAAAGGATTAAATTACATTGAAACATTGGTCATGAAAAAGGTTGCATCGAATCATCGATCTTATTATTACTTGGGTAGCAGTGATGCATTACTAGATGTCGCTCACTGTTTATAATTTTATAATATGATTTTAAAATTATTGTCAACATAATAATAACCTATAGGGTCACACACATAGAACGTAATTTAAAAGGGAATTAGTTTAAATTTTAAGGATTTAAATATATTAATATGATTAATAGTATTTAAATCACGAATTTAAATTAAAAGGATAATTTGTATATATGTATATTAATTAAGTAAGACTTAATTAAGAGATATATATATAAATTTGGATTTTATAAAATTAGGTTTTGATTAATACCTTTTAACTACTATATATATGATACATAGCAGCCAGTTAAAATAATAATCAAAAAACAAAAACCTAGCCACTCTTAGAGAGACTAGAAAAAGCAGATTTGAAAATCCTCATCCTTGGTGGCTAATCTGCGATTCCTTCTTCTGCAGATCGTAGGACCATTAATTGGAGGCGGTTGTGTGAATCTGCGTAGAGAGCAGCAGTTAGTTCGAAAGCGTTGGAGATTCGACGCATCGTTTAATCGCTTTCTTAATCGATATAATTTCTAACCATTGAATTAAGCTTGTTTTTCGCATGGATCTGTTTTGGGGTTTGAATTTGGTTTAAATTCTTCTATTTATGTAAACCCGTGTCGAAACTCTACAAATAATTGAATCAAATAACGTGAGATACTATGCACGACAATTCTTTGTAGCAATAATTGAAAAAAAGCGGGTGACTTCTCACGTAAGCATCAATAATTAATCTGAGTGTGCTCTTGTACGACCAGAGCGTATTCTTTATTTAACAAGCGGGTGTTTCAGCAGTTAACGGTAAAACTTTCGTAGTTATTTTTATAAAAAGATATTTTTTATGCGTTTTCTCAATCCGACAATAATTTTGTTGTGGGGTCCACTAATGATTGTCTTGTCGTGCGAATATTTTTCTTCATTAAAAGCGAATATTCCCTAATTAATCGAATATAATATAAAAACTTGCGTGCTTTGTAAAATTTATAAATATTACCCACAACTATAACATTATTTCAAATTCACACCTTAATATAAAAAAATGATATTTATAAAATAATTCATCTTTATTCATAAAAGTTAGGGTCTTACAACTCGGTAGTAAAAATATAGTAATACGCGTGGTTGCATAGTAGCACACGGTATTGATTATTGATGCTTACGTGAGAAGTCACTCAGTTTTGTTCAATTATTGGCATAGTAATTATTACATAGTATCTCACGTTATTTGATTCAATTATTGTCGATATTTTAAATATTATTAAATCAATAATTGAGATGATATAGTTATTAATATTATTATGACAATGTCTAGAAGTTCTGTCAAGGAGAGGTTTGGTCACCTAATTGCGCGCCAATAGGGAGAAATCTTTATTGGAAAGCCCCCTCTTTCCTGGGAACAAGCTGGTTGTTAATATTGTGAGTCATAATAATATTAATAAATGTTGTTAAAAATATTGAGGTGATTTTTATGAGGTATTTGTTGTATTTTTGGACCCCCCCCCATTTATCCATTTTAAAAATAATCGGTAGAAAATTTTTTAGTATTTTAGTGGGGCCCACATATGGGGGCCACATGTGGGGCCCACGTGTGACTTTGAAAATCTAATCATTTGGGGGGACTCACGGGAAAGTTTATATATATATATATATATAAATTTTGTTTTATTATTATTATAAATGTAATAAAATAGAAAACTTTTTATATAAATATAAATACTTTTATATAAAAGCAGAATACTTTTTATAAAGTTTTGTTTTGTTTGATTATAAATAGAATATATTATATTTTATTATGCATAGTGTTTGCATAGTGCCTGCATAGTGTTTACATAGTAAATTTTTTTATATATAAAACAGAATACTTTTATAAAGTTATTTGTTTTATTAGATTTTAAATAAAATATATATATATTATAAATTTTGTTTTATTATATAATTATAAATATAATATATTATATTTTATTGCATAGTATCCTTTCCATTCTCCTATAAATAGGATGCTTAGTTAGAATTGAAAAACACACCAGAAATTCAGAGAGTTCTTCTATAATCTTGAGCGTATTTCTTTAGAGTTTAAGAAAGCTTTGAGTGTAGAAAATAGTGCAAGTTTTCTTTAAGTATATCCCCGCCCTACCGTCAGAATACTTTTCTTTTTAAAGGTAAGGGGTATTATTCTTTCGTATTCATTCCTTATTAAAATGTGAAAATAATCTGTCTACGTGGATTACCGCATGGCGGACAAAAATTCATTTGCGGTTTTATATATTCTATTATACTCAGTTGGTTAAAGTTTTGGCTTCTATACTCCATGAATTTAGTGGAATATCATTGATATTTGCACTTCATCCAGTATCTTTTCATGGAAATATTCTTCTTAGCATTCTTGAATTTTACTCCTGGCGCATATCATGTTGACAATTTGGGCGTTATTGATTTGGGATAAATTAAATTATAAATCCTTTAAAATTTATCCTTGAACTTGTTTTATTGAATTCTTATATCATTGTCATCATCCTCATGCTTATATTATGTTGAAAGTCATCGTGGCACATGTGTGCATAGATGGACTTGGTATGATTATGACCGAGGATTATTCGGTTGTAATCATGGTAGTAATGTTACAAATGGTGTGGAAAAAGTCCTCATTGGCCCGTAGTGGATTGATGGACAATTTTTGGTATGATTATGACTATGGATTCTCTTCGGCCAAGGGTGAAAAGATGAATTATTTTATGGCATGATCAGAACCGTTGATGAAAACACGATTATCTTTGGCTCGTAGTGCATGGATAATTCGTGGTCGTGATACTAAAGAATATCCTTGGCCTGTAGTGCAGTGATGATTTAATGATGTAGATTATTTATTAAGCTGAGTCTCAGCGATAAAATTTATGATAAAAAAATTTTAAATCATAAAAGATAGTAGGTTTTATGCTCTACTTGACTTTTCTAATGGATTGCTTATTCCGCTGCAGTTGTTGATCTAAAACTTGTTGTCTATTATATTCTATCGGTTGTTATCTTGTTGAAGGCTAAGGATAATCTATTACGCATTATCTTAGTCATAATATTTCTTCTTGGGCTAGTTGAGCTCACCCTTTCTTTCAATGTTCTCTTGAAATGAGAATATAAATTTGGGACTAGTCGGGGAATGGATTGACGGTCGGATGGTTGCATTAGTAGTCCTCACTATTACATGAAATAGTGTGATAATAAATGTATTGGGGACTTATTTTGAGTTTGAATACTGTCTAGAAGACAATATTTATATTAAAACTCACAGCTCATGTTGTATATTTAAGTTAGTATTTGTATTCTGTACCATGTATTTGGCGACTCAGAATAGGTGATGTACACCTATTTTGGGGGCGTCATAGTTGGTATCAAAGCTTAGGGATATGATCCATGGCTGAGATGTGAGACAAGAACTAGGAGGGGAGAGACGGGGAATTCCTTCACTAGTATAACCTACCTAAGTTTATTTGGTATTTAATTGGTCGGTCAGAGTATTGGGATAATATGTGATATGATAACTAACCCTTGTTTTGTGGCAGTGTTTGAAAATGGCAGCTGAAAATGTTAACAATGGAGTGAATGAGACCGTTGAGATACCTTTAATCACTAACCAGGTTAATGTGATGTCAGACGAAGAAGAAATTAGAGATATCTACGTGGTGAGTGAAGAACTAATAGTTGCACCCGAGCTAGTTGCAGAGGTAGCAGCTGAGAGCGAGGAAGAAGATGAAGAAGAGGAACCTGAGGAGAATTTATTAGAAGAATTTTATGATCGAAATTTAGAATTAGAAAATCGTATTCATGAGTTAGAAGAGCAAGCTGAAGAATGGCAGGCGATCATGGAGCAAAGAGATGTAACAATTCAAAATTGTGTTACCCGATGTGCTATGCTTGAACAGAAGCACTCTTTGGCAGAGTATAAGATATTAGAGCTGGAATCTGAGAATGTTATAATCAAAGTTCTGATGCAAGAAGAAACAACTGAACGAAGGAGAATAGATGATGCATGGGTAAAAGCCGCATGACGCGTAGATATTATAGAAAAAGACGTCCGATCCAATAAGGCCAAAATAGATGAAATGGATTTTACTTTTTTGGACAACAATTGGGAGAATACAACATCGAATTGGGAATTACCCTGTGCAGAGCGATCAATCCCAATTCGATATGGATTGGAGAGTAATGATTCGAATCATGGATCAGGAATGTGACAAAGCAATTAAGGGTGGAATGTACTCTATAGCAAAGTCAAATCCAGTAGTTTAAGTGAGAGCGTTTATTGAGAAACTCGAACGAAGATATTATGGGTAAGTTAATTATAAACTCTTGCGAAGTCTATACCTTATTCGATACCAGTTCTACCCACTCTTGTATTTCACCTAGTTATGTTCAAAGTTTGAACTTGGCTCTTGAGAAATTAGACTTTTACTTATCTATTGAAACTCCGTTGGGAGAAACCTTCATTACCTCCACTATTTATAAATCTTGTTTGATTTAAATCGACACTTTCACATTACCTATCTATCTTATCTCTTTGAAAATACTTGCCTTTGACGTAATTTTAGAAATCGACTGGTTAACTACTCATCGTGCTAAAATTGATTATTTTCATAAGGTTGTTAGCTTTTACATTCCTAACCAACCTGTTATACGAATTCAAGCAACCAAACCACTAAAGTCAATCACTGTTATATCAAGCCATAAGTAAAGAGCCCCCGAGCCTTTATCCGGTGACTTCCTTATATGGAATGCACCGAAGCCAGACTTTCCGTAGGAGACGTCGTGAATAACGGTGGCAAGTTGATAGGTATCAATATGATGTGTTATCCAAGTCTTGGATGAGGGTCACAGTTTTGAATGATATTTCTATTGTTAATAAATTTCCTGGCGTATTCTTGAAGACTTAGCCTACCCCTAGAACGTGAAATCGAATTTTGTATTGACCCCAATACAAAACCCCATTTCTAAAACCCTTAAATATTTCTTCAACTAAAATAAACGTATTATTCGCCAAAGACGTTGGCTCGAGCTGTTGAAAGATTACGATAATACCATTCAATACCATCGTGGAAAAGCGAACGTAGTAGCTGACGTGTTGAGTAGAAGATCGTATGCATTTACAAGTGCAAATATATACGAACCTACGTGAAGATAACGAATATATGTTTAGAACCAACTTTAGTCGATAATGTTAAAGCTTCTAAAGCTACAGACCCGGAGCTGATGAATACGAAGAAGAAGGTTCAAGAGGGCGTTATTTTAAAAGCAAGAGTTGCTGAAGAGAGGAAATCTCAACCCTCGATTTAATTGGCCCATTTGAAATCCTCAATTGAGTAGGAACTGTGGCTTATAGACTCGTTTTACCGCCAAATATGTCGCGTGTTCATAACGTTTTTAACGTATCGATGTTACGTAAATATGTAGACAACCCGAACCACATTATTAATTTAAGAACCGGACGAGATAGCAGATAATTTAACGTATGAAGATGTACCTGTTAAAATCTTGAAATATATTTTACGCTCAAAGGTTATACCTCAAAAGTTAGAATCTGGCGAAGTGTCCTCATTTGTTCGGCATACCAGGTATGTACGTAAATTTCGAGGGCGAAATTTCATAAGGAGGGGAGATTGTAAAATCCCAAATTTTACGAATAAAGATTTAATTTTCTCGAAATATTTTTTTCAAAATTATGGTGTAGATTTAAAATAATGTTATAGTTGTGGGTAATATTTATAAAATTTGAAAAGTATGCAAGTTGTTGTATAATATTCGGTTGGTTAGGGAATATATCTTTTGTAATGATATCAATCATTGGTCATTAGTGACCCCATAACTAAATTATTGTCGGATTGAAAAAACGACAAAAATATTTTATGAAAATAACAGCGAAAGTTTTACCATTAAAAAACAGTTGAACTACTCGGTAGTAAAAGTACGATGTCTGGCGTGGTTGCATAGTAGCACGGTATTGATTATTGATCTTCGTGAGAAGTCACTCGGTTTTGTTCAATTATTACTACGATAATTATTGCATAGTATCTCACGTTATTTGATTCAATTATTGTCGATATTTTATATATTATTAAATCAATAATTGAGATGATGAAGTTATTAATATTATTATTTGCAATATTGACAATGTCTAGAAGTTCTGTCAATGAGAGGTTTGGTCACCTAATTGCGCGCCAATAGGGAGAAATCCTTATTGGAAATCCCCCTCTTTCCTGGAAACAAGTTGGTTGTTAATATTGTGAGTTATAATAATATTAATAAATGTTGTTAAAAATATTGAGGTAATTTTTATGAGTTATTTGTTGTATTTTTGGACCCCCCCCATTTATCCATTTTCAAAATAATCGGTAGAAAAGTTTTTAGTATTTTAGTGGGGCCCACATTTGGGGCCTACGTGTGACTTTGGAAATCTAATCATTTGGGGGGAGTCACGGGAAAGTTTATATATATATATATATATATAAATTTTGTTTTATTATTATTATAAATGTAATAAAACAGAAATTTTTTTATATAAAACAGAATATTTTTTATAAAGTTTTGTTTTATTTGATTATAAATAGAATATATTATATTTTATTATGCATAGTATTTGCATAGTGTCTACATAGTGTTTACATAGTAAATTTTTTTATATATAAAAATAATACTTTTATAAAGTTATTTGTTTTATTAGATTTTAAATAATATATATATATATATTATAAATTTTGTTTTATTATATATATATATATATTATATTTTTATTTTATTGCATAATATCCTTTCCATTCTCCTATAAATAGGATGCTTAGTTAGAATTGAAAAACACACGGAAATTCGGAGAGTTCTTCTTATAATCTTGAGCATATTTCTTTAGAGTTTAAGAAAGCTTTGAGTGTAGAAAATAGTGCAATTTTTTTTCAAGTATATCCCCACCCTACTGGTGAATACTTTTCTTTTTTTATTCTTCCAGATAAAGGTAGGGAGTTATTATTCTTTCATTTCATTCCTTATTATATTGTGGAAATAATGCATCTCGTGGATTCTTTGCATGGCGGGAAAAAAATCCATTTGCGGTTTCATATATTCTATTATACTCAGTTGGTTAAAGTTTTGGCTTCTATACTCCATGAAATTAGTGGAATATCCTTGATATTTGCGCTTCATCCAGTATCTTTTCATGGAAATATTCTTATGAGCATTCTTGAATTTTACTCCACAAAGCGATGATCGTGTTGACAATTTGCGTTATTGATTTGGATAAATTAAATTATAAATCTTTAAAATTTATCCTTGAACTTGTTTTATTGAATTCTTATATCATTGTCATCATCCTTGCTTATATTATGTTGAAAGTCATATGTGGCTCATGTAGTGCATAGATGGACTTGGTATGATTATGACCGAGGATTATTCGGTATAATCATGACCGTAATATTATAAATGATGTGGAAAAAGTCCTCATTGGCCCGTAGTACATTGATGGACAGTTTTTGGTATGATTATGGCTATGGATTCTCTTCGGCCAAGGGTGTAAAGATGAATTGTTTTATGGCATGATTAGAATCGTTGATGAAAACACGATTATCTTTGGCCCGTAGTGCATGGATAATTCGTGGTCGTGATACTAAAGAATATCTTTGGCCTGTAGTGCAGGGATGATTTAATGATGTAGATTATTTATTAAGCTGAGTCTCAGCGATAAAATATATGATAATTTTTTTTTAAAATCATAGAAGATACTAGATTTTATGCTCTACTTGACTCTTTTAATAGATTGCTTATTCCGCTGCAGTTGTTGATCTAAAACTTGTTGTCTATTATATTCTATCGGTTGTTATCTTTGTTGAAGGCTAAGGATAATTTATTACGCATTATCTTAGTCATAATATTTCTTCTTAGGCTAGTTGAGCTCACCCTTTCTTTCAATGTTCTCTTGAAAATGAGAATATATTTGGGACTAGTCGGGGAATGGATTGACGGTCCGGATGGTTGCATTAGTAGTCCTCACTATTCGTGAAATAGTGTGATAATAAATTTATTGAGGACTTATTTTGAGTTTGAATCTTTGTCTGAAGACAATATTTGTATTAAAACTCATAGCTCATCATTAGATATTTAAGTTTGTATTTGTATTCTGTACCATATATTTGGCGACTCGAAATAGGTGATGTATACCTATTTTGGGGGCGTCACAACATTTGTCATTCCCAAAATGCAACACATTTCCTACCTAATTAATGTGCTCATACATTACTCCAGTTTTTATATTATCGCTACTTAATTATTATCACCTAAAATCACTACTTTTTAATCCCATATTAATATTTTGATTTTATAATCTCATAAATCACTACAAATCTAAATTTTTCTGATAATGTTAACTGTTCTAATATTATCATTACTAATTTAATTATTATCTCTTAAAATCACTTCTTTTTTAATCCCAAATTAATATTTTGAATTTATAATCCCCTAAATCACTACAAATCTAAACTATTTTGGTAATGTCAACTGTTCTGATATTGTCCTTTCTAATTTAATTATTATCTCCTAAAATCACTACTTTGTGATATTATCATTACTGAGCTATTATCATTACTCTCCTTTATTCAACCTAATTTTTCCCCTATAAATACAACATAATATTATACCATTTATAATTATATTACAACATAATATTATCTGATTTAAAACATTTAAAACAAAATTAAAGTAACAAATAATATCAATCATAATTTACTATGTTGATTTTATAATCCCAAAAAATCCACTACTTTTCTAAACATAATTATTATATCTTAAAATCACTATTTTCTAATATTATACCATACATTATATCATACATGTATGGTATAATATTATAATACTACGTATATAACAAAATCACCACCTATATAAAGCATATTGAATATTATCATTACTAATTAAATTATATTACAACATAATATTATACCATTTATAATTATATTACAACATAATATAATACAGTTTAAAACATTTAAAACAAAATTAAAATAACAAATAATATCTATCATAACTTACTATGTTGATTTTATAATCCCCTAAATCACTACATTTTCAATCTAAACGGTTTCTATATTATCGTTACTTAATTATTATCTATGAAATCTATTAAATATACTAAATTGTAGTACATAACACCATTGCATGACATTTGTCATTCCCAAATTGCAACACCTGTCCTACCTAATTTATGTGCTCATACATTACTCTAGTTTTTATATTATCGCTACTTAATTATTATCTCTTAAAATCACTACTTTTTAATCCCACATTAATATTTCAATTTTATAATCTCATAAATCACTGCAAATCTAAATTATTCTGATAATGTTAATTGTTCTAATATTATCATTGTAAGATCCCGAATTTTGTGGATAAAGATTAATTTTCTCAAAATATTTTTTTATGGCGTGGATTTGATATAATGTTATAGTTGTGGGTAGTATTTATAAATTTTGCAAAGTATGAAAGTTGTCATAAAATATTCGATTGGTCGGGGAATATTCATTTTAACAGGGAATATTCGTATGACGGCACAATCATTGGTGGACCCCACAACGGAATTATTGTCGGAATGAGAAAATGACATAAATATCTTTTGTAAAAGTAACGACGGAAGTTTTACCGTTAACTATTGAAATACTCGGTGGTAAAAGTATAGTAATACGCGTGGTTGCATAGTAGCACACGATATTGATTATTGATGATTACGTGAGAAGTCACTCAGTTTTGTTCAATTATTACTACAATAATTGTTGCATAATATCTCATGTCATTTGATTCAATTATTTCCAATATTTTATATATTATTAAATCATTAATTGAGATGATACATTTATTCATATTATTATTTGCAATATTGACGATGTCTAGAAAGTTCTGTCGAGGAGAGGTTTGGTCACCTAATTGCGCGCCAATATGGAGAAATCTTTATTGAAAAGCCTCATCTTTCTTGGGAATGATCTGGTTGTTAATATTACGAGTTATAATAAGGGAATTGTTAAATCCACAACAGAAAATGTTATTTCCTCAACAAAAGTGTCGATGTATATGTATAGCGACGGTTTTCACCGTCCCTATACATCTACAGCGACACTTTTGTTGTGGAAATAACAAAAAATATTGTGGATTTAACATTTCCCTATAATAATAATGAATAAATATTGTTAAAAAAAATTGAGGAGATTTTTATAAAATATTTGATGTAAATGTTACTTATTTTATGGACCCCCATTTACCCATTTTTCAAAATAATCGGCAGAAAGTTATTCAGTATTTTTTTATATAATAAAGGTGGGGCCACATGTGGGGTCCACTAGAAGAAAAATGAAATATGGGGGGGGAATATTTGGTCACGGGTGGCATGGAATGGCATAGAAAAAAGAAAAGGAATGGCATGGAAAAAAAGGGCATGTATATATATATATATAAACAAAGTCATTATATATATATATATGTGTGTGTGTGTGTGTGTGTGTGTGTCTGAAATGAATGCCAACAAAGTGTATATATATATATATATATATATATATATATATATATATATATATATATATATCGGCATGTGTGTGCATATGAATTAATGTGTAGGAAGCGAGGATACCTTTCTTTGTAAAGTGAAAGGTTATAATTATATATATATATATATATATATATATATATATATATTTTATAAGTTTTGTTTTATTTGATTATAAATAGAATATATTATATTTTATTTAAAGTTTTGTTTTATTAGAATATTTTATTACATAGTGTTGTATAGTAAATCAAATTTTCAGAAATTTCGGCCGAAGGAATCATCCGTGAAGAATTCGTATGAATTCTACTGTGCCTCCGTGATTAAAATTTTCTAAATAGTATCATTCCATTCTCCTATAAATAGGATGCTTAGTTAGAATTGAAAATCACACCAGAATCAAAGAATTCTTCTTCTATAATATTTAGCTTATTTCTTTCGAGTTTTAGAAAGCTTTGAGCGTAGAAAAAAGTGAAAGTTTTCTTCAAGAATATCTCCGTTATACCAGTTGGAATACTCTTCTTTTCAAGGTAAATGATGTTATTTTTGTTCAGTATTCATATGAAATAATATTTTCTTCCATACTCTGTAGTATGTAAGTAATATTATTTAAATGTCGATTTCAATTCTATACTTATTTTGTTAAAGTTTTTGCTTTATACTCCATAAAATTAGTAAAATATCCTTGATATTTGGCGCTTCATCCAAAGATATCTTTTCATGGAAATGTTATTACGAGCATTCTTGATAAGTTTTAACTTTTTCATGTAGAGAATACTATTCTCGGGGTTACTATTCTCGAAGTCTTATTCACGGGATACTATTGACTCGATTCATTATTCACAGAGTACTATTCATGATAAAAATTGATTTCTTTTTGTCCAAATTATTTTTGATACAATATTATTCTTGAATTTTACTCCACAAAGCAGATGTCGTGTTGATGATTTGGACATTATTGAATTACGGATAAATTAAATTATAAATCTTTAAAAATTTATCATTTGCTTTCTTTTAATTGAATTCTTATATCATTGTTGTGAGATCCCAAATTTTATGAAATTAAAGTATTCAATTTTCCAATAATTATTATTCTATTTAGTAAATGGTTAAATTGATAAAAGGTTAAAGTTAAGGGTGATATGTGAAATTTTTTCAAAGTAAGCAAGTTGTCATAAGATAATCGGTGGTAAAAAATACGATGTCTGGCATTAGTTGCATAGTAGCACACGATATTGATTATTAATGCTTACGTGAGAAGTCACTCAGTTATACTCAATTATTACTACAATAATTGTTGCATAATATCTCTCATATTATTTATTCAATTATTATCACAGTATCATCTGCATAATATTTTATATTATTAAATCAATAATTGAGACGACAATGTTATTCATATTATTATTTGTAATATTGACAATGTCTAGAAAGTTCTGTCAAGGAGATGTTTGGTCACCTAATTGTGCGCCAATAGGGAAAAATCCTTATCGGAAAGCCCCCTCTTTCCTCGGAATGATTTGGTTGTTAAATATTGTGAGTTATAATATTAATAATGAATAAGTTTGTGTAGATTAAAGATGAAATTGATAGTTCCATTGTGTTGGGATTATTAGTGTTGGTGGAAATCGATATTTATTTCGATAATAATTGATGTCTGGAGGTTATATTGACCAATAGGGTAATTAATCGGATAAATGAGTAATTAATTGCTATTAATTCACATGCTTATAAATATTTGTTCACATGTGTGTACTATTGATTCACATGCATGTACTATTAGGGGAGGTGGTGCAAGATTGATAATACTTGCATGACTAAATTAAAAATGAAGGTATAGATGAAGGTCTTATACTATAATTATTTTTTTCACATGTATAGAACTATTGAGTCACATGATTGTACTATTGATTCACATGATATACTATTAGGGGAGGTGGTGCAAGTTTGATAATACTTGCAGGACTAAATTTAAAATGAAGGAAAAGATGAAGGTATTATACTGTAATATTTCGAGCCCCAAAACGTGCAATTATCAAAACTATATTTTTCTATAAATAGAAGCTCATTCTTCCTTAATTCTCACAAATTCACACAAGAGCAATTATAGATAGAGAAGCTATAGAGAGAAAGAAGAAGAGTAGGCTGCTACTTCATTATTCCAGTATCCAGTCTTCTTCTGAGGTAAGGGGTATTATTTATTTCATATTCTGAAGAGAAATTATTTTTCGTATTCGTATGAATATTATTTTCGTTTAATATTTGTAAGGGGTATTATTTCTTTCGTATTCATGAAGAGAGTTATTTTCTTTCAATACTTGTAAGGGTTGTTATTTCATTCTTTATTATCCGTATACATGGTGAAATTCTTCTATTATTCCATTCTTTATTATTCTGTTGGAATAACTTTGTCTCTGTTGGGACTCTATGCATGCATGGTGAATGACCCTTCGTATTCATTCTTTATTAAATTGTGGAAATGATCTATCTACGTGGATTACCGCATAGCGGGTGAAAATCTATTTGCAATTTCGTATATTCTATTATACTCGTATGAGATATCATTTTTTTTGTACTCGTTATAGAATATTGTTTTCTTTTGTATTTTCCTATTATGAGTACTATTCACGAAGTAATATTCATGAGTTACTATTTATGGTTTACTATTCACCCGGTTACTATTCACTCGAATATTATTCACTCGAGTATTCGGGACACTTTTCGGTATTAAATCTTATTCACGATTTACTATTCACGGATTCTTATTCACCCTTGTTATTATTTACTAGAATATTATTCACTCGGGTATTTGGAGCACTTTTCATGTCGGGGTACTATTCCCGAGGTACTATTCCCGAAGAACTATTCACAGGGTACTATTCACAAAGTACTATTTATCCAAAAAATATATTTCTTTTCTGTCCAAATTATTTTTGATACATGAATATTATTCTTAAATTTTACTCTACAAAGTATTATCATGTTGATAATTTGGATATTTTTAAACTCTGGATAAATTTAAAGTCTTTAATATTTATCCTTGATTTCGTTTGATTAATGCTTATATCATTATCATCATCCTCATGCTTATATTGTGATGAAAGTAATCTTTTACTTACGTGCAAAGATGGACTATTGATTATTAGTTTTACAGTTGTATATCTTTGGCTTACGTGCAAAGATGGACTGTTGATTACTGGTTTTACAGTTGTATATCTTTGGCTTATGTGCAAAGATGGACTGTTGATTATTAGTTTTACAGTTGTATATCTTTGGCTTACGTGCAAAGAAGAATTGTTGATTGATAGCTTTGGCCTGTAGTACAAAGATGGACAGGTGTATAACATGATCATAACCACTGGTGATAATAACGAATATCCTTGGCCCGTAGTGTATGGATAATTCGATGATGTGATTAGCTGGATCATGATCATTAGTTGACAGTTGAATGTCTTTGGCCGTAGTGCACTAACAGGCAATTGATTAGAATGATCATGACCCAATGTTTTATAGTTGAATATCTTTGGCCCGTAGTGCAAAGATAGACAACTGATTGGTATGATCATTATTATTACATTTGAATATCTTTAGCCTTTGGGGTAAGGATATTGAGTAAACGGTCTATTAAGCCTTTGTGGCAAGGAGAAACTGTTGATGTACATTATTAACTATAAATATGAATTGTGGATTTAAGTATAATATTTGGTGGTTCAGGTGAAGACAGGTGATGAGAGGTCTTTTTTTGTCTTGGGTATAACAAATAATTGTTGATGAGTATTATAAGAATGAAATATTAACGATGGACTTTTAATCTAGAGGAGATAGTAGACATTATGTTCTACTTGACTCTTCTAATGGATTGTTTATTTCACGCGGTTGTTGATCTAAAACTTGTTGTCTATTGTATTCTATCGGTTTGTTATCTTTGTTGAAGGCTAATGATAATTTATTCTGCATTATCTTAGTCATAATATTTCTTACTGGGCTAGTTGAGCTCACCCTTTTCTTTCATTGTTCTCTTCAGAAAATGAGAACGTAGCCGGGACTAGTTGGGGAACGGAATGATGGTTCGAGATGGTGGCTATTGTAGTCTTCACTATTTTATGAAATAGTGTGATAATAAATATAATGAGGACTTCATTTGAGTTTGAATACTGTCTATGAGATAATATTCTTACTAAAACTCTCAGCTACGCTTTTGTCGTATTTTACACGACAGGTGTATAATTAAGTTATATTTGAATTTTGTACCATGTATTTGGCGACTTAGAATGAGTTATGTATACCTGTTTTGGGGGCGTCACAATTGTCATCATCCTCATGCTTATATTATGATGAAAGTCATCTGTGGCCCGTAGTACATAAATGGACTTGATATGATTATGACCAGTGATTATTCGGTATAATCATGACCGTAATGTTACAAATGATGTGGTAAAAGTCCTCATTGGCCCATAGTGCATTGATGGACAGTTGTTGGCATGATCATGACCATTTGTAAAAATACGAATATCCTTGGCCCGTAGTGCATGGATAATTTGTGGTCGTGATACTAATGAATATACTTGGCCGTTGTGCAGGGATGATTCGATGATGTGGATTATTTATTATGCTGAGTCTCAGCGATAAAATTGATGATATACTTTTTTAAATCATAGAAGATAGTAGATATCATTCTCTACTTGACTCTTCTAATGGATTGCTTGTTTCGCTGCAGTTAAACTTAATGTGTTAGAGTTTATGCCCTAGAGGCCAATTATTTGATATAATTGCTTAACGTTTTGATATTATATTTGATTGAATAAATATATGATTTTATTATGGTTTTATTTACTGCGTAATATAATTGTTAACATAATAAAATTCCTTAGAATAGTGATACAAATTATATAGTTTCAAGTATGTGACTTGAACATGAGATTATATATTACCATTAGTATCGGTTGTTCTTAAATGTCCTTGTCGAGTATCATTGTTGATGGGACAACAATGATGCATTGAGACTAGTATGTGGATCGATTGATGACCAAATCTCATTGGTTATAAATATATGAGATATTAAGTCAATGCATAGGTACATGTTAGAGAACGATGTACTGGACAGACCCACCATGAGAATTCTATATGGAGCATTATGCGAAGTGTCATTTGCAATTCTCATAGTAACAATGATGTAATGGTCCTCGGACCTGAAATCACTATATTCTACACGAGAATTTATGTACTTTGATATCATCAAATGTCACCTTTAATAGGGTGGACTATAAAGGTGATTATTGGGTTCATCATTAATCGTGTGAGAAATATGAGTGATCTAGATGGAATTTAATCATCCTATATATTATGGGTGATATCCATAGGCCTCTTGATTGAGTAGGACTATGAAATGCATGGCCATGCTCAAATAGTGATTTGTTTCATATAGTCTACTCATTGATCAAGAAAACTTCGAGGATTAAATTATGAAGAGTATGACACATTCCATGACTCGAGTTTAATCTAGGATATTAAGGTTAAAAGGATTAAATTGCATTGAAACATTGGTCACAAAAGGTTGCATCGAATCATCGATCTTATTATTACTTGGGTAGCGATGATGCATTAGTAGATGCTTAGCTCACTTTTTATAATTTTATAATATGATTTAAAATTATTGCCACGTAATAATAACCTATAAAGTCACACACATAGAAGCGTTATTTAAAGGGAATTAATTTAAATTTTAAGGTTTTAAATATATTAATATAATTAATAGTATTTAAATCACGCAATTTAAATTAAAAGGATAATTTGTATATATGTATATTAATTAAGTAAGACTTAATTAAGATATATATATATATATATATATATATATATTGATTTTATAAAATTAGGTTTTGATTTGATTAATTCCTTTTAACTACTATATATATGATATATAGCGACTACTTAGGGTAAGATATCATAATTGAAAAACCCTAGCCGCTTCTTAGAGAGAGACTAGAGAAAAGCAGTTTCAAAATCCATTCCTTTTGGTGGCTAGTACTGCATGTGAGTCCTTCTTATTGCGAGAATCGTTACGCCGGTTAGTGCGGCGTTAAATATGGATCTGGTAGAGGCGCCAATCGGTTTGTATTAAGTTGGAGATTCGATGCTTGATCGGTTTGATTCTCGTTTTTGTTTATATCTGGTATAATCTCTAAACCTCTGAATTAATTGATTTTTGCATGGATCCTGTTTTAGGGTTTCGGAAATTGCTTTAAAATTTTAATTTCCGCTGTGCGTTTCTGTGCCGAAGCCCAACATGATGTTTATTATATTTTATCAGTTTAACACTGTTGAAGGCTAACGATAATTTATTCTGCATTATCTTAGTCATAATATTTCTTACTGGGCTAGTTGAGCTCACCTTTTGCTTTAATTGTTCTCTTCAGAAAATGAGAATATAGCAGGGACTAGTCGGGGAACAGAGTGACGGTCCAGATGTTTGCATTAGTAGTCCTCACTATTCAGTAAAATAGTGTAATAATAATTATAATGAGGACATATTTTGAGTTTGAATACTGTCTAGAAGACAATATTTATACTAAAACTCTCAGCTTATATTTTGTCGTATTTTACATGACAGTTGTATAATTAAGTTGTATTTGAATTTTTTACCATGTATTTGGCGACTCAAGATGGGTGATGTATACCTATTTTGGGGGCGTCACAATCATTACTAATTTAATTATTATCTCTTAAAATCACTACTTTTTTAATCCCAAATTAATATTTTGAATTTATAATCTCCTAAATCACTACAAATCTAAACTGTTTTGGTAATGTCAACTTTTCTGATATTGTCCTTTCTAATTTAATTATTATTTCCTAAAATCACTACTTTGTGATATTATCATTACTGAGCTATTATCATTACTCTCCGTTATTCAACCTATTTTTCTCCTATAAATACAACATAATATTATATCATTTATAATTATATTACAACATAATATTATACGAGTTTAAAAACATTTAAAACAAAATTAAAATAACAAATAATATCAATCATAACTATGTTGATTTTATAATCCCTAAAATCCACTACTTTTCTAAACATAATTATTATATCCTAAAATCACTATTTTTTAATATTATACCATATAATATATCATACATGTATGGTATAAAATTATAATACATGTATATAACAAAATCACCACCTATCTAAACTATGAGGATATTATCATTACTAATTAAATTATATTACAACATAATATTATACCATTTATAATTATATTACAACATAATATTATACAGTTTTAAAATATTTAAAACAAAATTAAAATAACAAATAATATAAATCATAACTATGTTGATTTTATAATCCCTAAAATCACTTACTTTTCCAAACATAATTATTATATCCTAAAATCACTATTTTCTAACAACGATACCATACATTATATCATACATGTATGGTATAAAATTATAATACACGTATATAACAAAATCACCAAATTTATCTAAACTATGAGGATATTATCATTACTAATTAAATTATATTACAACATAATATTATACCATTTATAATTATATTATAACATAATATTATACTGAGTTTAAAACTTGTAAAACAAAATTAAAATAACAAATAATATCAATCATAACTATGTTGATTTTATAATCCCTAAAATCCACTACTTTTCTAAGCATAATTATTATATCCTAAAATCACTATTTTCTAATATTATACCATACATTATATCATACATGTATGGTATAAAATTATAATCTGGCGTATATAATAAAATCACCACATATCTAAAGTATGAGGATATTATCATTACTAATTAAATTATATTACAACATAATATTATACCATTTATAATTATATTACAACATAATATTATAAAGTTTAAAATATTTAAAACAAAATTAAAATAACAAATAATATCAATCATAACTTACTATGTTGATTTTATAATCCCCTAAATCACTATATTTTCAATCTAAACAATTTTTTATATTATCGTTACTTAATTATTATCTATTAAATATACTAAATTGCAGTACATAACATCATTGCATGAAATTTGTCATTCCCAAATTGCAACATATGTCCTACCGAATTAATATGCTCATCCATTACTCCAGTTTTTATATTATCGCTACTTAATTATTATCTCCTAAAATCACTACTTTTTAATCCCACATTAATATTTTGATTTTATAATCTCATAAATCACTACAAATCTAAACGGTTATGATAACGTTAACTGTTCTAATATTATCATTACTAATTTAATTATTATCTCCTAAAATCACTACTTTTTTAATCCCAAATTAATATTTTGAATTTATAATCCCCTAAATCACTATAAATCTAAACTGTTTTGGTAATGTCAACTGTTCTGATATTATCCTTTCTAATTTAATTATTATCTCCTAAAATCACTACTTTATGATATTATCATTACTGAGCTATTATCATTACTCTCCGTTATTTAACCTAATTTTCTCCCTATAAATACAACATAATATTATACCAATTATATTACAACATATTATACAGTTTAAAATAAAATTAAAATAACAAATAATATCAATCATAACTTACTATGTTAATTTTATAATCCCCAAAATCCACTACTTTTCTAAACATAATTATTACATCTTAAAATCACTATTTTTCTAATATTATACTATACATTATATCATACATGTATGGTATATAATATTATATTACACGATATAACAAAATCACCACGTATCTAAACTGCGGATATTATCATTACTAATTAAATTATATTACAACATAATATTATACTATTTATAATTATATTACAAGATAGTATTATACCATTTAAAACATTTAAAACAAAATTAAAATAATAAATAACATCAATCATAACTTACTATGTTGATTTTATAATCCCATAAATCACCACTTTTTCAATCTAGATAGTTTTTATATTATCGTTACTTAATTATTATCTCATAAAATCACTACTTTTTAATCCCATATTAATATTTTAATTTTATAATCTCATAAATCACTATAAATTTTAACTGTTTCGATAATGTTAACTATTCTAATATTATCATTACTAATTTAATTATTATCTCCTAAAATCACTACTTTTTTAATCCCAAATTAATATTTTGAATTTATAATCTCCTAAATCATTACAAATCTAAGGTGTTTTGGTAATGTCATCTGTTATGATATTATCCTTTTTAATTTAATTATTATCTCTTAAAATCACTACTTTATGATATTATCAGTATGACTGAATGACATTTCTGTCCTTCCAAGTTGTCACCCATTTTCAAAGCTGTCCCTAAAGTTCAATTATTGTCAGTTGGGTCCTTAAAGTGATATTTTGTTGGCATTTTCATTCTTTCAACCCAATTTAACCTTAACCCGACCCATTTTGACCAAACCCGGCCTAGTTTTAACCCAATCCAAAATTTTAATAATTTAAAATATAAATTATTTTTTTAAAAATAAGTTTAAAACAATAATTATATTTAATTTTCTTATGTAATTTTTTTTGAATCCATATTTTATGAAACTTTACTCATTTTTGAAATAAAAGTTTCTAATATTTTTCCTTATAATAATAATAATCATTATCTTTATAACTTTTTTAAAATAATATTTTATTTTAAATATAAAAAATAAATATTTTTTAAAATATTAAATATAATAATTATTACTTTCAAATTATTTTTTAAAAATATTTTATTTTAAAATATTAAATATATGTTTTTATATGTTAAAATTGGGTCAAAATAGTCAAAATGGGTCAGGTTGATGTCAAATTGGGTTGAAGGAATGAAAACGCCAACAAAATGCCACTTTAAGGATCTAACTAACGAAAATTGAACTTTAGGGACGACTTTGAAAATGGGTGGCAACTTGAAGGGGCAGAAGGGACATTCAGCCGAAAGTGAGCTATTATCATTATTCTCCGTTATTTAACCTAATTTCTCCCTATAAATACATACCAACTATTACGCAACAACTCATGTTACAAACAATTCTAAATACTGTTGAAAGTGCAAAAAAGTTATATGGAGACCTTCAAATTATGGTGACAGTGCATTCAATGGGAGGGGTTATGACTTCATTTTTTGAACTATATCTCACAGTGTTTATATTTATGGCTTCTTCATCTATTGTATTCTATTATCTGGATTGTGGCTTTGCATGGTTTGTTAAGTATTAGCATTTGGTAAATCATTTTCATCATCATTAATAGTTTTTTTTGGCATTATGGTAATACTGAGTGCCTCTACAATTGCCAAAAATGGATAAAAACTAATGAGGCAATGTATTCGTTTTTTAACTATAACATTGTGTTATGTATGGCACGATACTATACTGCTATGTTTCTGGACATGGTGTTTGTTTGACATGAAGATCCAACATAATTATTAATGCTCGTGCTTTTCAGTTTCCACATGTAACATGTAATTTCCCTTAAGGTCTGAGAACTGAAACTAGCACATTCTTCATCTGTTTCTCCTTTCGTTTGGATGTTTTATTTCTAGTGCAAGTAAGCGTATTTGAGACATTAACTCTTTAAAATGCATCAAGTACCTATGTTAGATATTTGAGGCTTGGTGAGGTTTGTGTAATGTGTAAAAGACTTCAAATATGCCATTAACAATCATATCAATATAACAACTCGATGACATTGTGTATTACACTTTCTAAATATTTGTTAGTGCTTTAGAATGAAAGAGGTGCCCATTTTTAACCCTAATGGTTACATTATAAATATTTTTATCAAGAAATTAATATATATATATATATATATAATATATATATATATATATATATATATACAGACACACACAACTGTTATATAATGTTCTGGGGTTTAGTGATCAGATTAATTCTATACTTGGATATGTATTTGTGCACAAAACTTTTACTTAACTCTATGTAACATATGCTACCAAAATTTGATTATCGCACAACAATCTACCAACTTCTTATTATATTCTAATTTATTAATTGCACATATAAATTTATTATTAACAAAATGAATAATCCCGCCGCAACGCGCGGGTTTATATCTAGTATATACATAAATAGGATAACATAGTTCATTGAAGCGATATAACTTTAAATGGTAATCTACGTTAAAGGCAAGTTCCCTAACTTCATTCTTATATTGAATGCAAATATCTAAACCTTACCTTTTATTGTGCAAGCTTCGAATTGTTGTTGTAAGACCCCCAACTTTTATGAATAAAGATTAATTCTTCTCTAAATATATTTTTGAATATTATGGTGTGGATTTGATATAATGTTATAGTTGTGGGTAATATTTACAAATTTTGCAAAGTAAAAAAGTGGGTATATAATATTTGATTGGTCGGGGAATATTCGTTTTAACAGAGAATATTCGTACGAACGGCACAATCATTGGTGGATCCCACAATGAAAGTATTATCGTAGTTAGAAAACGGTAGAATTATCTTTTTATAAAAATAACGGCGAAAGTTTTACTGTTAAACTGTTGAACTACCCGGTGGTAAAAGTACAGTAATATGTGTGGTTGCATAGTAGCACACTGTATTGATTATTGATGCTTACGTGAGAAGTCACTCAGTTATACTCAATTATTGCTACAGTAATTGCTGCATAATATCTTTCATATTATTGATTCAATTATTGTCACAGTGTGACAACCCCCAAAACAGGTCCATTCCATCCAACCTATTCTGAGTCGCCAAATACATGATACAGAAAACGACTACAACTTTATTACAACAATTGTCGTGCAAAATACAATAACACATATGTTGTGAGTTTTGATGCAAATATATACCAAGCGTGACTCGGACACCAACTTGGATAAGACGTCACAATGGCACCTTACATAAAGGTAAAGTCAATAACTGCTTAGGGAGAACCTCCACGACCTAGAGACCACCGCTTCTATTCTCCTGTTACCCTCGCTTTCGACCCAATACACTCTTATTACACGAAGAATTGTGAAGCAAAAGGGTGAGCACAACTAGCTCAAGAAAGAATATCATGACTAAAGATAAATAAATTATCAATAGCCTTCTTCAATAATAAATAAATCGAGATTTAGAACATATGGTAGATGATAAAACTTTTCAACCATAGTTGCAGCGGAATGAGCAATCCATTAGAAGAGTCAAATAGACCATAAAGTCTATTATCTTCTCCATGTTAAAAGTCCGCCAACAATGTTTTATCCTTGTAACATCAATTAACAATTCCTGTCCACAATCACATGTATAATTCATAATCGTAATTGTGGTTCTAAATTCCTCTTCTCATCCAAGATAAAGATAATTTTTATCACCTGTCTTTACCTGAAACATCAAAGATCATGGTTATACCAAATCACAGTTCCTGTTCATAATCATAATAATAAATTCATCTTTGCATTACGGGCCAAAGATATTCAACAACATGTCATCTTTGCACTACAGGCCAAAAATATTCAACAACATGTCATCTTTGCACTACAGGCTAAAGATATTCAACAACAGGTCATCTTTGCACTACGGGCCAAAGATATTCAACAACAGGTCATCTTTGCACTACAGGCCAAAGATATTCAACAACAGGTCATCTTTGCATTACGAGCCAAAGATATTCATCAGAAATCATTCATCTTTGCACTACAGGCCAAAGATATTCAGCTTATATCATCATTTAGGACTCGAGGATGATGCAAAATATTTTAAAAGAAAACGAATCCAAATGAAACAAAAGAACAAATATTAAGGATTCGTACTTTAGACAACCCAAGTTCAAAAATACTTCATAAATAACTAGAGTGGAGTAAAATTCAAGAATGAAGACCAAAACATAGATCCAATCAAAGATAGGAATCATAACAGACAATCTTGGACACAGAGAAGAAAACTTAATTTTTCTGTGAATAGTGCCATATACGTGAATAGTAATTACGATACCAAAAGATAGAAATTTCACAAAAAACATCATCATGCTTCGTGAATAGTACTCGTGAATAGTAACTCATGAATAGTAACTCGTGAATAGTAACTCATGAATAGTAACCCCGACATAAAAAAGTTCTAAATTTGATAAAAAGCTTAAACCAATATTTCGCCATAATAATATTGAAGAAATAATATCATTTATGAAGAAAATAATCTCCCTTACCTCGAAAGAAGAATAGTATTTCCGATCGAAATCTCGGATATAGTGCTTAAAAGAACTTTGCCAGTATAGCAATACTCAAGTACTAAAATACTCACAAAATACGCTCGATATTATAGAGAGAGAAAGAGAGAGAAATCTTTAGTTTCTGGTGTGATTTTCAATTCTAACCTAAGCACCCTATTTATAGGAAAAATGCTTAGAACACCAAAGCAGAAAATTTAATATAATATTAATATATTATTTTTTAAAATTCCTACGCACCCTCATTTGATCAAAACATTAGCCACACATGCATCAAACTCACCAAAAACGTTTTTCACACAAAAATCATTTAAAGCTCCAAAATAAAATAAAATCAATTATTCCTAACTTCAATAATTCATAATAAATAGCCATTTTATCGGAAAATTGAATCTACTTTTTTTTATAGGAAATTCAATTCTCTACAACTTTGTCTTAGAAAGTGTTTCCAAATTCCAAAATGTAAATTGAATCAAAATCCATATACAGACGATTTTACAAAGTGCTATAATCAAATTTTAGTCAAGAAATGGGGTCCACCGACACACAAAAACATGTGTTAATCATTTAATGCAACAAAAATACTCTTCCTCCTCATATACTCATATATCCCACATTCATTGTAAAAATATCACCATTATTATATTATAATAATATAATAAAATATTATTTTATCAGAAAAGATAAAATATTGATTTTCAACAATTGTCACTTTAAAAAAAAATTCTGCATCTATATCCACATAAAATGAATATTTTCCTTATCATATAAATTAATAATTAATTATTCACAAATAATATTACGTAAATCACAATAATGACAACCGGGTAGTTCTCGGAAAGAGGGGCTTTTCAATAAGGATTTCTCCTCGTCAAGCATGATTAGGTGACCAAATCTCTCCTTAGATAGAACTTTCTAGACATTGCCAATAATGTTATCTAATAATATTATTCAGATAATATGAATTATTGCTTCGATAATGGAAAATACTATGTAGTGGCAATGATTAAAATAACAATAATATAAACTATCAATGTAGCAATTATTGAATCAATAAAATAAAATATTGAATAAGAATTCTTTGTAACAATTATTGAGTAAAGCCTTCTTACGAAGAATCAATAATTGGTGCAATACTGGTGCTTCTATACAACAATGCATATTCTTGTATTTTAACCACCGGGTATTCCAACAAAAGATGATAATCTTGAATAACTACGCCTGTGGTTATTTATAAACAACTTATACTTATCATTTTCTTCCTCCAATCGCTTTCAAATTTTGGGCCCACAAAAGATCATACCGTTGCATTTAATATTCCCCGACAGGAAGAATATTCCACGTCCAAACGAATATTCCCCAACAACAATGAGTATTTTATAACCACTTACTTATTTAAAATAATTACATATATCACCCTTCACTTTAACCTTTTATCAATTTAACCACTTACTGAATAGAAATTATAAGAACAATTGAATACTTTTATTTCATAAAACTCGGGGTCTTACACACAGTATCATCTGCATAATATTTTATATTATTAAATTAATAATTGAGACGACAAAGTTATTCATATTATTATTTACAATATTGATAATGTCTAGAAAGTTCTGTCAATGAGAGGTTTGGTCACCTAATTATGCGCCAATAGGGAGAAATCCTTATCGGAAAGCCCCCTCTTTCCTGGGAATGATCTGGTTGTTAAATATTATGAGTTATAATATTAATGATGAATAAGTTCATGTTGATTAAAGATGAAATTGATATTTATGTTGGGATTATTAGTGTTAGTGGAAATCGACATCTATTTCGATAATAATGGATGTCTGGAGGTTATATTGACCAATCGGGTAATTAATCGGATAAATGAGCAATTAATTGCTATTAATTCACATGCTTATAACTATTTGTTCACATGTGTGTACTATTGATTCACATGCATGCGCTATTAGGGGAGGTGGTGCAAGATTGATAATACTTGCATGAATAAATTAAAAATGGAGGTATAGATGAAGGTACTATACTGTAATTATTTTTTTCACATGATTGTACTATTGATTCACATGATATACTATTAGGGGAGATGGTGCAAGTTTGATAATACTTGCAGGACTAAATTAAAAATAAAGAAAAAGATGAAGGTATTATACTGTAATATTTCGAGCCCCAAAATGTGCAATTATCAAAACTATATTTTCCTATAAATAGAAGATCATTCTTCCTTCATTCTCACCAATTTACTAACACTCACAAGAGCAATTATAGAGAGAGAAGCTATAGAGAGATAGAAGAAGAGTAGTCTGCTACTTCACTACTCCAGTATCCAGTCTTCTTCTGAGGTTAGGGGTATTATTTACTTCATATTCTGAAGAGATATTATTTTTTCGTATTTGTATGAATATTATTTTCGTTCAATATTCGTAAGGAATATCATCTTCGTTCAATATTCGTAGGAATATTATCTTCGTTAAATATTCGTTGGAATATTATTTTCGTTCAACAGTAGTAAGGGATATTATTTTGTTCAGTATTCATAGGAATACTATTTTCTTCCATACTCTGTAATATGTGAGTAATATTATTCCGTCTTGTATTCATGATTATACCATCATTCGGTTAAAGTATTGCTTCTATATTCCGTGAAATTAGTAGAATATCCTTGAAATTTGCGCTTCATCTAGTATCGCTTCACAAGGATATTTTCTGCATATTCTTGTTAAATTCTAAGTTTTTCATGCTGGAGTACTTTCTATAAGTACTATTCATTTATACGGTACTATTCATAAAAGTACTATTCAAGGGTACTATTCACAAAGTACTATTTATAAAATACTATTCACAAAGTACTATTCATGAGTACTATTTACAAAGTACTATTCATAGAGTACTATTCCCGAAGTACTATTCATGGGATACTATTCACTCAGGTACTATTCACCCGGAGTTCTATTCATAACAAAAATTGATTTCTTTTCGGTCCAAATCATTTTTGATTCATTATCATTCTTGAATTTTACTCCACAAAGCAGTATCATGTTGACAATTTGGACAATATTGAATTCTGGATAAATTAAATTATAAATCTTTAAAAAATTATTCTTGAACTTGTTTTATTGAATTCTTATATCATTGTCATCATCCTTATGTTTATATTATGTTGAAAAGTCATCCGTGGCCTATAGTGCATAGATGGACTTTGTATGATTATGACCAGGGATTATTCGGTATAATCATGACCGTAATGTTATAAATGATGTGGTAAAAGTCCTCATTGGCCCATAGTGCATTGATGGACAGTTGTTAGCATGATCATGACCATTGATGAATACACGAATATCCTTGGCCCGTAGTGCATGGATAATTTGTGGTCGTGATACTAAAGAATATCTTTGGCCGTAGGGCAGGGGTGATTCGATGATGTGGATTATTTATTAAGCTGAATCTTAGCAATAAAAGTGATGAAAAACCTTTTAAATCATAGAAAATAGTAGATTTTATGCTCTACTTAACTCTTCTAATGGATTGCTTGTTCCACTGCAGTTAAACTTGATGTTTGTTATATTTTATTAGTTTAACACTGTTGAAGGCTAACGATAAATTATTCTGCATTATCTTAGTCATAATATTTCTTACTGGGCTAGTTAAGCTCACCCTTTTTCTTTCATTGTTCTCTTCAGGAAATGAGAACGTAGCTGTGACTAGTCGGGGAACGGAGTGACGGTCCAGATGATAGCATTAGTAGTCCTCACTATTCTATGAAATAGTGTGATAATAAATGTATTGAGGACTCCATTTGAGTTGAATAATGTCTAGAAGACAATATTCGTATTAAAACTCTCAGTTTATATTTTGTCGTATTTTACACGACAGTTGTATTATTAAGTTGTATTTGAAATTTGTACCATGTATTTGGTGACTCAAGATGGGTGTTGTATACCTATTTTGGGGGCGTCACAGTTGGTATCAAAGCTTAGGTATATGATCATTGGCTGAGATGTGAGACAAGAACTAGGAGGGGAGAGACGGAAAATTCCTTCGCTAGTATATATGACCTACCTAAGTTTATTTGGTATTTAATTGGTCGGTCAGAGTATAGGGATAATATGTGACATGTCAATTAACCCTTGTTTTGTGGCAGTATTTGAAAATGGCATCCGAAAATATTGAGATAAGCAATGAAGCACATGAGACCGTTGAGTCACCAACGATCAATACCCAGGATAATGTCCATCAGGATGGCAATAATCCTCAGGAAAATAACAACGTTGACTAAATGATGAACAATGGGATGTTCAAAGACTTTATGCAATTCATGCAACATTAGGCAAGAACGACTCCTGTTCAAAATGCAGGTGGAAACACTGGCAACTCTCGGACGGTCACCTCTAAACAGTTCAAGTAGCTAGGTCCACCGAAGTTTATTGGAGAGCCAAAACCACTTAAGGCAGAGATGTGGATAAAGCAGATCACCAAGATATTTGATGACTTGGAATGCTCAGAGGAGCAAAAGGTTCCATTCGCCACCTTTATGTTGCATGAAGAAGCAGATCACTAGTGAGAATCTGTAAAACGTACCCAGCCTGACACACTCAAAATGTCTTGGGAGAAGTTCCAAGAACTGTTCAACGAAAAGTACTTTCCCGAAAGTATTCATCACATGAAGGAGGTAGAGTTCATCAAGCTGGAGCAGAACAATATGACTGTGTCGCAGTATGAAGCTAAGTTTGCCGAGTTGTCCCGATTTGCGTCCCACTTAGTTGATAACGAGAAGAGAATGACGCGAATGTTTCTAAGAGGTTTGAAACCCGATATACGTCAATACCTTTTTTCTCACAAACTTTGTTTATATTCAGATGTTCTGAATAGGGCTCAGTTATTGGAGCGCGATAATGAGTCAGCACAACCAAAAGATAACGAGCAACAACACGATAATAATCATACTGGTGGCAACGGCCATCGGAACAATGATAACCATCGTGGGGGAAATTATCATGCCAAGAATGGTAACCACTTCGGTGGTAATCATGGCCAAGATAATAGGAGTGGAAATTTCAAGAAGAGAAGGTTCAACAATGATGAAAAGATAGCAGCACCAACACCCATTTTTAAGGAAGGAGAACGACCATCAATTGTATGCTTCAAATGCGGAGGGGAGGGACATATCAGTCCAAGCTGCACGATACAGTCCAAAGCATGTTACAGTTGTGGAAAAGACGGTCACATAGCTCGATTTTGTCCTGTAGCAAAATCAAGTCCAGCTGGGACGATGGCACCAAATGCGGATATAGACAAAACAAGGTCGGTAGTTTCAGGAAGAGCGTTTTTTGTGACTTCTCAAAAAGTGAGTAACCTGAACGAAGTTAGCACGGGTTAGTTAATTATAAATTCTTGCGAAGTCTATACCTTATTAGATACCGGTTCTACCCATTCTTTTATTTCTCCTACTTGCGCTCAACATTTAAATTTGATTCCGGAGAAATTAGACTTTGACTTATCGTTAAAACTCCGTTAAGAGAAACCTTCATTACATGTAATATCCAAGTCTTGGATGAGAGTCATAATTTTGAATGATATTTCTATCGTTAATAAATTTCCTAACGTATTCCTGAAGACTTCTTGTCCTACCCCAGAGCGTGAAATCGAATTTTGTATTGACCCCAGTACAAAACTCATTTCTAAAACCCTTAAATATTTTTCCACCCCGAACAAACGTATTATGCGCCAAAGACGTTGGCTTGAGCTGTTGAAGGTTACGACTATACCATTCAATAACATCGTGGAAGAGCGAACGTGGTAGCTGATGCATTGAGTAGAAGATCGTATGCGGTTACGAATGTGACGTTGTTAACACAAAAACTCATTTTGTATAACATACAAATGATGAAGATAGAGTTAAAGACTCTAGGGACCCACGTGGTGATATCAAATATACGAGTAGAATTGACTTTAATCGATATAGTAAAAGTTGCTCAAGCTACACACCCGGAGCTGATGAATGTGAAGAAGAAGATTCAAGAGGGCGTTATTCTAGAAGCAAGAATCGACGAAGAGAGTAAATCTCAACCCTCGATTTAATTGGGCCATTCAAAATCCTCGATCGAGTAAGAACTGTGGCCTATAGACTCGTTTTACCGCAAAGTATGTTGCGTGTTCATAATGTTTTTCACGTATCGATGTTACTTAAATATGTGCACGACCCGAACCACATTATTGAATTAGAACTATACGAGATAGCAGAAGATTTAACGTATGAGGAGATACGTGTTAAAATCTTAGATAAGAAGGATCATATTCGACACTCAAAGGTTATACCTCAAGAGTTAGAATCTAAATAAGGTATCCTCACCTCTTCAACATACCAGGTACGTACGTAAATTTTGAGGGCGAAATTTCATAAGGAGGGGAGATTGTAATACCCCAACTTTTATGAATAAAGATTAATTCTTCTCAAAATACATTTTTGAGTATTATGGTGTGGATTTGATATAATTTTATAGTTGTGGGTAATATTTACAAATTTTGCAAAGTAAACAAGTGGTTATCTAATATTCGATTGGTCGGGGAATATTCGTTTTAAAAGGAAATATTCGTACGAATGGCACAATCATTGGTGGACCCCACAACGAAAGTATTATCGTAGTTAGAAAAAGGCAGAATTATCTTTTTATAAAAATAACGGCGAAAGTTTTACTGTTAAACTATTGAACTACCCGGTGGTAAAAGTACAGTAATACGCGTGGTTGCATAGTAGCACACGGTATTGATTATTGATGTTTACGTGAGAAGTCACTCAGTTATACTCAATTATTGCTACAGTAATTGCTGCATAATATCTTTCATATTATTGATTTAATTATTGTCACAGTATTATCTGCATAATATTTTATATTATTAAACCAATAATTGAGACGACAAAATTATTCATATTATTAATTACAATATTGACAATGTCTAGAAAATTCTGTCAAGGAGAAGTTTGGTCACCTAATTGCGCGCCAATAGGGAGAAATCCTTATCGGAAAGCCCCCTCTTTCCTGGGAATGATCTGGTTGTTAAATATTATGAGTTATAATATTAATGATGAATAAGTTTGTGTTGATTAAAGATGAAATTGATATTTCTATTATGTTGGAATCATTAGTGTTAGTGAAAATCGACATCTACTTAGATAATAATGGATGTCTGGAGGTTATATCCAATCGGGTAATTAATCGGATAAATAAGCAATTAATTGCTATTAATTCACATGCTTATAACTTTTTGTTCACATGTGTGTACTATTGATTCACATGCATGTACTATTAGGGGAGGTGGTGCAAGATTGATAATAGTTGCATGACTAAATTAAAAATGGAGGTATAGATGAAGGTACTATACTATAATTATTTTTTTCACATGATTGTACTATTGGGTCACATGATTTTACTATTGATTCACATGATATACTATTAGGGGAGGTGGTGCAAGTTTGATAATACTTGCAGGACTAAATTAAAAATGAAGGAAAAGATGAAGGTATTATACTGTAATATTTTGAGTCCCAAAACGTGCAATTATCGAAACTATATTTTCCTATAAATAGAAGCTCATTCTTCATTCATTCTCACCAATTCACTAAGACTCCCAAGAGCAATTATAGAGAGAGAAGCTATAGAGAGATAGAAGAAGAGTAGTCTGCTACTTCACTACTCCAGTATCCAGTCTTCTTTTGAGGTAAGGGGTATTATTTACTTCATATTCTGAAGAGATATTATTTTTCGTATTCGTATGAATATTATTTTCGTTCAATATTCGTAAGGAATATCATCTTCGTTCAATATTCGTAGGAATATTATCTTCGTTAAATATTCATTGGAATATTATTTTCGTTCAACAATAGTAAGGGATATTATTTTGTTCAGTATTCATAGGAATAATATTTTCTTCCATACTCTGTAGTATGTGAGTAATATTATTTTGTCTTGTATTCCTGATTATACCATCATTCGATTAAAGTATTGCTTCTATATTCCGTAAAATTAGTAGAATATTCTTGAAATTTGTGTTTCATCTAGTATCGCTTTAAAAGGATATTTTCTATACATTCTTGTTAAATTTTAAGTTTTTCATGCCGGAGTACTTTCCATGAGTACTATTCAATTATACGGTACTATTCATAAAAGTACTATTCACGGGTACTATTCACAAAGTACTATTCATAAAGTACTATTCACAAGTACTATTCATAAAGTACTATTCACGGAGTACTATTCCTAAAGTACTATTTATGGGGTACTATTCACTCGGGTACTATTCACCCAGAGTATTATTCATAACAAAAATTAATTTTTTTTCGGTCCAAATCATTTTTGATACATTATCATTCTTGAATTTTACTCCACAAAGCAGTATCATGTTGACAATTTGGACAATATTGAATTCTGGATAAATTAAATTATAAATCTTTAAAAAATTATCCTTGAACTTGTTTTATTGAATTCTTATATCATTGTCATCATCCTCATGTTTATATTATGTTGAAAGTCATCTATGGCCTGTAGTGCATAGATGGACTTGTATGATTGTGACCAGGGATTATTCGGTATAATCATGATTGTAATGTTACAAATGATGTGGTAGAAGTCCTCATTGGCCCGTAGTGCATTGATGGACAGTTGTTGGCATGATCATGACCATTGATGAATACACGAATATCTTTGGCCCGTAGTGCATGGATAATTTGTGGTCATGATACTAAAGAATATCCTTGGCCGTAGGACAGGGGTGATTCGATGATGTGGATTATTTATTAATCTAAGTCTCAGCGATAAAAGTGATGAAAAACCTTTTAAATCATAGAAGATAGTAGATATTATGCTCTACTTGACTCTTCTAATGGATTGTTTGTTCCGCTGCAGTTAAACTTAATGTTTGTTATATTTTATCAATTTAACATTGTTGAAGGCTAACGATAAATTATTCTGCATTATCTTAGTCATAATATTTCTTACTGGGCTAGTTGAACTCACCCTTTTTCTTTCATTGTTCTCTTCAAGAAATGAGAACGTAGCTGGGACTAGTCGGGGAACGGAGTGACGGTCCAGATGATAGCATTAGTAGTTCTCACTATTCTATAAAATAGTGTGATAATAAATGTATTGAGGACTCCATTTGAGTTGAATCTGCCTGTAGAAGATAATATTAAGTATTAAAACTCTCAGTTTATGTTTTGTCGTATTTTACACGACAGTTGTATTATTAAGTTGTATTTAAATTTTGTACCATGTATTTGGCGACTTAAGATGGGTGATGTATACCTATGTTGGGGGCATCACAGTTGTTATATCAATTATATCTATATCGAGCAAATATCTATACTTGTACGAATATTCATTCATATTTTGAAATTTGACTTATCATTCTTAAACATATTGAGAAAGGTGTCTAAGCCATTTGATTCGGCTAGACAAATATCCATGAGTTAGAAAGTTATCCAAACTAATTGCTTTGGTGCGAATGTATTGAGATGGACAACCATCTTATAAGGGGATATTTTATATTTTCGGGAAATCGACGTGCGCACAAACGACATGTTTAAATGTTATGCAAAACGTAGGGTACTTTAGGCGGATCACCTGTTGTACTTGTTTATATTGAATTGTCAGTTAAATACTGTTAATTCTAGTAGATGTTCTTACTCTGTGGTGACTGTTAAAGTATTGAAACCTTTGAGTTTCTTTTAACATCTTTCAGTCCATAGAGACTTTTATTTCGATTCAAAGGTCATATTTGGAACAATTGATATTTCTTGCTTCCAACATTATTCTTTAAATTCTTGAACTATCATTTATTGTTATACCCTGTAGATCATGAACTTTATATTCATGTTGATCCTTATTTCTATATTACTTGCTGGATAAATTTGTTTCTCATTTTGCTTTCCTAAAATATTTCAGTTAAGACAAAGCAATGCAATACCTCAGGTAAGGACAAAGGCAAGGGCAAGGCTATGAAATAGCCTTAGTCCTTTATGTTAGATGTTATTACTATGTTATGTAATATGTTTAAACTTAAGTTATGTAATATATTTTAGTAACGGTTGCGAGACTTTGGGGCAAAAATAATTATATTAAATCAATGTAAATTATTCTATTATTCCGTTGTAAGAATTATTAGTATGTTATTAGTGTTAAATCGTGAAGCACCGAATTCGGAACATTAATGTCTAATTTGGGGGCATTACAGAAGATCATATCATAATTATATGAAATTGATTTTGTTTATGTTAATTGGAGCTAATATGGAATGTTATTATTATTTTACCCTTTTAGTCCAAAAAAATAATTTAAAATAATATTTTTTTAAAATTCACATAAGCATTAATTTGTCTAGTCAGCGAGTTACGTCATCTATTTATGACGTGTAACCTTAAATTGGACTGAAATGAAAAAAAATTAATAGTTTAATGACCTGATTGAAAAAAATTAAAAGGTCAATCATCGAAGTAAAAATATACTAATGTGTCATAATTCTTGTTGGGGAGTTATTTTGTGGGCCTGAATGATCTGATAGGTCATGTGACATGACAAAATATTCCTGTCAAGAAGTTTGGCTTTTGAGGGATCCACAATCGTAATTGACTTGTAATTCTCATACCTGATTTGAATTCTTACTTCTAAGAAAATCAAATCTAATCCAATCATAAGGATTGCAGTTATAATAGGACTTTATATAAAGACTCCTTCGTATTCCTACTCAGATAAAGACAAGAAAATTAAGGAGGTGTGATCAACTATAAATACACGATCATAATTCAAGTTCCAGGTAATACAACATCATATTTACTTTTACGCACTAGAGGAAATTATATTCCTCCATTGTTGAGGTTTCTGGTCTATACTAATTCTCACATCGGAGCCATCCCCTGGCGACCCTGACCGTCAAACTTTTTGAACGTGATGGTTTGTTCCATGTTCAGGTTTCCTGCTTGTTGTTTGATAATTTTACGGACGGACAAATTTCAGCGTTAACAATTCTAGTACTACTCGTGTATATATTGATGCTGATAGTACATCAAACTTTAATTTTAGTACATATCTATTAAATATACTAAATTGCAGTACATAACACCATTGCATGACATTTGTCATTCCCAAATTGCAACACATGTCCTACCTAATTAATGTGCTCATCCATTACTCCAATTTTTATCGCTACTTAATTATTATATCCTAAAATTACTACTTTTTAATCCCACATTAATATTTTGATTTTATAATCTAATAAATCACTACAAATCTAAATTGTTCTGATAATGTTAACTGTTCTAATATTATCATTATTAATTTAATTATTATCTCTTAAAATCACTATTTTTTTAATCCCAAATTAATATTTTGAATTTATAATCCCCTAAATCACTACAAATCTAAATTGTTTTGGTAATGTCAACTGTTCTGATATTGTCCTTTCTAATTTAATTATTATCTCCTAAAATCACTACTTTGTGATATTATCATTACTGAGCTATTATCATTACTCTCCGTTATTTAACCTAATTTTTTCTCTATAAATACAATATAATATTATACCATTTATAATTATATTATAACATAATATTATAAAGTTTAAAACATTTTAAATAAAATTAAAATGTATCTATTAAATATACTAAATTGTAGTACATAACACCATTGTATGACATTTGTCATTCCCAAATTGCAACACATGTCCTACCTAATTAATGTGCTCATCAATTACTCCAGTTTTTATATTATCGCTACTTAATTATTATATCCTAAAATCACTACTTTTTAATTCACATTAATATTTTGATTTTATAATATCATAAATCAATACAAATCTAAATTGTTCTGATAGTGTTAACTGTTCTAATATTATCATTACTAATTTAATTATTATCTCTTAAATTCATTACTTTTTTAATCCCGAATTAATATTTTGAATTTATAATTTCCTAAAGCACTACAAATCGAAACTGTTTTGGTAATCTATTAAATATACTAAATTGCAGTACATAACACCATTGCATGACATTTGTCATTCCCAAATTGCAACACATGTCCTACCTAATTAATGTGCTCATTCATTACTCCAGTTTTTATATTATCGCTACTTAATTATTATCTCCTAAAATCACTATTTTTTAATCCCACATTAATATTTTGATTTTATAATCTCATAAATCACTACAAATCTAAACGGTTATGATAACGTTAACTGTTCTAATATTATCATTATTAATTTAATTATTATCTCTTAAAATCAGTACTTTTTTAATCGATATTAATATTTTGCATTTATAATCCCCTAAATTACTACAAATATAAATTATTTTGGTAATATCAACTGTTCTGATATTGTCCTTTCTAATTTAATTATTATCTCCTAAAATTACTACTTTGCGATATTATCATCATTGAGCTATTATCATTACTCCATTATTTAACCTAATTTTCTCTCTATAAATACAACATAATATTATATAGTTTAAAACATTTAAAATAAAATTAAAATCTATCTATTAAATATACTAAATTGAAGTACATATCTAATTAATGTGCTCATCCATTACTCCGGTTAATATATTATCGCTACTTAATTATTATCTCATAAAATCACTACTTTTTAATCCCAAATTAATAATTTAATTTTATAATCTCATAAATCACTACAAATCTAAACTGTTCTGATAATGTTAACTGTTTTAATATTAACATTACTAATTTAATTATTATCTCTTAAAGTCACTACTTTTTTAACCCTAAATTAATATTTTGAATTTATAATCTCTTAAATCACTACAAATTTGAACTATTTTAGTAATCTATTAAATATACTAAATTGCAGTACATAACACCATTACATACCATTTGTCATTTCCAAATTGCAACACTTGTCCTACCTAATTAATGTGCTCATCTATTACTCCAGTTTTTTTATTAGCGCTACTTAATTATTATCTCCTAAAATCAGGGGCGGATGTAGGTTAGGGCAAGGGGGCACCTGCCCCCACTGAAATTTCAGGAGTCATAGGGGTTAACTTGAAAAAAAAATATTGAGAAGACTTTTATACTTCAAAAGCTCCACTACACTACAAAAGACTAAGTCTAATTTTCTAAATCAATTGGGCGTGGTCCACCTGGACGATGGACAAATCTCACTACAATACGACATTAGACTTTTAGTACTTCACATTTATCTCCATGATAGACTTTTAGTACTTCACTTTTCAACAGAAGGAGGGAACAACAGAGCATCGTGTATATTTTAATTTTAATTTTAATTTTATAAATTTAACAATTGTTGTAGAAATTTTTGTAATTATTTATAGATTCTTTTTTTTTTGTACTTTTACAAAATTAATGTTTTTAACTTCTTAAAGCAACACTCCAACAATGAAGAGAACTACATCAAATAAAAGTTTTTCAAGTTCAAGTACGTGTTCTATTCTATTTTTACTTTCTTTAAATTTTGTAATTTATTTTATAATGTTACGTGTTACTTGTTAGTGGTTTAATTGAGATTGTTTATGGTTGGTGCTAATTACACTTGATTATTCATATTATATATTGATCTTGTTTTAATGTTGAATTAGTTTTTAAATATTTAATGATATGGAACTTTTGGCACTTGATGGTCAACTCCAAAATTATATTATGGATATAAGAAATTATCCCAATTTTTCGAGTATAAAAAGAATTGGTTAATTGGCTCAAATGTTGGTTAAGAAAAGAAAGGATGATTTGTATCCCCAAGTCTATTTGTTGCTGAAATTGGCTCTATTTTTACCCGTTGTTGTTGAAAGGACATTTACTATCGTGAATAATGAACTCCGTAACTAAGTGAGAGATGAATGGATGAATGACTATTTAGTAACATACATTTAGCGTGATATTTTTGTAACTATTATTAAAAATGAGGCTATCATGCGACAATTTCAAGTAATGAAACCTCGAAAAATATTATTGTAAATAATATTTGAGGATTATTTAATTTTGTAATTCATTTTATTAACTTTTTATTCTTAATGAATTTTTGCCCCCAAATTTGACCCCACTGAACTTTTTAGCTGGATCTGCCCCTGCCTAAAATCACTACTTTTTAATTCCACATTAATATTTTGATTTTATAATCTCATAAATCACTACAAATCTAAATTGTTCTGATAATGTTAACTGCTCTAATATTATCATTACTAATTTAATTATTATCTCTTAAAATCACTACTTTTTTAATCTCAAATTAGTTTTTTGAATTTATAATCCCCTAAATCACTACAAATCTAAATTATTTTGGTAATGTCAACTGTTCTGATATTGTCATTTCTAATTTAATTATTATCTCGTAAAATCACTACTTTGCGATATTATCATTACTGAGCTATTATCATTACTCTCTGTTATTTAACCTAATTTTCTCTCTATAAATACAACATAATATTATATCATTTATAATTATATTACAACATAATATTATACATTTAAAATAAAATTAAAATCTATCTATTAAATATACTAAATTGTAGTACATAACACAGTTGCATGTCATTTGTAATTCCCAAATTACAACACATGCCTAATTAACGTACTCATCCATTAATCCAGTTTTTATATTATCGCTACTTAATTATTATCTCCTAAAATCACTACTTTTTAATCCCACGTTAATATTTTGATTTTATAATCTTATAAATCACTACAAATCTAAATTGTTCTGATAATGTTAACTGTTCTAATATTATCATTACAAATTTAATTATTATCTCTCAAAGTCACTACTTTTTTAATCCCAAATTAATATTTTGAATTTATAATCTCCTAAATCACTATACAAATCTAAACTGTTTTGGTAATTTATAATATGTATTTGTGTATAAAACTTTTACCCAATTCTATGTAACACATGCTACCAAAATTTGATCATCGCATAACAATCTACCATCTTTTTATTATATTTTAATTTATTAATTACACGTATAAATTTATTATTAACAAAATGAATAATCCTGCCGCAACGCGCGGGTTTATATCTAGTTAAACAACTAATTTAATCACGACACATAAGATTCAAAAGTTAAACACTCATTTTAGTGAAACTAACATTACTTTTTATCTAAATTAACCTTCCTAGGGTAAGATAATCTTACCTTATGAATAGAAAAGTCTATTCAGAACATCTTTGGTTGGACATAATACTTTTTAATGAAAAAGCATCAGTCATAAAACTCAACAATAAAAGCAAAAGTCATTCGGAAGATATTCTAATTTTAAAATGTATCTTATGAAAATCTATTAATATAAAGGGAGCAAATATTTCCATATAAATTTTTGATATTTTTAATTCTTTTCTCATATGAATATACAGTGTGTCTTATTTTATGTGTGTCTTACTTTATTTTTTTAAATAGAAGCGAATGAGTATTTATCAGGTTAATTTAAAATAAGAGACGTTGTTGAGTTAAGTTGAGGGGGAGTATTAATCCACAAATTTCTTATAATTTACAGTCTTTGTCTTGCCACAAATTATGAGAAATAAGTACAAACATATTAGTATATAATAATGCTATATAATATTAATGTTGATTCCTAAGTTAATAACATAGGGAAACAGAAAATTTTGAAATTAGTGTTCATTAAATAAATAAAAACAGTATTTTTATGAGCTTTGACGGTATGTATGGTTGAGTTATTACATTATTAAGTGAATTATATTTTTTAAGTGAAAGTTATATGTTATCGCCCATACTTGGGTTAATATATTTAATTTTTAAGTACTTAATTAATAAGATTACCCATTCACTAGCTCACATATTTTAATAAATATTCATGCACGCGTTAATTGATGTCACTTTTTTTATTTGGCAAATGCTAGAAAGTGACTTGCTTAGGAACATTTGTTTATGTTTAAATACAAAGAAAACGAAAGCTAAACAATTCTTGAAAAAAATAAAAAATAAAAATCATATACTTTGCGCACACATAATTGGACAAACTTTAAATATGTACAATGTGTGCGCACAAATATATCCTATAAAATCGAACGTCTTTGGGTTAGTTGGTATGACTGGCTCTTGGTATGCAAGACGTCAGTTCAATATATATATATATATATATATATATATATATTTCTCCAACGAATCTTAAATAATAAACCAAAAGCAAATTGACTATAGCGACGATTTTTTGAACTACAGTGATGGTTCGAACCATCGCCATAGCTATGTCGTCGGCTTTGTATGCTACAGCAACGAAAAACATTATCGATATAGTCGGTTCATTTTTGGTCCGTTATTTAAAGTTCGTTGAAGAAGGGGACCGTATGTATGTGTGTGTGTGTATGTGTATATATATATATATATATATATATATATATATATATATATATATATTAGTAAATGATATATATCATGTATTTATTATGAATTAAAATAGATATGCACTATTTAAATAATTATTCATCATCATTTAAAGTTTAAACAATATATATTAATTAAGCATACTAATCATAAAGGGGATCAAAATGAACATATACAGTTTAAATAATTATTCATCACTATTTAAAGTTTAAACAATATATATTAATTAAACATTCTAATCATAAAGGGAGAAAAATGTCAACAAACTAATAACTATAGGTTTGTTCTTGTTGTATATAATTTTCTCGTTAAATGATACATTTTAGATATTTTACACTTTACAATAGTAAAAATACATTGATTAAAATTAAATGAATTCATTTCAGTTTATTACTATTATATTTAAAAATATTATTTCTGTAAGACCCCAACTTTTATAAATAAAGATGAATTTTCTATAAATATTATTTTTAAATATTATGGAGTAAATTTGATATAATGTTATAGTTGTGGATAATATTTATAAATTTTGCAAAGTAAGAAAGTTGTTATAAAATATTCGTTTGGTCGAAGAATATTCTTTTTGTCGGGGAATATTTTTTTTGTCGGGGAATATTCGTACGACGGCACAATCATTGGTGGACTCCACAACGGAATTATTGTCGGATTGAAAAAGCGACAAAAATACTTTATGAAAATAACGGCGGAGGTGTTACTTAAAAAAAGCTGTTGAACTACCCTTAGTAGTAAAAGTGCGATGTCTGGCGTGGTTGCATAGTAACACACACGGTATTGATTATTGATGCTTACGTGAGAAGTCACTCACGGCTATACTCAATTATTACTACACGATAATTCTTTGCATCATATCTCTTATATTATTGATTCAATTATTGTCACGCGATTATCATCAGATAATATGTTATATTATTAAATCTATAATTGAGACGACAAGTTATAAATGATTAATAATTGTTGAAAGATTAAATATGTGTTGATTAAAAATAAAATGATTTGTGGTAATATTTATTCAATCCTTGATGTATATAAAGAGTCTATTATGAGGCGTTTGTTGTAAGTTTAGTTATTTTATGGGGGCCCATATGTCATCTAAGAGTCTCTTCGTCGATAGTAATTATCTTCGTCGATAGTAATTACCTTCGCCGATAGTAATTACCTTTACCAGACGTCAAACCACTTGCCGTTTCATATTACGAAAGTCCGAACCAATTGTCGTTTCACATTACACAGCGTCAAACCACTTGGTGTTTCACATTCTGAGCGTCGAAACCACTTTTCTTTTCACATCGATGAATGCCGCGAGCCACTTGCCTTTTCACATTTCAAGTGCTAAGCTAGAAATCTTCTATAAATAGAGGCCTAGTGCTTCATTATTTTTCACGAATTCATTCAAGCTATAGAGAGAAAAGTATAGAGAGAATAAGAGAAAGAAGAAGAGTATTCTGTTACTTACACTCTGCGATTATTCAATCTCCTACTAATGTAAGGGTGTTATTCTTTCTTATTCATGAAGAGAACTTTTGTTATTCCATTGCTTATTATTACATTGGAATAACTTTTGTATCTGCGGTTTACCTATACTTGGTGACATTCTTCTATTATTCATTTGGAACATCACATCATGTGTTTTACACGGGACTGGTTAAAATCTTTATTATTATTACATTCGAACTTCACATACATGTGTTTTACAATCGACTGGTTAAAATCTTTATTATTACATTGGAACATCACAGCCGGTGCAAATTTTGCACGACTCGGTTCCGTTATTATTATTACTTGGAATAACTTTTGTCTGTCTGCAATCTTGCATGCATGGTGATTTCTTTTGTTATTCCATTCTTTATTATACTCAGTTGGTTAAAGTTTTGACTTCTATACTCCATGAAATTAGTAGAATATCCTTGATATTTGCGCTTCATCCAATATCTTTTCATGAAAATATTCTTCTGATCATTCTTGAATTTTACTCTACAAAGCAGTATCATGTTGATAATTTGGACATTAGTAGTTCTTGGACAAATTAATTCTTGAACTTGTTTTATTGAATTCTTATATCATTGTCATCATCCTCATGTTTATATTATGTTGAAAGTCATATGTGGCCTGTAGTGCATAGATGGACTTGGTATGATTATGACCAAGGATTATTTGGTATAATCATGACCGTAATGTTACAAATGATGTGGTAAAAGTCCTCGTTGGCTGTAGTGGTGCATTGATGGATTGATTGTTGGCATGATCATGACCATTATTGAATACATAAATATTCTTGGCCCGTAGTGCATGGATATATAATTGTGGTCGTGATACTAAAGAATATCCTTGGCCGTAGTGCAGGGGTGATTCGATGATGTGGAATATTTATTAAGCTGAGTCTCAGCGATAACAGTAATGAAAACCTTTTAATCATAAAAGATAGTAGATTTTATTTTCTACTTGACTCTTTTAATGGATTGCTTGTTCCACTGCTTGATTAAACTTGATGTCTATTATATTTTATCAGTTTAACATTGTTGGAGACTAATGATAATTTATTTTGCATTATCTTAGTCATAATATTTCTTCTTGGCTAGTTGAGCTCACCCTTTCTTTCACTTTATTCTCTTGAAATAAGAATATAGGCGGGGACGAGTCGGGGAGCGGAGTGATGGTCCGGAGGATAGCATTAGTAGTCCTCACTATTACAGTGAAATAGTGTGATAATAATTGTAATGAGGACTCCTTTTGAGTTTGTATAATCTCTAGTAGATAATATTTGTATTCAAACTCACGGTTTATGTTTTGTCGTATTGTACACAAATGCATTGTATTAGTATGTTGTATTTAAATTACATACCATATATCCATGCGACCCAAGATGGGTGATGTATACCTAATTTTGGGGGCGTCACGAGTTGGTATCAAAACTTAGGGATATGATCCACAGCTAAGATGTGAGACTAGAACTAGGAGGGGAGAGACGGGGAATTCCTTCGCTAGTATGACCTACTTAAATTTATTTTGTATTTAAATTGGTTTGTCAGAGTTTAGAGATATTATGTTACATGTCAATTAACCTTTGTTTTGTGGCAGTATCTAAAAATGACATCCGAAAATGTTGAGAATAGCAATGGAGCACAAGAGACCGTTGAGTTTCCACATATCAATAATCAGGAGAATGTGAATCAAGAAGGCGACAATCCTCATGCAAATAACAACACTGACCAAATGATGAAAGATGGATTGTTCAAAGGCTTTATGCAATTCATGCAACAGCAGGCGAGAGCGGCTCCTGTCCAAAATATAGGTGGAAACACTGGAAACTCTTGGGCGGTCACCGCTAAACAGTTCAAGGAGCTGGGACCACCGGAGTTTAAGGGAGAGCCAAAACCACTTATGGCGGAAGCATGGATAAAGCAGATCACCAAGATATTTGATGTCTTGGGATGCTCAGAGAGCAAAAGGTTCCTTTGCTTAGCGCCTTTATGTTGCGCGAGAGGCAGACATCTTGGTGGGAATCGATAAAACGTACTCTCGACTCCGCCAGTCTTGAAGATGTCTTGGGAGAAGTTCCAAGAGCTATTCAACGACAAATACTTTCCCAAAAGTATTCGTCACATGAAGGAGGTGGAGTTTATCAAATTGGAGCAAAATAATATGACCGTGTATCGCATGATACGAGGCAAAATTTGCGGAGTTATCCGGTTTCGTCCCACTTGGTGGATAATGAAGAGAGAATGACGAATGTTTTTAAGAGGTTTGAAGCGGAGATACGTCGATATCTTATTTCTCATAAACCGTGTTTGTATTCGGATGTTGTAAATAGGGCTCGATTGGTGGAGCGCGATAACGAGTCAACGCAACCAAAAGAGAGCAGCCGGCAAAATGATAATACCAGTGAGAGCAGTCATCGAAGCGGTGACAACAAGCGTGGAGGGAGTCAACAGGCCAGAAATGGTAACCACTTCGGTGGTAATCAAGGCCAAAATAATAAGAATGGAAATTTCAAGAAGAGGAGATTCAACAATGATGGAAAAGACGTCAGCACCAGCACCCGTTGTTAAGGAAGGAGAAAGACCACCTATCATATGCTTTAAATGCGGAGGGAGGATACATCGGTCCAAATTACGCGATCTGAGTCAAAAGCATGTTATAATTGTGGAAGAGAAGGTCACTTAGCTTTGATTTTGTCGTTCACCGAAGACAAATTCAAATTAGGATGGAGGCACCAAAAGGTCATCCCCGAAAAATTCAAAGCCCGGCGATTACAAGGAGAGAGCGTTTGTTGTGACCTCCCCGAGAAAGCAAGGAACCCGAATGAGGTCATCACGGTAAGCTTATCATAAACTCTAGCGAAGTCTACACTTTATTTGATACCGGGTTCTACCCATTCTTTTATTTCTCCTACTTGCGCTCAACGATTAAATTTGACCGAGGAGAAATTAGACTTTGACTTATCTGTGGGAACTCCGTTGGGATAAACCTTCATTACATCCACGGTTTATAAGTTTTGTTTGGTTCAAGTTGGTACCCACACATTACCTGTCGATCTTATTGCATTAAAAATACTTGCATTTGATGTAATTCTAGGGATTGATTGGTTAACTACTCATCATGCAAAAATTGATTGTTTTAAGTAAGGTTGTTAGCTTTCATATTCTAATCGACCTATTATGAGAATTCAAGCAACCAAACCATTAAAATCAATCACTGTCATCTCAAGCCATAAAGCTATTCGTTTATTGAAAAATGGATGTCAAGCTTTCTTAGCTCATGTCACAGATCTAAACAAAATACGTCAGTTTTGAATAATATTTCTATTGTTAATGAATTTCCTGACATATTCCTTGAAGAACTTCCTAGCCTACCCCAGGCGTGAAATTGAATTTTGTATCGACCTTGAACCGGTACAAAACCCATTTCTAAATCCCCATGTCGAATGGCTCTATTGAACTTGAGGAGTTAAAAACTCAAGCTGCGCAGGAATTGTTAGACATTGGCTTTATTCGTCCTAGTACTTCTCCTTTGGGGTGCTCCTGTCTATTCGTGAAGAAAAAGATGGGAGTATCGACTTTGTATTGATTATCGGGAGTTGAATCATGTCACCATCAAAAATAGGTACCCATTGCCACGTATTGATGACCTGTTTGACCAGTTGCAAGGAGCCAAATTCTTTTCAAAGATTGATCTTCATTCCGGATATCACCAATTAAAGATTAGAACCGATGACATTCCAAAGACGGCTTTTAAAACTCGGTACGGGCATTATGAATTCCTAGTCATGTCCTTTGGATTGACATGCTCCTGCTGCCTTCATGGATATGATGAACCGAGTATTCAAGGAATATTTGGATCACTTTGTGGTCGTCTTTATTGATGACATCCTCATATATTCCAAAACCCGTGAAGATCATGAGCAACACTTGAGGTTGATACTCCAAAAGCTTCGTGAATATAAGCTTTATGCCAAGTTGAAGAAATGCGAGTTACGGCGAGGAAGTAGCATTCCTTGGGCACGTGGTATCAAGTCATCGAATATCTGTTGACCCAAAGCAAAGATTGAAGCTATTCAAAGTGGGAGCAACCTAAATCGATGGCCGTCGTAGCTTTATCGAACAGTGGTTATTATCGGAGATTCATAGAAGGGTTTTCTCGAATCGCTATTCCACTAACTCGGTTGACTCATAAAGATACAAAGTTCGGTTGGAGGCGAGGAATGTGAGAAGATTTTTCAAGAACTCAAGAGGAGACTCATTTCAAAGACTGCTACGACAATACCATCCGGTTCGGAGGATTTGTCATCTACGATGATGCTTCGAGCAAAGGGGTTAGGATGTGTTCTCATGCAACATGGGAAAGTCATAGCCTTATGCCTCACGACAACTCAAAGAATATGAGAGGAATTATCCTACTCATGATCTAGAGTTGGCGGTATTGTCTTCGCACTTCTAAAGATTTGGAGGCATTACTTGTATGGGGAGAAAGTGGAGATCTTTACGGATCATAAAAGCCTCAAATATTTCTTCACTCAAAAGAACTCAACATGCGACAACGACGTTGGCTTGAATCTGTTGAAAGATTATGATCATACTATCCAATACCATCTGGAAAAGCGAGCGTGGTGGTGGCGTATTGAGTAGAAGATCATATCTTTGTCTGAAGTGCAATATTGTCAACGCAAAGGCCTATTTTGTATGACTTGCAAAGGATGGAGATAGAGATAAAGACTCCGTGGCCCCACGTGATGATGGAAAATATCTGAGTAGAACCGACTTTAATTGATAAAATTAAAGTTGCTCAAATTCTGATCCCGGGTGATGCGTATGAGGAAGAAAGTGCAAGAAGGTGCGATCTTTAGGAAGAAGAATCGATGAAAAAGGAATACTTCGAGTCAACTCCAGACTTTGTGTTCCTAACGACCCTGATTTAAAGTATAAAATCATGATGGAGGCGCACAACACATCGTTTGAAAACCATCATGGGAGTACCAAAATGTATCATGATCTTCGATATACATTTTGGTGGGGCAATAGGAAGAGAGAGATAGCGCTGTTTATCTCAAGGTGTCTAACGTGTCAATGAGTCAAGGCGGAGCATCAAGTACCAAAAGGTCCATTGCAACCACTTGAAATTCTAGAATGGAAGTGGGAGCACATTACCATGGATTTCGTTATTGGTCTTCCCAAAGTTTCTCAAGGCATAGATGCGATTTGGGTCATTGTTGATAGATTGACCAAGTCTACTCATTTCTTCTGATCGAGAAACTTATACACTTGAACGTCTTGCTCGTATGTACATAAGCGAGGTAGTAAGATTGCATGATATGCCGATATCCATAGTTTACGATTGAGACCCAAGATTCACTTCAGCGATTTTGGGTTAGTTTGCAAAAAGCTATGGGCACAGATTCTGATTTAGCTTCGGCATATCATCCTCGAATCGACGGACGATGGAGAGGAATATTTAAACTCTTGAAGATCTATTAAGACTCGTGTGTCCTTAATTTCAAGGGAAGTTGGGACAAGTTCTTACCATTGGTGGAGTTTTCTCTACAACAACAGGTTATCAAGCAAGTATTGGCATGGCTCCATTCAAAGCGTTGTATGGAAGAAAGTGTCGATTCTCCAAAGATTATCTTTGGGATGAGGTGGGTGAAGCAACGTTGTTGGGACCAGAGTTGATACGTATGACTACGGAAAAGATTCAAACGATCCGAAGAAGCGTATAAAAACCTCACAAGATCGACAAAAAGTTATCTTTGATCTTCATCGAAAGGGCGTGGAATTCGATATAGGAGATCATGTGTTTGTTACGTGTTGCTCCATGGAAAGGAGTTCTGAGATTTGGAAAGAGAGAAAAGCTCAATCCTCGATTCATCGGCCCATTTTAATCCTTGATCGAGTAGGAACTATGGCCTATAGACTGTTTTTTACACCAAATATGTCTCGTGTTTATAACATTTTTCATATATCCATGTTACGTAAATATGTGAAAGACCCGAACCACATTATTGAGTTGGAACCGGACGAAATAGCGTAAGATTTGGCGTATGAAGAGGTTCTGTTCAAATCTTGGATAAGAAGGAACATATTCTACGCACTCAGGTTATACCTCGAGTCAAAGTTTTGTGGAGAAACCACAATGTTGAGGAAATGACTTGGGAGTTAGAATCGAAATGAAATCAAGGTATCCTTACCTCTTGACATACCGTATCGTACCCTAATTTTGAGAGGCGAAATTTAAGTAAGAAGGGAGATTGTAAACCCCAATTTTTTGAATAAAGATGAATTTTCTATAAATATTATTTTTGAATATTATGGAGTGAAATTGATATAATAGTTGTGGGTAATATTTATAAATTTTTCAAAATCACGCAAGTTGTTATATAATATTCAATTGGTGGGGAATATTTGTTTTAACAGGGAATATTAGTACAACGGCACAATCATTGGTGGACCCCAACGGCGGAATTATTATTGAATTGAAAAAACGACAAAAATACTTTATAAAAATAACGGCGGAAGTTTTATCGTTAATCTGTTGAAACACACGTTGTTAAAGAATGCGATGTCTGGCGTGGTTGCATAGTAGCACACGGTATTGATTATTGATGCTTACGTGAGAAGTCACTCAGTTTTGCTTATTAATGGACCCCCATTTATCCATTTTTCGAAATAGCGGTAGAAAGTTATATATATATAATATATATATACGGTGGCATGATTGTAGGGGGGAAATCACATGATAAAGTATTATATGTATTATTTATATAGGAAATGTTTGAACTTTGGCGGGATGGGGAGTACAATTATTATTGTTATATATATATATATATATATATATATATATATATATATATATATATATATATATATATATTACTTTTGGTGGAGAAAGCAAAAGTCATAAGAATTAACGGAGGGAGTTGTTATTTTTTCAAAGCACCATGTGCTTATATATATATATATATATTATTTTATTTTTGTTTTACTTGATGTTGGTAATCAAAGTCTTATAGCATAACATCCATGGGTCGCTTCAATTTAAATCAAGTAAAATTATCATTGATTGCACAGGTGAACGATGTTATATATATATATATATATATATATATATATATATATATATATATATTATATTTTGTATAAAAGATTTTGCTTTAATTATGGACCGTTCGATTAAAGTAAATCAATCTGGACCGTTCATGAGTTAGTTACTATGCATTCTATTTTTCTATAAATAGAAGCTCATTCCTTCATTATTTTTTTACAAATTCACCGAACTCTACTGAGAGAAAACTATGAGAGAGACTATAGAGATAGAAGAAAAGTATACTGCTACTTAACTACTTTTATATTCAATTTCTTTTACGCTAAGGGTGTTATTCTTTCTTCATTCATGAAGAGAATCATTTGTTATTCCATTGCTTATTATTACATTGGAATAACTTGTATACTGTGATCACCCTATACTTGGTGACATTCTTCTATTATTAAAATCTTTACTATTCTATTGGAATATCACATCACATGCGTTTCACTGTGGGACTGATTAAAATCTTTATTATTATTCTGCTGGAATATCATATACATGCATTTCTGTGGGACTGGTTAAAATCTTTATTATTATTACATTGGAATATCCTCATGCATGCGTTTTACGGCGGGACACGATTCAAATCTTATTAGTATTCATTGGAATAACTTTGTCATCTGCAATCGCATGCATGGTGATTTCTGTTGTTATTCCATTCTTTATTATTCTCGTTAGAACATCCATCGATGCAAATTTACGCTTTGACACAGTTCCGTTATTTAGTATTACATTGGAATAACTTTTCTCATGCGAAGTACCGCATGCATGGTGATTTCTTTTGTTATTCCATTCTTTATTATACTCAGTTGGTTAAAGTTTTGACTTCTATACTCCATGAAATTAGTAGAATATCCTTGATATTTGCGCTTCATCCAATATCTTTTCATGGAAATATTCTTCTGATTATTCTTGAATTTTACTCTACAAAGCAGTATCATTTTGACAATTTGGACATTAGTAGTTCTTGGACAAATTAATTCTTGAACTTATTTTATTGAATTCTTATATCATTGTCATCATCCTCATGTTTATATTATGTTGAAAGTCATCTACATGGCTTTGTAGTGCATAGATGGACTTGGTATAATTATGACCGAGGATTATTCGGTATAATCATGGTAGTAATGTTACAAATGATGTGGTAAAAGTCCTCGTTGGCCCGTAGTGCATTGATGGACAGTTGTTGGCATGATCATGACCATTATTGAATACACAAATATTCTTGGCCCGTTGTGCATGGATATATAATTGTGGTCGTGATACTAAAAGAATATCCTTGGTAGTAGTCGGGGGTGATTCGATGATGTGGAATATTTATTAAGCTGAGTCTCAATGATAATGATGATGAAAAACTTTTTAATCATAAAAGATAGTAGATTTTATTTTCTACTTGACTCTTTTAATGGATTGCTTGTTCATTTGCAATTAAACTTGATGTCCATTATATTTTATCAGTTTAACATTGTTGGAGACTAATGATAATTTATTTTGCATTATCTTAGTCATAATATTTCTTCTTGGGCTAGTTGAGCTCACCCTTGCTTTCACTTTTTCTCTTGAGAAATGAGAATATAGGTTTGGGACGAGTCGGGAGCGGAGTGATGGTCGAGAGGATAGCATTAGTAGTCCTCACTATTACGTGAAATAGTGTGATAATAATTGTAATGAGGACTCCTTTTGAGTTTGTATAATCTCTAGTAGATAATATTTGTATTCAAACTCACAGTTTATGTTTTGTCGTATTGTACACGAAAGTTGTATTAGTATGTTGTACTTTAATTCTGTACCATGTATCTGGCGACCCAAGATGGGTGATGTATACCTAATTTTGGGGGCGTCACAATCTTAGTCATAATATTTCTTACTGGGCTAGTTGAGCTCACCCTTTCTTTCACTGTTCTCTTCAGGAAATGAGAACATAGCAGGGACTAGTCGAGGAGCGGAGTGAGCGGTCAGGAGGATAGCATTAGTAGTCCTCACTATACAGTGAAATAGTGTGTTAATAATTGTAATGAGGACTCCTTTTGAGTTTGTATAATCTCTAGTAGACAATAATTGTATTCAAACTCACGATTATGTTTTTGTCGTATTGTACCTGACAGTTGTATTAGTAAGTTGTATTTGAATTTTGTACCATGTATCTGACGACCCAAGATGGGTGATGTATACCTAATTTTGGGGGCGTCACAATTTCCTATTTTTAGAAGTTAAATGACATATTAAAAATAATTTTCGTATGATAGTAAAAATTAATTATTATATATGTAAGGAAGGTTATTTGAAAAGCTAAAGTTTACTTAATATATAATGATTGATAATTAAAATTTTAATATATATATATATATAAAAGTTATTTGAATACGAATTTCAAATACGAATATGAATTTGAATATCGATACCGGATATTCATTATTTATCGGATGTATTTTACGATCAGATTTTAAACAAATACAAATACGCCTATATACGCATTCATTTTCGTTTATTTACGAAAATTAATACCTTAAAACCGAATACAAATATATCCGTTTTGTTTTGAATATGAATTATATCCGGAGTTTTTTCAAGTACAGATCGAACGGATACAAAATTTTTTGTTACCATTTACAGCCCTATTTATCAAAAACTATCGACTTCTAGCCAATTCTAAAACAATGTTAGAAAACTCAATTCTAAATTTTGAAATTGGAACAAAGTGTCAAATTTTTAGGGAATTATTATTTTCATAAGTAAATTTTGATATTTTTATAAGTTTCCAGTCACATGAATGTGAGACCTATCTATTATTCATCTGAGAGAATACTTATAAAATTATCACTTTTACTTGTAGAAATATCAATTTCCAATATAAAATTTATGGTATTGTAAATGTGCTTCTAATTCTAGTACTAGATTTAAATTTTATGGTAATGTTATAGGAACCTTTCTACTGGTTCCTCAAATGTATCACAATCATAACCAACAATAATTTTATGGGTTATTTACACTTTCTAATATATTTAAAAAAAAATTATAACAAAAGTATATTCAAAAAATATTTACAGAATTAATACATTTTCAATATTTTTTTTACAAAATTAGTGATCCTCTTCATTACTCTCCCCACAACTCTGCTGCAATTGAGAAAAACTTCCTCCATCATTGACAACGGAACTATCCACTGCCTCCAACATTTCCCCAATTTCTCAGCGAAAATTTAAGAATTAGCTTCGGAAATTGAAATTAATGGGAATATCACGCATTGCATAGTTTGGAAAACAGGGGGTTTAGTGGGTTTAGAGACAGAAAAAATTGAAGAATTTTTGAAGTTTTTAGAGAGAGAAAACACGATCCCAACTTCCACTTTTCCTTCTCCTTCTCCAACTGGATCTATCTTATCCATCAAACACAAATGTCTCTCATCTCACCTCTGCTGTAACTCCCTTTATCCCAATTCAAATCCCTCAAGCTCACCTCCCCATTCCTCCATGGCTCCTCACCAACGTCCCTCCTCCAACCCCCCCCCCCCCCCCCAACTGGTGCTCACTTTCCTTCCTCCAATTCGAGCCATGAAACCCTTCAAGGGCGAGTTAGTCGTGCAACTCGTTCGGTGCTGCCAATGCCGATGTCCTCTCCGTCATAGTGCAGTTGGTAGCCAAACATTCATACATAGGTAACCAATTCAGTTTTATTGGGTTACCAATTAATTATAAAAAAGTTAAGAACAATTTTCAAGTGTTATCTGGATTTGTTTTCTTCAACATGTGCAACCATGAACAGTTTTATTGGGTTCTGCAATTGTCGCCGTCGATACATTTTTTTTCATAGTACGGTTGGTAGTCAAACCTTCATACAAAGGTAACCAATTCAATTTCATTGGGTTACCAATTAATTATAAAAAAGTTAAGAACAATTTCCAAGTGTTACCTGGATTTATTTTCTTCAACATGTGCAACTATAAACAGTTTTATTGGGTTCTGAAATGTTCGTCGTCGATACATTTTTTTTTCATAGTGCAATTGGTAGTCAGACCTTCATACAAAGGTAACCAATTCAGTTTTATTGGGTTACCAATTAATTATAAAAAATTTAAGAACAATTTCTAAGTGTTATCTGAATTTGTTTTCTTCAACATGTGCAAAAATGAACAGTTTTATTGGGTTCTACAATGATCGTCATCGGTATATTTTTTTCCAATAGTGCAGTTGGTAACCAAATCTTCATACAAAGGTAACCAATTCAATTTTATTGGGTTACCAATCAGCGGAAGGCAGCGGTGGAGAAGAAAAAGAAACGGGTGGTTGTGTAGTAGTGAGATGGAGGTAAAAATGAGAGGAGAGGACTGTGAATCAAAGAAGAAAATGAAAGAGAATAAGAATATTATGAGTAGAATGAAGAGAGAGAAAGTGAAGTACTCCTCTCTCTAAAGAGATTGTCCATTGAAATCGCCATTGTCATTGTTGTTGGTGCTCTGTAAATTGTAGAGAGAAACAGAGGTAGAAGAGAATGGTAGAGAATTAGTAGTAGTAGGTGATGATGGTATGTGATTTCGTTCGGTCAATTATAGCGGAAGAACTGGAAAAAATTCAAAATATCGTTATTATGTTGCACTCTTTTTGTAATTATTTTGTGAATGCACTAATCTTATAATTAATTTTTAATTGTTATATAGTAGTGTAAAGAACTCTAATTTTATTTACTCAATTCAGTCCAATATAAGGATCCATTAAAGCCAATGGTTTTGAGAGATGGATTTGATTATTCATGCAATTCAGTCCAGTATATAAGTCCACTAAAGCCCTGGTTTTGATATATGGATTTGGGATGGGCCATACCAGAATTTTAACTTAAGAAAAGGTTGGGCTAAACAACTAGAGCTCAACTGGCATAAAACTTCTCTCCAAAAATTAATGAACAAAACTTGATCATATGTTTTCGCTGCATAAGATAACAAGATTGGATTTAAAGCTCGTTTGAAATACTGAGGTACCACGTAATATGGAAAAAAAAAGATGAGGACATGTATGTTCTAATGGACCAAAGCCTATCAGGCAAATGACGCATATGACCCTGCGATATCCTAACAAATAAAACTTGAAATGACGTGTTAATGAAAATCGTTCTATAAATATTTTGGAAAATTTGGTAGGTTTTACAAGAGGAAATTTATGTGCTACAAGCTTGCAACCCGTGAGCGGCACGAGCTAAGTTTCTTCTATGTTTCTTCCCGTGCGATGTAAGATTCTAGTCATGATGTGAAAAACTGAACCCATGAAATGGTACTCCCTTCGTCCCTATTTAAATGACGTTTTAGAGATGGATACAAAAATTAAGATAATGATTGAAAAGTATTAAATATAGTACTCAATTGTCTATAATACCCTTAAATCATTAATTTATCATAGCACAAGAGTTTAAAGTACCAAAAAAATAGGTAGAGTAATGAGGGGTAATTTTGGAAAAATTATCATTAATTCTCCTAGATTTGAACAAACGTCAATTAATTATGGACAAATAAAAAACTCTAAAATGTCATTTAAATAGGGACGGAGGGAGTATAATTTTATATTGATTTTCGCCATCTAGCACCTGAATTTACAAGTTTAGTGTAAGCATTCTTGAAGTCTTTAAAAAACAAATCCTGATTGTTAGCATAATTTGAGATCCACCTGTTCATCATTGCAAATACGACAGATTAGCGCAAACTAAACAGCTACTGCAAAACCAGAAGTAGTACTACCATTAACAAATTTATGATTTGGGTCAACCAACATCAGGCTTTATAGTCAATAGAGGCACAACTTTACTATACAAATTCAAAAGGGGGAGAAAATATGGATGATTTCTAAAGGTCGGAAGTAATTGAAGAAGTGCTTGATGCAAATGGATGGTTTTCGTTATTACGGAGAAGCATGATTTACAGCTACATATGAAAAAAATATTTCATCATATTGTAAATGCATGAAATACTACTATTAAAAGCATCGTAATTGTTACAGAAACAAAAGAAAGTTATATTAACCTATGTTACAAGGACTCTTCTAAAATCCAGAAGCACCGGTGTCGACACGAGACCTGGTGTGGGTGTCGTACGCACGACAGTTTGATGAAAACTGAAATAAATGTTCTAAATATTGGAGTGCCTGTAGCTTGTCCTTTTAAGGATCATTTTAGGGTTTGCCGAGTCCATGTAGAAATTAACAAAATATGGAAATGTAAAACTTTCATGAAGGATTTTTTTTTTTGTTGGGATGGGGGGGGGAGGAGGAGGAGGGGTGAGAATATGTTTGTGATGACTATTCAAAGTCGATGTAAAGCCAAATCTCATTATATGTATGTGAAATTGAGTTGTGATCTTCACCACCGATTATGTTAAAAGTCGATTTTTTGTTAAAAGTGAACTTCCATTCTCTGAGGTAGGGAGAAAAACTATGCCCTTACTTACTCGTGAGTGTATTTGTTAGACTGGTAAAGCTTGTAAGCTGCACCGAAAAATATGGTAAACTAGGACTATGTTTGTTTGCAAGAATTATACTTGGAATAGAACTATTAATCCCAAGTGTCTTGTTTGTTTTCAAATTTAGACTTGAGACTATTAGTTTAGATATTATAAAATGACTTAATAGTCTTTAGATTATAATTATAATCCCGGATTAATAATCCTAAGATTAATAGTCTTGGAATTATAATCTCATGTATTATAATCTTGTAAACAAAATAGTCTTAATGATAATAACTCATTGACATTTTAAGGACAACATGTTGAGGATATCTAAACAAAGGAAATGTTTAATATATTGTAGTAATGGACTGAGTAAATCCCAAAAAATATTTTGCAGATATGACTGAGAGATGATACATAATAACAGGATACATCAATAAATATAGGTAATTTTGGGAAAGTGATATACCTTAAGCATTCATCATCTTCAACGAGCGCTCGATCTGAAGGAAGCCCAATCATACTAGACATACCAGCTGCTACATCAAACACAAAAAGTTAAGCAAGAAAAATCCATAGAAAGAGAAACCAGGCAATAATTATTAAAGATATATATGTTAACATTTTGTACTCCTGATGTTCCCGACATACTTCCCCATGCATCTGAATGTTTCAACTTTCAATATTATCGACTATGTCCTTATTTTTAGCATATTAAATGGTCAAAACAACCATACAAGTTGCTATAAATGGTCAGTTGAGGTTCACACGATTGACAAAATGAGCATATCTATAGTGCTTTTAACATCAATTAGTGATACATATATTGATTTGACAACTATGTGTATGCAAGTAATTATATAGTTAGACAGCCAAAAATCCCAATGGCAACCCCCCCCGCCCCCCCCAACACACAAAAAAAAGGGTAGAAAAGGAGAGACATGTTACAAACTTCATGTGCCAACTGATCTGGCCACCACCACTTTTGCACCAATAAACAACCACCATCCTTTCACCCCTTTACCTTCCACCCCCAAACAAAATCAAATGTTGAGACCACAACTTTTTAACTGGGGCATGGCAACTCATGAGTATACAACAAAGGTGGTGATTTGGTGGGTAGCAACTGGAAATTTAGAGAGAGAATCAAGAAAAGAGAGACAGGAGCGCACTGCAGGCAATGAGCTCATTGCATTTTCTGTCAAACCAATTACTAATAATTTGTTTGATTTGTAACCATTTATATTTGAATTTCTAAATAACTTTAATGTTAATATATGTGATATATGGGGAAAGAAAGATATTCATGAACCTTTTTATTTTTGGTTTTTTGGCATGATGGTTTGAATGTCAGTTCCTTAGTATTTTTAGTATGTTGATTCTCAGTGGAATTGAGCCAGTAGTTAGGTCGCTAATTGAATTATTATCTAGATGAGTTGTCAAGACCAGCAAAGTAATAAATGAAATTGCATATTTTTGTATATATTGGAAAAGATAATTCATCAATCACCTGAAGACGACCATGGTTTCTCCAGAAGTATTTTGAAGTATGAATTATCAAAGATGGTAGGATTTCCAAAACCTTTACCCCCAATTGTGTGAGCTCCAGACAATGCAACAAGCTCTTGTGCCCTGACAACAAAGTATTGTTGTTTGTAGTTTTTACACATTCCCACCCGTGATATCATTAACTACCACCAACAAAATGTAAATCATAACTAACAAGTACCATGCTAAAAGAAACTAGATGATAGATAGATAGATAGATACCAACAATATGTAAAACATAAAGTCAAGTACCTTGCTAAGAGAAACAAGATCATTAACATTGACAGAGAAGGGACAATTAGTTAGAATTTTGGTAAGGAAGTATATATTTTCATTTTGAAGCTACATGGCCAAGTATTAGACAGGTAGATATCAATATGGTCAACATAATGAAGATCTTAAAAAGACCATATTAATATGTAAGTCATTATGTTAATACAATATAAGATAGAAGAATATATGCAACAAACATACAAAAGCGGATTATACAAATGGCTCAGAGAATTAACCCACAGCTTCCCAAGACCCAACTCTGATACTATCTCAGAGCACCCAACTCAAAAGTATGATAGTGGCTGGACTAGCGAATAACCATATATACTAGCTTAGGAGCTTTATTTTATCAATGTAGAACAAGCGCTCTGACATAAGCCACTTGACTAAACAAGAACAAATTTAAATGATCACCGACAGAATGTGCTACAAGAGTGAACATAAAGTTTTAGGATACTAGAGATTCTTGCAACTCCGGAAAACATAATTTAACAACTAATTCATCAAAAGTGTGTTAATAGGACAAACAAATGAAAACAAATGTCTAATGTAGGAATCTTTATACTTACGAGAAGCCTTTCCTTTGAAAACACTGCTTCATGCTGTAAGCATCTAATGATTCTGCAGGAAGTTTGCCTTCAGGATCAGGCACCCTACAAGAGAGAAACATAACTGTAAAGTTGGGCAGAAAGTTGTTTGGCAGATACAACTTAAATTCTAAACTCATCGAGTATATATTCCATGTAGCCATTGGACAACCAAGACTAAAATTCATGTAGCCATTGGACAACCAAGACTAAAATTATCTCTACAATGATAAACTGAAAGCGCAAGAAGCCAATATAGCTAAGTTGAGTTAGTCTTTCTTAAGATATATGACATGGAATAAGTGCACAAGAATTATCCCCCTAACATTGAATCTATTCTGCCTAACTGAACTGGGATATTTGGACCTCCACACAGTGAAACAGCTTCTGCTCCAGCCACAGCAATCATATCTGCCCATGATACTATTGAATAAACAAGACAGAAGAAGTTAGCATAATATCACAAATACCAGTTTAGTTGAAAAACTTTAGAGTTTTCAAATAGATACCTTTTTGTATCATGTCCACTTCACTCTTTGCTTTCTCTAGAATCTGAACAACAACGCATCCACCGAGAAGTTAGCCGGACGGAGGTTGAATAAAAGTAGATCAGTCTGGGTATATGTTCAAAGAAGTACAGATTTGACAAATAATAAATACAATCAGATATATAACAATTACGGTGTGCATTATTAGAAGGGAAGAGAAAAAAAGTCCAAGAGAAGAAGAGAGGTTACCTTCACTGGTTTTTTTAGACCTCCATTTTCTGGTCGATCAAGTTCATAAACTATAGAACCATTCATACCACCTGAATTAGCAAGAAAATTCAAATAATATATTACAAGAGAAGAAAAGGAAAAACAGAAGCAACAGAACACCAATATGATGGTATCAACTTTACAATGTTAAATGCTAGCTTGTTAATGCACCAAAACTTCACTAGTCAACTGACAGTATTATCCTACACAAGTAATGCACCCTTCCATTCACATTTCACACCCAGTTTACTGGTTAATCAAACACTAATCGTATGCTGTTCATGTCCGTTCTGCAGCTAATATGATCATGATTTTATAGGCCCTATAATGAATTGCTTTATTATAGCACCTTGAGAGACATAATTGCAAAAAAAATGATGTGGTTAACAATTTACAGGCAAATAAGCTTCCACTAGACCAGCAAACAAGAGGGAAAAAAGAAGCTAGCCCATATGACATTCAGCATATGTAAGAGAGTAAGACGTACAAGAATTATTTGACATAGCCAGTCAAAAGGATTAAAAGGCTCAACAGCTGCTTTCTCTCTTCTTTTCGGAAACAAAGAACATTCGGTATGTGTAGGCAAGGAAATCGTCCAAAGCTTTAAGGTTTTGAATTGGCCGAGGAGAAGAAAAATCTAGAAAGAGTATGAATTGTGATCAAAGGTTCAAAAAGGAGGAGAATGGATAGACTATCACCAAGGCAACACGTGACGTAACTCTAGAGATAGCTTTCTTGTGTATCTTCGAGAGTGGAGAATCAAAAGTCCCTTCTCTTGGAAGGAAAGGACTATTTATAGTAGAGGCATGTTCTGGTAAGCTAGCATGACTAGGTCATGTGCCTGGCATGTGACTTCAAGTCAATTACAGCTGCAAATCGGGTCACAAAGTGCCATTGCAGCACTTCCGAGTGCAAATTACGCAAAAGATGTCATTTCGGTCATAGACCCATCTTCTCAGATTCGGAAAAGGGCTAGCCCTATGTCATTGCATAGCTCTCGAAAAGAGCTTTCCGGAATGGTATAGCACACCTTCATACGATACCCGGATTGCAAGATACGAAGGTTTCAGCGCACAGCAAGGCTAATGGTTAGCCGACATCTATCTAGGGATGGTTTTTCCCCTTTTTATCTGCCTTCTCGAAAGAGCTTTCCGGATTGATATAACACATCTTCTAACTCCTCTCGGATTGAAAGTTATGGCTGTTCCAGTGCGCAACATAAAAATCTGACCTAACGGGACGAAATCCGAGCATGTGGGGGCCCACTTTCGGGCTGAGGTAGACCTGCGACTCCCCCTTTTTCATCTACAAAAATCCGATATAGGCTCATTTTAGAGAGAGTAAACAGTTAGAGAGAGGGAGTCGGTTTTAGAGAGAGAAAGTGAGCATTTCTTGTGTTTAAACTCCGTAAATCTCAATTGTAAACACTCATATACATATAAACTCATATATACTACAACATATCAAGTTTAAACCGGTGGAAACGGAGTTTTCAATCTTCAAAAGCAGTCTAAAGCCTTCCTCACTGCACACTGTAAGATCTTTTTTGATTCGAAGCTTTTACCTGCTTTAATATATATATATATATATAAGTATATATATAGATTTCTACCGATTAGTTGTGCTTGGATCGTCAATCCGTGGTTTTCTTGCTTTAATATATATATATATATATAATTATATATATAAATTTCTACCTATTAGTTGTGCCTGGATCATCAGTCCGTGACTTTCTTGTTTTAATATATATATATAAGTATATATATAGATTTATACCGAACAGTTGAGCCTGGATTGCAAATCTGTGGCTTTTTCCTGCTTTCTTATATATATATAGGGGCAAGATCCAGTCCGGACGTCCGGATGGAGCTAAAGTCCGGATTTTTTTTTTTTTTTTTTAAAACAACTAAAAAAAAAAAAAAATTATGGAATTGAAATTTTTTCATAATACAGTGTTTTGGGTATGTATAACAAAACATGTATGTACAGTCTGTGCAGACTGTACCACCACTTTTTGGTATAGGTATTCAAAACACGCCCAAAACATTATATTATGGAAAAATTTCAATTCCATAAAATATTAAATATTTTTTTTAGTTGTTTTAAAAAAAAAAGTCCGTTTTTATCAGGTCCGGACTCTCGGACCTGATCCATTCCGCGATCATTTGATTTGAATTCGAATTATACTATCAAATAGTGCCTTAATTGCGAATCTCCGACTTTTTCCCGCTTTAATATATATATAATCATATATATATATATATATATATATATATATATATATATACCAATTGAGCCTTGATTGCGAATCTGTGAATTTTTTTTTCTTTAATATATATATATTTATATTTAACGGCATGTCTGGATTGTAAATTTGTGGCTTTTTATTACTAATATATATACAAGTATTTATATATATATATATATATATATATATATATTATTGGTTTACTGTGTTTAAATATCAGTTTTAGCTGTTTATTCAATGTAAATCTGTAATATTCCAAGTTTGTGGACTAGATTTATCTAAATCTAGCCATATCTAACTTTTAACAGGTTCAAAAGTTGTAAAACTGGAACAGTTGAGCTAGAATGACTAAGATTTATTTAAATCTAATTTTTTTTCCAAGTTTTGTAAATATTAAGCAACCGCGCGACCCTAGATCTGTATCTAGAGGAAGCTGAAAGTTTTGGCTACGCGCATGCAAGGATTTAACTGAAGAATTCTTGGTTTGGCGACGTTTAAATTAAGTATCTATTTTATTTCAGTATATTTGTCATGTAGGCTATTCATGTGATATTATGTGAGCGTAGGAGCCATGAGATCTAGGATCCAGCTGACGAATCTAGATCTGGTTCCCATGATGGACCCTTTTCAGTTGTACAGCTAGCTTGCAAATCCTATGTGTGGTGCTCGGGCCATTTCGATGGCTTTCATGCCCATAAGAAGCCCGACACTTATATATATTATATTAAAGATGCTACGCATCTCAATAAAATCAAATCAAGCCGAATACGGAATAAAATAAAAGTATTAAAGCCTCAATTCCTATGCGAGCGAAAGGGTTTGAAAACAGCTTTTCAAAACGCCATTTTCATTATGCTTAATCTGTTAAAAATAAACTTTTAAATAAATCAAACACTTCGTATATAGGTTCAAACATGCATAACACTACTTTCAGATAAACGTACTTCGAGCACATTTATTTGCATCATACACACACATTCTTAGAGAATTGAAAAGACGCGGTAACCGTGTGTCACGGAAGTCGGGAGTACCTAATACCTTCCCCTCGCTTAAGCAAGCCCCCGAACTCCATGAATCTCGGGTTCCAGACCAATTAAATAGAGTCACATTTGGGCCATATTGCAAGCAAACCTCTTTCAAAATTCCGGTTGAGTTGGTACAACCATTTAAACTCATACCAATTGGTGACTGTGTTTAATCAGCCCTATCATTAAAATTAAATGTTTTTAAATCGTCGACATTTAGTGTCAGTCTTTTCCTAAAATCACCCTTTAAGCAAGACAACTTCAACCGCATAGAAAACAAAAATGGTAAAAATCAAACTCTAGGAAAAGAAAGAGAATCCAACCCAGAAAAAAAGAATTTCTCCCTCCAACGTCGACAGGTGGCAACTCTGCTGGGGATAGTAGAGGGCTTAAGCCGCTTTTCAATCTTTTCAAATCCCTTTTTTCATCTTGCATGTGTGTGAATGTTGTCTTTACATTAAATGAATGTGAAATGAATGCTTTATTTACTGCACTTTAGTACCTCGCACAATGTCATCATTTCATACGGTGAGACACGATGTATGTGAATGTATGTTATGTGATTCCTCCACCAGGAGGTGAACCCGTCGGTGTTTGATTACTGGATTCAACGGAGAATAATCCTGCGAGGCTCAGGAAAGGCACCACTCAGATCCGCTCCAATTGAAAGATCAGATTAGCTTCCCATCTATTAGATTGCGATGATCTGGGGACCTTCATGCCAAAAAGCCGCGAGAGTAGCCTAAGATAGGTCAGCATATGATAAACCAAACGCGAAGGAAAGTCTCTTCATGCCTTTCCCTTTCAATTCAATGTAAATTTCAAATTCCATGTAAATATCATTGTAAATATCATTTCCATTCCTTGTCAATTTTATTATTGTACAGATATCAAATCCTGTCATCAAAACAACTAACCTCTGTTTTGTAGGAAAATATAAAACCCTAAAAAACTAACACATTGCATCAATGCATGTTGTTAATGCTTATCAAGACTAAACTATCTACTCTTTTTATAGGTAAGTTTAGTCCCACTACCAGATCGAAATATAAGAAGACATAAAGCCTATCCACCAACATGGTTGAAAGTGCCCAACACGAATCCGGTTCCGTATCTCGAAAGGAGTTTGAGAGACTTAAGAATCAAATAACAGAGTTGGCTATCCTCCTTAAAGAACAAAGTAAAAGCACTCGAGGCCAGTCAATGCCCACTCAACTACAGTCCTCCTCACAATATGGTAATCAAAGTTCTGACAAAAATGGGAAGTACATATACCTGAACCTCATTCCAATAAAGGAACCAGCAAAACCCCTGAAATTATCAACCTCAGGGATGATCGAGAAACTGGGGATATAAGAAAAAAAGTCCAACAAATGGAGGAAACCATCCGGTCAATCAAAGGGGCTGGAAACCTTGGAAGGGTCACCTATTCAGATCTCTGCATATTCCCAGGGGCTCGATATCCTGAAAAATTCCCAAGTCCCGGAGTTTGGAAAGTACAATGGGGCAGACGATTCCTATACACACCTGAAAGTATACATTGGCGAGTTGAGGTCTTATGCAGAGGATGAAAAGCTTAGAATGCAGTTATTCCAAAAAAGTCTAATCGGAGAGGCTAGAACCTGGTATGCCCGACTTGACAATGCTAAAATCCACAACTGGGAAGAATTAGCCCACGCCTTCCTAAATCAGTACAGTTTTTAGTTCCAAATGGCACCGGATCGATACCAAGTGACTAAAGTCAAAAAGCAGAGTAACGAGTCTTTCCGTGAATATGCCCAAAGATGGAGGCATATGGCAACACAGATTATCCCACCCATGACAGAAACTGAAATGGTAATGACTTTCATAGACATTCAGAGGCACCTTACTATGAGAGGATCCTAGCAAGAATAAGAAAGTCATTCTCGGATATGATCAAACATGGTGAAATGGCAGAGATGGGTCTGAAAGCGGGTAAGATTAAAGATCTAAGTGGTCGCCGAACATATACAGTCTATAAACTATGTGAGCACTCCCAATAAGGTACCTAAGAGAGGCAATGAATATGTATCCCTCGTTTTACAAGGACAAGCTAGGAGATCAACCTATAGTCCCCTCATTTGGAAGAAGCAAAGCAATCTGCCATTTCAACAACAGGCTGCATTCAACCAATGCCAGGACAGAAAGAGAAAATTTGAAAGAACAAAAAATCGAGTGTTCACTCCACTAGGCGATTCCGTGGAAAATATATTGGAATTATTAATCAATCAGAGGAAAATTACCGAATTATCTCCACCTCTTAATCCAAAAAGCAAAAGATACAATACAAGCCAAAGATGTGCTTACTACTCAGGGTTTCCGGGACACGATACACAAGATTGTTGGTCCTTAAAGCATAAAATCCAAAATCTGATCGAAAGTGGAGATGTTGTGGTCCAACCACCTGACCAACCAAATGTTAACACCAACTTTCTGTCACAGCATGATACGGAGGGAGTAAACATGATTGGGTCAGGAAGCGCCAAAATGTGTCCAAATCGTAAATACATACGAAGAATGGCGGAATACTCCTAAAGGAACAAAATAAATGTCCTAGAGTGGGAAAACTCGGAGGAGGGTATGACATTAATGCAAAAATTAGAGACGATCCAGAATCAAATAAATCTGCTAGCTAAGCTGATAATGCGCCAACATCAGGATACAAGGTAGTTTTTCACTCAACTATCAAAAAGCTAAGAGAAAAAAGAGGTTAACCATAATGCAAGCCTATATCCCTCCAGGATGAGCCAGCTAAATGAAGAAAATCAAAGCAGGCTGAAAGGACAAGAAAAATGAAATGATAAAATTGCTAGAAGATCTCGCCAGCGGAAAAATCGCTCGGGGGAATGCGAATTCTCAAAAAAGAAAGTTCATACAACCTCCAAAAGAGAACGAAAAACCCTCTGAACAAATCAAATGAAGTGATACTACACTTTTTGACAAGCGAAGGAAAGATTACTGAGTTGCTGCCTCCTGTAAATCCAAACATGAAAAGTTATGATTCCACAAAGATATGTCTCTATCATTCTAACTCACCTGGACATGCAACTGAGGAATGTTGGCCTCTAAAGCATAAAATCCAGGATCTCATTGAAAATGGAGAACTGAAGATAGAAATCCCCATGACCAGAAAAGACGAAAGGGAAAAGAAGAGCTTAAGATTTCCACTTGAGACAGATAGTTCAAAGAAAATAATTGCTCTGAGCTCCAATCCTGGCGGAACACAAGGTGGACTGATCCTAATGTTGGGAGTGACAGAGGAAACAAGACAATCCCCTAAGGAAATTCCTCCACAATTTTCAAACGTCTTGTTGCCAAAAGTCAGCAGCCACATTCCTGATTTGATCCTCCTGGAGAAAATATTGATCCTTCCCGGTGTAGAAAAGGCCAAAAAGAAAAGTTCCTTGCAAGGAATACAACAACAGTTCGAGAGAGATTTCATAATCAAATCCTCTCAAGCCCATGGAAAAGGTGAAGGGATAAATGAAGAAAAAGGTGGGAAAATTGTCTGGGAAGCCAACCCATCAAGGAATCAAGAGTTCATCCCTTTTTGCGACGAGTCCAGTTTGAGCCTTCTCAAGGGATATGCTGATTCAGGAGGCGATCAAGTTATGGCAGTGATTGAAGATATTCATGACCAAGAGGTAACCTCTATTGCAAGCCTTGAAGGCAACATAACCACTGACGACTGGACTATCAGGCCTCAGCTAGCCAGGAAGACGTAGATCCAAAGGATAAAGTTGTGAGTTCTAGAAGATGTTGGGATGGTATCACTTTCTTAGCGTTATGCCTTTTATTTTCCATGCATGTAAATATTCAAAAAATCAAAAAATCAAATAAATAAATAAAAATCATGCCAGTCAGGTCTTGTCCAAGCCTGAACTACGAAAGACTTGATCTCCCTCCAGCCATGAGAGTACGTAGGGCTATCTATGGTGCGGTCAAACCAAACAAAAATTCTAAAAAACCCTTCAAACTAAACCAAAAAACCACTCAAACCAATCAAAACAAACACCTTTCAAATCCTTAGAATACTCCACTCCAAAATACCAATTTCCAACCATTCAGGCCAAGCCTGAACTACGAAAGACCTGATCTTCCTCTAGCCACGGGAGTATGTAGGGAGTCCATCTATGATGCGGTCTAACCCTTAAAAGAAACATTTAAACCCAAAATCCAACCCAAATACCAATCCCAAGACACCAAAGTCCACACCCAAGACAAACCCTCAAAATCAGCGACCCATGTTGAGAATACCCAACGGTACCTCAAGGTCATTCCATCAAATCCGGAGCAAATCCCAAAAAAGAAGAGACAACGATACATCAAGACAATCAATCACGGGGATGAATTCAGCAAATTATCACTCCTGAAACGCAAGAAGACTAGATCTCCTTTGACCTACAGAAGCATATGGGCTACCATTGTAACAAAGTCTATCTCATACCCGACGACCTGTTTCCTGGGAAAAGGCCACAGATTTAACCTCACAGATCAAACCTGGTTGAAGCCATCACATCACCAACCAAGTTGAGCTCTTAAAATCTAATTCAGTGGAGTCCGAAGGCCTCTCGACATCAGTCATCAAAGCTGAAGCAATGTCATAGCAATATATCAAGTATGATCATCAGCAAGGACCTTTACAGAGTTGACACTCTCAATTTGAAACCTTCGTCAAATCAGAAGGAGATCATAAAAGCCAATTGCGCCTACAAGTCAAAACGAGAATTGGGGCAAACCAAATGTCAAAGATCCAATACATGTTCACCATACGAGTCTAGAGAGAAAAAACTCTTGCAATCTCGGCATCTTATCAACCCATCTATCAAAACAACTACCCCAAACAACAATCTCGGCATCTTATCAACCCATCTGTCAAAACAACTACCCCAAACAACAAGCAAGACAGGGGCAATTTCAGAATCGGCGACAACCCGATATTGGGACCTTACATCAAACAAGATTGGGGCAATTTCGAAAATAACAACAACTCAACACTGGGGCATTCATCAACCATCCTAAGAAGGAAAATGCACCGGTCGGCACCATCAGCATGGACCGTCATCATCAGAGCTTCCCTCTTATCATTTCACTAGTGATCCGGTATGATCATTTGGTTTTTTCCAATCATACTTTTCTTAGAATAAATAATTCACATGTGAGGTATGACTCATCTCTTTATGTGCTTTCAGTCTCAATTTACATGTAATGGCAATAATATACATGTTAAGTATTCTTAGAAAAAGGTTTTTTGCTTAACTTGTTGTGAAGTGGATTAGTTCTGATAAGCGTCTGTGGAGCAAGAATCACGGGAACGATTAGAGAATTAAGACTATTCAATCCTTTTGATTAGGCACGACATCCTAGTTCAAATCGCTTTTTGGAATAGAATTGACCTCATATGCATGTCTGCACTTTGCTATTGTCCTGACTCTTAGTTGTGGGGGATGAAACTATGGCAATAACAATGACAATTAATGAAAAGATAAAAGATAAGTAGTCAGCCTAATGTCTCGAATCGTGGCATGGGTTACTCGAGTTATTAAGCCTGAGGGGTGTCTTTACACCTGGTGCCCTAAAGCCATATGATTTGGGAGTCATCGTCCCAACGCTCGTTACATGGGTAACTTAGCGCCTAAGAAAACGAGCATTGAAAAAGAAAAGGCAAAACCTGAGCAGATTCGAATCGTGGCCTAGGTTATTCGAGTAATTAAGCCCGATGGGTGTCTTTACACCTGGTGCCCTAAAGCCATCTGGTTTGGAAGTCACCGGTCCAACGCTCGCTACATGGGTGACTTAGAGCCTAAGAAAACGGACCTGTCAAGCTCAGGCAAATAAACAAATAGAGTGAACGTCTGTCTCGTCTCGAAGTGTGGCCTTTGTTACTCGAGCCAATAAACCCGAAGGGGTGTATTAACACCTAGTGCCCTAAAGCCATCCGGTTTGGGAGTCATTGATCTAAACCTCGTTAAATAGGTAATTCTGAATAGCCTAAGAAAACGAGACAAGTTAGGCGAGAGAAAAGGAAAGAAAAGAAAGTTAAGAAAAAGTTGCAAGGTCATGGAAATGAAACCCCTGCTAAGAGTTGCATCACTCATAGTGTGTGTCATATGAAATCAATTTTGCGAAGAATAACGTCTAGAGCGAAGATGAAGAATATCTGATAAAGGGAGATAAGTCTTTTGAATTTGATCCTACCCATGAACAATGACCATGGATGTTTAAAAATTTCCTTGAGATAACTCATTCAATTTCATAAACTTTAACTTCAAATGCCTCAAGAGTATACTAACCCTGACGACCCAAGCCATCAAGCTTTTGTGCATTCTGTTATTCGTTTGATATACAAGATTTTGCTTACTCTCAACTTAGTCAACAAAGAGAGTTTCTTATATGGATCCCTGGTAACAATGTATGAAAGGGCTGGGGCATTTTTCGATTCAAAAAAATGGAAGGAGTCTAAGGCGGATCCAACCTCTCATCCAAAGAAAGGGAAGAACTCCTAGGAAAAATCACGGCGACATAATCTTACCTCGACAAAAGAAGGAAAAATTCTCAAGAGAATCCTTGACTCATCATCAAACATGTCAACCTGCGCCAAGTTCTCCCAAGTCGAGGCCTCTACACCGAAGTTCAAATCTGGGCAGTGAAAGAACGGGCTGCACCCTCCAGGGACGTCAGCAGCACCCAGGTCATCAATCCAACCGGGTCGCAAATAAAAAGCACAAGGAAAAGAGCTAGTCCTATGTCATTGCATAGCTCTCGAAAAGAGCTTTCCTAATGGTATAAAGCACACCTTCATCTGATACCGGATTACAAGATCTGAAGGTTTCAATAAGACAATGAAGGCTAATGGTTAGCCGACATCTATCTAGGGATGGTTTTCCCTTTTTATCTGCTTCTCGAAAGAGCTTTAGGATTGATATAACACATCTTAACTCCTCTCGGATTGAAAGTTATGGTTTTATTCGGTCTGTGACATAAAAATCGACCTAACGGACGAAAACCGAGCATGTGGGGCCCACTTTTCGAGGCAGCCGCAGGTAGAACTCTTGCTCCCCTTTTCATCTACAAAAATCCAATCTAGGCTCATTTTAGAGAGAAAAAAGTTAGAAATAAGTTAGAGGGAGTCGGTTTTAGAGAGAGGAAGTGATCGTTTCTTGTGTTTAAACTCCGTAAATCTCAATTGTAAACACTCGTATACATATAAACTCATATATACTACAACATATCAAGTTTTAACCAGTGAAAACGGAGTTTTCAAGCTTCAAAAGCAGTCTAAAGCCTTCCTCGCTGCACACTGTAAGATCTTTTCAAATCCGAAGCTTTTACCTACTCTAAGATATATATATATATATATATATATAAGTATATATATAGATTTATACCGATTAGTTATGCCTGGATCGTCAATCCGTGGTTTTTTCTTGCTTTAATATATATATTTAAGTATATATAGATTTCTACCGATTAGTTGTGTCTGGATCGTCAATCCGTGACTTTTTCTTGTTTTAATATATATATATATATATATATATATAAGTATATATATAGATTTATACCGAACAGTTGAGCCTGGATTGCAAATCTGTGGCTTTTTCTTGCTTTCTTATATATATATATATATAAATATATATATATATACATATATCCACGATCTTTTGATTCGAATTCAAATTATACTATCAAATAGTGCCTGAATTGCGAATCTGCGACTTTTCCCCGCTTTAATTTATATATATATATATATATATATATATATAATTACCAGTTGAGCCTTGATTGCGAATCTGTGAATTTTTTCTTTTTTAATATATATATAATCATATATATATTTTTATATTTAACACGCATGCCTGGATTGTAAATTCGTGGCTTTTTATTGCTTTAATATATATATATATGAGTATATATATATATATATATATATATATTAATGGTTTACTGTGTTTAAATATCAGTTTTAGCTGTTTATTCAATGTAAAACTGTAATATTCCAAGTTTGTGGACTAGATTTATCTAAATCTAGCCATATCTAACTTTTAACTGGTTCAAAAGTTGTAAAACTGGAACCGTTGAGCTAGAATGACTAAGATTTATTTAAATCTAATTTTTTTTCTAAGTTTTGTAAATATTAAGCAACCGCGCGACCCTAGATCTGTAACTAGAGGAAGCTGGAAGCTTTGGCTACGCGCATGCAAGGATTTAACTGATGAATCCTTGGTTTGGCGACGTTTAGATTAAGTATCTATTTTATTTGATGTAGGCTATTCATGTGATATTATGTGAGCCTAGGAGCCATGGGATCTAAGATCCAACTGACGGCTCTAGATCTTGGTCCCATGATAGACCCTTTTCAGTTGTACAGCTAGCTTGCAAACCCTATGTGTGGTGCTCGGGCCACTTCGATGGCTTTCATGTCCATAAGAGGCCCGACACTTATATATATTATATTAAAGATGTTTCGCATCTCAATAAAATCAAATCAAGCCGAATACAGAATAAAATGGAAGTATCAAAAGCCTCAATTCCTATGCGAGCGAAAGGGTTTGAAAACAGCTTTTCAAAACGCCATTTTCATTATGCTTAATCTGTTAAAAATAAACTTTTCCATAAATCGAACCCTTCGTATATAGGTTCAAACAGGCATAACACTACTTTCAGATAAACGCACTTAGAGCACATTTATTTGCATCACACATACACACACACATGCTTAGGGAATTGAAAAGGCCTTGATAGCAGTGTTTCACTTCAAGTCGAGGTGCTAACACCTTTCCCTCGCTTAAGCAAGCCCCCGAACTCCATGAATCTCGGGTTCCAGACCAATTAAATAGAGTCACATTTGGGCCATATTGCAAGCAAACCTCTGTCAAAATTCCGGTTGAGTTGGTACAACCATTTAAACTCATACCAACTGGCGACTCTGTTTAATCAGCCCAATCATTAAAATTAAATCTTTTTAAATCGTCGACATTTAGTGTCGGTCTTTTCCTAAAATCACCCTTTAAGCAAGACAAGTTCAACTGCATAGAAAACAAAAAGGGTAAAAATTAAACTCTAGGAAAAGAAAGAGAAACCAACCCAGAAAAAAGGAATTTCTCCCCCCGACGTCGACAATTTTGGAGATCAAATATTTTTTTATCTAATTTCCCCCTTTTCACTCCTTATTTCTTCAATTTTCTTTCTTTTAAAAGATCTTCTTTCCTTTTTATTTTTTAGATATTCTAGGAAGATTCTTTATATACTCAAAGTACTCTTATTATATTTTCTTCCTCCATTTTAAAGTTTTATAAATTTATTCTCTCTAGAAAAAGAGTATCAAGATGAGCATTCAACGAACAAAAGGTGAGAGGGAGGACCTCCTCAAGGGGGACCGAAATCCTTCATTGCATTCGTGAGATTTCTTACATCCAAATTCTCCAAATTTTTTTTTTAGGTGACGTGAATTTTCCTTTTCCGGGCCAAGTCATCTTAACCTTAGAAATTAGATTTTGAATTTTTCTTTGAATATTTTTGAAGAAAAATTATATTTTCAGGACACCCTACTCGTTCAGAGTTCAGATCTACTGATAATCCTTCTACTTCGGAGTGTATAGACTTTTCATTCCTTGGCCTTTTTGTAAGTGTCTATTTCGGTTGTTTTTCCATTCTACACCTTACTATCTCTTGACTTGTTATGTTTTTTCCCTTTCTTTATCTTTTACCCTCAAGCTGATAATATCAAAAATCTACCCTCGTCTTCTAGTGGGGTTGCACTTTTTGATACGCCATTCCCGCCTCTACCGCCATGTCTCATCACACTGATATGGCTAATCATGTTGATAGCACTACCTTTGTGCAGCCACAGGCAGCGGTTCAAATAGCTAGGATTGCCGCCTCCACCACTATAAGGACTTCTCATGAGATGCCTCATGGAGGTACATCTAGTTCTGCCCCTACCAGTACATCTCTCCCTGTGGCCTCCACAGGTCCTCCTCGAGTGAGCCCCTTATTACTTCGAAAATGGCTCCCTCCCGGCCTTTTTATGACCTTTCTGGAGGGTTTGTCTCTTGGAGAGGCTTTCAGGAGCCTTGAGCTTCTTTTTTCTCAATTCCCTCAGATGCTTGATCAATTTCAGATTTAAGGACGTCCTTTCCAAACTTTTGTATTAGATCGCCTTGCGGGACTTAAGGATGAGATGCACGACATCTTGGTTAGCGATGTGCAGGAGGAAGACTTGGATAGGCTCAAGTGCATCGTCGGTGACCTTTCTTTTGTGGGTGTAGACGTATCTTTCTTGAGCATGCCATGTATACAGGGGAACTCTTTAGGGTGTAGACGTATCTTTCTTTCGGGTGTAGATGTCATTGCTACTGCTCGTCGTGCTGCTGATTTGAGTTCAACTGTTACCATGCTTCGTCTTGAGCATGCCATGTATACAGGGGAACTCTTTAGGGTGGAGTCTGCAGCTAAGGATTTGAGGATTGAGCTCGAGAAGATGGAGTCTGCCCCCAAGGACTTGAGAGCCATATTGACAGGGAATGAGCAAGCTCAAGATGCTGCTTTTGCTGAGTTAGGGGCTCTAGATCCTTCTTCTACCCAACTTGATCCTTCCTTATCTTTAGATCAGGGTCTTTTGTAGTTTCCATTCCATGTTTTAATTACTTTTCATTTTATAGAGATTTTCGTTGTTTGAACGACCTTTCTTTTCTTTGATGGTATGTAATAATATATGTTGATCTATCCATTTTCTATTCATTCATTATTCTTAATTGTGCATGAATATTTGTTTTGTCTATAACTTGAACAGTTTTCTTTACTCATGACAAAATATCAATTATTAAGTCATAAAACCATTCAAAGTATAATTTTGAAGACATAAATTTTTTGCACAATAAAGGAAAAGAGTATAGAGACCAAGAAAATTCTCAAAACAAGATCATTCATTCATTTACATGAATAAACACTTGAATCATTACTTTTTTAATTCATCACAGTACAAGTGAGAATCAATAATTTTAATTAAAAGAAGATACTCAAATTGTTTTTGACAAAAAGCATAACGCTCGCCACTTTTAAAAATAAAGTGTAACTAGCGATTGTAATCGAAAGATAATCAATTTGCTTTTAACGAAAAAAGCATAACGTTCATCACTTTTAAAGATAAAGTATAACTATTTCTTAACTAAGCTTCGGAGTCTCATCCTAGACGAAGGGATCTCTATTTCTGGAGGCAAAACAACTTCTTCACCATACACCTGAGCATATGGCGTCTCTTCTGTGGACTTTTTTTTGTAAGTTCGATAAGCCCACAATGTCACCTGTAGTTGTTCTACCCATGTCTTTGGATGATCATCAAGGTCTTTGAGAGTTATGACCTTTGCTTGACCATTGTCTTTAGGGTAGTACAGTGATGATTTGTAGTGCTTCACTCGATATCTCATCAGATTTCTAATGTCCATGTTGATAAAGGGAGTTATATTATCTAAGATGATTATCTTCGGTATCCCGAAACGACAAATAATATGCTCTTTGATGAAATTCACTACTGTCGGTCGCCCACAATAGGTTTCTAAGAAAAAGTAAAGGTGATATGACACTATATACGAGATCATCTCCAAAATTATAATCGATACTAAGCACTTGCCTTCTGTTAAATCAGTAGTAGCATATCTAATAAGCTGATATTTTAACCGCTTTTTTGGCACAAGTTATATCATGTTCTTTGAGGGAAGATGGATTTTATCTTAAGGTGAATCAACTAGAGCTAGTGTTCTAAAAAAACTCACCTACGCCCACTTAATCCCCGCCTAGGCGCTAGAAGGTCATCTACCATCTAGATTTGGTTGGGCGCCTAGGTCCCCGCCTAGGTGGAATCAAACCTCTACCACATCGATTTAATAAAGAGTTTGAAACTCTATAATAAAGAGTTAAAAACTCAACATTTTTATGCTTTCTAGATTAATAAGTGATTTGAGCAAGATGTCCATGTTGATAAAGGGAGTTATATTATCTAAGATGATTATCTTCGGTATCCCGAAACGACAAATAATATGCTCTTTGATGAAATTCACTACTGCCGGTCGCCCACAATAGGTTTCTAAGAAAAAGCAAAAGTAAAATGACACTATATACGAGATCATCTCCAAAATTATAATCGATACCAAGCACTTGCCTTCTGTTAAATCTGTAGTAGTATATCTAATAAGCTGATATTTTAACCGCTTCTTTGACCATTTTGGCACAAGTTATATCATGTTCTTTGAGGGAAGATGGATTTTATCTTAAAGGTAAATCAGCTAGAGCTATTGTTCTGAAAAAACTCACCTACGCCCACTAATCCCCGCCTAGGCGCTAGAAGGTCCTCTACCATCTAGATTTGGTTGGGCGCCTAGGTTGAATCAAACCTCTACCGCATCGATTTAATAAAGAGTTTGAAAATCTATAATACTTGAAATAAATTTGTTAAGCCTTAAAAGATTGTTTTTTTTAATAATTTTCATGTAAAATTTTAGAAAACTAGATCTGCTATATTCATTGTATAGTATAACAAGTATATACAATAGGAAAAAAAAACGAGACCACCTACGAAAACGCCGAGTCCGCCAAAGAAAACGCCTAGACACCGCCTAGGCGCTAGGCACCCCCTTCGCTGCCTTGGTCTGCCTAGTGATGTACAAAACACAGAGCGAAAACAAATTAAAAGATCACCGTCAAGTTACCACCAACAAGTAGTTTTAATCAGTTGGAATGTCTGCAATAATTGGAGAGTCCATTCAGCATAGAAAAACAATTATATTTAGTTATCACGCAAAACCAATAGCAGCGGTTCTATCATAACCAATTCTAATGTGACAGATCCTGAAACTGTAATAAAGACTGACATGAAGTTACCAATTCGTAGATTTTGTTCATTCTAGAGGTATCTAGAAGTTAAGGAACAACCCTTAGAATAATGCTCAATAAATAATTCAAGCATATAGCTAGACTAGGAAAAGACGAAAGATTTGTTTTATTTCCTATATGTTCTTTACTTCTTTTGACCAAAAAGAAATAACAGTAGCAGCTTAAATGGCCAGGGAAGAGCATATACAATATTGCCACGTTATCAATCTTGTCCTATGAAATTGGACTGACCGTGTCGTTTTACCCACTTATCCTTTCATCGTATCATTTTTATGCTTTCTAGATTATCTCAATTGAAAAAGTAATTAACTGGTGGTTCCAACATAAGTAACACAATTTGAAACCAAAAGATGTTCAGCACTACTACTAGTATTCATATTAAACCAATTTTTACCAGACGTTTTAGTTAAAACAAGTACCTATATCCTTGTTCGATTCAAAAGTCCCTGCATCATGAAAGACTAGACGTAGTACACCAGGAGCCTTGCCCTTGGACAACACCTTCCTTACCTCTTCCTGTATGAGCTGAAATTCACTGTCACCCATATTTTGAAGTCAAATAAAAATATAGGAATCAAATAAATATGGAAAAAACATCTATGATCTGAAAACTTAATAATGAGACTACAAAGTTCTACTTTACAACTAATGCCTGAATCTAAAAGAAACTCGACAAAAGACAAACTTTTCACCACAACTAAGAAATATAAATTTTTATAGAATAATATGTTCATAACTCATTTCACTATATTCATAACTTTTAGTTATTTTTAGCTAAATATATAAATTTAAATAATAATATACTTACCGAGCTTGATAAAACTGCAGTAATCTTAAAATAAAAATATTAATAATTGATTTGAGCAAGATGTATTGCCACAGTGTTGCTGCTACCATAGTTATCAGAATCTTACGCTACGTGATCGGCGATACGTATCGTATGATACTGTATCATACGATTCAATTACGATACGATACGTAAGAATACAATGCACGATAATTTTTAAAGCTTGCAACCGACTTGAAAAAGTTTTTATGTAGATCCAAAAAAGTAAAAGCGAAACTTTTGAGCCTTCTACTTCAAATGAAGACATTTTTTAGTGTTAACATATTTTATATCACATGATAAGCGTTTATTCGCTTTTTAAGAATGTTTATTTATTTTTCTCACGTCACTTTCCACAAGTAGAAACATAAATCTCTACTTGTTAATTTGAATTACTATCTTTGCTTTGTAGTTTAAAGTTGAATCTACTTTTTTGTTTTCTCTTGTTACTCTATATAGATTACTAAAATAATATCTAATAAATGAAGTTAAGAGTATTTTGGCTACTATTTAATTTTAAAGTTAATTTTATTTTATAATAATATTTACTTGACTACTTTAATACATAGTCAAGCTAATATGCTTGATTGTCCAATATAAGCTGTGTGTTTTATATGTTTAAATATATATTATCACATTTTTCCTTTTGTTTTCGTATCGTACAATACAATTTACGATACGATACGGGAGTTTTCAATACACAATATGATTCATTATTTGACAACTATGGCTCCTACTTGTCTTTCAACAATCAGTACAAGTATCCAATTCCTCACCAGCACTAAAGAGAGCCGAGCCACCAAGCATCCACCTCCTCTTACTTCCAGTCCTAAAATGACACCCAAAAAGTGGCTGCCAAGAAGTGCACCATCAATGATTGATATGATGATCCACAACTCCCTGCTTCAATCCACCACCATCAAAAAGAGGTTAGGAAGCCGCACACCTACAACTCAAGGGCGACATGATTAGGTAGCTTCCATCACTCCCCAGTGATGGACTTCCACAAACCACACGGGCTCCAAGACCCTGCCATCGACCATCCTCCTGATTCCACTACAAATTGACTAGCAACTATTTGTTATTTCTAACCAGACCGAAGCTTCATCGCAAATTTACTAGCAACTATTAGTTATTTCAAACCAGACCGAAGCTCCATCACAAATCTACTAGCAACTATTGTTACTTCTAACCGAACTGGAAAGATTTGAACGTAGTAGCTGACTCCAAGTTTTATATGACATTACAGCTAATCAATACTGAAACTCCCTTCAAAGATGACATGTATAAGCTGACAGAGATGCTCAATAATCGACCCCCTGGCTAGTTGCTAAAGCTTCATGTCATTAGCAAGAAAAATATCACATGCATGATGGTACTTTTTTCTAAGAACCAACATAATGATCCTCATAAGTCATATCTTACATGAAGTTATCTCCTCATAACAAGGTCGTTCATCATATGTATTACCAGCTTCTAATAGCCGTTAGCCTCCTCTATTATTTATCAAGGTCCTTTACGTTTTAATTATCAAGGCTAATGAGGCTTATAATTCCTTTTCAGTTACTAATCGTTTGGATAATTGTAAACTTCACTTATTGGAATCTACATATAGCACTCAACAGAACCTTTAACAACCAAACAACTAAACTTTATATTACAGCTATAATGAAGTTTCAACAAATTCTATCCAATACAAAGCCAGAACTGGGAACTTTATAATCATCAATAGTTAATACTTCAAAAGACAAGATTATTCTAACTTACTCTTCAATAGTAGCTCCAAAAGCTTCAGTAGATATATGAAGGGGGAAAAGAAATGATATTGTAGACATCAATGCAACTGTCCTCCTCCCATGGGATTTACAAGAGTGATTTTCAACTGGAATTCATAAACACAGAAATCAAGAATAAATATATTAACAATTAAGTACAAACCCAATAAACTTCTACGCGTATAGAGCCAAACTTCTCAAAAATTAGACCCTTTTAGTTTCTTTAAAACCAAAATCAAAAATAAAAGTAAAAACAAAAACTATTCAATAAAACAGATACCCAGAAAGTGATTTTGCTAACCTGAATCATCATCCTGATCAAAAGTGGTGGATTGTGAGAGAGCTTTGATGGGTTTCCAGCCAAATTCGACAGTGTGACGAGTGTGGGCGGGAAACTTGAATCGGGCGATGGAGGAGTAGGAGGTGAGGGAGCAGAGCATGGAGGGTTCGCCGCCGGTGGCATACATCTTCTTCAACGGACCAGCTAATACTGTGCTGTAGGATTATTAGCCACCCAAAATGTTGGATATCTACCAACTTAATTTTGAATTACATGAGTCCCAAATAAAAGTTGCAACATTAATTCCATATTTATTTTCAAAATAATAAAATTTATGATTTCTTCTATATATATTATGATAAAAAAAATTGGTTGATTTTTATTGCCAGTAATTATAATAATATGGTTGGAAATTAAATAAATACATAAATAATTGGTTAATGTGTGTGCTGAAAATAAAACCAACATCTTCTCGTCGCAATATAATTTATATTTTTTGTAAAGTATAGAAAATAATTTAACTTGATAGTAATGACATGATAACAAAATTATAGTTTGTGTAAATTGGATGTTTGTATAGATTTACTCTATTATGTCACTTTATATACTGTCAATAAAAATAAGATTCTTTTGATGAAATAACTTTCTTTTTCTTCTTACAAACAATTATTTTTTTTGTGGAATGGAGGAAATATCTTTAGATCCCTGCTTCCTAATCTTCTTAATTTGGGTTTAAATTATATGAAATATTTTTAGAAAGTCATTTCGTTTACTTAATACCAAATTTTAAACAAAAGACAATTTTGATATGTTAAAAACTTTTACTGATTCTTTTTCTTAAAAAGATTTTCATTTGTAATTTTTTGTTTGTTACATAACAAAATTACACAAGTTCTTGGGTGCAAAGACTCACTGTCTTGGTTGTTTCTATTTTCTTCATCACATTTTATACTGTTTAGCGAGGATCCGGTTAACATTTATTTTTTTTAAGTTCATCACATTAGAATATTGATATTATCAGTTCACTTGCACTCGAATTTTATTCTTAAGCATGTATCTTAAAATCCTTCATACTTTCTTTTAACTAATTCTTGAGCATGTTCCAAATTTTTTCTTCAATTTAAATAAAAAGTCCACTAGTTTTTTCTTTCACTCTCTCATGTCTTGATGCTAGATAAGTTTCCAAAGTACATTCTACTTTCCTTTTTCAGTTTTTCAACCATAAAATAATTTTTTTTTCATTATTTTTTTTATTTTTAAAAAAAATGACCACCACCACCTGATAACCTTATTGGAGCAGAAAATTTTATAGCTTTAGTAAATCTCCATACCCTGTGTCACTCAAGTTGGAAACTTGGAATTATACAAAGAGTACCGTCTAAAATGCAGTTGGTGTTCCTGTCAATGAATTATTTTAACTTTTTTAAGTTCTTCCATTATCAATGAGTTCCCTTACTTTCAAGTTCTCCATGAAGAGACAACTTTTGCTTTCATTAATCAGTCGAGTAAAACCTTCAGCCTGTTAGCAATAACTTTGGCAAAACTTTTAGAAACAACAGTAAATGATTAGTATTATTAATTTACACAAGAAACATAATTTTGCAAACTGAGTTATTTAAGCTTTATAGTGGCTAGCAGTACAAAATTTGAGTAATCTACCAAAAATACATACACAAAATACACTGAGGCAATGCTTATACTTATCAAGAATCCCTTTATCTTCTCCAGCTGCTATCGTGGCCCTGAAAGCCTTACTGCAGAAAGATAAGCATCACTGTTGCAATCTGATGGCCCGGATGAAGTGGCCTCCTCACTGATTGATTTGAAGAAACTCGAATACAACCGAGTGTTCATTTGGGAAGAAGTTGGCGGTGGAGGAACAGGTGTGAGACCTTCAAGCATTTGGACTACTTTTGCCATTGGAGGTCTAAGGTACATATCATCCTGTATACACCACAATGCAACCTTAATGGCTATGGAAACCCTCTCATCCTCTTTAGCAGCCTTCAGCTTCGTGTCAAGAATGTCTGTCAATTTACCTTCCTCCATCATCTTGAAAGCATATGATGGAAAATGGGATTTTTCTGAAGTTTCTGAGGCGTTGTAGTTTTTTCTACCACCAATGATTTCAAGCAGCACCATTCCATAGCTATAAACATCACTCTTTTCTGATATTGCGTAGTTTGTGATCCATTCTGGTGCAAGGTAACCCCTTGTGCCCCTTAGCGTTGTGAAAACATGGCTTTGCTCTCTGGTCATTAGCTTAGCAAGACCAAAGTCGGAGACTTTTGCAAGGAAATTGTCATCTAGGAGCACATTTTCGGGCTTAATGTCACAATGCACAATTTTTACATCGCAATCCTCATGGAGATAAGCTAATCCTTTGGCCGTGCCTATTGCAATGTTATATCTGGTGTCCCAGTCCAACAAATCCTCTTTGCTTTTCTTGAAGATCCATCTATCCAATGAACCATTCGCCATGTATTCATAAACAAGGAGCCGATGAGCACCTTCTGCACAGAAGCCTTTGAGTCTCACCAAGTGGAGATGATGAATGCTGCCAATGATACTAACTTCAGCACGAAATTCTTTTTTTCCTTGACCAATTCCTTCCAATTGCTTCACAGCTAAACGCGTCCCATCTGAAAGAACGCCTTCATAAACTGAGCCAAAACCTCCTTGCCCGAGTTTCACAGAGAAGTTCTTGGTGGCAACTTGAAGATCTTTGTAACTGAAACGGATTGGCATCCCACATATACTCTCCAAGAAATTATCTTCTTCCGAACCTTCTTTAGGAGACTCGGGAAAATGACTGTTCTTCTTCTGGTAGTAACGAATTCCTCCATAAAGTAGACCAAGAATAACCAGTGCTGTTATCATAACTATGATCACCACAAGCAGGACTCGTTTCTTGCCGTTTCCACCAGCTACAGGGTCTCCCCCATTGTCTCCATTTCTTGAGACCTTTATGTATGAAGCAAAGCCACTTCCATTTTTCGAGCCTTGCAAGCTTCCTATGCTGTCAAAATGAAAGCAATTTCCGGATTTTTTTTCAAAGAACATAGCAAGACATGAACAGTTACCAAGACAAGAGGATTTGCAACCATTCAAGTCAGTTTTGGAAGAAGGTGGAACGAGCCCAAGTGCAAAATAGCTAAGCCCATCTCCAGCGCTTACCAGGTCCATAGAATCCCTTGACTCATTACATGAAGAGACAAACCCTGGCCTGCAATTCGCCTTATTTGCAAGGGCAGATGGGCATTGGCATCTGTTGTCACTGTAACATATGATATATGGATCACAAGGTTCAGGTCTGCTACATGAATCAGCCGGTATCTTTGTTGGGGAATTATTATTTGAGCTCCCACCTTCAAGATTATAGAAAGTGATAAAACCATCATCTCCTAAAGTTGCAACCCAAGTGGCATTTGTATCAATATCATCCGAGAAAATGAATTGCGAAAGCAAGACTTTGTTCTTATCATAAAACCTCCATGAATTGGCATTAAGAGATGCCACACTGATAACCCCACCAACTTTATTGATCGTTCTTCGATTATCCTGCCCAATAGACCAATAAGGTTGTGGATTTCTGAAATTAGCATACAGAAGCATATCTCTGGATTTGATTTCAAGAAAATAGCTCATATTATTAGAGCTAGGATTGCTAACAAGTTTCATTCCTTCACCAAACTCTTGATTAGACAAAAGAGTATTCGCGGGATGGCTAAAGCTTTGCCAAACTATTTCCCCATCACCCCCAAGTAGAACTAGATTCCCCGAGTTCTGCAATTCCATAGCAGAAACTCCTTTATTAGCAGTATTTGTAGCCCAAATTACAGACCCCCCACTTTTTAAAAAAGCATTCCCACTACTATCAAACACAAAGTTATCGAAATTTTTAACTGGGGTGGCTCTATTTGCTGACCAAACAGTTGTTACACTACTTAAATGAACAATAGCAAGTAGAAACAAAGTAACATCTTGAGCAGTAGTGGTGAATCCCAGGCCGAAATTCGAATTGTTAGATAACAGAAATAACCCATCATTGTCTATCCAATTCATTTGAGCCCCTTGAAAACCAGGATTTAATTTGCCAATATTTTGAACAGCAGCCATACAAGTTTCAGGCTGAAAGAGGGTACAACAAACATATTCCCATAAAATAGAAGAATGCCCAAGTTGCCATGATCACAACCAAGAAGTAAAATTCAGCTGGATTTGGGAAAATTGAAGCAATTTGGAAAATGAAGAGCAATAAAGGAATCAAGGGTATGAAACTTTGCACCAAGCAATGATACAAGAGTCAAAATGGCAAATTGAGAAAGATAAAGGGGCAGAATTACAAAAACCAAATATATTTGACGCGTCCAAAAATCTCCCAGAGGTTCAAATCAATCAAGCACTTAAAGAGTATCTTAATTTAGCCATGAAAAGAGACACCCACTTGCAGAATTCATAGATAGAAGTTGATATTTAGGCATGGAGACCAAAATGAACCAAAACACACAAGAATTAAGAGCTGGGTAAGTATAAAAGGACAGAATCAGAAGTGGCAATTAATGGGTACTCTTGATTTGGCCAAAAAACAGACAGGAAGAAGAAGAAGAAGAAGAAGAAGAAGAAGGATAAAAGGAGATGTATGGAGTTACATACCAGGTAGAACAAAGAGGTAGCAATCCATTCAGAAAATTGACTAGAATTGGGGAGAAATATAAACAAGTGGACTTGCAGACACGCGGCCTTTTATGAATGAAGATGAAAACTCCAACGAGAATGAGATGAATCTGTTTCTGTGCTTATGTCAAAAGAATTGGAAAGATCTGAGGTGGGTTCAGAAGTTTTTAAATCCCTTGTTCCACAAGAACTGTCAAAACAGGGTCTTCTTTATTTTTATTATGTGGATGACAGATCCATGGTTAACTTTGTTTAATCAAAACATAAAATAATTGGGTTTTGTTGATTATACAGACAGATATGCACACATACATAAATAAGATTGACAGTCATATTTTGCAGAATTTATTATAAAATTTGAGAGTCACTATTTAAAAATATAACTCTTTTATAGCAGAATATAAGTTGTTGAGGAAACTTCTACTATCTAATTTTTAAAATTACACGATCTACGATCGTAAAATGAATTCATTTCAGCGATCGTAGAATAGTCGCGATAGTAGAGTGAATTTATTATATATCTTAAATCGCGATCATGTGACACGATAAATTGACATGTGTCATTCTACAAAATTGACATATGTCCATCCTAATTAATACTTCTTATTTCCCTTGACAAAAATACCCTTAACAATTACTTTGATATATATACTGATCACCTTATTTTATGACATGTTCTAATATTATACTTTCTAATTTAATTATTATCTCCTAAAATCACTACTTTATGATATTATCATTACTGAGCTATTATCATTACTCTTCGTTATTTATCCAATTTTTCTTATCAAATATTCGATCAATCCCCTTACAGCAATTGTTGATATCACATATCCTAATTTATTGAAAAAATTTGATAATGGCTTTTATTTCCAAGACCAAGCCATCCTTGCTCCTACACTTGATGCTATAAATAAGATGAACGAATATGTGATGTATTTATGGTCAGGTGATGAAATACCATATCTAAGATATCCTATGTAAGGTTGATGAAAACTCAAACAGCTATGAAGGCATTTACACCCTATAATTTTTTGAATAGCATTACATCTTACGGAATGTCAAACCACAAGATAACGTTAAAGATTGGGGTTCTGTAATGTTGTTCAAAATATAGATCGGTGATTTGGTTTGTGCAATGTCACGAGATTAATAGTAACTCAATTGGGAAAACATCGATAGAAGCAAAAAAATAATTTGATCGACAATTTTGGGCACAAAGTTTTCATACCTCGCTTGGTCTTAACAAAATCGAACATTAGATTACCTTTTAAATTCCAACAAAGACAATTTCCTTTGGTTGTTTGCTTTTCATGACAATTAATAAAGAGTCGAGGGGAAATCTCTCTCACATGTTGAATATGTATACATCACGTCCGGTTTTAGCCATGACCAATTGTATGTAGCGATGTATCGAGAGTTACTGAACAAGAGTGGAGTAAAAAAACTAATTTGTGACAAAGATGGACAAACATACAATACTACAAAGAATGTAGTTTTCGTAAAAGTTTTCACAATTTAATGTATAAAGGTTTGACATTTACATTATTATCTTTTTCTTTGCTCATTATTAGTGTAAACCACGATTATTTTATTATTATCTCATGAAATTTTTACTATAATCTATTTGAATCTTTTTAGGTAAATCTATGATTTGCATTTACAAAGCTATCTCGATCGAGCCAAATTCCAGTTGCAAAGACAAAAATAAATCGACAAACTCTCAACACTACCCCAAACAAAATTGTTTAGTTTTTATGTATATTCATTTTTTTGTCTGTGTATATATATTCATGTATAACCATTGAAAAACTTTTAAATAAGAGTATAATAGGTTTGTCTTTTACTTTTTGGATGACAGTATTTTGAAATTCTATGTAAGTCCATTTCATATGTATTTTACTCTAATTCTTTTTATTTTTATTTAATATAGGAGCTAAATTCCTTTATGTTCTGTTAGTTTTTAATCCGACAAACACATGAATTTTTAGCTAAGTGTGAGACTTTTTTTTATCTCGGGCAATACTATTTCCTATAAAAGAGTTGTGGAAAGATAATTATTTATTTGGTTGATAGTTTATGCAATGTTGAAATTAACTATTAAGTATGTCTAAATTCTTATATTTCACTTTATTGTCCGATTCTGTCATGCAAATATTTATAAGATTGCAACGATTGTTAAAAAAGATCATTTAAGTGCTAATTTTTGTTTGTGTGAATATATTGCACATTCAATAAATATAATTGGATTGAAGACCTAATATGAAAGAAGCTTAAATGTGATAATCCTGGTACCTATGGTTCAATGGTAATGTGACAATGAATTTGGTGTATGCAGTTCTTGGTAGAGTTAAATTTTTGTTGGCATGCTTCTTGCATTATTTGGTGTGCATCATGGATTTTATTCCTTAGCACAACAAAATTTTAAGCCTCTGATTCTAAATCTTGTTGAAAGTGCAAAGGAGTTATATGAAGACCTTCAAATTATGGGACAGTGCATTCAATGGGAGGGGCTATGGCTTCATTTTGTGGACTATATCTCACGGTGTTTATACTTATGGCTTCTTCATTTATTGCATTATATTATATGGATTGTAGCTTTGCATGATTTGTTAAGTACTAGCATCCGGTAAATCATTTTCATCATCATTAATATATATTTTTTGAATTATGATAATATACTGTGAGTGCCTATACAATTGTCAAAAATTGATAAAGAAAAACTAATGAGGTAATGTATTACGTTCTTTAACTATAACATTGTGTTATGTATGACACGGTCTTTATCTTTCTATGTTTTTTGACATGGTGTTTGTTTGACATGATCCAACATAATTATTAATTCTCGTGCTTTTCGGTTTTCGCATGTAACATGTGCTTTCCTTTATGTCCGAGGCTGGCCGAGACATTCTTCATTTATTTTCCTTTTCGTTTGGATGTTAGAATTACAGTGCAAGTAAGCGTATCTGAGACATGGACTCTTCAAAATGCATCAAGTACATCATCGGATATTTGAGGCTTGGTGAAGTTTGTGTAATGTGTACAGACTTCAAATATACCACTAACAATCATATTAATATAACAATTTAATGGCATTGAGCATGACACTTTCTAAATATTTGTTAGTGCTTTAGAATGAAAGAGTTACCCATTTTTAACCATATTGGTTACATTATAAATATTTTTATCAAGACATTAATATATATATATATATATATATATATATATATATATATACACACACACACACACACAACTGTTATGTAATGTTCTGGGGTTTAGTAATCAGATTAATTATATACTTGGATATGTATTTGCACATAAAATTTTTATGCAACACTATATAACATATGCTATTAAAATTTGATAATCGCACAACAATCTATCATCTTCTTATTATATTTTAATTTATTAATTGCATGTATAAATTTATTATTAATAAAATGAATAATCTCGCCGCAAAGCGCGGGTTTGTATCTAGTTTACTCTACTATCGTAGAGTAGTCCACGATAGTAGAGTGAATTTACAAATCGTTGAGTGACTACTTTATGATCGTAAAGTGAATTCACTCTACGATCGTAGACCATGCAACTTTAAAAGTTACATGGTTGTGCACCTCCATATTCCCCATATATGAAATTAAAAATATAAATATATAATGATATAGGTAAACAAAAGTAAATTTCAAAACCCAATAAAATTTTTCAGACTCAACTGAGCCAACTCTAATATAATGTCGAAACCAAAACTAAATCAATAAAAAAATGTTAACCTAGGCGGCTATGCTTATTATTTTCCTTCCTTTCGGCTTTCTCAAACCCTTGCATACATCTATTTTCATTCTTTTTTCTTCTCTCCTTCTCAATCTACCTTCAAGACTTCAAGTATCTCCTAAATTCCTCAGTTCTTGCAGAAGATAAAAACACTAAGAAAGAGGTAATTTTAATTGATGACAGATGAGTTTTTTTACCTTTCAGTTTATATTATACCAGAAATTATGTGTTAATTTGGCGATTTGCAATTTTATGAGTTCCTAACCCTAGTTATAATATATATTTTTAATTTATAATTGCATATTTGAATTGAAGTCATGGAAGAGTTTAGTTAAAGTTTAGATTTGAAGTTAAAACTTGAAGACAGGTTCTACTCTTCTTGTTTGTTGTTTGATTTTTGCTTTAATTTGATTTTGTATTTTTGGTGTAAAGATGTTCAGGAAACACCAATCTGGGAGTTAAAAAAGAAATAAGAGAAAAAGAATAGAACAACTCACTTAATCTTAGAAGGGTGCTCTTGATAAGTTCATTGTTAGAAAAACAGATTGTTCACTTGAAAACACGGTTGATAATGTAGAGGTTGATAATGAAGTTCTTGAAGAACAGAGAGAAAACGATGAAACTGATCTCAATGAAGAGGTTGTTGATCTAGAACAAAATGAGAATGAGATAAATGAGGATATAGGTGCATGATGATAATGTGGCTAATGAACAAGAACAAGTAAGTCAGACTTTGGATATGTATGATCTAAGCACTTGGGATAACATTGATAACCAAAGAAGGGATCTGTTTGTCGAAAAAGGTCCAGTAAGAAAAAATGATCTCAAATTTCCAGTGGATAAAATATCCAGACATTTTTTATATGAACATTATACACGAGGTTACCGAATGGAGAGACTCAAGATAAGAAATGGCTTGTGTACTCAAAGCATGTGGATAAGATATATTGTTTTTGCCGCAATTTATTTAAGTCTCCGAACAATAGAAGTCATTTAGTAAATGAAAGATTTGGAGATTGAAAACATGTCGGTGAGAGGCTCAAACAACATGAGAACAATATTGAGCATATCACTAACATGACCACTTGGGTCTTCAAATCAAATTGAAAAGTAATCAAACAATTGACAAAGATGTACAAGAGCAGATCAAAAAAGAGAAAGAACACTAGAAACTAGTTTTAGTGAGAATCATTTCCGTTGTGAGATGTCTTGCTAAACATAATTTGACTTTTCGTGGAGAGGATGAAAGACTTTACCAAGATAATAATGGTAATTTTTTTGGTCTACCAGAATTGGTAGAAGAGTTTGATTTAGTGATGCAGGAACATTTTCAGCGGATACAAAATCATGAGATTCATTATCACTATCTTAGTCCAAATATTTAGAATGAGTTGATTTTCATGTTAGGCTCAAAGGTCAAAAGTGCAATTATTAAAAAGTTCAAATAGGCAAAATATTTTTCTGTAATACTTGATTGTACCCTAGATGTGAGTCACCAGGAACAAATGACTTTTGTAATACGATGTGTGGATGTGTCAACAAGTCCAATAAAAGTACAAGAGCATTTTTTAGAGTTTTTGAAAGTGGATGAGACATCTAGATTGAGACTTTTCATGGTGTTACAAGATGTACTGAAATCTCTTGATCTTGATATTAATAATGCGAGGAGACAAGGTTATGACAATGGATCAAATATGAAAGGAAAACACGGTGGTGTGCAAAGAGATTACTTGAAGTAAATCCTAGAGCCTTTTACATGCCTTGTGCTTGCCATAATCTTAATTTGATCATTTTTGATATGGCAAATTCTTGTGTCAAAGCTATGTCTTTTTTGGAGTAATTCAACGCTTGTATACACTGTTTTCTAGCTCTATAAAAAGATGGAAAATTTTTCAAGATAATGTACATGAGTTGACTCTGAAGACATTGTCCACAACACGTTGAGAGAGTCATATTGATAGTGTCAAGGTAATAAAAGTCCAAGCTGCTGATATTAGAGAAGCTTTATTGGAATTGACAGAGGTTAGTGACGATGCTAAGATAAGGAATGAAGCTGAAAGTTTAGCAACACATGAACTTTCAAACTTTGAGTTCTTATTAGGTATAACGATTTGGCATGACATCTTGGACAAGATTAACTCGGTCAACAAAGATTTGCAATCTAAAACCATGCGTTTTGATGTTGCCATATTGAAATTGAAGGCGTTGGTTTCTTTCTTTGAAATATACAGAGAAAAAAGGTTTACACCTGCCATGCTTTCTACCAAAGCTATTGCACATAGTATGGGAATTGATCCTGTATTTTCTAAGAAACGCCAAATTCATAGAAAGAAACAATTTGGTGAGAATTCCAGTGATGAGATGACACAATTTGTTGAAGAATGTTTCAGAGTTAATTATTTTCTTGTTTTAGTTGATATGGCTATTACTCAACTAAAGAATAAGTTTTAACAATTGCAAACATTTGAAGATGTTTTTGGATTCTTATATGATCCAAAAACATTAAGAATACAGGATGGTATCAGATTGAAGAACGTTGTGTTAATCTTAAAAAGGCTTTGAAGCATGACAAATTTTCTGATGTTGATTCAAATGAATTATTTTTAGAATTGCAAGAGTTACAAGTGACTTTGTCAAGAGAAATAGAGTTAACCATTGAAATTCTGGAGTTTGTAAAAGCTTTGGATTGTTTTTCTAATGTTTCAATTGCTTACAAGGTATTACTAACTATTCCTGTGATAGTGACATCTGCTGAAAGAAGTTTTTCGAAGGTATTATTGAAAAATTACTTGCGGTCGACTATGGCAAAAAAAAGGTTAAATGAGTTGACAATCATGTGCATCGAGAAGGATATGTTGGACAGTGGTGATGACAGGAATACATTTCAGTGTGGTCAAAATTATTGCTAAGTTATAAATAATTTGGCGGGGTTCAGGCAGTGTACCCGAGCCATTTTTTTTAATAATTTTGTATTTTCGAGTCACACACACACACACACACACACACACACACACACACACACACACATATATATATATATATATATATATACACACTATATATTACAATGATAATATAATAAGTAATAATATATGGTATATATACACTATATTGACCCATAATAGACTTTTAATCACAACTGTTCATAAGTACTTAATTCATTAATTATTTTTAAAAATAATATAAATTAGATTATTATTTAATTTAAAATATTATACTGATATATATATATATATATATATATATATATATATATATATATATATATGAGGGTTAAAATTTGATTGACAAAGTTATAAAATTTTAATTTGACCTTGTATAATAGAAAATTTATAAAATTTTAGTGGGGTTAATTTATATATAATACTTAAAAATTTTAAAATTTACCTTACATTATAAAAGAATTATTATTTTTTCAGTGGGGTCAATTGACCCCATAGTCTTATATGTGGCTTCACCACTAATGTTGAACAAACTTGATTTTGAACATTTAATATTAGAAGAATAATCTTTTAGTGAATGACTATATTCTTATATATTTTGTTATAGTCGAAGTTATCATATATTTTGTGTTATCGCCAAGATCCTCCTACGCGTCCCAATCACGTAACACGCATCCAATCCTGCACAGTAAACACGACAACACCAAAAGCTTGACGGCTTCGACCGTCGAGGGATAACTCCGGCGTGAGAGTCAGTATAGGCGATCACAAGGTTAACAATGGAGGTATAAAATATCTAGAGTCTTGAGAGATAAAAGATTTTGTTACCTCTAGATTGTGTGTGATCTTTACCTCATATACTCCAAGCCCAGTTTTTCGTGCCACCCACTCCCTGCTGACATAGCCCCCCACTTCCAGTGATTCACCTGTTACCCATCACCTTTGTCCACCGCCGGCTAATACAGTCCCATCCTCATTAATGCCATACAGACGGTGATAGAGATAACAGTAAACTGTTATCTTATTCATCATTACCGGTCAAAGCCCAAGTCAAGACATTTTTTGCGTACCTGGTATTTCAAAGAGTTGAGAATACCTTGCTTTCATTTCAGATTCCATCTTTCCTGTCATCATGATTTCTCCATTGCTCATCTCCTGTATTTTAGATATCATTCTAGAATACAACTTCAAAAACAAAGGTTAATTTAACAAATTAACATATCACATAATATCCCGATATTATGACTGACCAACAAATAAGCTTGGGTAGGACACACTAGCGAATGATTTACTCATCTCTCCCCTCCTAGTTCTAATCCCGATCTCCGCCAGAGATCATATCCCTAAGCTCTGATACCAACTGTGACAACCCCAAAATAGGTCCATTCCATCCAACCCATTCTGAGTCGCCAAATACATAGTACAGAAAACAACTACAACTTTATTACAACAATTTTCGTGCAAAATACAACAACACATATGCTGTGAGTTTGGATACAAATATATACCAACTATAACTCTGGACACCAACTTTGGATAGCACGTCACAATGACACCTTACATAAAGGTACAATCAAAAACTGTTTTAGAAATTAAAACCGTTGGGAAGTGCTCAAGGAAACCTTCGTACATGGGAGGCCATGCGTCTAGGTTATTATAGATATCATATGCCCACAAAATTATCCTTGGTTGACCCAATAGACCCCAAAGAAAAATGAGAAGATTACTATCATATTCTTCCCAATGGTGTGTCTTTTCTTGACATATCATTATCTCCAAGATTATATAGGTAGTGCTCGTATATATACTCAGCAAGTGGATGAGCACATCCATGTCTTATGATGATACGAGGTTGTATGTCATTAGACATCTTGTATGATAATGACAAAACACCCTTCCAACGTTGGGTTAACTTCACCTTATTTGATTCAACAAATATAACTACTAAATGATGACCACCGAATCTATTCCCCTGTTACCCCCCTTCGACCCAAATACACTCGTATTACACCGAAAAGGAATTGTGAAAGCAAAAGGGTGAGCACAAATAACTTCGATAAAGAATATAATGACTAAAGATAAATAAATTATCAATAGCCTTCAACAAGAATAAATAAGAGATTTAGAACATATGGTAGATGATAAAACTTTTCAACCATAGTTGCGCTTGAACGAGCAATCCATTAGAAGAGTCAAATAGACCATAAAATCTATTATCTTCTCCATGTTAAAAGTCCATCAACAATGTTTTATCCTCGTAACATTAATCAACAATTCTGTCCCACAATCACGTGTATAACTCATAATCGTGAATCAGTAGTTCTAAATTCCTTTCCTCATCCAGACAAAGTTAATTTTCATCAATGAAACATCAAAGATCATGGTTAAACCAAATCACAGTTCCTGTTCATAATCATATCGATAAATTCATCTTTTACTATGGGCCAAAGATATTCATCAACAGTTCATCTTTGCACCATTGGCCAAAGATATTCAACAACATGTCATCTTTTGCACTTCTGAGGCCAAAGATATTTATCGATTAATCATGTTCATCTAAACACTGTTCATCTTCGCACTTCTCGACCAAAGATATTCATCGAAATCATTCATCTTTTCACTACAGCCAAAGATATTCAATTATATCATCATTTAGACCGAGGATGATGAAAAATATTTTAAAGAAAACAAATCCAGTGAAACAAAATAATAAATATTAAGGATTCGTACTTCAGCTATTCCATGTCCAAAAATATCTCATAAATAATCATAGTAGAGTAAAATTTAAGAATGATCAAAACATAGATCCAATCAAAGATAGAATCATAATGACAATCTTGGACACGAGAAGAAAACTTAATTTTACGTGAATAATGTCGTATTTGTGAATAGTCTTAGTATCGTGAATAGTAACTCAAACACCAAAAGATAGAAATTTCACAAAAACATCATCATGCTTACGTGAATAGTACTCATGAATAGTAACTTGTGAATAGTAACTCATGAATAGTAACTCATGAATTGTAACTCGTGAATAGTAACTCATGAATAGTAACCCCGACATGAAAAAGTTCCAAATTTGATAAAAAGTTTAAACAAATATTTCAACATAATGATATTGAAGAAATAATATCACTTACGAAGAAAATAACATCCCTTTCAATCCCTTAAAATCCCTTACCTCGAAAGAAATAAAGATTTAATCGGAATAACGCCGAATCGAACTTACACCGTATAGCAACACTCAAGATATCAAAATACTCACAAGAATACACTCGATAATATAGAGAGAGAAATAGAGAAAAAACTTTAGTTTCTGGCGTGATTTTCAATTCTAACCTAAGCACCCTATTTATAGGAAAATGCTTAGAACACCAAAGCAAAAAAATTAATAAAATATTATTATATTTATATAAATTTCCTACATACACCAAGAATCTGAATTCAGCATGCATTCAACACCATTGGGGCCCACTAACAATATAAAAAGCGTTTTTCTTAATAAAAATTATTAAAACTTCAAAAATTAATTATTCCGGAACTTCAATAATTTATAATAAATGGCCCTTTTATCAGAAAATTCGAATCTCGCATTTTTTTATAGGAAATTCAATTCTCTACAACTTTGCAGAAGAAAGTTTTTTCAAATTCCAAACAAAAATTGATCGAAATCCACACACGGACGATTTTACAGGCTATAATCAAAGTTCAGTCAAGAAATGGGTCCACCAACATGTTTTAAACAACTTTTGCAACAAAAATACTCTTCCTCCTCATATACTCATATATCCCACATTCATTGTAAAAATATCACCATTATTATATTATAATAATATAATAAAATATTATTTTATCAGAAAAGATAAAATATTGATTTTCAAAAATTGTCACTTTAAAAATTTTCTCCATCTATATCCACATAAAATGAATATTTTCCTCATCATATAGATCAATAATTAATTATTCACAAATAATATTACAGAATCACAATAATGACAACCAGCGGCTCGGAAAGAGGGGCTTTCAATAAGAATTTCTCCTCATCTTGGCGCATGAATTAGGTGACCAAACCTCTCTTAGACGTAAACTTTCTAGACATTGCCAATAATGCTATCTAATAATATTATTCAAATAATATGAATTATTGATTTGATAATGGAAAATCTTTGTGCGATGGACAATTATAAAATATCAACGCAAAGAATTATTGAATCAAAATAAAATATTGAGCAAGAATTACGTGTAACAATTATTGAGTAGTGCCTTCTTACGTAAGAATCAATAATTGGTGCAATACCGTGGTACTTGTGCAACAACGCGTATTCATCAGATTTTAACCAATTTGTATTCCAACGATGTTAATTCAGTAATAACTACGTCGTTATTTATAAAAACTCCTTTTTGTCGCTTTTCTTCATCCAAGCGATTTATACTTGTTATAGGGCCCACAAATGGTCAAAAGCGTGGTCAAACGAATATTCTCGACAGAAGGAATATTCCACGACCAAACAAATATTCCCCGACAACAATGAGTATTTTATAACCACTTGCTTATTTTAAAAAAATTTCATATATCACCCTTAACTTTAAACTTTTATCAATTTAACCATTTACTGAATAGTAATTATAAGAAAAAATTGAATACTTTTATTTCATAAAATTCGGGGTCTTACAATCTCCCCTCCTTATAAAATTTCGTCCTCGAAATTTACGTACCTGGTATTTCAAAGAGTTGAGAATACCTTGCTTTTATTTCAGATTCCATCTTTCCTGTCATCATGATTTCTCCATTGCTCATCTCCTGTATTTCAGATATCATTCTAGAATACAGCTTCAAAAATAAAGGTTAATTTAACAAATTAACATATCACATAATATCCCGATATTATGACTGATCAACAAATAAGCTTAGGTAGGACACACTAGCGAATGATTTACTCATCTCTCCCCTCCTAGTTCTAATCCCGATCTCCGCTAGAGATCATATCCCTAAGCTCTGATACCAACTGTGACAACCCCAAAATAGGTCCATTCCATCCAACCCATTCTGAGTCGCCAAATACATGGTACAGAAAACAACTACAACTTTATTACAATAATTGTTGTGCAAAATACAACAACGCATATGCTGTGAGTTTGGATACAAATATATACCAACTGTAACTTTGGATAGCACGTTACAATGACACCTTACATAAAGGTACAGTCAAAAACTGTTTTAGAAATTAAAACCTTTGGGAAGTGCTCAAGGAAACCTTCGTACATGGGAGGCCATGCGTCTAGGTTATTATAGATATCATATGCCCACAAAATTATCCTTGGTTGACCCAATAGACCCCAAAGAAAAACTAGAAGATTACTATTATATTCTTCCTAATGGTGTGTCTTCTCTTGACATATCATTATCTCCACCGTCTCTAATTGAGAATTATACTTCAACCAAACTCCAAGATTATATAAGTAGTGCTCAGATATATACTCAAAGAAGTGGATGAGCACATCCATGTCTTATGATGATACGAGGTTGTATGTCATTAGACATCTTGTATGATAATGACAAAACACCCTTCCAACGTTGGGTTAAGCTTCACCTTATTTGATTCAACAAATATAACTACTAAATGATGACCACCGCTTCTATTCCCACACATTTCACTTTCACCCAAATTTACACTCGTATTACACGAAAGGAATTGTGAAGCAAAAGGGTGAGCACAAATAACTTCAATAAAGAATATAATGACTAAAGATAAATAAATTATCAATAGCCTTCAACAGTAATAAATCAGAGATTTAGAACATATGGTAGATGATAAAACTTTTCAACCATAGTTGCAGCGTAACGAGCAATCCATTAGAAGAGTCAAATAGACCATAAAATCTATTATCTTCTCCATGTTAAAAGTCCATCAACAATGTTTTATCCTCAGTAACATTAATCAACAATTCATGTCCACAATCACGTGTATAACTCATAATCGTGCTTCGTAGTTCTAAATTCCTTTCTCATCTAGACAAAGTTAATTTTCATCACCAAACATCAAAGATCATGGTTATACCAAATCACAGCTTCTGCTTCATAATCATATCGATAAATTCATCTTTGCACTACTTGCCAAAGATATTCATCAACAGATTCATCTTTGCACCTTCGCCAAAGATATTCAACAACATGTCATCTTTACACTCTGGGCCAAAGATATTCATCGATTGGTCATGTTCATCTAAACACTGTTCATCTTCGCACTCTTCGCCAAAGATATTCATCGAAATCATTCATCTTTGCTCTACAGGCCAAAGATATTCGGTTATATCATCATTTAGGGTGAGGATGATGAAAAATATTTTAAAGAAAACGAATCCAAAGAAACAAAATAATAAATATTAAGGATTCGTACTTGAATTATTCCATGTCCAAAATATCTCTCATAAATAATCATAGTGGAGTAAAATTCAAAAATAATCAAAACATAGATCCAATCAAAGATAGGAATCATAACAAACAATCTTGGACACGAGAAGAAAACTTAATTTTTCCGTGAATAATGTCGATTTGAATAGTTAAAGATATCGTGTGAATAGTCTTGAGTATCGTGAATAGTAACTCTGACACCAAAAGATAGAAATTTCACAAAAAATATCATCATGCTTCGTGAATAGTACATGGTGAAATTCTTCTAATATTCCGTTCTTTATTATTATGTCGGAATATCACATGCGTAAGTGCGTTCTGCGGACACGGTTCCATTATTTATTATTACGTGCAATATCCTCGTGCGTGCATTTACGTCGTACCGGGTTCCATTATTTATTATTCGTGAAATATCCTGCTTTTGCGTTTATGCCGAACTGGTTCCATTCTTTATTATTACATTTGGAATATCCTCACATGCATGCGTTTTTGTTGGACTTAGTTCTGTTATTAATTATTACATTGGAATAACCTTTGCTGCTGCGGCCTATCGCATGCATGGTGATTTCTTTTGTTATTCCATTCTTTATTATACTCAGTTGGTTAAAACTTTGACTTCTATACTCCATGAAATTAGTGGAATATCCTTGATATTTGCGCTTCATCCAGTATCTTTTCATGGAAATATTCTTCTGAGCATTCTTGAATTTTACTCTACAAAGCAGTATCATGTTGACAATTTGAACGTTATCAGTTCCTGGATAAATTAATTCTTGAACTTGTTTTTATTGAATTCTTATATCATTGTCATCATCCTCATGTTTATATTATGTTGAAAGTCATTTGTGGCCTGTAGTGCATAGATGGACTTGGTATGATTATGACCAGGGATTATTCGGTATAATCATAACCGTAATGTTACAAATGATGTGGAAAAAGTCCTCATTGGCCCGTAGTGCATTGATGGACAGTTTTTGGTATGATTATGGCTATGGATTCTCTTTGGTAGTAGTGCAAAGATGAATTGTTTTATGGCATGATCGGGATAGTTGATGAAAAACATGATTATCTTAAAGCCAGTAGTGCATGGATAATTCATGGTCGTGATACTAAAGAATATCATTGGCCGTAGTGCAGGGGTGATTCGATGATGTGGATTATTTTTTTAGCTGAGTTCCAGCGATAAAAGTGAGAAAAAACCTTTTAAATCATAGAAGATATTAGATTTTATTCCCTACTTGACTCTTCTAATGGATTGCTTGTTCCGCTGCAGTTAAACTTGATAGTTATTATATTTTATAAGTTTAACACTGTTGAAGGCTAACGATAAATTATTCTGCATTATCTTAGTTATAATATTTCTTACTGGGCTAGTTGAGCTCACCCTTTCTTTCACTGTTCTCTTCAGGAAATGAGAATGTAGTAGGGACTAGTCGGGAAACAGAGTGATGGTCCTAGATGGTGCATTAGTAGTCCTCACTATTCTGTGAAATAGTGTGTTAATAATTGTAATGAGGACTCCTTTTGAGTTTGTATACTCTCTAGTAGACAATATTTGTATTTAAACTCACGGTTTATGTTTTGTCGTATTGTACCTACAGCAGTTTGTATTATTAAGTTGTATTTGAATTACATGCATCATGTATCTGGCGACTTAAGATGGGTGATGTATACCTAATTTAAGGCGTCACAGGGTTGGTATCAAAGCTTAGGATATGATCCACAGGCTGAGATGTGAGAATAGAACTAGGAGGGGAGAAACGAGGAATTCCTTCGCTAGTATGACCTACCTAAGTTTATTTGGTATTTAATTGGTCGGTCAGAAATAATATGTTACATGTTAATTAACCTTTGTTTGTGGCAGTATCTGAAAATGACATCCGAGAATGTTGAGAATAGAAATGGAGCATAGGAGACCGTTGATTCACCACATATCAATAATCAGGATAATGTGCATCAGGAAGGCGACAATCCTCCTGTAAACAACAACACTGATCAATTGACGAATGATGGTACGTTTAGGAGTTTTTTAGAATTCATGCAACATCAGGCGAAGGCGGCTCTTGTTCATAATGCAGGAGGAAACAATGGAAACCCACAGTTGGTCACCGCTAAGCAATTCAAGGAGCTGGGACCACCGGAGTTTTTAGGAAAGCCAGAACCACTTAAGGCGGAGACGTGGTTAAAGCAGATCACCAAGATATTTGATGTCTTGGGATGCTTCGAGGAGCAAAAGGTTCCCTTTGCCACCTTTATGTTGGGTGAAGAGTTAGATCACTGGTGGGAATCAGAAAAGCATTACCCGACTGGCCTTTCAAGATGTCTTGCGAGAAGTTCAAGAGGCATTCAATGACAAGTACTTTCCGAAAGCATTTGTCACATGAAGGAGGTGGAATTTATCAAGTTGGAGCAAAACAACATGACCATGTCGCAGTATGAAGCCAAGTTTGCCGAGTTGTCCCGATTTGCGTCCCACTTGGTTGATAATGAAGAGAGAATGATGCGGATGTTTTTAAGAGGTTTGAAGCCGGAGATACGTCAATATCTTATTTCTCATAAACTGTGTTTATATTCAGATGTTGTAAATATGGCTCAGTTAGTGGAGCGCGATAACGAGTCAACGCAACCAAAAGAGAGAAGCGGTAGAAAAAATGATAATACTCTATGTGATAACGATCATCAAAGCGGTGACAATAAGCATTGAGGGAATCAACATGCCAAAAATGGTAACCACTTCGGTGGTAATCATGGTCAAAATAATAAGAATGGACATTTCAAGAATAGAAGGTTCAACAATGACGTGAAGACGTCGGCTCCAGTACCCGTTTCAAAGGAAGAAGAACGACCACCAGTTGTATGTTTCAAATGCGGACAGGAGGGACACATCCGTCCAAATTGTACGCAGCAATCCAAAACGTGTTTTAATTGCGGAAGAGAAGGTCACCTAGCTCAATTTTGTCGTATTGTGAAGTCAAGTCCAGCTGGGATAATGATGCCAAAGGATGTCCTAGACAAGCCAAAGCCAGTAGTTTAAGAGAGAGCGTTTTTTTTTCGTGACGAGAAACCTGAATAAAATTATCACGGGTATGTTAGTCATAAACTCTTGCGAAGTCTATACCGTGTTAGATACCGGTTCTACTCACTCTTTTATTGCACCTAGTTGTGTTCAATGTTTGAAGTTAACTCCGGAGAAGTTAGACTTGGATATATCTGTTTAAACTCAGTTGAGAGAAACCTTCGTTACCTCCACTATTTATATATCTTGTTCAAATCAACACTTTCACGTTACTGTTGATCTTATCTCTTTGAAAATACTTGCCTTTGATGTGATTTTTTGGAAGCGATTGGTTAACTACTCATCATGCTTTTTTAGTAAGGTTGTTAGCTTTCATACTCCTAACCAACTTTGTTATGCGAATTCAAAGTAACCAAACCACTAAAGTCAATCATTGTCATATCAAGCCATAAATAAAGAGCCCCGATCCTTTCGTTGTTGACTTTCTTGTGTGGAATGCATCGAAGCGGACTTTACAGAAGCGATGTCGTGAATGACGATGGCAAGTTGATAGGTATCATTGTGACGTACTATCCAAGTCTTGGATGAGGGTCACAGTTTTGAATGATATTTCTATTGTTAATAATTTCCTGACGTATTCTTGAAGACTTCTTAGCCTTCCCCTAGAGCGTGAAATCGAATATTGTATTGACCCCAGTACAAAACCCATTTCTAAAACCCTCAAATATTTCTTCAACTAAAACGAACATATAACGTGCCAAAGACGTTGGCTCGAGCTGTTGAAGATTACGATCGTACCATGCAATATCATTATGAAAAAAAGAACGTGGTAGCTGACGCGTTGAGTAGAAGATCGTATGCGTTTACGAGTGCGATGTTGTTAACACAAAAACCCATTTCGTATAACTTACAAATGATGGAGATAGAGTTAAAGACTCTAGTGACCCACGTGAAGATAACAAATATACGAGTAGAATCGACTTTAATCAATAAAGTTAAAGCCGTGCAAGCTACATACTCAGAGCTGATGAATGTGAAGAAGAATGTTCAAGAGGGCGTTATTCTAGAAGCAAGAATCGATGAAGAGATGAAATCTCAACCCTTGATTTTATTGGCCCATTTGAAATCCTCGATGAAGTAGAAGCTGTGGCCTATAGACTCGTTTTACCACCAAGTATATCGCGTGTTCATAACGTTTTTAACGTGTCAATGTTACGTAACTATGTGGACGACCCGAACCACAATATTAATTTAGAACCGGACGAGATAGCAGAAGATTTAACGTATGAGGAGATACGTGTTAACATCTTGGATAAGAAGGATCATATTCGACGCTCAAAGGTTATACCTCAAGAGTTAGAATTTGAAGTGAAGTTAAGGTATCCTCACCTCTTCGACATACCAGGTACGTACGTAAATTTCGAGGGTGAAATTTCATAAGGATGGGAGATTGTGAGACCCCAAATTTTATGAATAAATATTTGATTTTCTCGAAATAATTTTTTTTAATATTATGGTGTGGATTTGATATAATATTATAGTTGTGGGTAGTATTTATAAATTTTGAAAAGTATGCAAGTTGTTGTATAATATTCGATTGGTCGGGGAATATTTTTTTGTCGAGAAATATCCGTCTGACGGTACAATCATTGGTGGACCCCGCAACGGAATTATTGTCGAATTGAGAAAACGACAAAAATATTTTATGAAAATAACGGCGAAAGTTTTACCGTTAATACTGTTGAACTACTCGGTAGTAGTAAAAGTACGATGTCTGGCGTGGTTGCATAGTTGCACACGATATTGATTATTGATGCTTACGTGATAAGTCACTCGGTTTTGTTTATTGGTATTATTAATGTAATAAAATGCGAAAAAACTTTTATATAAAATGAAATACTTTTATAAAGTTATTCAATAAATAGAATATATTATATTCTATTATGCATAGTGTTGCATAGTTATATGCATTGTGTTTTGCATAGTAAAATCTTTTTATAAAAGCAGAATACTTTTATAAAGTTATCTATTTTATTAGACAATAATTAGAATATATTATATTTTATTATGCATAGTGTTTGCATAGTGCCTGCATAGTGTTTGCATAGTAAAATCTTTTATAAAGTTATTCATTTTATTAGATTATATATAGAATATATTATATTTTATTTAAAAGATTTTGCTTTAACTATGGACCGTCAGATTAAAGTAAATCAATCTGACCGTTCATGAGTTAATTCTTATCTTGGTCCATTCTTCTATAAATAGAAGCTCATTCATTCATTATCTCTTACGAATTCAATTTGAAACTCTGAGAGAAAACTATAGAGAGAAAGAAGAAAAGTGTTACGCTTCTTCACTTCTTCTATATCCGAAGACTCTTCTTTCTAAGGTAGGAAATATTATTTGTTGTACTCGTAAGAATTCTTTCTTTCTAATTCATGAAGAGAACTTACATTTTTCCATTCTTTATTATTACATTGGAATAACTTTTGTATATCTGGGATACCCTATACTTGGTGAAATTCTTACATTATTCCATTCTTTATTATTATATTGGAATAACTTTGTTTATCTTCACCGCATACATGGTAAAATTCTTCTAATATTCCGTTCTTTATTATTACATAGGAATATCACATGCGTGGCGTTCTGTGCCGACTTCAGTTCCATTATTTATTATTACGTTCGTCGGAATATCACATGCGTGCGTTCTGTGGGACACAATTCCATTTTTATTATTACATTTGGAATATCATCATGCATGCGTTTTACTTGGGACTGGTTTCCGTTATTTATTATTACATTGGAATAACTTGTCATGCGTACTGCTCATCGCATGCATGGTGATTTCTTTTGTTATTCCATTCTTTATTATACTCAGTTGGTTAAAACTTTGACTTCTATACTCCATGAAATTAGTGGAATATCCTTGATATTTGCACTTTATCCAGTATCTTTTTATGGAAATATTCTTCTGAGCATTCTTGAATTTTACTTTACAAAGCAGTATCATGTTGACAATTTGAACATTATTAGTTCCTGGATAAATTAATTCTTGAACTTATTTTATTGAATTCTTATATCATTGTCATCATCCTCATGTTTATATTATGTTGAAAGTCATCTGTGGCACATGGTGCATAGATGGACTTGGTATGATTATGACCGAGGATTATTCTAAGATAATCATAACCGTAATGTTACAAATGATGTGGAAAAAGTCCTCATTGGCGTAGTGCATTGATGGGCCGATTTTTGGTATGATTATGGCTATGGATTCTCTTTGGCCATAGTGCAAAGATGAATTGTTTTATGGCATGATCAGGACCGTTGATGAAAACATGATTAGCTTAAACCGTAGTGCTTGGATAATTCATGGTCGTGATACTAAAGAATATCCTTGGCCGTTGTGCAGGGGTGATTCGATGATGTGGATTATTTTTTTAGCTGAGTCCCAGCGATAAAAGTGATGAAAAACCTTTTAAATCATAGAAGATATTAGATTTTATTCCCTACTTGACTCTTCTAATGGATTGCTTGTTCCGCTGCAGTTAAACTTGATAGTTATTATATTTTATAAGTTTAACACTGTTGAAGGCTAACAATAAATTATTCTGCATTATCTTAGTCATAATATTTCTTATTGGGCTAGTTGAGCTCACCCTTTCTTTCACTGTTCTCTTCAGGAAATGAGAACGTAGTTGGGACTAGTCGGGGAGCAGTGATGGTCCTAGATGGTGCATTAGTAGTCCTCACTATTACGTGAAAAATAGTGTGATAATAATTGTAATGAGGACTCCTTTTGAGTTTGTATACTCTCTAGTAGACAATATTTGTATTCAAACTCACGATTTATGTTTTGTCGTATTGTACATGTGCATGTTGTATTATTAAGTTGTATTTGAATTCTGTACCATGTATCTGGCGACTCAAGATGGGTGATGTATACCTAATTTTGGGGGCGTCACAATCACTGTTGGCATTTAATGCTCCTCCCTCGGGTCTCGTGGAGAATTGAAAAGGCCGCTGGTATAAAAACCATTTTCCCCCATTTTTGATAGCTTTACCTGCTCAATTTGAATTTTGCACACTTCTCATTCTCTTCTTTCTCCCGATTTCTCCTTTACCTGCAAAATTTTAACAATGACGTCTCAAAGTTCTGACAACACCATTCCCATCGTCGCCATTCCAATCTCTACTGTTCCTCCTTCTACGAACACTGCTAAAGCGGCTTCGACCTCAAACCCCCAATCAGCTACTTCTCCAAACAAGAATCCACCACCTAGCCCTTTTGAATTCTTTAAGAATGAAGAAGAGTACCCCCACGCTAATACACCCTCCACAGTTATCGAGACTGAGCTTGACAACATTCGAATTCGCTACCAAATCCCAGATACCCACGAAGTGAGGGTTGTAGCATCTCACAAAAGAATGTATCATCGCCCCAACGGTTGGACTGCTATTTCGGTTACACTTCTGGACAAGGTGGTTAGGTTTCCCCTTCACGCCTTTTTGGTTACCCTTCTAGGGATTATTGGAGTTGGGTTCGCCACATTCTAGCCTACATTTCATTCTGCTATGAAATAGGAGTTCCACCTACAGTCGACTCCTTCTTCACCCTCTTCTCAGCCGGGAAGTCTCGGGAATGAGGCTTCAAGATGCTGAGCAAGCTAGCCCCCAAGCCTAATGCTCGAGTCGAGAAGCGACCCCTAATGGACACTCCCTCAAGCAACCGAGGATGGCACAATAGATGGTTCTTCGGTAATGGACCCGAAATCCCCTCCATTCCAGACTGGACTACTTCTGACTGTGTCTCTGTTGACTTCGGAGACATATCCGAGGAACGTGTAAGGGAAATGACACGTATTATAGAGAAGATACCCTGAAGGAATGGAGCTTCGGACTCCTAAGCAAGCAAGCATGGTTATATGACCACAAATGTAAGTTCCGAGCTTGATTTATTGCCTAGTTTATCAATTTATACTAGTAGTGTCTATACTGCTCTTTCATCCATACAGTATCTCTTATCAAATCGACCTCAATCGACCAAAATGATCTGGACAGATTCCTTTCGGGTAAACCCTCATCACCTTCTACCGAGATTCCAATTGAGGAGCCTTCGACCTCCGAAAACCAAGACGTCGAGGCCCAAACTGCAGACCTCATCACTGAAGAGGAACCTGTCCAAGCTCATAAAAAGAAGAGGGCTATCCGAAAACCTAGGTCAATCCCTCCAGAATTTCAACCAACTTCTGCGGCAAGCTTGATTGATATGCCTACAAACGAACAGATGCAAGCCCTTCGTATTAAGAAGAGGAGAACTAAGGTAACCCCCTTGTCTACTGACAAACTTCGGGCTCCCACTATCGAAGTTGATCCCCCCATCGTCATTCCAGTGGAAATACAAGTTTTTGATAAAGAACTTGAAGAACAAACCGAGTCTTCAACTCTATCACGCAAAAGAAAGCAGCCTTCGGATGAACAGCCGCCACCACATATAGGACCTACTCCTGTTCAACCTCCACCTCCTCTCGACTCTCCGGTGCACTCTCCTTCACGACCTTCCTCTTCGGAAATCAGGCGTGAAGCAATGGCATCACCTGCTGTATGGCCGAAATTCAATAGGAACTTTCCTTTCCAATTGTTCGACTCATTTGTCAGGGATACCGATGATCATCGGTTCGAGAATAGCTCTCTTGCAGATCTTGTTGACGAAGGGATTATATACCAGGCTAAGGTAACTTCATCAAAACTTAGCCACCATTACTTTTTACTTTATACTGTGAAACTCTTTGACTGATATTGAATACATGCAGGCAAACGCTGTCTTCGGACGCTTCCGTCCTAAATATAAAGAAGCCAAAGCCGAAGAAGACGCAGCCAGACGTGAAAATGCTATTCTAAAGTCGGCCTTGAGCAAAGAGAGAATTGACCATGGTACTGCTCTCTTCAACAATGAGTGTTTCCAAAAAGATCTAAATAAATTAAAAGAGAAAATGGAGACAGCTGAGGCCATTCACCGAACCATCACTGATATGAACGCAGATCTAGTTCATAGAAACGAAATCATCGTGCAGAAGAATGATACACTTGTGAAAACCAACAAGAGCTTGGCACTGCAAGTGAACGAGTTCAAAACTAGGGAGATGCGGCATCTGAAAGATCAAGCAAAGCTCGAAGAGGAGCTTCGCGCTCTGAGAGATCTAGGTCCACCTCTGACTGAAGATCTTCACAAAGAAATTCAGCAAGACTATAGGAAATCATCTGAATTAAATGAGGAGATCGTGCAGATGTTCTTGAATCGGTACGATGAATGCCGAAGCAAAGATAAGGCAAAACTTGCCACTGCCAAGGTTGATCCAGCCATTCTAGACTCCTTCGAAGACGAAGCTGACGCCTAAAGATGATCTTCCTTTGGTTTAGCTGTAGGATTTCTGTAAAGATTTCTATCTTTTTGTAAAAAGAGTATTATATTAATGAAATATCAACTTCATTCCTTATTACTTCTTTATAATTATTATTTTTCTTGTCAATACTTCAACACCAATCAACTTGAAAAATGTACAAGCTCCTTATCTTTTAAACTTAACTTAATTTGTTAGTAAATAACTAAGCAAGTCATAAAACAGATAAGATCAAATCAAGTAATAATGCGATCCGAACTCAATACTTAAACAAAATCAGGTAATAAAGTAAAGCAATACTTATTCGTTACCGAAGTGTGAGGTAGATCTGCATCATAGGGAATTTGTTTACCATGAAGGGCCTAACAAACCCACAGGATTCTACCAGCCAGATAGGCTACCATCGAATGGTCAGCAAGTCCACCCGAACCTCCTTACCCCGATGAAGTTTGCCTACCACGAAGGGCCTGACAAATTCATAAGGACCACCTGCCAATAAAGCTACCATCGAATGGTCAGCGAGTCCACCCGAACCTCCTTACACCGATGAAGTTTGCCTACCACGAAAGGCCTAACAAATTCATAAGGACCACCTGCCAATAAGGCTACCATCGAATGGTCAGCGAGTCCACCCAAACCTCCTTACACCGATGAAGTTTGTCTACCACGAAGGGCCTGAAAAATTCATAAGGAACACCTGCCAATAAGGCTACCATCGAATGGTCAACGAGTCCACCCGAACCTCCTTACACCGATGAAGTTTGCCTACCACGAAGGGCCTGACAAATTCATAAGGACCACCTGCCAATAAGGCTACCATCGAATGATCAGCGAGTCCACCCAAACCTCCTTACACCGATAAAGTGAACAGCAACGGACAAGAGACTCATTGAGAAAAATAATCTTTTATTGATGATGATTCAAAAATTTACAGACTTCCCATATATCTTTACATCAGATTCATCAAAATACTTAGAAGTCTCGCCAAGATGCCAAGTATTCTTTATCTCTGACCCATCCAATGCCCTCAAACGATAAGTTCCTGGCTTCGGTACCTCAACAACTTCATACGGTCCTTCCCAGTTCGATCAACTTTCCCAAATTAAAGGCGTGACGCTTCGACTTCCACGAGGATGAAATCTCCCGCTTCAAATCTCTGTTGTTACCCCTTATTGTAATGCTTAGCCACTCTTCGCTGATAGGCTGCCAGTCTAATCAAAGCTGCTTCCCTGACTTCTTCAAGCAAATCCAGATTGAGTTTCAGCCCTTCTTCTTTGTATATCTCCTTTAAGTGACTGACCTGAAGACTTGGAGATCCAATTTCAACTGGGACTAAGGCATCAGTACCATAGGCCAGTTTGAAAGGTGAATCACCCGTTGTAGTCCTCGGTGTAGTCCGATAAGCCCATACCACGCTGAGTAGCTCCTCTGGCCATCTTCCTTTAGCCTCATCCAGTCTACGCTTGATCCCATTCAATGACGATACATTGGTCACCTCGACTTGCCTGCTTCGATTGTGGATGAGCTCTCAAGTCTTCTGTCTTTGAACCCCAGCCTCCTTCAAAATGATTCAAATTTCGATCCCACAAACTGGTGTCCGTTGTCTGATATCACCACTTTAAGAATTCTGAAACGAAACACTACTGACTCCTTCATGAACTTCAAACATTCTTGTTCCGTTATCAACCTAAGTGGCTTCGCCTCTACCCATTTGGTCATATATAACCAATAGCAACTATAACAAAATTGACCTGACCTTTAGCTTTCGACAATGGACCTAGTATATCAACCCCCCAGACAGCAAAGGGTATAGGAGATAAGATCGAGTATAGCTCTTCTGGTGGCTTATGTGGATCAGACTGTTGAGTTGGCACTTCTCACACTTCTTCACGTACTCCGTAGTTTCCTTGAAGATTGTAGGCCAATAATACCCCTGACGAAGAATTTTGTAGGCTAAAAACTTAGCAGCCATATGGTCGCCACAGATGCTCTCGTGAACTTCTCGAAGAGCATAATCAGCTTCAAACGGAGTCAAATACTTTAGAAATGGAGACGAAAATGCCCTTTGATACAGATCCCCATCTATAAGAACAAAGTTTGCACTTTTGTACTTGACTTTCTTGGCCAGCATCTGATCCGAAGGAAGGACGCCATCTGCCAGATACTCCAGATATGGAGTCAACCAGCAGTAGCCAGTTTTGACAGTGCATCAGCAATAGAATTATCATTACGCTCGACCCCTTGAAACTCCTACGACAGGAAATATTGAAGCCGATCCTTCAACTCTTCCAGGTACTTGACCATCCTCGAACCTCAAGCTTTGTATTCCCCTGAGACTTGCTTGACGACCAACTGTGAGTCACTGAAAATGATTATCCTCTGTACTTCGAGACTCTTAGCCAGTCGTAACCCTACCAGTACCGCCTCATACTCTACCTCGTTGTTCGTTGCTCTGAACTCGAATCTGATGGCCTGCTGCACTTTGAATCCCTCCGGACTTGTCAAGATAATCCCTGCTCCACTGATGTCCGAAGTAGAAGACCCATCTGCATACAACGTCCACGAGCTCTGCTTCTACTGAAGAACCGCAACCGCCCTGTCAGACCCTTCGATTTCTTCTACACCATCATCTGCTTCGGAAAACGAACACTCGACTACAAAATCAGCCACGACCTGCCCCTTGATAGCTGTCCGGGGATGATATTCAATGAAAAATTGAGACAACTCCATTGTCCAAGTAGCTAATCTCCCCGAAACTTTAGGTTTGCCCAGAACCTTCTTCAGAGGCTGATCCGTATAAACCACTAACAACAGACCCTGAAAATACTGCCTAAGCTTCAACTAGCTATCATCAAAGTGAAGATAAATTTTTAATATTTGGGTACCTTTTTTCAGCATCCCTAAGGATGTGGCTTACATAGTAAATTGAGTGCTGCTTACCCCCAACTTCTTGCACCAAAAATGCTCCCACTGCCAACGAACTAGCTGCTAAGTACAAATACAAAGGCTCAGCAGGAGCGGGCTTCACCAACAAAGGCACCGAAGACAAATACATCTTTATGCCCTGGAAGGCGTCTTCACAATCCGAAGTCCACTGGAACGTCTTTGTATTCTTCGGCCCTTTCAACGTGTCAAAAAATGAAAAACATCTTTCTGCTGATATGGACATAAACCTCCTTAGAGCTGCAATCCTCCCTGTCAGACGTTGAACATCTTTAAATGACTGAGGAGTCCTCATATTCAGAATATCCTGTATTTTCTCTAGATTGGCTTCAATACCCCTCTGGCTGACCAGATAACCCATAAATTTACCAACTCCCAGACCGAAGGTGCACTTGGTCGGATTCAGTCTCAAGTTGTGATGACGAACCGTTTGAAAACATTCTTCTAAATCGTCCAAGTGCTTCTGTATGATCATACTTTTCACGATCATGTCGTCGACATACACCTCCATATTCTTACCCAACTGGTGTCTGAAGATGAAGTTCATCATTCTCTGGTATGTGGCTCCCGCATTGATCAAGCCACACGTCATCTTCTTATAGGCATATACCGAACGATGCGTAATGAACACCGTCTTCGATATATCCTCTTTGCACATTGAAATTTGATGGTAACCAGAGAAAGCATCCATAAAGCTCAATAAAGCATACCCTGATGTCGCGTCGATGAGTTGATCGATGTGTGGTAGAGGATAGAAGTCCTTTGGGAAAGCCTTATTCAGGTCTGTGTAGTCGATGCAGACTCACCACTTTCCATTCTGCTTCTGGACCAGCACCACATTCGTCATCCACTCCGGGTAGTCGATCTCAAAAATGAAGTCAGCAGCTTTGCAATCTCCTCATCAATGATCCGTTGTCGCTATGGTGCAAAAATCCCTCTCTTCTGCCGAACTGGCTTCTTGGACGGGTCCACTTCCAACCGATGCTATGCAACCTTTCTACTCATCCCTGGCATGTCTTTAGGCTCCTATTCGAAGACATCTGCATAACATCGTAGAAGCTCCATAAGGTTCGTCCGGAGAGGTTCCGGCAGACCCGAACCTATCTTTACAGTCTTGTCCTTCTTCCCAGGAATCAGCTCAAACTCTTCTGTCTCCCCAACTGGCATGACCAATGGTTCTGAACTGCTTCCGATGAAGGGTTCGATCTCTATCGCCATAGTCTGTTTCTACTTCGACACCCCTACTCCCGAAGCAATCACGACATTCCTATAACATCGTTTGGCCAAATCCAAATCGCCTACTACTTCTCCAACCCCATGAGCCATGGGGAATTTGATTTTGAAATGAGGGATTGAGGTTACAGCTTGTAGAGCAGTCAAAGTGGGCCTCCCTAGAATAGCATTGTAGGCAGAATCTACATGCACAACATAAAATTTGAATATTATTTCTACCTGTTGGGGGGCCGTGCCGAAGATAATCGGCAGCTCAATAGTCCCAGCCACCTTGACTGGATCATTGCTGAAGCCGTATAAGGGAGCCTCCTGCCCAATCTCCATCTTACGCCCGTCAAGATGTATCCTCTGATAAGTGTGGGGGTACAGAATATCCACAGAAGACCCATTGTCGATCATCATCCTCTTTATGTCGACCGAACCCACTTGTGCGGTTATCACCAGTGCTCCTTCATGGGGCTCGATTGGTTCTGAAAGGTAATCCTCATCACTAAAGGAGATTATTGTACCCGGATAAGGTCTGTCAGTCTTCGGGAGGCTACCCGCCACCAACATAACCGAATCCAGATATCCCCGACGCTTCTTCCCAACAATTTTGCCAGAAGTACCTCCCGTAATAACATCGACCACATGCCTTCACATTTGTTCGAAGTTGTCAATGCAAATTTGAATCGGTGTTGTTGCTGAGCAGGTTCTCTATCCATTTGATGGGCTTGTTGAGTCGTTCTCACTGCAACATACTGAACTAGGGCACCCCCTTGAACCTTCCTCTCAATAAAGTCCTTCAGACTGGCACAATCATTTGTATCGTGGCCCGAAGCCTGATAATAGTCACAGTGTGACGCCCCAAAATAGGTATACATCACCTATTAAAAGTAAATGCTAAATACATGGTATGTAAACAAATACAACATCATTAAACCGTGAGTTTAAATACAAATAGAGTATAAAAACTCAAAAGGAGTCCTCATTACAATTATTGATACACTATTTTAAAAAACAAAGGAGGAATTTGCTAAAACAACTTTCTAGAACCATCACTCCAGTACCCCATTAGTTCTGCTATGTTCTCACCTCACGAGAAGAAAAATGGAACAAAAGGGGTGAGCTCAACTAGCCCAATAAAGAATATTATGACTAAGATAATATACAACAAATTATCATTATTCTTCAACGAGGAATAATCTAATAAAATATAATAGACAACAAGTTTTAGATCAACAACTGCGGTAAAATAAACATTCCATTAGAAGAGTCAAGTAGAGAAAGAATTCTACTATCTTCTAAGATTTAAAAGTCCATTATCAATATTTTATCCTGTAACATCAATCAATATACATCTTGAATCAAATATTCATCTTTTGCACTACTGAGCCAAAGATATTCATTTGTATCACCACCGGTTGGTCATGTTCATCTCAACACCTATTCATCTTTGCACTTTCTACGGGCCAAAGATATTCATTAGGTAATCATTCATCTTTTTTGCACTACAGCCAAAGATATTCATTTGTATCATCATTTTTAGGATTGAGGATGATGAAAAATATTTTAAAGAAAAGCGAATCGGTGAGATAACAGATCAAATATTAAGGATTCAGATATTACGGTTTATCCAAGTTCAATAATATTTTGAAATAACCAATTTTGAAGCGAAATTCAAAAATAATGATCAAAACATGGATACAATCAAAGATAGTAACCATAATAGACAACTTGGACAAAAAAAAAAAAAATTTTTTTTAGGTGAATAGTGTAAATATTCATGAATAATTATCGTATATGTGAATAGTAACCCTAGAGCAAAAAGTTCCAAATTTGATAAAAAGTTCATACCAATATTTCAAGATAATGATATTGAAGAAAATATCATTTAAGAAGAAGATAATATCCCTTACCTCAAAATATCAGTACTTCTGATCGGAATATCGGTATAAGGCTGAAGGAAACTTGCACTGATTAACAGAAACTCACAAAGTATCTAAATACTCACAAAATACACTCAATAATCTAGAGAGAGAAAGAGAGAACACTTGTTTCTGGTGTGATTTTCAATTCTAACTTAGCCCTCTATTTATAGGAAAATGTTAGCACGCCGAAGCAGACTTAACCTGCAACCTGATGGCTTTACCTGCTACTATTCCCACCCACCACATTTGAATAAAAATCTCAGTATATTTCTTCACCAACCAAGAGTGGGGCCCACCAATTCTAGAATTTTCCACCAAAATGATTTATAACCTAATTTTCGAATCAGCCACCTCTTAAAATTCATAACAAATCATACGCTCATTTTTAACGGTTCAAAATTTGTGGACATATACTCAACTTATATATGTATAACATATCCAAAAATTACAACGATCCAACGGTCGATTTAAAATTATAACTCCTACAATATATCTCAAAAACACCTGGTTTGATTTTTAATACCTCAATCCGACAAAATACTAATAAAACACCTCAACATTAATTCCTTCATTTTTAACCACAAAAAATATATCCAACATTTATATCCACATAAAATAAATATTTTCTTATCATATGAATCAATAATTAATTATTCACAAATAATATTACAGAATCACATTTATGACAACCAAAGTAGTTCCTGGGAAAGAGGGGCTTTCAATAAGGATTTCTCCTTCTTGGCGCAAGTAATTAGGTGACCAAACCTCTCCTTGATGTAACTTTCTAGACATTGCCAATAATGTTATCTAATAATATTATTCCAAATAATCAATTCTTCGATCGATAAAGGAGATCTCATGTCTTGCGATGGCGATAATTGAAACAACAATAATATAAAATATCAATGCAATTATTGAATCAATAAAATAAAATATTGAACAGTAACTACTATGACAATTATTTAGTAGTGCCTTCTTACGTAAGGATCAATAATTCAACAATCTTGTGCAATCTGGTATCTATCTTTGTAACAACGCAATAGCATTATTACTTTACTTTAACCACCGGGTATTCCAACGAAGGTTAATTCAGAACAACTACGCTGTGCGTTATTCAATTTTGTCATTTTCTTCATTCGATCGTTATCCGTTATGGGGCCCATAATTGGGCTGCTTGGTAAATCATTTAATATTCCCAAACCAGAAAGAATATTCTACCGACAAAATGAATATTTTATAACCACTTGCTTATTTTGCAAAATTTCACATTTCACCCATAACCAAAGTTATTATATCAAATTAATACCTTATTATTCACAATAATAAATAAAGGAAATTTGATTTTATTCATTAAAAGTTGGGGTCTTACAACCTCCCTCCTTATGAAATTTAAGTCCTCGAAATTGACGTGACGATACTGTGTGTTTGAAAAGGTGAGGATACCTTGCTTTCATTTTTTGATTCCAACTCCCGTGTCATCTCTTTGAATAGCATGGTTTCTCTACAAAACCTTAACTTGTGGTATAACCTTCGTCACGTGGGACATGCTCTTTCCTATCCAAGATCTTAACAAAACCTCCTCGTCGTTAAATCTTGACTATCTTGTCTGGTTCTAACTTTCGATAATGTGGTTTGGGTCTTTAACATATTTACGAAGCATAGATATGTGAAAAACATTATGAACACGAGACATACTTGGAGGTAATGCGAGTCTATAGGCCACATTTCCTATTCGGTCAAGAATCTCAAATGGACCAACAAATATTGGATTGAGCTTTCCTCTCTTCCCAAATCTTGTAACTCCCTTCCATGGTGCAACACGTAATAATACATGATCCCCAATATTAAATTCCATGTCCTTCCGATGAAGATCCGCATAACTCTTTTGTCGATCCTGAGTCGTTTGTATACGTTGTCGAATCGTTTGGATCTTCTCTGTAGTCATTCGTACTAACTCTGGTCCTAACAATATTGCTTCACCCACCTCGTCCCGGTATACTGGAGAACGATATTTTCTTCCATACAACGCCTCGAATGGAGCCACACCTATGCTCGCCTGATAACTGTTGTTGTAGGAGAATTCCACCAATGGTAGGTACTTATCCCAACTTCCTTTGAGATCTAGGACACAGAGTTTTAATAGACCTTCAAGAGTTTGAATAATCCTCTCTGATTGTCCGTCCGTTTGAGGATGGTATGCCGAACTAAATCGTAAATCCGTGCCCATAGCTTTCTACAAACTAACCCAAAATCGTGAAGTGAATCTTGGGTCACGATCCGAAACTATGGATACTGGTATACCGTGAAATCTTACAATCTCATTTACGTACAGACTAGCAAGACGTTCAAGGGAATAAGTCTCACGTATAGGCAAGAAATGGGCAGACTTGGTTAATCTATCAACAATAACCTAAATCGCATCTATGCCTTGAGAAACCTTGGGAAGACCCGTAACGAAATCCATAGTAATGTGTTCCCACTTCCATTTTGGAATCTCAAGTGGTTGTAATGGACCCTTTGGCATTTGATGCTCTGCCTTTACACGTTGACAAGTTAAACACCTCGAGATAAACTCCATGATCTCTCTTTCATATTGCTCCACCAAAATGTATGTCGAAGATCATGATACATTTTGGTACTCCCAGGATGGATTGCAAATGGTGTGTTGTGTGCCTCCATCATGATTCTATGCTTCAAGTCAGAATCGTTAGGAACATAAAGTCTGGAGTTGACTCAAAGTATTCCTTCTTCATCGATTCTTGCTTCTGGAATAGCACCTTCTTGCACTTTCTTCTTCATACGCATCAGCTCCATGTCCGTAGCTTGAGCAGCTTTAACTTTATCGATTAAAGTCGGTTCTACTCGTATGTTTGATATCATCACGTGGGTACTTGGAGCCTTCATCTCTATCTCCATCCTTTGCAAGTCATACAAAATGGGCCTTTGTGTTAACAACATTACACTTGTACCCGCATATGATCTTCTACTCAATGCGTCAGCTACTACGTTCGCTTTTCGAGGATGATATTGGATGGTATGATCATAATCTTTCGCCAGATTTCGAGCCAACGTCGTTCTTAGCATGTTGAGTTCCTTTTGGGTGAAGAAATATTTGAGGCTTTTATGATCTCAGATAGATCTCCACTTTCTCCCCATACGGTGGTGTCTCCATATCTTCAACGCTGGCTTATTCATTGCCGCCACTCTAGATCATGAGTAATATAATTCCTCTCATATTCTTTGAGTTGTCGTGAGGCATAGGCTATGACTTTCCCATGTTGCATGAGAACACATCCCAACCCTTTGCACAAGCATCACAGTATATAACAAATCCATCCGAACCAGGATGGTATTGCCAAAACAGGTCTTAAATGAGTCTTCTCTTGAGTTCTTGAAAACTCTTCTCAATCCTCGTTCCAATGAAATTTTATATCTTTACAAGTTAGGCGAGTTAGCGAGATAGCGATTCGAGAAAATCCTTCCACGAATCTCCGATAATAACCATTAAGCCCGTAAAAGCTTCGTGCTTTATCCTATCACCGACTTTGGTTGCTCCCAACTTTGTATGGCTTCAATCTTCGTTGGGTGACAGATACTCCATGTTTTGACACCACGTGTCCAAGGAATGCTACTTCCTCAAGCCAGAACTCGCATTTTTTTAACTTGGCATACAACTTATTATCACGAAGCCTTTGCAGTACCAGCTTCAAATGGTGTTCATGATCTTCACGGCTTTTGGAATAGATGAGGATGTCATCAATAAAGACAACAACGAACTGATCCAAGTATTCTTTAAACACACGGTTCATCATATCCATGAAAGCAGCAGGAGCATTAGTCAATCCAAAAGACATGACTAAGAATTCATAATGCCCGTACCGAGTTCTGAAGGCATTTTTTGGAATATCCTCAGTTTTAATCTTCAGCTGATGATATCCAGAACGAAGATCGATCTTTGAAAAGAATTGTGCTCCTTGCAACTGGTCAAACAGGTTATCAATGCAAGGTAGCGGATACCTATTCTTGATAGTGACATGGTTCAACTCTCGGTAGTCAATACAAAGTCACATACTCCCGTCTTTCTTCTTTACCAATAAAACAGGAGCACCCCAAGGAGATGTACTAGGACGAATAAAACCGATGTCTAACAATTCCTGTAGTTGGACTTTTAACACTGAAGTTCAATAGGAGCCATTCGATATGTGGTTTTAGAAATGGGTTTTGTACTAGGTTCAAGGTCAATAAAGAATTCAACTTCACGTTCTGGGGGTAGACCGGGAAGTTCTTCAGGAAATACATCAGGAAATTCACTAACAATAGAAATAGTATTCAAATTTGACGTGTTTTGTTCAAGTCCGTGACATGGGCTAAGAAAGCTTGACATCCGTTTTTCAATAAACGAATAGCTTTATGGCTTGATATGACAGTGACTGATTTTAGTGGTTTGGTTGTTTGAATTCGCATAATAGGTTGGTTAGGAATATGAAAATTAACAACCTTACGAAAACAATCAATTTTGGCATGATGAGTGGTTAACCAATCAATTCCTAAAATCACATCAAAAGCAAGTATCTTTAAAGAGATAAGATCAATAAATAATGTGATAGTGCCAACTTGGATTAAGCAAGATTTATAAACAGTAGATGTAACGAAAGTTTCACCCAATAGAGTCTCCACTAATAAATCAAAGTCTAATTTCTCCGGAGTCAAGTTTAAACGTTGAGCACAAGCAGGAGAGATAAAAGAATGGGTAGAACTGGTACCTAGTAAGGTATAAACTTCGCAAGAGTTCAAGATTAGCTTACCCGTAATCACCTCGTTCGGGTTCCTCGCGCGTTTTGGCCGATCACGACAAACGCTTCTTCCGAGAACCCGATTTTCGACTTATCCGGACGACCTTGGAGTCACCATCCCCATTGAACTTGGTTTTGCTATAGAACAATCCCGAGCTGTGTGGCCTTCCTTTCCACAGTTGTTACATACCTTGGATTGTTGTGGACAGTTTGGACTGATATGTCCCTCTTTTCCGCATTTGTAACATCTAACTGGCGGTCGTTCTCCTCCCCTAGAATTTGTTGTTGGTGCTGGTGTTGTTGCTAATGTCTTCCCGTCATTGTTGAATCTCCTCTTTCTGAAATTTCCACTTGACTCACCTCTCCTATTATCATGACCACGATGACCAGCTGAGTGGTTACTGCTTTTGTTCAGTATTTTTCCTCCTCGTTGGTTATCATCACTCGATGACTACTTTTTATCCTTGAAATATGACCACGTTGTGGTCCCTCGGTTGCACATACTCATTACCTCGCTCTAATAATTGAGCCCTGTTTACAACATCTGAATATAAAGAAAATTTATGAGATATAAGATATTGCCGAATCTCGGGCTTTAGACCTCTCAGAAACATCCTCGTCATTCGTTCCTCATTTTCGACCAAATGAGGTGCAAACCTAGATAACTCTGCTAACTTCGCCTCGTACTGGGACACCGTCATGTTATTTTGTTCCAGTCTGATAAACTCTACCTCTTTCATATGACGAATACTTTCAGGAAAGTACTTGTCATTGAATAATTTCTGAAACGTTTCCCAAGACATGTTGAGTGCAGCAGGCTGGGTACGCTTCACAGACTCCCACCAGTAGTCTGCCTCACTGCGGAACATAAAGGTGGCGAATGGAACCTTCTGTTCCTCCGTGCATCCCAAGACATCGAATATCTTGGTAATTTGTTTGACCCATGTTTCCGCCTTGATCGGATCCGGCTTTCCAATAAATTATGGTGGTCCCAACTCCTTGAACTGCTTGGCTGTGACAGACCGCGTTGGTATCACTTCCACCCGTATTTTGTACACGAGTCTCCCTCGTCTGATTTTGCATGAACTGCAAAAAGCTCCTAAACATTCCATCATTCATCGTTTGCTCGGTAGTGTTGTTTACAGGAGGATTATTGCCTTCCTGTTGCACGTTCTCCTGGTTTGTAACTAAAGGTTGTTCCACAGTCTCATACACTCCATTGTTAACATTCTCAGCAGCCATTCTTAAATACTGCCATAAAACAAGGGTTAATTAAACAAATTAACATATCACATAATATCCCTATATTATGACTGACCAACAAATAAGCTTAGATAGGACACACTAGCGAAGGATTTACTCATCTCTCCCCTCCTAGTTCTATTCCCCGATCTCCGCATGAGAGACCATATCCCTAAGCTTTGATACCAATGGCGCCCCAAAATAGGTATACATCACCTATTCTCGAGTCGCCAAATACATGGTATGCGAAAACAAATACAACTTCATTAAATTGTGAGTTTAAATACAAATAGAGTATAAAAACTCAAAAGGAGTCCTCATTACAATTATTGATACACTATTTTAAAAGCAGTGAGAATTGCTAAAATAACTTTCTAGAACCATCACTCCGTGCACTCACTAGTTCCTCGCTTATGTTCTCACCTCCCGAGAAGAAAAATGGAACAAAAGGGTGAGCTCAACTAGCCCAATAAAGAATATTATGACTAAGATAATATACAACAAATTATCATTATTCTTCAACAGGAATAATCGATAAAATATAATAGACAACAAGTTTTAGATCAACAACTACATTGAAAAAAACAACAATCCATTAGAAGAGTCAAGTAGAGAAAGAATTCTACTATCTTCTAAGATTTAAAAGTCCATCATCAATATTTTATCCTCGTAACATCAATCAATATACATCTTGAATCAAATATTCATGTTTTGCACTCACAGCCAAAGATATTCATTTGTATCACCAATTGGTCATGTTCATCTCAACACCTATTCATCTTTTGCACTACGGGCCAAAGATATTCATTAGGTAATCATTCATCTTTGCACTACTGAAAAAAAGATATTTATTTGTATCATCATTTTAGGATGAGGATGATGAAAATATTTTAAAGAAAACGAATCCAAAGTGAGATAATGAGATCAAATATTAAGGATTCAGTATTACAGGTTTATCCAAGTTCAATAATATTCGAAATAACCAATTTTGAAGCGAATTCAAAAATAATGATCAAAACATGGATACAATCAAAGATAGTAACCATAATAGACAACTTGGACAAAAAGAACAAAATTTCATTTTTGGTGAATAGTGTCGTATTCGTGAATAGTGCCGTATTCATGAATAGTTTCAGTATCGTGAATAGTAACCTCGACACAAAAAAAGTTCCAAATTCGATAAAAAGTTCATACCAATATTTCTAAGATAATGATATTGAAGAAAATATCATTTAAGAAGAAGATAATATCCTTACCTCAAAATATCAAGATCTTACGATGAATATCGATTATAAAATTTGAAGGAAACTTGCAATCGATTAACGAAAACTCACAAAGTATCTAAATACTCACAAAATACACTCAATAATCTAGAGAGAAGAGAGAAAACTTATTTACGGTGTGATTTTCAATTTTAACTTAGCCTATTTATAGGAGAAAATGTTAGCACGTACAAGGCGGACTTAACTTTTGCAACTTTGATGGCTTTACTCGCTACTATTCCCACCCACCACATTTGAATAAAAATCTCAGCATATTTTTCACCAACCAAGAGTGGGGCCCACCAATTCTAGAATTTTCCACCAAAATGATTTATAACCTGATTTCCGAATCAGCCACCTCTTAAAATTCATAAAAAATCATACGCTCATTTTTAACGGTTCAAAATTTGTGGACATATACTCAACTTATATATGTATAACATATCCAAAAATTACAACGAACCAACGGTCAGATTAAAAATTATAACTCCCGCAATATATCTCAAAAAACACTGGTTTGATTTTTCGCCAATTTCTTGGATGGTGAAACATCAGCTTCTTCACCAATTTCTCTGACTTCACCAGGTCTAACCCATTCTGAAATAAGCCCACGACTTGAAGATCATTAAGTTCGGTCACCTGGCCAACTGCTTCCCGGAAGTGTTTCACATACTGGCATAAAGACTCATTCAAAAATTGTCGAACTTGAGCCAATGAACCTGTTGGTTTTCCCCTTCTCTTGTTGCTCCCAAAGCGAACATGAAACTTGCTACACAAATCTGCCCAAGACGCTACTGAATCCGAAGGTAAAGTCCCCATCCACTGTTTGGCGTCTTTCCGTAGTGTCGTCACAAAGGTATGACATTTAACAACATCACTAAAGTCATAATAATCCATCAGTCTGTCGAACGCCTGACTGTGATCATAGGGATCCCCAGACCCATCGTAACTCTCCATACGGGGCAATTTCTTGGTGGGGTCAGCTTTCTCTTTGAGAATATCCGCTAAAAAAGGGGATGCCTTCTTTCCCGAAGTATCCTTTACTTGTTAGACTTCGGCCAGCTGCTTCCGAAGCTCCTTCAATTCCTTAACCAGAAACTCTACTCCTTCTGGTTGTGACAAAACTTCCTTCTCCAAAGACTCTTTCCTCTTCTGAGTAAACCGTCCTTTCTCATTTGAACCCCTAACCTTCGAGGGACTTTTCTGACGACGAGTGTCCACATGGTGGTGTACCCTCAATGGACTCTCTGGAGTGCGTCCTCTGGATCTACTTCGACGTGGGGCTCTGTCGCTGTGATGAGAATACTCAAGGCGGGGTGCCTTCTTTGTATTCTCCGGTGTGTACTCTTTGGACCTGCCTCTTTGTCTGCTTCGACCCTGCTCCTTATAATCGATAGGGTGGAGTTCCCTCTTTGATCTAGGAGGAGTAGGGCTTCTTGATCTTCTTCGTTCCCGAGGTTGGCCTCGAGATTCACGACCTGAGTGGGCAGGCTCCTTTTCCCTTCTCGTTCTTCTATCAATATTCCCACTATGCTCTTTGGACTGTGCGTAGCTAGACGCTTCGTCCTTCAACTCCGCCATCCGAAGCATCTATTCCGCAATATCTTGTCTTTGTTTCAAAAGCACCTCCAAATCTTTATCTGCCTCATCTGCCATCTTAGCCAGCTTGGAGGTCTTGTCTGCCTGACCATCTCGGTGTCGGGTTCTAGGCGGTGTGCCTTCTACCCGTTTTCGACCATGGTCCGGTCCCTTCTCGGCAGCAAAAACCAGTCTTCTTTTAGCATCACCAATGGCTCTCGAACGAGAACCCTCGAACGCGTGTTTGAAGGCCTTACCATGGCATGAGCAACGTTAGTAGGACCCAACCGATCCTTGGCAGATATTCGTGGTGGTTGTGAAGCGAACTTACGACCATCGGTGACCTTGAGTGTAATCTGCTTTACTCTTCACCATGGATTCTGACGTAGAACAACTAAGGTTTATGATTGAAAATATCAAGAACACTAGAACACACCCCTCCTTCTAGCGCCAATGTTAACGCCAATATCCTCCTACGCGTCCCAATCACGTAACACGCGTCCAATCCTGCACAGTAAACACGACAACACCAAAAGCTTGACGGCTTCGATCGTCGGGGGATAGCTCCGGCATGAGAGTCAGTAAAGGCGATCACAAGGTTAACAATGGAGGTATAAAATATCTAGAGTCTTGAGAGAGAAATAATTTTGTTACCTCTAGATTGTGTGTGATCTTTACCTCATATACTCCAAGCCTGATTTTTCGTGCCACCCACTCCCTGCTGACACAGCCCCCCACTTCCGGTGATTCACTTACTACCCATCACCTTTGTCCACCACCGGCTAATACAGTCCCATCCTCATTAATGTCATGCAGACGGTGACAGAGATAACATTCAACTGTTATCTTATTCATCATTATCGGTCAAAGCCCAAGTCAAGACATTTTTTGCCTGATGGGTCAGCCCAACGGTCCGGTCCAACATACCTAAGATAAAATAAATATAAGCCAAGGGAGGAGCCCAATCGGTTAGGCCCAAGGCATAAAGTATCATGACCCAACATTTTGTTATAGTCGAATTATTATGTTTTAAGAACCAAAAATATATTTTTTTGGATACAACTTGTATTATTTATTTATTTGTGAAAGACAATATTTTAAAAAGAGTTTTATTTTTATTTTTCGGCCTGAACTACCAAAATCTCAAGAACAACCATGCGACTGAGAGTTTTTATTTTTAGAAATTGCGATAGAAGAAATGGATAGTGTAACATGGTGGCTAGAAATAGATCTACACTCACTATTTTGTTGCGCATCAACTCCTTATATATTATTATAAAAAATAAGTGATAGCAGATATTTGTTATGATATTATTAAACTCAACACATTTTTAATTGTCTATAGAAGAAATAGACGGTCCTCGTTAAATTTTTAATTTTTTTAAAATTGAAACGGTCTAATCTCCTCTAACCGACATAAATATTTACTCTAATAATATCATAATAAACATTTATTATAAATGCTCCTATATATAAGTGTATGTATGTTCTTTTAGCGATGAATCGAATTGTCGTTTTAATTTTTAGCGACGGATAATATATAGCGATAGACAACATATAATAAAGAACCAAATCTATAGCGTGATTTGACCCAATCGTCACACAATTAAAATCATTAAAGAAGAATATCTGAAAGTATGTTAGATAAGAGGTGAACTTAAAATCCAGACCATATATATATATATATATATATATATATATATATATATATATATATGGATTTCATCCACAAACAATAGGTAGACTTTTTTTTTAAATAACTAAAAAAAGTTTAATATTTTATGGAATTGAAATTTTTCATAATACGGTGTTTTGATGTGATTTGGATACATATAACAAAAGCAGTGCATGCGATGCATGCATCGTACCACCATTTTTGGTATAGGTATTCAAATCACGCCCAAAAACATTATATTATAGAAAAATATCGATTCCATAAAATATTAAATATTTTTAATTAAAAAAAAAAAAAAAAAAAGTTCGCATTTTAACAAAGTAAGGGAGCCACTGCTCTCACTTGATCGATTCTCATATATATATATATATATATATATATATATATATATATATATATATATATATATATATACGGTCGGATCAGTGCGTCTCATTATCTATCTTCTTACGTCTTCACCCCCTTTAGGCGGCGGTTTGGTTATACAATCAGTCGTCTATACTTTTAGCGACGCTATAGGTTGTCCGTCATTAAAAGTATGTATTTGATTGTATGACCGAAAATCGCCTAAAGCGAGGTAAGGAAAGACGGTAAAAAGATAAGATAAGAAAGATCTTGATTGATCTCTCGATCTATATATATATATATATATATATATATATATATATATATATATAGCGCTGATGGAAGGTATGCAGATGGGGATGGATTGAATGAATGCTGATTGGGATAAATTAATCAGAAGTTGGACGTATGTGAGGGAAGAGTCAAGGGTTCCAGCAACCAACTTATACCCGCTTACACTCCAATTCAATTACTAAGCCAAGCCACTTGAGGCTGTGGGTCCCTTATTATTACCCTAAGTTTTGGAATAAAACCTGCCTTGTTTAGCTGATAACCCTATTTAATACAAGAATGTAGCACAGACACAACTTATTTTATAAATATTTTATAATATATTGATGTGATATATTTTGTCTCAAATTTTTATTTGAGGTCGAAAATTACATTGATGCAATTTGTTGATCAATATATTGAGATGGGGTATGTCACATCAGCATATTGTAAAATATTTGTAGAATAAGTTGTTTCTGGATACAAAAAATTAGTTATTAGAAAAAGAGTGCTTGAAATTTTATAAACCCACTCTTATAAAATAAGATTCTCATTTTTCAATTCCCAATTTTTTGTCTACAAGAAATTTTTTCTTTTTATTGATACTCTTTTTTTAATCTTTTTCTTTTTTGTAAAAGATGTCATAAATATATATTCCACATAATTTTTAAAAATAAGAGTTGATGAGAGAGAATAAATAAGTTTTTCTTTTATCCACTATGGGCCACATGTAATTGCATTAAAGATTATTCCTTTTTTTTTTTCCAAAAATGGTGATTCATAATTGATTATTTTTGAGTGTAAAATAGACTTTAAATAATATTTTGAATTTTAATTATGTGACTTAACATTTTTGTGAGACAAATTTTTTTATAATTGGCTCATCTTTTGTGAGACGGAGAGATTAATATTTGATAGGACTATTCGTTTCATAAAAAAGTATCATTTATCTTCTTCTTTTTCTCCACAAAAGAATCTTATTTTTAGTATAAGTATCCGATCAGGTTACTATGAAGTTTATTTGTTGGTAAGTTCGTCAATTGACCAATAAAATTCTGACACACATAGAACTTCGCCTACGTGTCAGCACTCTATTAGTCAATTGACTAACTTACTCAAAAATAAACTTCATGCTAACCACTTTCGGTGGATACACAAATGAAGTTCATCAAGCTAAATCAATGTGCCCACTTCCCACTCCTCGATATGCAGTATTTGAATTTAATTAAAATACTTATCGTGATATTATGTCATAAAAAGCTTTCGTTTTTTCTCTCTTGAATAATGTACATTAATTGTAAGGCTGTAAAATGAACAAACAGTTTAGACTAGATTCGTACTCGCTCGACTAAAAGTTCGATTCGTGCTCGATTCGAAATATAAATGATTTAAATTTAAATATGAACAAATTTTAAAGTTCGATAAATTACTCGAACCTCCTCAAATTGTAATTTTCTATTGATACTCAGATTATATTAGTTTGAAAAGTTCAAATTGCTCGGGTTCGATTCGAGATCGTGCTCGACTTGGTAGCTAAATGAGTATCAATCAAACCTTATTTTATACTCGATAAATTTTGTGAATCAAATCTGAGCAACTCAATACTCGGCTCGACTCGATTCATTTACACCCTTAATTAATTGTACGAAGTATGTAGGTTTGTATAAGATTGTTACTTCTAGTATTTCTCTCTTGTCAAGAAAGATAAATTAAATTAAAATAAAATTAGGGCTCTAATGGAGTAATGATCTAGTATTTAGGTTTTTGTGTTAGTTCCCATAAAAAAGAGAGATTTTTTTTTTGGAATTGGGTCACGATCCAAGAGCACAAAAGTGAATAAGCTTTGGGACAACAAAACCAACAGTTACATGTAGCTAGCGCGGCAACAAACCTCAGATGTGGCTAAAAAGCCTGAAATGTTTCAAAGGGAATAGAATCCTAATTTAGTGGAACTAGTTTAGGAAATCGAAACCTCAGTAAATTGTTAAAAGTTGGACAATATCCTAATGTTATGTTTGGATTGAAAGAATGAAATGGAGAGTTGAATGATTCATTCAGTTCTAATTAGAATGATTTATTCCATACTTTCTCTCCCAATGAATAAAATTTATAAATTTGAGAGGAATAAAAATGGTTCAATCCATTCCAATTGCAACTAAACACAATTTTTTTCATTCCATAAGAATGAGTCATTCCATTTCTACCTTCATTAGTCCAATCCAAATGTATAAAATTTTGTTATTTTTAACCCATGTTAGAATTAGGACCACACACGCACACGACAATAGAGAATTAACACAAAGATTTACGTGATTCCCCAATTTGGGTACTCCACAGGCGGTTTGTTGTTTTATTGATGATTTCAGTTACATAGAGCTTTACAATAGATAATATTTATAGCCAATAATCATATTCCAACCCTACTTCACATTATGACTCAAATACCCATAATGTCCTTCCAAAAATGAACCAAGAAACTCGTCAGCTAATCGGCGTGCAAATGTCGCTTCAGGGCCCGCCGGCGCGCCTTTCTTCGCTACACATGCGTAACTCATCGATCCTGGCGCGTCCCGGCCACTCCTAACCTTGCACCGATGCGGCCCGCGCTACCCTTGCAGAAACTCCGTATCACCCGCATAAGAAGCGGACTATATATATATATATATGTTATAATATTATGATTTCCTCAAAAGTTATAAGCTACAAGCTAAGGTCTAAACTATGATTTTGTGGATCTTGGTTGAATGTATGTTTCCTTTTTCTTTGCCTATAAAAAGAAACTTCTCTAATCAAAGAACACACAAACAGAGAAATTTCCTAATACTTCTATCATGCAACTTTGTTATTTCTTTAGTTCTGAAAGTCCAATAATAATCTAGAAGGGGGGTTGAATAGATTATTAAAGGTTTAAAAAATTATATTAGGCCTTTTTGAATTTTTTATAATCAATTTGCAATTTTAGAAATTAGCATGCAAGATAATAAAAATTCAATCACACAATGCACATAGATTTATCTGGTTCACTACATACACCCCTTGGTATGTTGCTACGTCCAGTATCAATTCCCTACTCGGAACTTGAGATCCTATTACTATCAGTAATAAAAACTCCTTCAACAGGCGGATAAGTCTTTACAAAGTTTTATAGACAAACTTCCAACTTTTCAACTATTCTATCTTGGACAGAAAGCTCCCCGCTCCCTCCTCAAGTTTAGTTGTTCCTCCTTTTGAGTTCAGTTTTATTCTATGATCTAGTCTTGAAACAGCAGCCTCTTCCTTACCTTACAAGTACACTAGAGACCCAACTTCCCGCTGACCTCTCTAAGACTTTGGTCTTGATCGAAGAATTACTCGTCTTTCTCACAGGTACATAAAATAAACTAACTCTGAACTTGTCTCTTTTTACAAATGATTTTACAAAAATATGTTTCTCAAATAAGCAGATAAGAATTTAGTACAGATGAATGCTTCTTAAATAAGCAGATATTAATCAAGGAGCAAATATATATTAAAGTTCAAAAACTTTTGTACTTGAGAAAATATGTTTCTTAGTAAGCAGATATTAATTTATGTTTTGATCAAATAATGCTTCTGTGTAAGCAAATAATAATTTATGTTTAGATCAAATGATGCTTCTGATTAAGCAAATAATAATTTATGTTTAGATCAAATGATGCTTCTGATTAAGCAAATATGTAAAATATGCACAGTTATAAAAATTCAAGTAACTTTTATGTTTTCGAGAGATGCTTCTTGAATATATAAGCAGATAAGTCAATTTTATTTGTAGCTCAACAATGCTTCGGCTTAAGCAGATATATAATTTTAATGCAATTTATAAAGACTTATTAACTCTTTAAAATAAAAAGTATTTTTCTATGGATTAAATAAAATTGTTTCTCAGATAATCTTTAACAAGTATTATATGAAAGATTTTTATATATCAATACTTGTATAAAAAGAATAAATTAATTCGAACAATATTTATCAATATTTAAGTCAGTTAAGCACAAACTGATATAGCAAATATTATTATTTAACTCAGATAATATATAAGCATATTTTATCCATTATGTGATTTTATAAATAAAGTCACTTAGTACTATAAAGAATCATACGATTTGTGACGCCCCCAAAATAGGTATACATCACCTATTTTGAGTCGCCAAATACATGATGCAGAATACAAATACAATCTTTAATATACAACAAGAGAGTCATGAGTTTTAATACAAATACATCGCCTTCTGACAATATCCACTCTCAAAATAAGTCCTCATTACATTTATTGTCACACTATTTAACGTAATAGTGAGGACTACTAATACTATCATCATCTGGACCGGTCACTCAGTTCCCCGACTAGTCCCTTTACGTTCTCATTTCTCAAGAGAACAATGAAAGAAAGGGTGAGCTCAACTAGCCCAGTAAGAAATATTATGACTAAGATAATGCAAAATAAATTATCATTAGTCTTCAACAATGTTAAACCGATAAAATACAATGACATCAAGTTTAAGCTGCAATGAACAAGCAATCCATTAAAAGAGTCAAGTAAAGAATAAAATCTACTATCTTTTATGATTTAAAAGGTTTTTCATCACTTTTATCGCTGGGACTCAGCTTAATAAATAATTCACATCATCCCCACACTACGGCCAATGATATTCATTAGTATCACGACCACAAATTATCCATGCACTACGGGTCAAGGATATTCGTGTATTCATCAATGGTTATGACCATGCCAACAACTGTCCCTCAATGCACTACGACCAATGAAGACTTTTACCACATCATTTGTAACATTACGGTCATGATTACAATCGAATAATCCACAGTCATAATCATACCAAGTCCATCTATGCACTACTGAAGCCACAGATGACTTTCAACAAAATATAAACATGAGGATGATGACAATGATATAAGAATTCAATAAAACAAGTTCAAGAATTAATTTATCCAGGAACTAATAACGTCCAAATTGTCAACATGATACTTCTTTGTAGAGTAAAATTCAAGAATTGCTCAGAAGAATATTTTCATAAAAAGATACTGTATGAAGCGCAAATATCAAGGATATTCCACTAATTTCATGGAGTATAGAAGTCAAAATTTTAACCAACTGAGTATAATAAAGAATGGAATAACAAAAGAAATCACCAGGCATGCGATAGATCGCACAGGAAGGTTATTCCAATAGAATAATAAATAATGAAACCAAGTCCGACGTAAAACGCATGTGATGTGGATATTCCAACAAAGATAATAAAGAATAGAATCAGTCCCACAGAAACGCATGCGCAAAAGATATATTCCAATGTAATAATAAAGAATGGAACCGGTCCTAAGCTTAAAACACACGCGATGGATATTCCAACATCATAATAAAGAATGGAATCAGTCCATGTAAACGCATACACACGAGGAGATTCCAATGAATAATAAAGAATGGAATCGGTCCCAGTAAAACGCATGTGATAGGATATTCCAATGTAATAATAAAGAATGGAATAACGTAAGAATTTCACCAAGTATAGGGTAGCTCATGATATCTGAGTTATTCAACAAGAATAATAAATAATGGAATAATGAAGTTCTCTTCATGAATACAAAAGAAATAATACCCACTTACCGTAAAAAGAAACTGAATATAAGAGTAGTAGGAAGTAGCGAGAATACTTTTCTATAGTTTCTCTATAATTTCTCTCTCTAGAGTTTCAAAGTTGAATTAAATAAGAAATAATGAAGGAATTAGCTTCATTTATAGGAGAATGGAAAGGGACTGTAATTCAATTCAAAGCTTAAATCATACGCTTAGATTTTTTAAAATCAAATTTTATAATATATATATATATATATATATATAATATAACACATGCTATATTAGAAAAATTCTACCACCCATGCATCATTTGTGAAGGTGCTGACCAATTAGAAGAAAGAGAAAAAAAACTAGTACACGCCAAGTTTGAGAAAATGGCTTTATGCACATGTTTGATAGCATTATTGGTTTGTTCAACCAATAAGGTGCAAGCTTGAAAATCATATCACATATCATGCCAAACTTCATCCTCCACCACAACCCACATTTAATATATATAAACCTATTATTCACACACACCACAACCCACTCACCCACATTTAATATATATAAATATTTACTATTCTCACACACACACACCCACACTTCACCACCCCCCCATTCACGGTTGAAAATTTCTCCACCAAAATCCTCCACTAGTATTTAACCAAATATATATATATATATATATATATATATATATATATATATATATATATACCAAAACTTTCTACACCGGTTACTTTGAAAAAAATGGGTAAATGGGGGTCCATAAAATAAGCAAAATTTCATAAAAATCACCTTAATAATTTTAACAACATTTATTACCTTTATTGTAATTCACAATATTAATCGACCAGGTCGTTCCCAGGAAAGAGGGGGCTTTTCAATAAGGATTTCTCCCTATTGGCGCACAATTAGGTGACCAAACCTCTCCTTGGCAGAACTTCTAGACATCGTTAATATTACAAATAATAATATCAATAACTTTGTTATCTCAATTATTGATTTAATAATATATAAAATATCGATAATTGAATAAAACCCGAATGACTTCTCACGTAAGCATCAATAATCAATACCGGTGTGTTACTATGCAACCACGCCAGACATATTCTTTTACTTTACTACCGAAGTAGTTCAACAAAGATTAATGGTAAAACTTCCGCCATTATTTTCATAAAATATTTTTATCGTTTTCTCAATCAAACAATAATTACATTAATGGGGTCCACTAATGATTGTACTTGTCGTCATGCGGATATTCCCCGACAAAAGAATATTTCCCCACCAATCGAATATAATATGACAACTTGCATACTTTGCAAAATTTGTAAATATTACCCATAACTATAACATTATATCAAATTCATTCCATAATATTCAAACATGATATTTATAGAAAATTTATTTTTATTAAAAAATTGGGGTCTTACAACCTCCCCTTCTTATGAAATTTCACCCTCAAAATTAGGGTACGTACCTGGTATGTCGAAGAGGTAAGTATATCTTGATTTCATTTCAGATTCTAACTCCCAGGTCATTTCCTCAACATCGTGGTTTCTCCACAAAACTTTGACTTGAGGTATAACCTTGGAGCGTAGAATATGTTCCTTTTATCCAAGATTTGAACAGGAACCTCTTCATACGTCAAATCTTTTGCTATTTCGTCTGGTTCTAACTCAATAATGTGGTTCGGATCTTCCACATATTTACGTAACATAGATATGTGAAAAACGTTATGAACACGAGACATACTTGGCGGTAAAGCGAGTCTATAGGCCACAGTTCCTACTCGTTCGAGGATTCAAAATGGGCCAATGAATCGAGGATTGAGCTTTCCTCTCTTTCCAAATCTCGTAAATCCTTTCCATGGAGCAACACGTAACAACACATGATCTCCTATATCGAATTCCACATCCTTTCGATGAAGATCAACATAACTCTTTTGTCGATCTTGTGAGGTCTTTATACGTTGTCGGATTATTTGAATCTTTTAAAGTAGTCATATCGTACCAACTCACGGTCCCAACAACGTTGCTTCACCTACCTCATCCCAACATATTGAGAGCGACACTTTCTTCCATACAATGCCTCAAATGGAGCCATGCCAATACTTGCTTGATAAGCATTGTTGTAGGAAAACTCCACTAATGGGAAGAACTTATCCCAACTTCCTTGAAGTCAAGGACACGAGTCTTAATAAATCTTCCGGAGTTTGAATAGTCCTTTACGATTGTCCGTCCATTTGAGGATGATATGCGAACTAAATCGTAAATCTGCGTGCCCATAGCTTTTTTGCAAACTAACCCAAAATCGTGAAGTGAATCTTGGGTCTCGATCAGAAACTATGGATACTGGCATACCATGAAGTCTTACAATCTCGTTTATGTACATACGAGCAAGACGTTCAAGTGTATAAATTTCTCGTATTGGTAAGAAATGAGCAGACTTGGTCAATCTATCAACAATGACCCAAATTGCATCTATGCCTTGAGAAACCCTGGGAAGACCAGTAACGAAATCCATGGTAATGTGCTCTACTTCCATTTTGGAATTTTAAGTGGTTCCAATGGACCTTTTGGTACTTGATGCTCCGCCTTGACTCGTTGACAAGTTAGACACCTTGAGATAAACAACGCTATCTCTCTCTTCATATTGCTCCACCAAAATGTATGTCGAAGATTATGATATATTTTGGTACTCCCAGGATGGATTGCAAACGGTGTGTTGTGCGCCTCCATCATGATTTTATACTTTAACTCAAGGTCGTTAGGAACACAAATTCTGGAGTTGACTCAAAGTATTCCTTCTTCATCGATTCTTGCTTCCGGCATAGCACCTTCTTGTACTTTCTTCCTTATATGCATCAGCTCCAGGTCTGTAGCCTGAGCATCTTTAACTTTATTAATTAAAGTCGGTTCTACTCGTATATTCGCCATCATCACGTGGGTCCCTGGAGTCTTTATCCCTATCTCCATCCTTTTCAAGTCATACAAAATGGGCCTTTACGTTGACAATATCGCACTCGTACCCGTATATGATCTTCTACTTAATGCGTCAGCTACCACGTTTGCTTTTCCAGGATGGTATTGGATGGTATGATCATATTCTTTCAACAGTTCAAGCCAACGTCGCTGTCGCATGTTGAGTTCCTTTTGAGTGAAGAAATATTTGAGGCTTTTATGATCCGTAAAGATCTCCACTTTTTTTCCATACAAGTAATGCCTTCAAATCTTAAGTGCGAAGACAACAACTGCCAACTCTAGATCATGAGTAGGATAATTCTTCTCATATTCTTTGAGTTGCCGAGAGGCATAGGCTATGACTTTCCCATGTTGCATGAGAACACATCCTAACCCTTTGCCTGAAGCATCACTGTAGATGATAAATCCCTCTGAGCCAGATGGTATTGTCAGAACCGGTGCTGAAATGAGTCTTCTCTTGAGTTCTTGAAAACTCTTCTCACATTCCTCGTTTTAATCAAATTTTGTATCTTTTCGAGTTAGCTGAGTTAAGGGAGTAGCGATTCGAGAAAAACCCTTCTACGAATCTCCGATAATAACCAGCTAAGCCGAGAAAGCTACGTGACTTGGTCACATTTGATTTAGGTTGCTCGACTTTGAATAGCTTCAATCTTTCTTTGGGTCAACGGATATTCCATGACTTGATACTACGTGCCCAAGGAATGCTACTTCCTCAAGCCAGAACTCGCATTTCTTCAACTTGGCATAAAACTTGTATTCACGAAGCTTTTGGAGTATCAGCCTCAAGTGTTGCTCATGATCTTCATGGCTTTTGGAATAAATAAAGATGTCATCAATAAAGACGACCACAAAGTGATCCAAATATTCCTTGAATACTCGGTTCATTATATCCATAAAGGCAGCAGGAGCATTAGTTAATCCAAAAGACATGACTAGGAATTCATAATGCCCGTACCGAGTTTTGAAAGCAGTCTTTGGAATGTCATCAGTTTTAATCTTCAACTAATGATATCCAGAACAACGATCGATCTTTGAAAAGAATTTGGTGCCTTGCAACTGGTCAAATAGATCATCAATACGAGGTAACGGGTACCTATTTTTGATGGTGACATGATTCAACTCTCGATAATCAATACAAAGTCGCATACTTCCATCTTTCTTCTTCACGAATAGAACAGGAGCACCCCAAGGAGACGTACTAGGACGAATAAAACCGATGTCTAACAATTCCTTTAGTTGGGTTTTTAACTCCTGAAGTTCAATAGGAGCCATTCGATATGGGACTTTGGAAATGGGTTTTGTACCGGATTCAAGGTTGATACAAAATTTAATTTCACGGTCTAGGGGTATGCCAGGAAGTTCTTCAGGGAATACATCAGGAAATTTATTAACAACAGAAATATCATTCAAAACTGACGTATTTTTGTTTAGATCCGTGACATGAGCTAAGAAAGCTTGCATCCGTTTTTTAATAAACGAATAGCTTTATGGCTTGAGATGACAGTGATTGATTTTAATGGTTTGGTCGCTTGAATTCGCATAATAGGTTGGTTAGGAATATGAAAGCTAACAACCTTACGAAAATAATCAATTTTTGCATGATGAGTAGTTAACCAATCAATCCCTAGAATCACATCAAATGCAAGTATTTTTAATGAAATAAGATCTACAGGTAATGTAAGGGTACCGATTTGAACCAAACAAGACTTACAAACAATGGATGTAATGAAGGTTTCTCCCAACGGAGTTTCCACAGATAAGTCAAAGTATAATTTCTCCGGAGTCAAATTTAATTGTTGAGCGCAAGTAGGAGAAATAAAATAATGGGTAGAACCGGTATCAAATAAGTTATAGACTTCGCTAGAGTTTATGATAAGCTTACCCGTGATGACCTCGTTCGGGTTCCTTGCTTTGTGGGAGGTTACAACAAACGCTCTCCCTTGAACTACTGGTTTTAACTTATGCGGGATTCCTATTTTGTGTCACCATCCAAGCGGACTTATCTTGATTGCACGACAAAATTGGGCTAGGTGACCTTCTCTTCCACAATTATAACACGCTTTGGATGACATCGCGCAGTTTGGACTGATATGTCCCTCCCTTCCGTATTTGAAGCATATGATAGGTGGTCGTTCTCCTTCCTTAACCACGGGTGCTGATGCTGACATCTTTCCATCATTCTTGAATCTCCTCTTCTTGAAATGTCCATTCTTATTGTCTTGGCCATGATTACCACCGAAGTGGTTACCATTTTTGGCATGTTGATTCCCTCCACGTTTGTTGTCACTGCTTCGATGACCGTTACCACAGATATTTTCATTATGTCAGCTGCTTTCTCTTGGTTGCGTTGACTTGTTATCGCGCTCCACTAACTGAGCCCTATTTACAACATCTGAATACAAACATAGTTTATGAGAAATAAGATATTGACGTATCTCCGGCTTCAAACCTCTTAAAAACATTCGCGTCATTCTCTCCTCATTATCAACCAAGTGAGACACAAACCGGGACAACTTAGCAAACTTAGCTTCGTACCGCGACACGGTCATATTATTCTGCTCCAACCTGATGAACTCTACCTCTTTTATGTGAAGAATACTTTCGGAAAAGTACTTGTCGTTGAATAGTTCTTGGAACTTCTCCCAAGACATCTTTAGTGCGGTAGGTTGAGTACGCTTTACCGATTCCCACCAGTAATCTGCCTCTCCTCACAACATATAGGTGGCAAATGGAACCTTTTGCTTCTCGGAGCATCCCAAGACATCAAATATCTTGGTGATCTGCTTTATCCATGCTTCAGTCTTAAGTGGTTTTGGCTCTCCAATAAACTCTGGTGGTCCCAGCTCCTTGAACTGTTTAGCGGTGACCGTCCGAGAGTTTTCAGTGTTTCCACCTACATTTTGGACAGGAGCCTCACTCGCCTGATGTTGCATGAATTGTATAAAGCCTCTAAACATTCCATCATTCATCATTTGGTCAGTGTTGTTGTTTGCATGAGGATTGTCGCCTTCCTGATGCACATTATCATGATTATTGATATGTGGAGACTCAACGGTCTCCTGTGCTCCATTGCTATTCTCAACATTCTCGGATGTCATTTTCAGATACTAACACAAAACAAGGGTTAGTTGACATGTAACATATTATCTCTATACTCTGACCAACCAATTAAATACCAAATAAATTTAAATAGGTCATGCTAGCGAAGGAATTCCCCGTCTCTCCCCTCCTAGTTCTAGTCTCACATATTAACCAGGGATCATATCCCTAAGCTTTGATACCAAGCATGGCGCCCCAAAATAGGTATACATCACCTATTACAATTCGCCAAATACATAATCTGAAATACAAATACAATCTTTAATATACAACAAGAGAGGCATGAGTTTTAATACAAATCTGTCTTCTAGATAATATACACTCTCAAAATAAGTCCTCATTACATTTATTGTCACACTATTTAATGAGAATAGTGAGGACTACTAATACTATCATCTGGACTAGTCCTCCGGTTCCCCAAGCTAGTCCATTTACGTTCTCATTTTACGAAGAGAAACGGTGAAAGAAAGAGTGAGCTCAACTAGCCCGATAAGAAATATTATGACTAAGATAATGCGAGAATAAATTATCATTAGTCTTCAACAATGTTAAACTAATAAAATACAATAGACATCAAGTTTAAGCTGCGGTGAACAAGCAATCCATTAAAAGAATCAAGTAGAGAATAAAATCTACTATCTTTTATGATTTAAAAGGATTTTCATCACTTTTATCGGCTGGGACTCGACAATAAATAATCCACATCATCCCCACTTTTCTCTGCCGAGGATATTCATTAGTATCACGACCACAAATTATCCATGCACTAAGGGCCAAGGATTTGTGTATTCATCAATGGTCATGATCATGACAACAAGCATCCCCTCGATGCACTACGACCCGATGAGGACTTTTACCACATCATTTGTAACATTACGGTCATGATTACACAGAATAATCCCAATGCATAATCATACCAAGTCCATCTATGCACTTCTCTGAATACAGATGACTTTCAACAAAATATAAACATGAGGATGATGACAATGATATAAGAATTCAATAAAACAAGTTCAAGAATTAATTTATTCGAGAACTAATAACGTCCAAATTATCAACATGATACTTCTTTGTAGAGTAAAATTCAAGAATTGCTCGGAAGAACATTTCCATGAAAAGATCTTGGATGAAGCGCAAATATCGAGGATATTCCACTAATTTCATGGAGTATAGAAGTCAAAGTTTTAACCAACTAAGTATAATAAAGAATGGAATAACAAAAGAAATCACCGGGCATGCGATAGGACCGCTTTCAAGCGGAGTTATTCAACGAGAATAATAAATAACGGAACTAAGTCAAATGTAAACGCATACATCTGAGGATATTCCAACAACATAATAAAGAATGGAATCGAATCCCAGGCGTAAAAGCGCATGCACGGGATATTTCAATGAGAATAATAAAGAGTGGAACCCGGTCCGTGTAAAATGCATGCAGACGAGGATATTCCAACGACATAATAAAGAATGGCATCGGATCCGTGTAAAACGCATGCAGACGGGATATTCAACGAGATAATAAAGAATGGAATCGGTCCGTCGTAAAAGCATACTGCGATGTGAGATATTCAACAGAATAATAAAGAATGGAATAACGGAAGAATTTTACCAAGTATAGGGTAGCAGCATGTATCTGAGTTATTCAACGAAATAATAAATAATGGAATGATGAAGTTCTCTTCATGAATACAAAAGAAATAATACCCCTTACCGTAAAAGAAACTGGATATAAGAGTAGGGAAGTAACAGAATACTTTTCTATAGTTTCTCTATAATTTCTCTCTCTAGAGTTTCAGTGAATTCGTAAGAAATAATTAAGGAATGAGCTTATTTTATAGGAGAATGGAAAGGCACTGTAATTCATTCAAATGGTGAAATCATACTCTAGATTTTCAAAATCAAATTTTTATATAATATATATATATATATATATATATATAATATAACACATGCTATATTAGAAAAATTCTACCACCTATGCATCATTTGTCAAGGTGCTGGCCAATTAGAAGAAAGAGAAAAAAAAAAACTAGTACACATGAGTTTGAGAAAATGGCTTTATGCACATGTTTGATAGCATTATTGGTTTGTTCAACCAATAAGGTGCAAGCTTGAAAATCATATCACATATCATGCCAAACTTCATCCTCCACCCGTTAACCCCACTCACCCACATTTAATATATATAAACCTATTATTCACACACACCACAACCCACTCACCCACATTTAATATATATAAATATTTACTATTCTCACACACCCACACTTCACCACTCCCCCCATTCACGGTTGAAAATTTCTCCACCAAAATCCTCCACTAGTGGCCCCAACCATATATATATATATACCAAAAACTTTCTACCGATTACTTTGAAAAAAATGGGTAAATGGGGGTCCATAAAATAAGCAAAACTTCATAAAAATCACCTTAATAATTTTAACAACATTTATTACCTTTATTATAATTCACAATATTAATCGGCCGAATTCGTTCCCGGAAAGATGGGGCTTTCAATAAGGATTTCTCTCCTATTGGCGCCAATTAGGTGACCAACCTCTCCTTGGCGAACTTCTAGACATCGTTAATATTGCGAATAATAATATCAATAACTTTGTTATCTCAATTATTGATTTAATAATATATAAAATATCGACAATAATTGAATAAAACTGAATGACTTCTCACGTAAGCATCAATAATCAATACAGGTGCTACTCTTATGAAACCACGCGTGTATTCTTTGTACTTTTACTACTTAGAGTAGTTCAACGATATTAACGGTAAAACTTTCGCTGTTATTTTCATAAAATATTTTTATCGTTTTCTCAATCCGACAATAATTCCGTTGTGGGGTCCACCAATGATTGTACCGTCGTACGGATATTCCCTAACAAATAGAATATTTCCCGACCAATCGAATATAATATGACAACTTGCATACTTTGCAAAATTTGTAAATATTACCCACAACTATAACATTATATCAAATTCATTCCATAATATTCAAAAATAATATTTATAGAAAATTTATTTTTATTAAAAAATTGGGGTCTTACACGGTTCGATTCCCTCACTTAAGAGGAATATCTCCGTAGCCTTGCAGCGTCTAATTAAGTATGACAAAATTTATAATTTCATAATTGATATTTATATAAATATTTTCAATAGATCACTACGATTCTCAAATCCAGTTCGGATGATTCCTCTTTGTAGAGGAATATCTCAGTGTCGTTTTGAGCTATCAAGTGTCGTATCTATTTTACGATATTTATATAAATAATATCGATAAAAGGTTACTAAAGACTATAAGGAATCATACGGTTCAAATTTCTCTCCGTAGAGGTGTATCTTCGTAGCCTTGCGGCGCTCAAGTATCCTTTTATTTGATAAATAGATGAAATATAGATATATAAAATTGTGTTTAACAATGTATGTTTGTATATCTATATATATATAAAACAAGTAAGAAATAACTCAACAGAAGTTAAACTCAAATGACTTATCTCAATACTTGGACCAATTTCCTCTTCTAAAATAATCAGAAATTTTATAAGAGATATAAAACTTTTAGAGATAATGTAGGCAATGAGAGTATGTTTTGCTTTTCACTGAATTGATAAAAATCAAATGAATGAAATACTCCCTATTTATAGATTTTTGAAGTCGGAGGCAAAAAGGTAATTTGTGAAAACTGATTTTGAATGTTTGGTTGGATGATATTTGAATTCAACGGTACAGATGAAAACAATTTTTACGCGGAAGAACTTAAGTTTTCGCCTGGGAAAAAATCCGTTCACTTAGCATTTATTATTAATTTTGACCATGTGTGGCAAATATGATACACGGTTTCATGCCAGCACACACACACGATTTTTAAGTCCCAAATTGAAGGTCACACGGTTTTATTGGATACATGCATGCATGCTTGGTTTATATATATATATATATATATATATATATATATATATATATATATATATCTTTTGTTGTATATATAGGTATAATATATAAGATATATAAATACATATTATATTAATACACACATATGATATGATATATGTATGCAAAAATATTTTTGCCCAACTTTGATTTTGAAAAACAAATAGGATCTCCTTGCCTTAAAAATTTATATAAATCAATTTATTTAACACTTGACATTTAAATTATCAAGGTCAATAAAAATTAATTCAAATAAAATCAGAAAGTAGTTTAGATAAAATAATAAAATAAAAATAATTACATATCTATTTATTTACTACATAGTTGTTATCATCAAAAATATATAAAATAAAATGTGACCTATCAATCTCCCCCTTTTTGATGATGACAATTATAAAAATATTTTTATCCCTTAAGACACTCCCCCTCAAATTATGAATACTTTTAATTCTAAACTTAGCAGTTTATAACAGTTTATCCAATCTCATAGTAGTTTATATAACAGTTATAGCAGTTATAATATTTTTCTTCTCCCCCTTTGTCATCATAAAAAATGATGGGGAAAAAGACTTAATCCTGCAGAAAATTTAGGTAAGTAATCCTACACAGAGAGTTAGTAACCAAAATATATATAAAACTAGAAAAGATATTTCTAGCAGCAGTAGTAGTAGTAGTAGTAGTAGTAGTAGTAGTAGTAGAGAGGGGTTAGGAGAGTTAAGTTACAGTCATCCCGAATAGTTAGTAATATTACAGTTAGTTCAAATAGTTAGAGATCCTCTAGATTTAGAGGAGAAAAGTGTTGAGAAATTTTATGAATGCTGACATCTGGATCTTTTTGAAATGGTTGTGGGACAAGATCAACTGGGTCATCAGTGGCATTGGCATTAAACTGATAGGAACCCATAAGCAGTCTATTGTTCTCCATCAGAAAACATACCATGGATTTAACATCATGTAAAGATAACTTCACATCTTCTAACTTTTCTAACAAAAGAATTTGGTTGTGTAGAAGAAGCTGATTCATGCTATTAAGTGAATCAATTTTAGTGGCCATTTTAATGTTGGACTAAATAACTTCATGATCAATAAGTTTAAACACAATTAAGGGCTGAGGTGGAAGATTTAAATGGGAGACAATATTACTTGTCGGAACAAGTTGGGACTGATGTTATGACACATTGATATCTAGATAATTGAAAATATGAGTAAGCAACAAACCAATGCCCAGACAGCTGTTATGGAAGCAGAATTCAAAGGATGATAATAAAAAGTAGGCCAAGTTATAAGGCATATGCACTCATTCAAGATGCTCTTGATGATTTCCAAATCAAAGGGAAGTATTTTCCTATCATCTCTAACATGTATGAAGTTGTTTCTCAGAATTTTACCCAGAAATTGACACTCAGTAATAAGGAAATCTAATCCAATTTTGCAAGGAAAATCAAATAACAAGGCAGACACCATTTGATTAGTCACAATAGATAAGTTGTGCTTAAATAGCATGCATTCTTCCACATAAATTCCAAATGGATGAAGACATGAGTTGATCCTAGGTAATTCTAAAGTAGAGGGATGCAGTTGAAGTGCATGTACAAGAAACAGTTCATCAATTATGTAAGTTTGACCTTGAATGCAAGTAGTGATGCTTTTTAATAAACTAGAAGAATCCTTAGAGAATTCCGTATGAGAGTAAAATTCAGCTATAAGACCAGGATATATAGATTTATCATAGAAAAGTACTAAACACTCCCACCCAACATTTTAAAATTTTTTGAACAAGTCTGGAAAACTATGAAAGGTAATTACATTCCCTGAACACATATTATGTCTCATAATCCTATATTTAGATTGTGCAGATGCAGTAGTGAGATGAGGAACATCATTAGAAAACTGCAGCTCAGAGTGCAGAGGAAGTGTTTTTCGTTTATATGAAAAGAGATTATACATGATTAGTAAAGAAGTAGGGAAGATCGGGGAGAGGATGAAGCTAAGTAAGGATTGAAGATATGAATGCATCATGTTTGAAAATGAACTTATATATAGAGGTATGTAGAAAATAGTGTAATGATATGTTGCAGGTAAAATAGTTCTTATACTAAATATAGGCAGTCAAGTAATATGACTATACGAAGAACTGTAGTTACCATCAGAAAACATTTAAGTGAAACAGTAATGTGGATAAAAGAAAATTTTAAAACCTTTATTTAAGAGGGTAGAGAAAACAATAACACAGAAGTAGGTCACATGTCATATATAGAAAATAATTAAGTTCAGTCAAAAAAAATGATTACAAGAGTATGTATCATTTAAAACATTCTTTAGAAAACACGACAAAGAGCTATTTCACAGAGAGAGATAGACCCGAATTGTATCAGAAGAAAAAGACTGACATTGCAAAATAAATTCATAGAGGCAGGTAGTATGTAAAATTTTGCATTTATAGCAAATCTTAGAAAGAGTGAGTAAGTATCAGTTAGTGCAATAAATAAACCCAGTGGACATCAATATCCACACAGTATATATATATACCCAACATAGAGCCAGTGGATATCAGAATCCACATAGTATATAGTAGACATTAATAAAAATGGAGGGTTATACCTAAGTGAGCGAAAGGATCAACATTATACTAGGGAAGTGCAAACCTTCGAAGAAAAGTGATCAAGTTGTATGGACAACCTTGTGTTGTTTCTCAGCATAGAGAAACATATTTGTGCAAGCATAAATATATATATAAACACAGACAAAGACCTTATATATATATATGTTTGTAAAATTTAGATATGTATACAATATATATATATATATATATATATGTAAGAATATAACTAAGTATATATAAGAAACAAGACCGAAGGAAAGAATGACCAACAAAAATTAGGGGTTTTAAGAGAAAAAAAACGTTAAGATGTCAGAATGTTAAAAAATTGAGGTTTTTTTATAAAAAAAAAATGAAACCCTATAAATTTTATAAATGAGAGTTTTGTCAGAAAATTTTTCAAAGAACAAAAAAATGATGAATCGATAGAGGTTTAAACAGATCTTGAAAAGAATTGTCTTTTTGTAAAAAGTAGGAAACCAAAAATTTCTTAGATCTAAACATAAAAAGATTTAGATTTAAAATCATTTGAACAGGTGAGTGAAAAACTGGACTGTTAAAAAAGTGGATTCGAGAACAGAATCAGAAACGATTTTGAGTCGAAATCCTAAAAGTTAAACGAGTACACCACAAAACCCTAACCATAGATCTGGCGATCTTTTGATTTAAACGAGAAGAAGAAAGAAAACTTTAGCAGCAAAAATCAACTGAAAAACCCTAACCAGATCAACAGAACAAATCAAAAACTAATTTTTTTTATCATTCTTCGATCGAAACCCAATTTTTTTTAAGAACTTTGAGTTTACACGATTAATCATATTGATTAATCGTATCCAAAACAAAGTTTATAAAACGTATTAGGGTATTTAGAAGCGTGATTTGATAGAGAAGAGAATGATAGAAGCCGGAGACAGAGATCAAAGAAGGTGAGGGAGATCGGTGGAGAAGATTAGAGAGAAGAGAGAGATAGCCGGAGGTGTAAGAGAAGAAAGAGAAGAAAGAGAAGTAAGAATAAGAAAATGAATTAAAAAATGAAAATTATATATATATATATATATATATATATATATATATATATATATAGTTTGACTCACCTTTTTGATCCAATCTGGAGAGTGGCAAGGATTGAGATCAATGGCTAGGATTTAATCTGATTTAGGAACAATTGTGCTTCTTTTAAAAACATGATCCAATGGATGGGATAAAAGCTCAGTTTTGATCGAGCGGTTCTAGTTCATGATCCGTGTGCCCTTGATGACTGATTCTTATTGGCTCAATAGATAGGGCGCGGATTGGTCATTTTTGACCATTGGATTTGGTTTAATGGTGCAGATTTGCCCCTTAATATATATTTATATGTATAAACTAAAAATGTTAAACATTATTTACAGAAAAATAAAAAATAAATATTGTTAAATAAAAATATACTAATATTTTGTTTTATAGATATAACATCATATAAATATATACATAAAATATAAATAATATAATTATAATAAATAAAAAAATTAAGAGGAAATATCTAGTATGCCTAATTCAATTCTCAATTTGAAAAATCTTTCAGAACTTAGTGGTTTAGTGAATATATCAGCTATATTTAATTCATTGTCAATTTGTTCTAGTTTAATAATTCCGTTATTAACATGATCACGTAAAAAATGATGCCTAATGTCTATATGCTTTGACCTAGCATGCAAAACTGTATTTTTGCTGAGATTGTTAGTACTTGTATTATTAAATAGAATTGATACACAATCAAATTTTAAGTTATCATCAACAAGGGTCTGTTTCATGCACAGTATTTGTGCACCGCAACGTGCGTCAACAATATATTCAGCTTTGGTGGTTGAAATAGATACCGAGTTCTGTTTCTTAGAAAACCAAGAAACTAAACATCCTCCCAAAAATTGACATGTACCACTGGTACTTTTTCGATCGACATGATGAACTTCATAGTCAGAATATGAAAAACACACGAGATTAAATGGTTGATCCTTAGGATACCATAGGCCTAATTCAGCTGTTCCTTTAAGATACCGAAAAATCCTTTTTATTGCGGTCATGTGAGATTCTTTAGGATTAGCTTGAAACCTAGCACATTTACAAACACTAAACATAATTTCAGGTCTACTAGTATTTATGTATAATAGAATTTTGATCATTCCTCTGTATTTCTTTGTGTCAATAGATTTTCCATTTTCATCAACAATTAATTTAGCAGTAGTTGACATAGGAGTGGTAAGAGGTTTTGCATATTCTAAGCAAAATTTCTTGATCATTTCTTTACAGTATTTAGATTGAGATATATGAATACTTTTTTCTTTTTGTTTGATTTGCAATCCGAGGAAGAAGTTTAATTCTCCCATCATACTCATTTCAAATTCCTTACTCATACTTTCAGAGAAATCATTGCTTATAGTAATGTCAGTGGAACCAAAAATAATATCATCAACATATATTTGAATCACCAGAATATCATCATTCTTATTTTTAGTAAATAAAGTAGTATCAATAGTTTCCCGTTTAAAACCATTATTTAGCAAAAATTTACGCAGTCTTTCATACCAAGCTCTAGGGGCCTGTTTTAAACCATATAAATCTTTATGTAATTTATAAACATATTAAGGATGACTAAAATCTTCAAAGCCAGGAGGTTGTTTAACATAAACTTCCTCTTCTATAACACCATTTAAGAATGCAGATGTGACGTCCATTTGAAACAGTTTAAAATTTTTATGACATGCAAATGCTAATAACATACGAATAGATTCAATTCTAGCAACAGGAGCATATGTTTCATCATAGTCAATACCTATCATTTGATTATACCCTTGTGCAACTAATCTTGCATTATTACGCACAACAGTTCAACTTTCATCAAGTTTATTATGAAATACCCATTGAGTTCCAATAATTGAAACATCCTCGGGCTGTGGGACTAACTCCCATACTTTGTTTCTAGTGAATTGTTCAAGTTCATCTTGCATAGTCATTATCCAGTCTTCATCAAGTAAATCATCTCTTATATTTTTAGGTTCAATTTGAGACAAGAAGGATAAGTGACCAACTAGATTATATGCTTGTGATCTAGTGATAACTCCTTTATCAATATTACCAATTACATTTTCTATAGGATAATTTTTAATAATGTGATACTTTTTGGGTAAATCATTCAACTGAGGATTTGGGTTTTCAAGGGGATTCTCATCAATAGGTGGAGATGCATTATCTAGTTTTGGTTCTTCCATATTTCTGAGAATATTTTCTATGAAAACATCACTGTCAACAAGCTCTTTATATTTTGGAGGAGGCTGAGTCTCATCAAAATTCACATTCATTGATTCTTCCACAACTAGACTTATTTTGTTGAAGACTATGTATGCTTTATTATTAAGAGAGTATCCAAGAAATATTCCTTCATCAGATTTGGGATCAAATTTCAATAAATGTCCTTTGGTATTTAGAATAAAATATTATCTCCCAAAAACACGAAAATAGTTTATTTTTGGAGTTCTTTTATAATAAAGCTCATATGGAGTTTTGATCAAAATAGGTCTTAATAAGACTCTGTTTAAAATGTAACATGATGTTGCCACTACTTCAGCCCAAGTATATTTTGGTAGATGATATTCATTTAACATCGTATTAGCCATTTCTTGCAAAGAACGATTTTTACTTTCAACTACACAATTTGACTGAGGTGTATAAGGAGCAGAGAAGTTATGACTTATACCGTTCTCATCACAGAACATAATGAAATCAAAATTGTCAAATTCTTTTCCATGATCAGATCGAATATAGACAATAGAGCTCCCCTGTTGATTTTGATTCTTTTTACACAAGGTAAAAAAAGATTTAATAGCCTCATTTTTAAATTTTAGAAAATCAACCCATGTAAATCATGAATAATCATCAACCAAAACTAGAATGTATACAACACCACCCATGCTATGTTTAGGGATAGGTCCAACAAGGTCCTTTTGTAACAATTCTAAGGGTCGAGAAGTTGACACGGTAAATTTAGGTTTATGTGATGCATGAATATGTTTTCCCAGTTCACAAGCTTCACAGATGTGATCTTTTTAGAATTTCAATTTAGGAAGACCATGAACATGTTCTTTAGAAGAGATGTTGTTTATAAGTTTCATGTTGATGTGTCCTGTCAATTCAAAGGAGTACTCCTTGGGATACCAAAGTCCCAAGTGAGGTGTGCCTTTTAGATACCTAAAAATTCTCTTTATAGTAGTTAAGTGTGATTCCTTAGGATTAGCTTGAAATCTAGCACATAAGCATGTTGTAAACATTATGTCTGGTCTACTGGAAGTTAGATATAAACGAGAGCCTAACATACCTCTGTATTGAGTAATGTCAATACTTTTACCTTTTTCATCTTTGTCAAGCTTAGTTGCTGGAGCAATTGGTGTTTTCATGGGAGACGCTGATTACATGCCATATTTCTTAAGTAAATGTTTAATGTATTTGGCTTGGTTAATGAAGATACCTTCATCAGTCTGCTTTACTTGTAATCCAAGGAAGAAATTCAGCTCACCCGTCATAATCATTTCGAACTTGCTCTGCATAAGCTTTGCAAATCTCTTGCACAGATTTTCATCAGTAGAACCAAAGATAATGTCATCTACATATATTTGAACTAATAAGACTTTATTTTTGTGCTTTCTAAGAAATAATGTGGTATTTACTCTACCTCTAGTGAAACTATTTTCAATAAGAAAATTAGTTAGTGTTTCATACCATGCTCTAGGTGCTTGTTTAAGCCCGTATAAGGCTTTGTCTAATCTATAGACATAATTAGGAAGAGTTGGATTGATGAAACCTGGAGGTTGCTCCACATATACTTCTTCTTGAAGTTCACCATTCAGAAATGCACGCTTGACATCCATCTGGAAGACTTTGAACTTCATGTGGGCAGCGAAAGCAAGAAATATCCTAATGGCTTCTAACCTGGAAACAGGTGTGATGGTCTCATCGTAGTCGATGCATTCTTCTTAGGAATAACCTTTGGCTACTAGTCTTGCCTTGTTCTTTGTGATTACTCCATCTTTATCCATCTTGTTTCTGAAGACCCATTTGGTGCCAATAACTGAGTGAATTCTTGGTCTTGGAACTAATCTCCATACTCTGCTTCTTTCAAATTGATTTAGTTCCTCTTGCATGACTTTTATTCAACTCGAGTCTTCCATAACATCTTCTATCTTCTTCGGTTCCATTTATGACAGAAAGCTTAGATAGAAACACTCATTCTGGGTGGCATATCTTGTCTTGACTCTTGCATTTGGGTCTCCAATGATCAGGTCTTGAATGTGATCTCTTGCCCATCTGTTCCCTGCTGGAACATCAGTTCTAGTGCCTTCTTGTCTGAATTCTTCGAGATTAACCTCTATCTCTTGTTGTAGAGGTTCATCGTCTGGTGTAGCTCTCTCTAAGATCTCTTCTTCAGGCTCGATGATTTTATCTTATGGGACTGCGATCATGGTGTTGAGCTCGACCACTTCATTCGTAGTGTCTGAGTTATCGATCGTAGTGTCTTGAGGCATAGTTTTGTCTAAGTCTGCTTCATCGAAGATGATGTGAATGGAGATTTCAATACTTAGCGTCTTCTCGTTGAACACTCTATAGGCCTTCCTATTTATGGCATATCCAAGAAAGATTCCTTCATCTGACTTGGTCCCATAAAGTCAATCCCCCATACATCGAAAACTTTGACTTCTAAAATTGTGTTGAGTGGTATCTCATTACTTTTTGAAATATTACACACCCTTTGACATCTATCACAACTTTTTACAAACTGGTGGGCATCTTTGCCGCTGTTCACTCACTTCCATAGTGTCCCCCATATACAGATACATGGCATTCATGCAAGATGTTATTAACTTCATTATGGGGCACACATCGACGAATCATCTTATCAGCACACTGTCTAAAAAGATAAGGCTCATCCTACATGTACCACTTGACATAATATAGGAATTTCTTTTTTTGCTGACGTGTCAAGTCTGGATGAAGGATCTTTCTCACTAAGTAATTAGTAAAATCTGCATACCATGGAAATTCTGAATTTTTTCTAAACAACTGTTCATCTGAAAATGACTCATTGATCAACACCTTATATGCTTTATCCTTATCCGAATTTTCAACCTTGAAAGATGATCAGCTACCTGATTTTATGTCCCCTTCCTATCCTTGATTTCCAAATCAAACTCTTGAAGGAGTGGAATCCAACGAATAAGCCTAGGCTTTGCATCTTTCTTGGATATTAGATACCAAATTATCGAGTGGTTCGTGTATACTACGACCTTTGTTCCTATCAAATATGAGCCAAATTAGTCAAAGGCATACACGACCGTAAGTAACTCCTTCTCGGTAGTTGTGTAGTTCAATTATGCATCTGTGAGGGTGTTACTTGCATAGTATATAACATGAAATATATTATCTCAGCGTTGTCCCAAAGAAACCCCTACCGCGTAATCACTAGCATCAGTAGGACTGAGCAAAAAATGGATATAACCAAATCGAAAGAAATTAACCAAAATTTTCTGATAATTCGGTTATTTTTAACATTTCGGTTATATCTAAAATTATATACAGTTTTTGGTTAGTTTATACGGGTATCATTTTTTGGTTATTCGTTTTACCCGAATAACCGAACATTGCACTGTTTGCACATTTGCACTTGCACTGTTGCACACACAAATCACTTAAAACAAATAAAGTGAAGTCGAACTCTCGTCTCAAGTCTAGCCCTAGACCCAGTCCCCCGACTCTGAAGTCGAACTCCCGTCTCAAGTCTCAACTCTCAAACTTTCAATCTGAATCTCTCAAGTCTCATCCCAAACCCAGAATCCAAATCTCGAAGACTTGATCTCAGAATCAGAAGTCAGTGAGTCCTCCTCCTTTTCTTAATTCCTTCTTGTCTTCTTTCTCTTCTTTTGCTGCAACTTCTTCGTCTCTTTTCTCTCGATCTCTCATCCGGTCTGATATTTTGTTTGTTTGTTTTGCTTTTAACCAAATATGGGTTGTATACTGAGCCGAATATGATTTTTTGCAGCGTGATTTTGTTTATTTTGTTCAACCCTTGATATTTGTGATCTGATTTGGACATGGGAAGGAGAGAAATAGAGGTTTCATTGTGAGATGCACATGGAATGGGAGAGAAGATTGTGAGGGAATAGATACCGACAACATCAACAGGGAGAGGAAAAGCATAGACTAAGAGCATAGAGAATAAACCTCGTGCAGTATAGTGTATATATATTCAAAATATATTACTAATCGATTAGGTCGGTTTGATCAAATAAGCGAGTTGTTTATGGTAAACCGAGTGCCGAATTAGAACTTACTTGGTTTTTAGTTCTAAGAACAACACCGCCATGCGAACTTAGCCGATTACATGTTGGTTCGATTTATTTGGTAAGCCGAATTCTCCTAGTTTTTCACGGTTTGTCATATTCCCCTACCTCAAAACTTTTGTTTCTACATATTGAGCTTGTCTCTCTTACTAACTGCAACCTTTTTTTCTTGGGAAAATGGTGGTTTTCAAATTTCATTGTCTTGTAGAGAAGAATTTTCATTTTCAAAATATAATCTTCTTTTATCGGGTTATTTTTATGGCTAGATTTACTTTAGCAGCTTGTTATACTTTTGCAAATTTATCTTGGCAGCTTGATAATTTAATATGAACTAAGTGGTTGATATTTCTATTTCAATTGGACATATGATAGTTACTTGAACAAAATTACTTGATTTAGGCTTTCATTATAAATGAGAACTCGATCGAAAGAATAAGCTAGGTGATCCAAGTCTATTTCATGGGGGCTTAGTTGGAATAGAGTTTGGGATCCTTAAATTAATGGACTTAACAAGTGGAGCAAAAGTTGATTTGAAAGCTTGTCATTGTGTTTTTGTGTGTGTAAAGTGGTCTACATGTTATTGATTTTCGTCTTTAACCTATTACATTTCTTAAGTTTTATTTTGGTTGTCCTTGCATAGATATATTGTGTTATGTCAACACTATCATCCATATTTAATCCGAGAAAAAGAAGAAGAAAAGGATAAAATATATTTCACATTAAGAAAGCTAATCTATATTCATGACCTTATTTTGTAAAATCTAATAATCAATTATTAATATGTTTAATATATAAGAGGTTCAATCATTCATAATTTTTCTTCATTAAAAGGATCTCCTTCACTAGCTAACTTCTAGCACATTGTCTCTAGCCAGAACACTATTATTTTGGTTACAAGATATGGCCATGAGTCATCATGTGTGGTAATGGAAGCTTTTGATCTTTGTCAAGCTAGAACTTGCAAAGTGCATTGCAAACCCATCATGTGCAACCAATGTTGCTTGTCTCCAAACATGCAACAATAGACCCGATAAGATTGAATGCCAGGTTAGTTCCACATATTCCTGTCTGCAACAATGGGCTAAGCACTTCCAGTGTAGCACATACTTTATATGATACATTTCTCTAAATAGCTTTGACAACCATCTCTTATTTACTTGTCGTTGGACCAATATTCTGGTTATCTTTCTACTAGTCCTTGTTGTGCTATTTATTTAAAGATATGATTTTATACTTGTACAATTTGATGTAATATGTTTTTCTTGTAGCTTTAGATTGAACACCAGTTCTGGAAATGGATCATTCAACTATTCAAGTAGTTTGGCAAATATAGCTCACATTATTAATTTCTTTCTTTTTATTCATTGCAATTTAACAAATAATGCAAGAACTATTTTTGGTTGTTGTTGTTTGGGCTCGACTCAGTTGGTTGGCGGCTGCATCATGTATGTTGTTGATTGATGTTAATCATGTAGTGTAGGAACTGTAGTCACTGTCTCACTCAACTAATCATGTTATTGATGTTAATCATGTAGGAACAAACTGTTGTTGCTGTTATCTGTTGTTGTTGTTGTTGTTGTTGTTGTTGTTGTTCTGTTGTTATGTTTTTGTAATATGTAGACTGTAGTTACTGATTTCTTAGTTTCTTTTGTAAATGTAATATGCAGGCTTACTCACCTATTCAATTCATTGTACTTGCTAAGTCTTTTAAATTCTATTTTTCGGTTATTCGGTTATCATAAAATTTGGTTAACTGTTCGGATACCCAAAATAGTGTTAGTTCGGTTTTCGCTTATAACCGAAATTCTTATTCGGTTTGGATAATAACCGAATGCTCACCCCTAAGAATTACACATCAACTCAAACGGCATCATCCAATCAGGTGCTATGATTACGGGAGATGTTGTCAATTTCTTCTTCAAATGTTCAAAAGGCGTCGAACATTCTTCATCAAATCTAAAAATTGCCTCTTTCTCTAAAAGACTACATAGTGGTTTTGCAATCTTTGAGAAATCTGTAATAAACCGGCGGTAAAATCCAACATACTCGAGAAAACTGTGAATTCATTTAACTGAGGTCGGTGGTGGTAGATTCTCAATTGTTTCCAACTTTGCACGGTCTACTTCCAACCCTTTCGTAGAGACTTTGTGCCCAATGATGATTCCCTCTTCAACCATGAATTGACATTTTTCCCAGTTCATCACAAGGTTGGTTTCCACACATCTTTTCAATACCATAACCAGATTCTCAAGACAACTGTCAAAGGTATTCCCATATCTTCCACATTGCGTTCCACCATGTATGAAAATATCGTCATCATACATCTTTGAAAGGTCGCCGGTGCATTACACAGCCCGAATGACATCTTCCTGAAAGCAAAGGTGTCATATGGGCATGTGAATGTAGTCTTCTCTTGATCTTTCGGTGCAATCACTATCTAATTATACCCTGAATACCCATCCAACAAGCAATAATACTCATGTCCAGCTAAACTGTAAGACCCCATTTTTTTTATATAATGGAATTTCCTCTATTTATTATTTTGAAATAGTAAGGGTTGATTTGATTAATGTGGTTAGTTATGGGTAAAATGCGCAAATATCTCAAATAAGCAAGTGGTTATAAAATATTCATTATTGTCGGAGAATATTAGTTTGGTGCGTGGAATATTTTTTTTTTATCGAGGAATATTTGTATATGGCGGCATGACCTTATGTGGGCCCCATAACTTGAAAAGCGATTGGATGAAGAAAACGACAAGTATAAGTTGTTTATAAATAACAACGTAGTTATTCTGAATTAATTCTGTTGGAATACCGGTGGTTAAAACACACGATGTCTGGCGTTGTTGCCGCGATGGCACACGGTATTTCACCAATTATTGATTCTTACGTGAAAGTCACTTTTCGATAATTGTACCAATAATTCTTGTTCGATATTTTATTTTATTTATTCAATAATTGCTACGTTGATATTTTATATTACTGTTGTTTCAATAATTGTCACTACACAGTATTTTCCATTATCGAAGCAATAATTCATATTATCTGAATAATATTATTATATAACATTATTGGCAATGACCTAATTATTGCCCCATTGAGTAGGAGAGAGCGGCTTGGTTGCCCGATCTTGTGATTACGTAACATTATTTGTGAATAATTAATTATTAATTTATATGATGAGGAAAATATTGATTTTATGTGGATATAGATGGAGAAAATTTTAATGTGACAATTGTTGAAAATTAATATTTTATCTTTTACGATAAAATAATTTATTTAAATATATTATTATATTTTAATAATATAATAATGGTGATATTTTTACAATGAATGTGAGATATATTGAGTATATGAGGAGGAAGAGTATTTTGTTGCATTAAATGATTAACACATGTTTTGTGTGTCGGTGGACCCCATTTCTTGGTTTGAAATTTGATTATAGCCTGTAAAATCTCCCGTTTGTGGATTTGGTTGATTTCTATTTGGAATTTGGAAAAACTTAAACTTACAAAGTTGTAGAGAATAAAATTTCTTATGAAAAAGACATGTGGTTCGAATTTTTCTGACAAAAGGGATATTTATTTTGAATTATTGAAGTTCTGAAATAATTGATTTTTGGAAGTTTTAATTATTTATTTTATGAAAAATATTTTTTTCATTTGTGGGCATGTGTTAAATGGTTGAAATCAGCTGGTAAGGTGTGCGTAGGATTTTAATTTATAAATATTATTATTTTATTAAATTTTCTACTTTGGTGTTCTAAGCATTTTCCTATAAATAGGGTGCTTATGTTAAAATTAAAAATCACACCAGAAACTAAAGTTTTCTCTCTCTTTCTCTCTCTATATTATCGAGTGTATTCTTGTGAGTATTTTGATACTTTGAGTGTTGCTATACGGTGCAAGTTTCCTTGACCTATATCCGATATTCCAATCAATCTTGTCTTTTTCGAGGTAAGGGATGTTATTTTTTTATAAATGATATTATTTCTTTCAATATCATTATCTTAGGAATATTGGTAAGATTTTTCTTGGAAAATTCTTATCTTTTCATGTCGATTCTTTCTTATTCACGAGTTCTTATTCACGAGTACTATTCACGAAGCATGATGATTTTTCTTGTGGAATTTCTACCTTTTAGTGCAATTACTTATTCATGTATCTGGAGACTATTCACGTATCTGACCTTTATTCACGAATCGACCTATACTATTCATTGAAAATTAAATTTTCTTTTACGTGTCCAAGATTATACATTATGGTTTCTATCTTTGATTGGATCTATGTTTTGATCTTTATTTTTGAATTCTGCTCCTGATAGTTTATTATGGGTATTTTTGAACATGGATAAACGGAAGTACGAATCCTTACTATTTGTTCTTTTGTCTCACTTTGGATTCGTTTTCTTTAAAATATATTTTCATCATCCTCGGTCCTAAATGATGATATAATTGAATATCTTTGGCACATAGTGCAAAGATGAATGATTTCTTGATGAATATCTTTGGCGTGGTGCAAAAGATGAGCAGTGTTGAGATGAACATGGTAGGTGATTAATATCATTGGCCTGTAGTGCAAAGATGACTATTTGATTCAAGATGTATATTGATTGTTGTTACATGGATAAAATATCGATGATGGACTTTTAAAATCATAGATGATAGTAGATTTCATTCTCTACTTAACTCTTCTAATGAATTATTGCTTCCGCTGCAGTTGTTGATCTAAAACTTGTTGTCTATTGTATTCTATCAGTTTTTCTCTGTTGAGGACTAACGATAATTTGTTGTACATTATCTTAGTCATAATATTCTTTCTTGGGCTAGTTGAGCTCACCCTTTTCCTTTTTGTTCCATTTTTCTTCTCGGGAGGCGAGAATATAGCAGGAACTAGTCGAGGTGTGGAATGAAGGTTCTAGAAAATCGCTTTTAGTAGTCCTCACCATTTTGTAAAATAATGTATCAATAATTGTAATGAGGACTTATTTGAGTGTGGATATTGTCTAGATGACAATATTTGTATTTAAACTCACAATTTTTATGTTGTACTAATAAAGTTGTAGTTGTTTTACATACCATGTATTTTGTGACTTCGAATGGGTGTTGTATACCTATTTTGGGGCGTCACGGTTAATATCAAGCTTAGGGATATGATCTCCAGCGGAGATGGGGAATAGAACTAGGAGGGAGAGGCAGATAAATCCTTCGCTAGTGTGTCCTACCTAAGCTTATTTGTTGGTCATCGGTATATATAGGGATATTATGTGATTTGTTAATTTGTTTAATTAACCCTTGTTTTATAAGGCGATTTAAGAATGGCAACTAAGAATGTTAACATGGAGTAAATGAAACTATGGAGACGCTTTGTACTCACCAGCGAGGAGAAGCGTGCAACAGTGGCAATGTTCCTCTTGTGAAACAACACCACTTGAAAGCGAGCGATGAGCGATGAGATGTTTAGAAGATTTTTGCGGTTCATACAAAACTAGAGCGAAGGAGATTCTGTTCAAAATATAGGAAGAAACAATGGAACGCATACGGTTTGGTCACGACCAAGCGATTCAAAGTTGGGACCACCGAGTGCAGGGAAAGCGGATCCGATTAAAGGCGGAGGCGTGGGTCAAACAAATTACCAAGATATTCGATGTCTTGGGATGCGGAGAACGAAAAGTTCCATTCGCCACTTTATGTTAAAAGTAATGAGGCGATTCTTGGTGGGAATCGTGAAGCGTACCCATCCGGTAGCCTTCGGCATGTCTTGGGAGACATTTGAGAATTGTTTAATGACAAATACTTTCACGAAAGTGTTAAATCGTATGAAGGAAGTAGAGTTTATTAGATTGGAACAAAATAACATGGCCGGTGTCGGTCACGAGGCGAAGTTAAGCGGAGTTATCCAGTTTGCACCTCATTTGGTGGAGAATGAGGAGCGTGTATGGCGGATGTTTCTTAGAGGTTTGAAACCCGGCATACGTCGATATCTCATTTCTCATAAATTTTCTCTCTCTATTGGATGTTGTCAGCGGGGCTCAATTATTAGGCGAGATAACGAGTACGTTCAACGAGGGACCACAACCAGGATCATCTGGGGTGACAGCGATCATGAACAACGATAACCGGCGGAGAAAGAAAATACAAACAAGAGGCGGCAACCACTCTGGTGGTAATCATAGCCATGAGAATAGAAGAAGCGAGTCGGGAGGAGATTTTAAAAGAGAGATTCAACAATGACCTTGTGAAGGCGTTAGCACCGTGACAAGCGGTTTTAAGGGAGGAGAACGACCACCCGATCGTATATGCTATAAATGTGGAAAAGAGGACATATCATTGGCTGTCCACAGCAGTTCAAGGTATATTATAATTGTGGAAAGGAAGGACATATCGCTCAAGATTATGCGTTAAGCGAAACCAAGTCTAAGCGGGGATGGTGACTCAAAAAAGACATCCCGAGAAAAGTCAAAGTCAGCGAGTTCTGGAAGGCGTTTTTTAAGTGGTGGTCGAATGTCGAGGAACCCGAACGAAGTTAGCACGGATAAGCTAATCATAAATTCATACAAAGTTTATACCTTCCTAGATACCGGTGCTACCGATTCATTTATTTCTCTTGCTTGTGCTCAACGTTTAAACTTGACTCCAGAGAAATTAGACTTTTATTTATCTGTGGAAACTCCGTTAGGAGAAACTTTCATCACATCCACTGTTTATAAATCTTGTTTGATCCAAGATGGCACCATCACATTACCTGTTGATCTTATCTCTTTAAAGATACTTGCTTTTGATGTGATTTTAGGGATTGATTGGTTAACTACTCATCATGCCAAATTGATTGCTTTTGTAAAGTTGTTAGTTTTCATATTCCTAAGCAACCTGTTATTCGAATTTAAGCCATCAAACCATTGAAGTCAAACTCTTTCATATCAATAGTAAAGTCGTTCGTTTTATTGAAAAAGCGAATGTCAAGCTTTTTAGCCATGTTATGGACTTGAACAAAAATCGTCGATTTGAATGATATTACATTGTTAGTAAATTTCTGGCGTATTTCTGAAAAATTTCTGGCCTACTCGGGCGTGATATTGAATTTTGTATCGACTTTGAACCCTATTATAAAACCCATTTCTAAAATCTCATATCGAATGGCTCTATTGAACTTGAGAGTTAAAAAACCCAACTATAGAAGTTGATAAGCAGAGCCTCGTATTGCGACACGATCATATTGTTTTGTTCCAACTTGATAAACTCCACCTCCTTCATGTGACGAATACTTTCGGGAAAGTATTTGTCGTTGAATAACTCTTGGAACTTCTCCCAAGACATCTTGATCTGGCGGGTTGAGTCGTTTCTGGATTCCCACCAAGATGTCTGCCTCTCCCGCAACATAAAAGGCGGCAAAGGAACCTTTTGCTCCTCGGAGCATCCCAAGACATCAAATATCTTGGTGATCTGCTTTATCCATGCTTCCGCCATAAGTGGTTTTGGCTCTCCCTTAAACTCCGGTGGTCCCAGCCTTGAAGCTGTTTAGCGGTGACCGCAGGAGAGTTCGATGTTTCCACTGCATTTTGGACGAGAGCCGCTCTACTTCTTGTTTGCATGAATTGCATAAAGCCCCGAACATTTGATAATTCATCATTTGGTCGGTGTTGTTGTTTGCATGAGGATTATCGCCTTCACGATGCACATTATCCCGATTATTGATATGTGGTGAATCAACGGTCACCTATGCTCCATTCTATTCTCAACATTCTGGATGTCATTTTTGGATACTACCACAAAATAAAGGTTAATTGACATGTAACATAATATCCCTAAATTAAATGAGCCAATTAAATACCACATAAACTTAGGTAGGTCATACTAGCGAAGGAATTCCCGTCTCTCCCCTCCTAGTACTATTCTCACATCTTAGCCGGGGATCATATCCTAAGCTTTGATACCAATTGGCGCCCCCCAAAATTAGGTATACATCACCCATCTTGGGTGCGTCGGATACATGGTACAAAATTCAAATACAACTTACTAATACAAGCTATGTCGTATACAATACGACAAAACATATAACTATGAGTTTGAATACAATTATTGTCTACTAGAGATTATACAAACTCAAAAAGAGTCCTCATTACAATTATTAACACACTATTTCACGAGAATAGTGAGGGACTACTAATGCTTATCCTGCAGACCGTCACTCCGTTCCCCGACTAGTCTACTGCTTTATGTTCTCATTTCACGAAGAAAAGCAGTGAAAGAAAGGGTGAGCTCAACTAGCCCGATGAAATATTATAACTAAGATAAAAATGAATAATAAATTATCGTTAGCCTTGAATGATGTTAAATTGATAAAATATAACAACATCAAGTTTAAGCTGCACTTAAAACAAGCAATCCATTAAAAGAGTCAAGTAGAGAATAAAATCTACTATCTTTTATGATTTAAAAGGTTTTTCATGACTTTTATCATGGGACTCGGTTTAATAAATAATCCACATCATCGAATCACCCCTACATTCTGACGAGGATATTCTTTAGTATCACGACCACAAATTATCCATGCACTACTGACCAAGGACATTCGTGTATTCATTAATGGTCATGATCATGCCAACAATGCGTCCATCAATACACTACGGGCCAATGATAACTTTTACCACATCATTTGTAACATTACGGTCGTGATTACACCGAATAATCCACTGAGTCATAATCATACCAAGTCCATCTATGCACTTTCTGAGGCCACATATGACTTTCAACATAATATAAACATGAGGATGATGACAATGATATAAGAATTCAATAAAACAAGTTCAAGAATTAATTTATCCGAAACTAATAATGTCCAAATTATCGACATGATCTTTGCTTTGTAGAGTAAAATTCTAGAATGATCGGAAGAATATTTCCATGAAAAGATCTTTGGATGAAGCGCAAATATCGAGGATATTCTACTAATTTCATGGAGTATAAAGTCAAAACTTTAAACAATTTGAGTATAATAAAGAATGGAATAACAAAAGAAATCACCATGCATGCGATACTTGGCATAGACGTATTATTCAACGAATAATAATAACGGAACCCGGTCGGGAAAAATTTGCACGCAAGCGGGAAGTTCAAACAGAATAATAAAAAGGCGGAACCGGGTCAGGTGTAAAACACACGACGGAGGATGTTCCAGCGAGAATAATAATAAAAAGCGGAACCCGGTCGATGTAAAACACACGCAGAGCGGGGATGTTCCAACAAAATAATAATAAAAAGGCGGAACCGAAGTCCTGTGTAAAACACAGAGACATGATGTTCCAGCGAATAATAATAATAAAGGCGAAACTAGAATCAGGTGTAAAACACACACGAGATAGGATGTTCCAACGAGAATAATATAAGAATGTCACCAAGTATAGGGTAAATAGCGTTATCACGTTATTCCAATAGAATAATAAGCAATGGAATAACAACAGTTCTCTTCATGAATAAGAAAGAATAACACCCCTTACATTAGTAGTAGATTGAATACTACAGTAGTGTAGTAACATTATACTCTTCTTCTTTCTCTCTTATTCTCTCTATACTTTCTCTCTATAGCTTGAATGAATTAAGTGAAAATAATAAAAGCACTAGGCCTCTATTTATAGAAGATTTCTAAACTTAGCACTTGAAATGTGAAAAGGCAAGTGGCTTGACGGTTGGTGATGTGAAAAGAAAAGTGGTTTGGCCTTTGTAATGTGAAGCGACAATTGGTTCGGCAACTTGTAATATGAAACGACAAGTTGTTTGGCGTCTGGTAAAGGTAGTTACTATTGGCGAAGGTAATTACTTATTGATGAAGGTAATTACTATTGTGAAGGTAATTACTATTAATGAAGGTAATTACTATTAACGAATGTAATTACTATTGTGAAGAGACTCTTAGATGATGACATATAGGCCCCCAATAAAATAACCAAACTTACCACAAGCGTCTCATAATAAACTCTTTATATACATCAAGGATTGAATAAATATTACCACAAATCATTTTATTTTAATCAACACATTTAATCTTTCAACAATTATTAATCATTTATAACATAAATCTAAATTATTGATTTAATAATATAACATATTATCTGAGATGATCTTTGTGACAATAATTGAATCAATAATATAAGAGATATGATCACAATTTCTTGTAGCAATAATTGAGTATAGGTGAGTGACTTCTCACGTAAGCATCAATAATCAATCTGAGTGTCTACTCTTATCAACCACAGCATATTCTTGTACTTTTACTACTAGGGTAGTTCAGCGGTTTTAACGGTAATACCTCATACATTATTTTCATAAAAAGTATTTTTTTATCGTTTTCTCAATCAAACAATAATTCCGTTTATAATAGGTCCACCGATGATTGTCTTGGTAAATACGAATACTCCCAGATAAAAAAATATTCCCACGACCAAAGCGAATATTTTATAACAACTTGCTTACTTTTGCAAAATTTATAAATATTACCCACAACTATAACATTATATCAAATTTACTCCATAATATTCAAAAATAATATTTATAGAAAATTCATCTTTATTTATAAAGTTGAGGTCTTACATTTCTCGATAAAATAATTCATTTAAATATATTATTATATTTTAATAATATAATAATGGTGATATTTTTACAATGAATGTGAGATATATGAGTATATGAGGAGGAAGAGTCTTTTGTTGCATTAAATGATTAACACATGTTTTTTGTGTGTCGGTGGACCCCATTTCTTGGTGAAATTTGATTATAGCTTTGTAAAATCTCCGTTTGTGGATTTGATTCAATTTACATTTGGAATTTGGAAAAACTTAAACTTACAAAGTTGTAGAGAATGAAATTTCCTATGGAAAGGACATATGGTTCGAATTTTTCTGACAAAAGGGCTATTTATTATGAATTATTGAAGTTCCGAAGTTCCGAAATAATTGATTTTTGGAAGTTTTAATTATTTATTTTATGAAAAACGTTTTTTTTCATTTGTCGGCATGTGTTAAATGGTTGAAATCAGCTGGTAAGGTGTGCGTAGGATTTTAATTTATAAATATTATTATTTTATTAATTTTTTACTTTGGTGTTCTAAGTATTTTCCTATAAATAGGGTGCTTAGGTTAGAATTGAAAATCACACCAGAAACTGAAGTTTTCTCTCTCTTTCTCTCTCTATATTATCGAGTGTATTCTTGTGAGTATTTTGATACTTTGAGTGTTGCTATACGGTGAAAGTTCCTTGACACTTATATCCGATATTCGATCGAAAATCTTGTCTTTTCGAGGTAAGGGTGTTTATTTTTTTTTATAAATGATATTATTTCTTTCAATATCATTATCTTAGGAATATTGGTAAAATTTTTTTCTTGGGAAATTCTTATCTTTTCATGTCGGGGTTCTTATTCACGATTCTTATTCACGATTTACTATTCATGAGTTATTATTCATGAGTTACTATTCTGAGTTTCTTATTCACGAGTACTATTCACGAAGCATGATAATTTTTCTTATGGAATTTCTACCTTTTAGTGCTTGAGTTCTTATTCACGTATCACGACACTATTCACGTATCGACCTTATTCACGAATCGACACTATTCACGGAAAAATTAAATTTTCTTTTACTCATGTCCAAGATTATTTGTTATGGTTTATCTTTGATTGGATCTATGTTTTGATCTTTATTTTTGAATTACGCTCCTGATAGTTTATTATGGAGTATTTTTGAACATGGATAAATCGAAATACGAATCCTTACTATTTGTTCTTTTGTCTCAATTGGATTCGTTTTTTTTTAAAATATATTTTCATCATCCTCGGTCCTAAATGATGATATAACCCGAATATCTTTGGCTTTGTGGTGCAAAGATGAATGATTTCTTGATGAATATCTTTGGCCCGTGGTCACAAAGATGAGCAGTGTTGAGATGAACATGGTAGGTGATTAATATCTTTGGCACATAGTGCAAAGATGACTATTTGATTCAAGATGTATATTAAATGATGTTACGGGGATAAAATATCGATGATGGACTTTTAAATTCATAGATGATAGTAGATTTCATTCTCTACTTAACTCTTCTAATGAATTATTGTTTCATTATGATTGTTGATCTAAAACTTGTTGTCTATTGTATTCTATCGATTTTTTCCACATTGAGGACTAACGATAATTTTTTGTACATTATCTTAGTCATAATATTCTTTACTGGGCTAGTTGAGCTCACCCTTTTTCTTTTTGTTCCATTTTTCTTGTCAGGAGGCGAGAATATAACGGGAACTAGTCGGGGTGTGGAATGAAGGTTCTAGAAAGTCGTTTTAGTAGTCCTCACCATTTTTGTAAAATAATGTATCAATAATTATAATAAGGACTTATTTGAGTGTGGATATTGTCTAGATGACAATATTTGTATTTAAACTCACGATTTTATGTTGTACTAATAAAGTTGTAGTTATTTACATACCATATATTTTGGCGACTTCGAATGGGTGTTGTGTACCTATTTTGGGGCGTCACATAAACTGATCTAACATCGTCGATAAAAGGTAAAGGAAAGTGATCCTTACAGGTTGCCTTGTTGAGCTTCACATAATCCATGCATATACCCTCCAATCGATCGGGTGTCTACTCAGTATCAATTCATTATCATCATTAGTCTGGCAAATAAATCCCACCTTTCTTGAACACACACCTTGGGCTCACCCATGAACTGTCTGAGATAGGGTAGATTATCCCAACATCCAACCATTTCAAAATCTCTTTCTTCAAAACCTCTTTCATAATTAGATTGAGCCTTCTTTGCTATTCCACTATCAATTTTGCCTCATCTTCCAAGAGTATCTTTTGCATGTAGAATGAAGGGCTTATTCCCTTGATGTCAGCAATTTTCCATCCTATCGCAGATTTTTACTCTCGAAGAACCCTCAGCAACTTACTTTCCTGCAAATCGTTAAGCGCTAATGCAATAATAATAGGTAAAGTATCAGAATTACCCAAAAATGCATACCTGAGGTGTTTAGGAAGAGGCTTTATCTCAAGAGTGCGTGGTTCCTCAAGTGAGGGTTTCATCCGTACCGATGCTTTATCTTCCTAATGTAATGGCTCGAATGGTACCTTGAATCTACTCACTCTAGGCAATGCATCCAACATATGCAAATAGTCCACAAATTCCGGATCATCCAAGTCGACATCTCCCAAAAAGTGTTTTCTAACATATCCCTATCCATACCTCGAATTAGATCCTCACTAACCATTTTCTCGATCACATCCATATTAAAACACTCTTCATCATCTGTAGGGAATCTCATAGCTTTGAACACATTGAACTTCACCTCTTGGTCTTGTACTCTCATCGTTAACTCCCCTTTTTGCACATCAATGAGAGTCCTCCCAGTAGCCAAGAATGGACTACCTAAGATAATAGGAATGTTCTTATCCTCTTTATAATCCAAAATGATGAAATCTACTGGAAATATGAACTTATCCACCTTTACTAAATATTTTCAACAATTCCCCTCGGATAAATAATCGATCATCATCACTTATTGTGTAGTGATATGTTTCGTGGGTTTGGTCTTTGGAAAACCTAATTGAGTATACACCAATAATGGCATGATATTTACACTCGCACCCAAATCACAAAAACATTTGTTGAAGTCCATGTTCCCAATTGTGCAAGGAATGGTGAAACTCCCCGGATCCTTCAACTTCGAAGCCAACTTCCTTTGCAATACAACACTACATTCCTTCTTTAATGCAACAATCTCATAATCTTCTAACTTCTTCTTCCTCGACAAAATACCCTTCATAAACTTTGCATATCTCGGCATCTGTTATAGGGCTTCTGCGTATAGAATGTTAATCTATAACTTCTTGAAGATTTCCAAAAACTTTGAGAATTGTTTATCTAGTTTCTGCTTCTAAACTCTCTGCTGAAACGGTGGTGGATGATAGACAACCGATTCAACATCTGCCTGATTCTTATTCACTTGCCTGTCTTCACCCTGTTTCTCTTCAACCAACTTTTCTTCTTTTTCTTTCACATCTTTAATTCTTTGGCAAATTTTCTGCACTTTGCCCCTCAAGATGTTTTCCACTTCTTAATGTGATAGCTTTACACTGCTCATGATTTCCCCTTGGATTTTTCTTAGTGTCACTCGGTAAAGTTCCTTAAGGTCTGTTATTTAATGCCAGCGCAAGTTGTCCCATCTAATTTTCCCAGTTCTTAATCGTCGCCGCTTGCGTTTTCATAGCTGTCTCATTACCGGATATATACTTCAACAATAGCTCTTCCAATCGACTTTTTCTTTGATGCGGGTATTGTTGATCTTGATTTTTAGGCTGGGGATAAGATGGTCGTGGAGCTTGCTGATTTTGATTCTTACTCCATGAAAAGTTTGGATGGTTCCTTGCCCCCGGATTATAGGTATTCTGATATGGATTCGGAGGTTTATTATAACTACCTACAAATTGAACTGATGCCGGATTGATAACACAATGTTCTGTCGGATGTTCCCCCGCACACAATTCACACACATATGCCACCTGTTGAACCTGTACTCTCGTAAGGGCATCCATTTTCTTCGACAGCGCTGAAATCTGAGTCGCTAAAGTCGTCACTTCATCTACCTCTAACACTCCAGCTGCCTTAGGTTGTATCATTCTTATTGTTGGCCATTGGTAGTTATTAGCTGTCATTGTCTCAATCAAGTCATACGCCTCCTCAAGTCTTTTAGCCATAAAAGCTCCCCCTGACGTTGCGTCTATACTATTCCGAAGATTACTATTCAACCCGTTATAGAAGGTGTTAATCTGCAGCCACTTGGGTAATCCATGATGCGAACACTTTCTTAACAATTCGTTATACCTTTCCCAAGCTTCATACAGAGACTCCCCATGCTGCTGTTCAAATGTTGTAATCTCATTCCTCATCTTCGCAGTCTTCGTCGGTGGGAATAATTTTGCTAAAAACTTCTGAGCTAGGTCATCTCAAGTAGTGATTGATCCTGACGCTAGTGAATATAACCAGCTCTTTGCCTTGTCTCGCAGTGTGAATGGAAACAAACGTAGCCTGACAAATCTCTAGAAAGTTAACCAAATGCTCGTCCAGATCATCATTAGCCAATCCCCCAAACTGTAACGAATTATGTCAGGCATGATCTCAAAATTGTTCGCTATAATTGCAGGCCTGGTGATGCTCGACTGAATTTCAGTTACCCTGGGTGTGGCATAGTCCCAAAGTGTTTTCTGGTCCTCTGCAGCCATATTCTCTTGCTTATCAAAATTCTCCCTAGTCTCTTTAATCCACTTACTCAACCTCTGAAACCTTCTTTCGATGTCGTCCTCATAAGGAAGTAAATCTGGTTTCTTTAACTGAGTTTGCATGTACTAAGTAAGAGAACCTGAAATAAGAAATAAACAAAAAGAAAAAGAAAAATTGTTTAACTAAAATCGATCTAATTAAACTGATATTGAAAGTAATAAAATCAATAATTGTCTTCAGCAACGGCGCAAAAACTTGTTGGGTGTAATCTAATTAAGCACGACACGCAAGTATACGTGATCAACAAGTAATATAATGATAAGTTAAGTATCGTTCCAACAAAGACGTAAGTCAATTTTAATCTGACAATTACCAACTTTGTATTGTTTCAATTTTATTAAACTAAAAGATTTATTTGACGCAAATAATGAAAAACTAATAAACAAAATAAAATCAACTAACAACCATAATTTTTACTCAGATAATGGAGAATTAAGCCTACAACTTCACTTTATGCTTCACTCAGATTATCACACTTCTTTTTATTTCAATTTAACTATTCCAGTTCATTAATCAAGAACACAAAAGTAGAAATAACCATCTCTCGATTCACTAAACCCATATCAACTTAAATTTATAGATAATAGAATTAAGCCAAACACCCTAATTAACTAATTCACTATATCTCTATGTTAATTATAATTAAAGAAGGTTTAAATCCCAAGTTCTCATACGATTACATGTGATGCATAGGTATATCTATGCTAAACATAAATTATGAATTCCATCAACCGCAGAAATCACAAACACATGCTATTATGACTAAGTCTAAACTCATATTTCATCTCTCGAATTCATACAAGTTCCCATAGAATTGGTGATCAAACAACTCATAGATTACGCACAAATCATAATAGATGAACTAAAAAAATATCATCATTGAATTTAAATCAAAGCATGATAATCATCGTTACACTTAAAGATCCATCGTAGGCTTAATAAGTTGAATTAGTTCATAACTAATGAAATAAACACTGAATAAATTAAAGAAATCAACATCCCAATTACACAACTGAAATTAAAGAACAAGAACAGTAATAAAACCACCCTTTTCTTCACTTCAATCCTCAATCTTCGTGTTCCTTGCTCCTTGCCTCTGTTCTTCTAAAATATTCTCAAATTAGGGCTTGAAAGTTGTTGTGTTTTATTTATTGAATGAATGAATTTAGCTTCTTAAGTCTCTGTTATTGTAAATGGATACGTCCTCTTTTCAGTCGCAATCGCGTCCAAAGTCCACCAATCCACGCCACAGCAGTAGTAGAAACACATCAGAACTCCTTTTTCCTGATTGCGTACCCCTGCCCCAACGGGCTTTTTGTGCTTGGAAACCCCCGCCCCGATGGGGTATAGCTTTCTCAGAATTTTTACACCCCTACCCCAAAGGGGTATTTGCTTCATAAAGGGCCCACCCCGGCGAGGTACTGTCCTGTACTTGCTGATTTCCTGCTTTGCTTGCCACCATGCCACTTAACTTTTTCTATAGCTGATACAGATTGAACCTACACACAAAACAAGCACAAAAACATAAAATGATACTAAAATAAATGGATTAGGCACTTTTAAAGTCCGAATAGGCATTCGATTCGTAGGTATGAAACCCACTCATCAATCACCTTAGTTCCAATCAGATATTAATGAAACTTATTAAAGGCATAAACAACTGCCAATAATTCCTTCTCGATAGTGGTATAGTTCAGTTGGGCATCCGATAAAGTCTTACTAGCATATTATATGGAGTGAAAGATTTTCTACTTACGTTGACCCAAAACTGCGCCAATTGCAAATTCGCTAGCATAACACATTAATTCAAATGGGATACTCCAATCTGGTGCTATTATTACCGATGCAGTAAGTAGTTTCTTCTTTAGTACATCAAAGGCTTCTTGGGATGCTTTATCAAAGTTAAATGGGACATCCTTCTCCAAAATATTGCACATTGACTTTGTAATTTTTGAGAAGTATTTTATAAACCTTTTATAAAAACCAGGGTGTCCCAAGAAACTTCGAATACCTCGTACTGAGATTGGTGGCTAAAGGCTCTCAGTGGCTTAAATCTTGGCTTTATCTACCTTAATTCCTTTAGATGAAACTCTAAGACCCAAGATTATCCCCTCTTGCACCATAAAATGGCATTTCTCCAAGTTTAAAACCAAATCATTTCCATACACCGTTTTAGTACAAGAGTGAGATTTTCCAAACAATAATCAAACGAATCCCCAAAAACTGAAAAATCATCCATAAATACCTTGAGATTTTTTTTCAACCATATCAAAAAAAAAGCCATCATACACCGTTGAAATGTCGTCGGCGCATTACATAACCAAAAAGACATTCTTCTGAAAGTAAAAGTACCATAAGGGCAAGTGAATGTTGTTTTTTCCTAATCCTTGGGTGCTATGGAAATCTGGTTGTAACCTGAGTATCCATCCAGGATGCAATAATGTTCATGTTTACCAAGCATATCCAACATCTGATCTATGAAGGGTAGAGGAAAATGGTCCTTATGAGTGGCTTTTTTCAATTTTCTGTAATCTATACAAACCCGCTAACCCGTAACTGTCCGAGTAGGGATTAATTCATTATTCTCATTCGCAACTACTGTCATTCCCCCTTTTTTGACACATATTGAGCCGGACTTGCTCATGAGTTATCTGAGATAGGGTAGACAATTCCTGCATCCAACTATTTAATGATTTCCTTTTTGAAAACTTCCTTCATTACGGGGTTAAGTCGTTGTTGTTATTCAATAGTCGGTTTTTCTTCATCTTCTGGCAGAATTTTATGCATACAAATTGATGGGCTTATCCCTTTAATATCAACAAGAGTCCACCCAAGAGTTATCTTATATTTCTGAAGTACCCTTAACAACTTTTCTTCTTGAACCTCATTAAGTGATGCAGAAAATATAACTGGTAGAGTCGAAGAAGAACCAATGTAGGCATAACGTAGATGGCTAGACAATGGCTTAAGTTCCAAGGTGGGCTGTTCTTCTAAAGATGATTTCACCTTTTTAGTTGGCTTTCCCCAATAATCCAAAGGTTTAATTTTTTTCATACATCATGTGAACTTCGAAGCTGAATCTAACATCTGAACCCATTCTACCACAGTTGAGTCATCAAATATATTTTCACTTACCAATGTAGTTTCAAGAGGGTCTTCATTCATAGATTCAATAAATACCTCCCTATTTTCTTCCTTAATCAGATCAAATTTAAAACATTCTTCCTCTTTTTTCAAAAATTTCAAAGCCTTGAAAACATTAAAATTTACCTCTTCGTCTTGGACTCTCATCGTTAACTCTCTCTTTTGTACATCAATTAATGTCCTTCCGTAACTAAAAATGGTCTTCCAAGGATAATAGGTACGTCTTTATCCTCTTCATAGTCCAACACAATGAAGTCGACTGGAAATATGAATTTGTCCACCTTCACTAATATTTCTTCCACAATGCCCCTAGGGTATGTCACTGATCTATCCGCGAGTTGTAAAGAGATATTTGTTAGCTTTGGTGCTGGTAATCCCAACTGAGTATAAATCAAAATTGGCATCAAGTTAATACTTACACCTAAATCACACAAACATCTATTAAAGAACTGGGGTCTAATCGTGCACGATATGGTGAAGCTACCCAGATCCTTCAACTTCGATGGTAACTTCCTTTGCAAAATTGAACTACATTCTTCTGTCAACGCTACAGTTTTGAACTCCCCTAGCTTCCTCTTCCTTGTTAAAATATCTTTCATGAATTTTTCATAGCTAGACATTTGTTCTAAAGCATCTGCGAATGAAAGGTTGATTTGCAGCTTTTTGAGCACTTCTAAAAATTTTGAAAACTGTCTATCTAATTTCTACTTTTGCAATCTTTGAGGAAACGACACAGGTGGTACAATTGTTGTTTTCTTATTTTCTTGTTATTTTTTCACAAATTTTCCCAAGATTTATTTTTTGAATTTTCACTCTCTTTTTCACCATCCTCAACAAAAATTATTTTCTTTTGTCCTTCTGAATCTGTAGTCAACTCCTTCCCACTTCTGAGTGTAACTACCTTACATTGTTCATTTCCCTCGTTCCTCGGGGTTTTCTCTGTATCACTTGGTAAAGAATGTAAGACCCCAACTTTTTATGAATAAATATTTAAATTTCTCTAAATATTATTCTAAATAGTAAGATAACAATTTAATAAATGTTATAGTTATGGGCGATATGTGAAAATTTTACAAAGTAAGCAAGTTGTCATAAAATATTCATTTGGTCGGGGAATATTCTTTTTGTCAGAAAATATTCGTACGACGGCGCAATCATTAGTGGATCCATAACGGAATAATTGTCGGATATAGAAAGCAACAGAAATAACTTTTCATAAAATAACGACAAGACTTTTACCATTAAAATGTTGAAATACCCGGTGATAAAAGTACAGTGATATGCGTTGTTCCACAATGGTACACGGTATTGCACAGTATCTCTAATTATTGATTCTTACGTAAGAAGTCACTCAGTATTTCATTCAATAATTGCCACAGTAGTTGCTGCATAGTATCTCATATTATTGATTCAATAATTGTTATAGTAACATCTGCACAATAATTTATATTATTAAATCAATAATTGACACGACACAGTTACTCATATTATTATTAGCATTATTGAAAATATCTAGAAAGTTCTATCGAGGAAAGGAGTTAGGTTATTTAATTGCGCGCTAGTAAGGAGAAATCCTTATCAGAAAGCCCCCTCTTTCCTGGGAACGATCTGGTTGTCAATATTGTGAGTTATAATATTAATGATGAATAATTATTAAAAGATTAAAAAGGTGTTAATTAATTATGTGATGCGTAGCATAACCATTAGTAAGAAGTTGTCGACACTTTAAGGAAATAATAATGGTATGTGGCATTTGTAAGTTTGTCTTATTCTATGGGACCCATAGGTCATCATCTAAGAGTCACTTTCGCCAATAGTACTTACCTTTACCAGATGTCAAACCAATTAACTTTTCAAATTACAAACATCAAACCACTTACCTTTTCACATTACAGGCGTCAATCCACTTTCCTCTTCACATTGTAAGGGCTACGCTAGAGTTCTTCTATAAATAGAAGCTCATTTCTTCCTTCTTTAACACCAATTCACTAAGACTCACAAGAGAGTACTATAGAGAGAGAATAAGAGAGAAAGAAGAAGAGTATTCGAGAAGCAAGCACACACCACCAACACAAAGTTCTGCTACTTCATTAGTGCAGTATCTAGTCTTTTATTAAGGTAAAAGATGTTATTTTCTTTATAATCATAAGATTTGTCATTCTATTCCTTATTAAATTGTAGGAATAACCTGTCTATGCGGATTACTACATGCCTGGTGAATAACCCATCGTATTCATTCTTTATTAAGTTGTGAAAATGATCTGTCTACGCGGATTACCGCATGATGGGTGGAAATCCATTTGCAGTTTCGTATATTCTTTCATACTCCATATTATGCAAGTGATATTATTTCATTTCATATTCATAAATCTTAACTTTTTATGGTAAGTATTGCTTCTATAATTCCTGAAATGATTAGAATTTCCTTGAGGTTTGCACTTCATCTAATATTATTTCACTGGAATATTGGTATGAACTTTCTTATTAAATTTTAATCTTTTCATGTCGGGGTACTATTCATATCAGGGTACTATTCATCCAGGATACTATTTATACCGGAGTACTGTAAGACCCCAACTTTTATGAATAAAGAATAATTTTCTCGAAATATATTTTTGAATATTATGGTGTGGCTTTGATATAATGTTATAGTTGTGGGTAATATTTACAAATTTTGCAAAGTAAGCAAGTGGTTATATAATATTCTATTGGTCGGGGAATATTCATTTTAACGGGAATATTAAATACGACGAAGACAATCATTAGTTGACCCCACAACGGAAGTATTATCGTAGTTAGAAAATGAAAGAATTATCTTTTTATAAAATAACGGTGAAAGTGTTACCATTAAAGCTGTTGAACTACCCTAGTAAAAGTACGATGTCGTGTGGTTGCATAGTAGCTTACAGTATTGATTATTGATGCTTATGTGAGAAGTCACTCGGTTATACTCAATTATTACTACGATAATTGCTTTGCATCATATCTCTCATATTATTGATTCAATTATTATCACAGTATCATCTGCATAATATTTATTATTATTAAATAAATAATTGAGACGACAAAGTTATTCATATTATTATTTAAAATATTGACAATGTCTAGAAGTTCTGTCAAGGAGATGTTTGGTCACCCAATTGCGCGCCAATAATGAGAAATCCTTTTCGGAAAGCCCCCTCTTTCCTTGGAACGACCTGGTTGATAAATATTGTGAGTTATAATATTAATGATGAATAAGTTATGTTGATTAATGATGAAATTGATAGTTCCATTGTGTTGAGATTATTAGTGTTAGTGGAAATCGATATTTATTTCGATAATAATTGATGTCTGGAGGTTATATTGACCAATCGGATAAATGAGCAATTAATTGCTATTATTTCACATGCTTATAACTATTTGTTCACATGTGTGTACTATTGATTTACATTCATGTACTATTAGGGGAGGTGGTGCAAGATTGATAATACTTGTATGACTAAATTAAAAATGGAGGTATAGTTGAAGGTACTTGTGATGAACGAGATTTTTGTAATTTAATATTAATATTTATTGAAGTAAATAAATATTTTTGATGATTTAATTATTAGATTAAATAATTAATTGATGCAGTTGTGGTAGATTAATTTAATTATATGTGTTACATTTATTAAATTAGTGTGGAGAATTTTTATTATCGAAGTATGTCATTATGTGAGCTTATTGTATTAAATGAAATATTTAATTAAGCATGATGTTATTTTAATTAATTTAATTATTAATTAGAGAGTTAATAATTTGACATTATTTATTAATGAGAAAATTATTTATGTCACTATGTGAATTTATGAGTAATTATTATATTTTATTTAAAACAAATTAAATAAGATATTTGATTTATTGTGCAAATGGGTGTGACATGATTTAAACTATATGATAAAAGCTTTTTTAAATTAAATGAGAATAAGCCTTTTAAGGCTAGCCAAACATGGCACTAGTAGAGGTTGAGGGCAGTTAACCCATGATGGGTAACTGACCTCAATGCGCCAGTTTATTTATTACGACGTCTTCTCTTTATTCCTTCATTATTACTAAGTCTAAGATATATTTAGAGAGAAAGTTGAGAATTGTCAGAGAGAATTCAGAGAAATTGTGGGAGGAAAACTCTGTGATTGAAGTAGTATCTGAAAAAGGAATTGTTATCTTTACTCACCCTTCTAAATTATACTCTGGGTAATCTCTCCCTCCCAAATTCTATATTTCACGTATTCAAGTTTTGATAAAAAAATGGCTTTCACAATTTTCTGTAAAGTCTCTATGATGGGAAATTGTAAGGCTTATGTGCATATATAGGTTAAGATGTTATTAAATCGTATTTAATTATATATATATTTTGCAAACCATATCATCTGTTTCATTAAAATACATGTCGTATATGTTTTTCAAAATTACAGAGTTTGGGTTTTGGCCATTTGGCCTTATACGTGATATTTCATGTGTTGATTGTATGTTATCCCTAAATTTTACACCCTTATATTATTATGCATGTTGATACGAAGAGACCAAAGTTTAAATAAACGGATTCGGTGTTATAACGAATCCGTAGTGACAATTTTCATGTTTTATTTTCAAAACCTCCAAGAACATCAAAGTCAGTGAAATTTCATGCTTTAATTCTGTTAATTATGTGTTTAAATGGTTAAAGTCACTTTATAAATGTTGGGTAATGATTATATACGAATTCTAACATGTGGGTATGATTAAATTCGTGTAGTGATAATTTAATTGGAAATTTTTTGGTTGTGTTACGCAATTTTATGAATTAATCGAGCAGTTTGGCTTCATTACATCACCATGGCATATCGCCATTCGCCTTAAGTCCTCAAAGTCAGAAGCGCCCATCAAGGCCATAACGCCAAGTGTCCCAAATACAAGCGATTGCCAACTAACATATGACATGAGACCTAAATATAAGCGTGGCCAGCATGACTTTCACTCTCGAAAAGTTCGAGAGATGGAATTTTTAAAATGTTTAAGTCTAGCAATGTGTTAGTAACTTAATGTAATGAACATGTAAACATGTTAGAAGTATAATGTGATGTTAAAATAGATGTTTAACATGTAAATAACATAATTACATGTGGATTGAATTATGGATTACATAATTAGCTTATTATTCATGATGTGTAAATTATGTGACAAAGTGGTAATCTGACTAAGTATAGTCAATATTCAAATTAGACAAGAGAATGAGTTTATGGTGATTAGTTAAGTTATAATTAACTGGTATTGTGAATGTGAATAATATGTAGGATTTAATTCAAAGAACGTGCTTAGTTAAAGTGTAATCTACGCACGAGGCAAGTTTCCTAACCCTACTTATCATTATTGTTCAAGTTTATTATTTACCTCGACTAAATTATCATTACTATTATTCAAGTTCAAATGTTATATTAAAGATTTATTGATTATCTTTTCAAAGCATGATTCAGTTATACAATAATTGTCCTATTGTATACTTTTTGAGATTATTATTCAAATCGAATATCATTATTGTTGAACCTTATTAGACTAGTGAACTTTATTGATTCAACTAGTCCTTAGTTGATGAACGTTCTAAATTTCAGAACCCTTATTGAATTATCCAAACCAAACTTCCTTTAGTGCGGATTCGAATGTCAAACCGAGATGAACAACCACAGTAAAGGATTTACTTATCGTTAAGCGTTAAGATATTGTGCGATGTGATGGTACTAAGAAATGATCCCCTAAGTATGAGTAGAAAGGTCCATAGTCTTATGAGTATTAAAGGTTTCAAGTATAACCCTTGATAACCTAGGACATAGTTCAAGGTCTTATGACCCTCATAATTCTTTTGTTTCTTGTTATTCATTCTTGATTCAAAAGTTGAGCTTTTATTCAGATGTCTTTGATTTACTCGAATGTTATTATACTGTTATTTCATTATTATACTTGTGGGCATTAGTGCTCACTCTTGCTTAATAATAACATTGCGTTAAGAAACGAAAGAACGATGAACCTTCCACTTTAGTAAGGCAAGGGCAAAGTTAGCAAGTGACGAAGACTTGTTGTCTATGTGATGATGTATTTTGTTTAAGACTTGAGTTAATGATGTTGTTTAAGACTTAATTGTTTATGATTCCGCACAGATGTATAAGGTTAGTTTAACCTAGGATTGTATTATTATTATTCGAATGTTGTAACCCTTAAGAGGAAGATTTTTTTTTCTATCTATTGCATGGCTTGCATTTATTATGGGTAGATAGATAGATGATATTTGTACAGTGAACACCAAATCCTATGGAATCGAAGTACCCGGATTTGGGGGTGTCACAGTACTATACTGTAATTAGTTTTTTCACATAATTATACTATTGAGACACATGAATGAACTATTAATTCACATTATTTACTATTAGGGGAGGTGGTTCAAATTTGATAATATTTGCAGGACTAAATTAAAAATAAAGAAAAAGAGGAAGGTATTATACTGTAATATTTCAAGCCCCAAAACGTGCAATTTTCGAAACTATATTTTCCTATAAATAGAAGCTCATTCTTCCTTCATTTCTCACCAATTCACAAAAGCTTTAGAGCAATTATTATAGAGAGAAATTATAGAGAGAAAGAAGAAGAGAAGTCTGTTACCTCACTATTCCAGTATCCAATTTTTCTAAGGTAAAGGGTATTATTCTTTCGTATTCATGAAGAGAGTTATTATCTTTCAATACTCGTAAAGGTTGTTATTCCATTCTTTGTTATTATGTTGGAATAACATGTATACTATCTGATACCGCATACATGGTGAAATTCTTCTATTATTCCATTCTTTATTATTACATTGGAACATCTTGTACTGCATGCGGATTCGCATGACACGGTTCCATTCTTTATTATTACTGTTGGAGCGTCACATGCATGTGGATTATGCATGACCTGGTTCCATTCTTTATTATTATGTTAGAATAACTTTTATGCATGCGGATTCATACGCTGGTCAATTCTTCATTATTCCATTCTTTATTATTACATTGGAACATCCTGTTTGTCTGCGGATTCGCATGACTGGTTCCATTATTTATTATTTTGTTGGAACATCACATGCCTGTCTGCGGATTCGCATGACACAGTTCCATTCTTTATTATTACATTTGGAACATCACATGCATGTGGATTACGCATGACACGGTTCCATTCTTTATTATCTGTTGGAATAACACATGCATGCGGATTACTTGCGCGCTGGTCAAATTCTTTTATTATTCCATTCTTTATTATTACATTTGAATAATGCATCTACGTGGATTACCACATGGCGGCAAAAATCCATTTGCGGTTTCATATATTCTATTATACTCAGTTGATTAATGTTTTGGCTTCTATACTCCATGAAATTAGTGGAATATCCTTGATATTTGCGTTTCATCCAGTATCTTTTCATGGAAATATTCTTCTGAACATTCTTGAATTTTATTCCACAAAGCAGTATCACGTTGACAATTTGGACGTTATTGATTTCTGGATAAATTAAATTATAAATCTTTACAAATTTATCTTGAACTTGTTTTATTGAATTCTTATATCATTGTCATCGTTCTCATGTTTATAATATGTTGAAAGTCATCTGTGGCCTGTAGTGCATAAATGGACTTAGTGTGATTATAACCAGGGATTATTCGGTATAATCATGACCGTAATGTTACAAATGATGTGGTAAAAGTCCTCATTGGCCGTAGTGCATTGATGGACAGTTGTTGGCATGATCATGACCATTGATGAATACACGAATATCCTTGGCCCGTAGTGCATGGATAATTTGTGGTCATGATACTAATGAATATCCTTGGATGGGTAAGAGAATCGCGTTGAGCTGATCGTGCAGAGGATGATAGTCGTGCAAAGAAAGAAAAGATTGGGGAAACGTACTCTACACTTAACAAGGCAATGAATGAGACCCAAGATCGAGTTTTGAGGTACCCAATCCAGTTCGAAGGACTACCATTATACATGATGGATCGCAGGACGATGCATCGCATCTTAGAAGAGGAGCGTAGCAAGGCTAATCAGTACCTTGATCGACAGTGATATGATTTATTTAATTATGTGAAGAACTTAATTAGTTTTTAGATGTAAATTTTGACGTGTTTATGAATGAAAGAATATTTGAATGTTTTAAATCTTGTGGATTCTTTATTCCAGGATAGTTGATGTAAATAGCAGTTATGCTATCGTTTAATGTTAAAACTTTGATTTGAATGCAAATATATCAAGTTGCTTGAGATGATGTGTTAAGTGATATGTTAAATTGTTGAGTAATGCCTTAACTATTTAGAGAAATAAATAAAGTTCTAATAAAGCGTTTATTTAACAGAAAAATGCCACCAAGGAGAAGACAACAACGTCAACCGGCTCAGGAAGAGTTGACTAATAATAACAATAATGCCAACGCAAATCTCGTTTAACAGTTAGTTAACTTACTAACTGGAGCAATGAACAATCAACCTCAAGCTCCACCAAACACAACGTTTAAGGACTTCAAGGCGGTGGGACCGCAAGAGTTCTAAGGTTCCATGAACCCAATCGAGGCTCAAACGTGGGTTATGGAAATGGAGAAGGTTTTCGACGTTGCTAGGGTTAAAGAAGACCAGAAGACCACTTTGGCAACGTTTATATTGAAGTCTGAGGCTAGCTACTGGTGGAAAGCAAACAAAGTGCGAGGAGGTGAAGGTGTAATTACGCGGGAGAGATTCAAAGAAATGTTTTTCGAAATGTATTTCCCAACTAGTTCGCAGAATTAGATGGAAGTTCAATTTCTGGAACTGAAGCAAAGAAACATGAGCGTACCTGACTACGCGGCTAAATTCAACGATTTAGCGAGGTTCGCCCCGTATCAAGTACACACGGACGAAAGAAAAGCTAGAAGATTCGAACAAGGACTAAAGCCTTGGGTGTCTGAAGAAGGTATCAATGTTTCATTAAAACACGTTTATTTGAGTCTTTGGAAAAGGCCATCCTCATTGAAGGTGGAGCGATCGCGTGACCACCAAGTACAATCAAGATCAAAAGAAGAAGAAGAGTGGAGGTGAAGGAAATAACAAGGTCAGTGGAAGTGGTATAGGAGGTGAAAATTTCAATCAGAAGAAAAGATGGAATGACAACTCATCATCGCGGAATCAGCAAGGTAATCAGAAGAAAAGAATCGAAGCATGCCCAACTTGCGGGAAAGCCCATCTGGGAGTTTGTATGAAAGGAAAAAGAGTGTGCTACAATTGTGGTCAAGAAGGCTACATAGCACCAAACTGTCCAAACCCAAAGAAGGGTGCTTGTTTTACTTGTGGTTCGAAGGACCATCTAGCAAGAGATTGTCCCAAGAAGGGATCGGGAGGGTCAGGATCAGGAGGAAACCGGGGAAATAACAGTGGAAATGCCTTAACCATCACCGAACCAACCGCAACAAACCGACCGACTGCCCATACTTTCAATATGACGGTGCAGGATGCAATCCAGTCTCGTGATGTGGTGTCAGGTATCATTCCGATCAATGAAATTAATGCTTATGTTTTATTTGATTCGGGTACTACTTGTTCCTTTATATCCGAAGACTTTGCTAATAGTTTAGATTTGCTTATGGATGAGTTGGAATATCCCATGAATATAGAAATTGCGAATAGAGAGATAATTCTGTTAAGTGCGTGTTTAAGAACGCAGAGAGTGGATATTAAGGGTAATATCATGAACGTAGATCTTATCCTATTCAACTTGGGGAATTTGACGTTATTTTGGGAATGGATTGGTTATTCAATTACGGGTCAGTAATTGATTGCCAAAAGAAGCGTATTAACCTTATGACTCAAATCAAAAGTTGTGTTTTATGGTAGCAAAGTCGCCCTAGACAAGCGAAAGTTATCTAACGATGATGCAGCCGGCGAAGTTGTTAAGACAAGGCATGTAGCATACTTAGCTTACATAGTCGACGACAATCGAAAAGAGAATCCGAAGGTAGAAGAAATACCGACATGAGGGACTTCATTGACGTATTTCAGATTTATTTACTAGGACTTCCACCGGATAGAGAGGTAGATTTCGGTGATCGATTTGGCCGGGAATCGCTCCAATATCGAAGGCACCATAATGAATGGCACTAGTAGAGATGAAGGAATTAATGGTACAACTACAAGAATTGTTGGACAAGAAGTACATTCAACCGAGTGTATCGCCGTGGGGAGCGCCGGTGTTGTTTGTGAAAAAGAAGGATGGATCGATGTGACTCTGTATTGACTACAGAGAACTGAATAATGTGACAACCCCAAAATAGGTCCATTCCATCCAACCTATTCTGAGTCGCCAAATACATGGTACAGAAAACAACTACAACTTTATTACAACAATTGTCGTGCAAAATACAACAACACATATGCTGTGAGTTTGGATACAAATATATACCAAATGTGACTCATGTCCCAACCGTGGACAGCACCTCACAATGACACCTTACATAAAGGTATAGTCAAAAAGTGTTTTAGAAATTAGAATCTTTGGGAAGTGCTCAAGGAAACCTTCGTACATGGGAGGCCATGCTTCTAGGTTATGATAGATATCATATGGCCACATAATTATCCTTGGTTGACCCAATAGACCCCAAAGAAAAACGAGAAGATTACTATCATATTCTTCCCAATGGTGAGTCTTCTCTTGACATATCATTATCTCCATTGTCTCTAATTGAGAATTATACTTCAAACAAACACCAAGATTATATAGGTAGTGCTCAGAAATATACTCAAAGAAGTGGATGAGCACATCCATCTTATGATGACACGAGGTTGTATGTCATTAGACATCTTGTATGATAGTGGCAAAACACCCTTCCAACGTTGGGTTCGCCTCACCCTATTTGATTCACCAAATATAACTACTAAATGATGTATACAACACTTTTCTATACTGCTTAGGGAGAACCTCCACAGCTAGAGACCACCGTTCTATTTCCCCACGTTACCTCGCTCACCCAAATACACTCTTATTGTTACGAAAAAGGAATTATGAAGCAAAAGGGTGAGCACAACTAGCCCAGTAAAGAATATCATGACTAAAGATAATTAAATTATCAATAGCCTTCATCAGTAATAAATCAGAGATTTAGAACATATGGTAGATGATAAAACTTTTTAACCATAGTTGCAGTGGAACGAGCAATCCATTAGAAGAGTCAAATACACTATAAAGTCTATTATCTTCTCCATGTTAAAAATCCACCAACAATGTTTTATCCCTGTAACATCAATCGACAATTCCTTTCCACAATCATATGAATATCTCATAATCATAATTGTGATTCTAAATTCCTCTTCGTACCCAGGACGAAGATAATTTTCATCACATGTCTTTACCTGAAACATCAAAGATCATGGTTATACCAAATCATAGTTCTGCTTATAATCATACTAATAATTTCATCTTTGCACTGAGCCAAAGATATTCATCAATGCACCATCTTTTTACTACAGGGCCAAAGATATTCATCAACAATTCATCTTTACTTTCTGTGCCAAAGATATTCCTCAATGCTCATATTTGCACTACATGCCAAATATATTAATATCTCAAAGAAATATATAATCAATTCAGAATTATATAAAAAATAATTATAACCATGTTGATCAATTCACCTTTGCACTTAAGCTAAAGATATTCAGTTATAAATTCAATGGTCATGATCATACCAGTCAACAATTCAACTTTGCACTACTGGCCAAAGAGAACCCATAATCATGATCATACCAACAATCTACCCATCTTTACACTCAAGTGAAAGAGAATTTCAATATCAGGGTTATAAAAATGTTATATATGATAATAAAAACAATATGATCAAAATATGGATTTAATTTCAAGAGTAATATTCATAAATCAACTATAATTTGGTCAGAAAAAGAAAGCAATTTTGTCGTGAATAGTAACTCGTGAATAGTAACTCATGAATAGTAACTCGTGAATAGTAACTCATGATTACTGACCCCGACACAAAAAGGTAGAAATTCCACAATAAAATCCATACCAATATTTCGGTATAATGATATTGAAAGAATAAAATTTTTAAAATTTATAAACAATTTATTTTAATTGTTTACACTTTACTAAATAATGCATTTAATCATTCTAAAATGCCAAACTCATGAGATTTCATCACCAATAACCAAAACCCTTATCAAAAATCTGCATATACCTCATATAGGATTCTCAAGTCATAAAATCCTATTTTCCAATTTTCTTACTTCACATAACATATTTAATTCATTTACTCATAACTAGTCCATTTTCATAAAAAATACCAAATCAATGTAAACAATTTTTCTTTTCTGGGATTTAGCAGAATATAGTCTCATATTGAACATATAGCTTTCCCGGAATTTTTAAAATTCATTTACTATTTTTCATATGGCCAAAACCGCCGAATATTTAGATATTTATCATAAATTGTACTTTTATCCAAAAATTCTGAAATTCACAGAGTACACTGATATTATATAGATGTACTCCCAATAAAAATTTTATCAATTTTGGAGTTAACCATAAGGAGTTATAAGCGATTACTTTTAAAATAGTATTTTCCCGTAAAATTCACAACTCTTAATCTATACATCCAAAAATCACCATTTTTGGACACAATCAATAAAACTCATCAAAATATCATTTCAAAATTTTCCAGAATTTTTGAAGGTCTGAAAAGTTACGAAACATGAAAAACATAACAACTCTTAAAATCCCTTACTATCCCTTACCTCAAAAGAGCAACACTTCTGACTAGATATCAGATATGACGCTGAAGGAAACTTGCACTGATGAATAGCAACTCACCAAGTATCTAAATACTCACAAAATACACTCGATAATCTAGAGAGAAAAAAAGAGAAAACTTATGAATTCTGGTGTGATTTTCAATTCTAACTTAGCCCTCTATTTATAGGAAAATATTAGCACGCCGAAGCAGACTTGACCTTCTACCTGATGGCTTTACCTGCTACTATTCCACTCACCAAAAATCAGTCATCTTCCCCAACAACCAAAAGTGGGCCCCACCCATTTCTAGAATTTTTCATCAAAATCATTTATAAACCTAATTTCTGAATTAGTCACCTCTTAAAATTCATAACAAATTATACGTTCATTTTTAACGGTTCAAAATTTGTGGACATATACTCAACTTATATATGTATAACATATCCAAAAATCACAACGATCCAACGGTCGGATTATATATTATAACTCACACAATAAAGTTGTAAGAACACCGATTTGATCTTTTAATACCTCTAATCCGACAAAATACTAATAAAACACCTCAATATTAATTCCTTCATTTATAACCACATAAATAAATCCATCATTTATATCCACATTAAATAAATATTTTTCTTATCATATAAATCAATAATTAATTATTCACAAATAATATTACAGAATCACAATAATGACAACCAGGACGGTTCCGGAAAGTGGGGGCTTTCCGATAAGGATTTCTCCTTTATTGCGGCGCAATTAGGTGACCAAACCTCTCCTTGATGAACTTTCTAGACATTGCCAATAATGCTATCTAATAATATTATTCAAATAATATGAATTATTGATCCGATAATGGAATCTTTGTGCAATGACAATTATTAAAACAACAATAATATAAAATATCAACGCAACAATTATTGAATCAATAAAATAAAATATTGAACAGTAATTACTATAACAATTATTTAGTAGTGTCTTCTTACGTAAGAATCAATAATTCAACAATCTGTACAAACCACATATTCTCGTATTTTAACCACCGGTATTCCAAATGAAGTTAATTGTGTAACAACTACTTGGCTTATTTATAAAAACTCAATTTTGTCATTTTCTTCATTCGACGTTATTCATTATGGGGCCCACAAATGGTCATCTTTGTCGCATTTAATATTCCATGACTAAACGAATATTCCCGATACAACAATGAATATTTTATAACCACTTCGTATTTTGAAAAAAAAATTCATATATCACCCTTAACTTTAACTTTTATCAATTTAACCATTTACTGAATAGTAATTATAAGAAAAATTGAATACTTTTATTTCATAAAATTCGGGGTCTTACAAATAAGGTCACGATTAAGAACAGATATCCACTACCGAGGATCGACGACCTGTTTGATCAATTGAAGGGAGCGAGATACTTTTCCAAGATAGAGTTGAGAAGCGGTTATCATCAACTGAAGGTGAGGCCAGAGGATGTACCGAAGACAGCGTTCAGAACGCGATATGGTCACTACGAATTTTTAGCAATGTCGTTTGGTCTTACGAATGCTCCTGCAGCATTTATGGGACTAATGAATGGTGTGTTCAAGCTGTTTTTGGACAAGTTCGTAGTGGTATTTATAGATGACATTTTGGTCTATTCGAAAACCAAAGAAGAACACGAAGAGCATTTGAGATTAACGTTGGAAATATTGAGAAGGGAAAAGTTGTATGCCAAGTTTTTGAAATGCGAATTTTGGATTGAACGAGTGAAATTTCTTGGGCACGTGATCGATATAAACGGAATTTCGGTAGATCCATCCAAAGTCGAAGCCGTGATTAACTGGGATCAGCCGAGAATGCCGTCGAAAGTAAGAAGTTTTCTCAGATTAGCATGATATTATAGAAGATTCATTCAAGACTTTTCCAAATTGCAACTCCGCCAATAGCAATTTAACTTTCAAAAGTCATGAAATTTGTTTAGACGGATAAGTGTGAGGAAAGCTTTCAAGAATTGAAGAAGAGGTTGAGTCTGGCACTGTGTTTATCTCTTCCTGATGATATAGGAAATTTTGTTGTCTATAGTGATGCATCGCATAAAGGACTTGGTACGTGTCTTTGATGTAAAGCAGCAAAGTCATTAATGTGTATGCATCGACGACAATTGAAAGATTACGAGAAGAGATATCGACCCACGACTTGGAGTTAAACTGCATAGATTGTTTTTTGCTTTGAAAATTTGGAGGCACTATTTATACGGGGAGAAGTGTGAAATATATCTCACGGACCACAAGAGTCCAAAATATATTTTCACGTGAAGGACTTGAATATCGTCGAAAGAAGGTGGTTGGAGTTAATTAAGGACTAAGATTGTGAGATTTTATACCATCCGAAGTAAGTAATGTTGTTTGCGATGCCTTAAGTAGAAAGGGTCGGAGAAGTTAATGATGTTGATTGCTCAGACGAAATTTAATTGCGTAAATGGAGAAACTGGAATTGGAAGTGAAGTATCCTATGGAGATTGATGAGAAAATATTTCAGATGCAATCTGGTACAACCCTACTGGATAAAGTTAAGGAGGCTCAGCTTCAGGACAAAGAATGCAAAAAGGTGATAGAAGATATCTGAAGGAACCGAACCGAGATTTAAGATGGATAAGGAAGGAATACTGAGATTTGAGAGTAGAATTTGGGTACCACCAGTCACAGAGATTAAGGAAGATATTTTGAGCGAGGCTCATAGTTCACGATATTCGATTCACCCTGGTAGTACCAAGATGTACCAAGATCTTAGACAACATTTCTGGTGGCGAATTTGAAGCGTGATGTTGCGAGAATGTGTTGCCCAGTGTCGCCTATCGAAAAGTGAAAGCGGAACATCGAGACCGAGTGGATTGCTACAACCGTTAGAGATCCCGGTGGAAATGGGAACATATTACAATGGACTTCGTGGTTGGCCTTCCGACGACTCGGAAAAGGCTACGACGCAGATATGGGTTATCGTTAATCGAATGGTTTAAATCGCACACTTCCTTCCGATCAAAATAAGATTCAACTTAGATCAATTAAGCGAGGCTATCGTAAAGAGATTGTTTGAGGCACGGAGTTACGGTATCAATTGTTTTGAGATAGGGATCCGTGCTTCATCAAATTTTGGAAACGTCTTGAGGAATGCATGGGTGCATGATTGCAAGTGAGTATAGCTTACCACCCTCAAACAGATTTTACGAGTGAGGAGAGAACGATTCAGATATTAGAAGATATGCTAAGAGCCTGTGTGATGGACTTTAAAGGAAATTGGGATGATCACCTACCATTAGTAGAGTTTGGCTACAACAACAGTTGCCATGCTAGTATAGGCATGCCGCCTTACGAAGCATTATACTGGCGAAAAGTGCGAACTCCGCTTCTTGGGATGAAGTTGGTGAAAGACAATTGCTTAGGGCGAATGGAGCAATGAGATTTAAATATAGTCAAAGTGATCCGAGCACGGTCGTAGCGGCTCAAGATCGACGGAAGAAATACGCTGATCCACATCGTAAAAATATCGAGTTTGAATCGGTGTAGTTATATTTTCTTGAAGGTCTCTCCTGGAAGGGAAGATCGAGTTCGGAAAGAAAGGAAAATTGAGCCCAAGATTCATTGGACCCTTTAAGTCTTGAGAAGAATCGGAGAAGTTAGACGACGAGGTAGCCTTACCTCCAAAGACTCGAGAATGTCCACAATGTCTTCCATGTTTTACGTATTACGACCATACAAAGTGATTACAAGCATGTAATTGAATCGAACCCCTGCATTTTGAGAAAGACTTATCTTACGAAGAAATTCTGTCCAAATTGTCGTAAAAGAAAAGAACAAGTTCTCGAAAATAAAGTTATACCTTCTTACATTAAGATAATTTGGAGGAACCACAATCTTTGAAGAAGCTACGTGGGAACTCAAGAGAATATGATGAAAATTACCCTCATTTATTTACTTAATTATGTGTAAATGATTAGGGGATGAGAATCTTTGTAAGGGGGAGAATGTAATCGGTCGAATTTATTGAGTCGTGATTACGGGGATGAATCCTTTTAAGGGGGAAAGATGTAACTAACGAGATTTTTGTAATTTAATCTTAATATTTATTGAAGTAAATAAATATGTTCGATGATTTAATTATTAGATTAAATAATTAATTGTTGCAGTTGTGGTAGATTAATTTAATTATATGTGTTACATTTCTTAAATTAATGTGGAGAATTTTTATTATCGAAGTATGTCATTATGTGAGCTTATTGTATTAAATGAAATATTTAATTAAGCATGATGTTATTTTAATTAATTTAATTATTAATTAGAGAGTTAATAATTTGACATTATTTATTAATGAGAAAATTATTTATGTGACTATGTGAATTTATGAGAAATTATTATATTTTATTTAAAACAAATTAAATAAGGTATTTGATTTATTGTGCAAATGGGTGTGACATGATTTAAACTATATGATAAAAGCTTTTGTAAATTAAATGAGAATAAGCCTTTTAAGGCTAGCCAAACATGGCACTAGTAGAGGTTGAGGGCAGTTAACCCATGATGGGTAACTAACCTCAATGCGCCAGTTTATTTATTACGACGTCTTCTCTTTATTCCTTCATTATTACTAAGTCTAAGATATATTCAGAGAGAAAGTTGAGAATTGTCAGAGAGAATTCAGAGAAATTGTGGGAGGAAAACTCTGTGATTGAAGTAGTATCTAAAAAAGGAATTGCTATCTTTACTCACCCTTCTAAATTATACTCTGGGTAATCTCTCCCTCCCAAATTCTATATTTCACGTATTCAAGTTTTGATAAAAAAATGGCTTTCACAGTTTTCTGTAAAGTCTCTATGATGGGAAATTGTAAGGCTTATGTGCATATATAGGTTAAGATGTTATCAAATCGTATTTAATTATATATATATATATATATATATATATATTTTGCAAACCATATCATTTGTTTCATTAAAATACATGTCGTATATGTTTTTCAAAATTACAGAGTTTGGGTTTTGGCCATATGGCCTTATACGTGATATTTCATGTGTTGATCGTATGTTATCCCTAAATTTTATACCCTTATATTATTATGCATGTTGATACGAAGAAACCAAAGTTTAAATAAACGGATTCGGTGTTATAACAAATCCGTACTGACAATTTTCATGTTTTATTTTCAAAACCTCCAAGAACATCAAAGTCAGTGAAATTGCATGCTTTAATTCTGTTAATTATGTGTTTAAATGGTTAAAGTCACTTTATAAATGTTGGGTAATGATTATATACGAATTCTAACATATGGGTATGATTAAATTCGTGTAGTGATAATTTAATTGGAAATTTTTTTCTTTGTGTTACCGCAATTTTAATAATTACATAACGGTTTACGGTTCGCATGTATGTGCTTACCATCCAGCGCCTTAAGTCCTGTCTTGTAACACCACCACCACGCCGCAGCGTTGTCCAAGTGTAAGTAAGAAGCGCCACTGTGCCAAGAATTGCCATCATATGTACGCATGACCAAGACCTAGTATAAACATGGCACCGCAGCACCACTCTCCAGAAAGTTCAGAGATGGAATTTTTAAAATGTTTAAGTCTAGCAATGTGTTAGTAACTTAATGTAATGAACATATAAACATGTTAGAAGTATAATGTGATGTTAAAATAGATGTTTAACATGTAAATAACATAATTACATGTGGATTGAATTATGGATTACATAATTAGCTTGTTATTAATGATGTGTAAATTATGTGACAAAGTGGTAATCTGACTAAGTATAGTCAATATTCAAATTAAACAAGAGAATGAGTTTATGATGATTAGTTAAGTTATAATTAAATGGTATTGTGAATGTGAATGATATGTAGGATTTAATTCAAAGAATATGTTTAGTTAAAGTGTAATCTACGTACGAGGCAAGTTTCCTAACCCTACTTGTCATTATTGTTCAAGTTTATTATTTACCTCGAGTAAATTATCATTACTATTATTCAAGTTCAAATTTTATATTAAAGATTTATTGATTATATTTTCAAAGAATGATTCAGTTATACAATAATTGTCCTATTGTATACTTTTTGAGATTATTATTCAAATTGAATATCATTATTGTTGAACCTTATTAGACTAGTGAATTTTATTGATTCAACTAGTCCTTAGTTGATGAACGTTCTAAATTTCAGAACCATTATTGAATTATCCAAACCAAACTTCCTTTGGTGCGGATTCGAATGTCAAATCGAGATGAACAACCACAGTAAAGGGATTTACTTATGCGTTAAGCGTTAAGATATTACTCATAGATGGCATATGCAGAAGGGCATCCCCTAAGTGCAGTAGAAAGGTCCATAGTCTTATGACTGTTAAAGGTTTCAAGTATAACCCTTGATAACCTAGGACATAATTCAAGGTCTTATGACCCTCAGAATTCTTTTGTTTCTTGTTATTCATTCTTGATTCAAAAGTTGAGCTTTTATTCAGATGTCTTTGATTTACTCGCATGTTATTATACTGTTATTTTATTATTATACTTGTGGGCATTAGTGCTCACTCTTGCTTAATAATAACATTGCAGTTAAGAATGAAAGAACTGATGAACCTTCCACTAGTAAGGGTAAGGGCAAAGTTAGCAAATGATGAAGACTTGTTGTCTATGTGATGATGTATTTTGTTTAAGACTTGAGTTAATGATGTTGTTTAAGACTTAATTGTTTATGATTCCGTACAGATGTTTAAGGTTAGTTTAACCTGGGATTGTATTATTATTATTCGGATGTTGTAACCCTTAAGGGGAAGATTTTTTTTCTATTTATTGCATGGCTTGCATTTATTATGGGTAGATAGATAGATGATATTTGTACAGTGAACACCAAATCCTGTGGAATCGAAGTACCTGGATTTGGGGGTGTCACAGTACTATACTGTAATTAGTTTTTTCACATAATTATACTATTGAGTCACATGAATGAACTATTAATTCACATTATTTACTATTAGGGGAAGTTGTGCAAATTTGATAATATTTGCAGGACTAAATTAAAAATAAAAAAAAAGAGGAAGGTATTATACTGTAATATTTCAAGCCCCAAAACGTGCAATTATCGAAACTATATTTTCCTATAAATAGAAGCTCATTCTTCCTTCATTTCTCACCAATTCACAAAAGCTTTAGAACAATTATTATAGAGAGAAATTATAAAGAAAGAAGAAGAGAAGTCTCATACCTCACTATTCCAAATCCGCTTTTTCTAAGGTAAGGGGTATTATTCTTTCGTATTCATGATGAGAGTTATTATCTTTCAATACTCGTAAGGGTTGTTATTCCATTCTTTGTTATTATGTTGGAATAACATGTCTATGCGAAGTACCGCATACATGGTGAAATTCTTCTGTTATTCCATTCTTTATTATTCTGTTGGAACATCCTGTCTGTGCGGATTACGCATGACCTGGTTCCATTCTTTATTATTCTTCATTGGAACGCCCACATGCGTGTGGATTATGCATGACCTGGTTCCATTCTTTATTATTATGTTAGAATAACCTGTCTGTGCGGATTACGCACGCCTGGTCAATTCTTATGTTATTCCATTCTTTATTATTCTGTTGGAATAATCTGTCTACGTGGATTACCGCATGGCGGCAAAAATCCATTTGTGGTTTCATATATTCTATTATACTCAGTTGATTAATGTTTTGGCTTCTATACTCCATGAAATTAGTGGAATATCCTTGATATTTGCGTTTCATCCAGTATCTTTTCATGGAAATATTCTTCTAAGCATTCTTGAATTTTACTCCACAAAGCAATATCATGTTGACAATTTGGACGTTATTGATTTCTGGATAAATTAAATTATAAATCTTTACAAATTTATCTTGAACTTGTTTTATTGAATTCTTATATCATTGTCATCGTCCTCATGTTTATAATATGTTAAAAGTCATCTGTGGCCTGTAGTGCATAGATGGACTTGGTGTGATTATGACCAGAGATTATTCGGTATAATCATGGTAGTAATGTTACAAATGATGTGGTAAAAGTCCTCATTAGTAGTAGTGCATTGATGGACAGATTGTTGGCATGATCATGACCATTGATGAATACACGAATATCCTTAAATCAGTAGTGCATGGATAATTTGTGGTCGTGATACTAATGAATATCCTTGGCCGTAGTGCAGGGATGATGTGGTTTATTTATTAATCTTAGTCTTAGAGATAAAAGTGATGAAAAACCTTTTAAATCATAGAAGATAGTAGATTTTATTCTCTACTTAACTCTTCTAATGGATTGTTTGTTCCGCTGCAGTTAAACTTGATGTTTATTATATTTTATCAGTTTAACACTATTGAAGGCTAATGCTAATTTATTCTACATTATCTTAGTCATAATATTTCTTACTGGGCTAGTTGAGCTCACCCTTTCTTTCACTGTTCTCTTCAGGAAATGAGAACGTAGCCGGGACTAGTCGAGGAATGGAGTGATTTGGTCCGATGATAAGATTGGTAGTCCTCACTATTCTCGCTAAATAGTGTGACAATAAATGTAATGAGGACTCCATTGAGTGTGGATATTGTCTAGATGACAATATTCTTATTAAAACTCTTAGATTATGTTTTGTCATATTTTATACGACTGTTGTATAATTAAGTTGTATTTGAATTTTGTACCATGTATTTGGCGTTTCAAGATGGGTGATGTATACCTATTTTGGGGGTGTCACAAGTACTATTCATCCAGGATACTATTCAAACCAGAGTACTATTCACGACAAAGTTTAATTTTCTTTCGTCCATATTATTTTTGAAATATGAATCTTAAATATCATTCTTGAATTTTACTCCACAATTCGAGATCATATTGACAATTTGGACATTCTTGAACTCTTGGATAAATTAAATTATAAATTTTTAATATTTATCCTTGATCTCATTTGATTCATTTTTTATATCATTGTCATCATCCTCATGCTTATATTGTGGTGAAAGTCATCTTTGGCCCGTAGTGCAAAGATGGACTGTTGATTGGTATGATTATGACCAGGAATTATGTATTGGTATAATCATGACCTTTAATGTTGCAGATAAAGGTTTGTGGTGAAAGTCCTCTTTGGCCCGTAGTGCATAGATGGACATGTGTTTGGCATGATCATGACCACTGATGATACAAACGATTATTTTTGGCCCGTAGTGCATAGATAATTCGTTGATTAAAAATAATTATTGATTGGTGTTACAGGGATAAAATATTGATGATGGACTTTTAAATCATAGAAGATAGTAGACATCATGTTCTACTTGACTCTTCTAATGAATTGTTATTTCCGTTGCAGCTGTTGATCTAAAACTTGTTGACTATTATATTCTATCAGATTTTTTTGTTGTTGAAGACTAATGATAATTTGTTCTACATTATATTTGTCATAATATTCTTTACTAGTCTAGTTTAGCTCGCCCTTTTCTTTCATTATTCTCTTTAGGAAATGAGAATATAGCTGGGACTAGTCGGGAATGGAGTGATGGTCCAAGATGGTTACTATATTAGTCCTCACTATTCTATAAAATAGTGTGATAATAATTGTAATGAGTACTTTATTTGAGTTTAGATATTATCTACGAGACAATATTTGTATTGAAACTCACATATTATATTTTGTCATATTTTACACGACAATTAATAGTTGTATATAGGAAGTTTTAATTTGGATTATGTACCATGTATTTGGCGACTCAATATGGGTTGTGTAAACCTATTTTGGGGGCGTCAAAAAAAACCTTGAGGTCTATTATTCAAAGCACTAGCTATCTGCCCAATTTGGCTCTCAAGATTCTTTATTATAGCTGATTGGTTTTTAGTTATTGCTTCAAATTGAGTTGCCAATTTTGCTAACAATTCTTCCATCTGGGATAAATTATCAGGTTGTTGAGGTTGTGGGTGTTGTTGTGATTTTTGATGAGGCTGAAATCTAGATGGATATGATTGCCTTGAAGCTTGTGCTTGAGCTTATGACTGATTATTGCTCCAAGAAAATTCGAGTGGTTTCACATTCCTGGATTATAGTTGTTTGAATAACTGCCCTGCTGCCTATTATAATTAGAAACAAACTGGATAGACTCAGGATTTATTGTGCATTGATCACTTGAGTGGCTACTCACATATATTTCACAAATTATTTCCACTTTTTGAACCGGTTGTACCCCAAGTGCATCTATCTTCTTTGTAAGAGCAGAAATCTGAGCTGCCACTTGAGCTGATAACGCTGTCATCGCATCAACTTCATAAACCCCGACTGCCCTTGGCTGAGTCGTTCTTGTTGTTGGCCATTGATAATTTTTAGCTGCCATGGTTTCAAGCAACTGATACCCCTCATCACAGTCCTTGGCCATAATATCCCCACCCGTTGCAATATTTATACTCGATCTCACTGAGCTGAATAATCCGTTATAAAAAATCTACATTTAAAGCCATTTAGGAATCCCATGGTGTGGGTATTTTCTCAATGAGTCTTTGAATCTCTCCCATGCTTCATATAATGATTCTATGTAAAACCCCAACTTTTTGAATAAAGATGAATTTTCTATAAATATTATTTTTGAATATTATGAAGTGAAATTGATATAATGTTATAGTTGTAGGTAATATTTATAAATTTTGCAAAGTACGCAAGTTGTTATATAATATTTGATTGGTCGGGGAATATTCATTTTAACAAGAAATATTCGTACAACGGCACAATCATTAGTGGATCCCACAACGGAATTATTGTCAGATTGAGAAAACGACAAAAATACTTTATGAAAATAACGGCGGAAGTTTTACCATTAACTGTTGAAACACCCGGTGCTAAAAGTATAGTAATACGCGTGGTTGCATAGTAGCACACTGTATTGATTATTAATGCTTACGTGAGAAGTCACTCAGTTTTGTTCAATTATTGCTATAGTAATTATTGCATAGTATCTCACGTTATTTGATTCAATTATTGTTGATATTTTATATATTATTAAATCAATAATTGAAATGACAGAGTTATTAATATTATAAATTGCAATATTAACGATGTCTAGAAGTTTTGCCAAGGGAGGTTTGGTCACCTAATCATAATTATAATAGGGAGAAATCCTTATTGAAAGCCCCTCTTCCGGGAACGACACCGTCGATTAATATTGTGAATTATAATAATGATGATAAATGTTGTTAAAAATATTTAGGAATTTTTTTTGATGTATTTATTTTATGTATTATTGGGACCCCCTATTTAACCATTTTTTTAAAACTGTCGATAGAAGTTATTTCAATTTTGTTATATATATATATATATATATATATATATATATATATATATATATTATAAATATGATGATTCTAGGGATGAATCATGGAATGTTTTGGTGGGATTAATAATGGGGGGGAAACTTTACAAAGGTATGATATATATATATATATATATATATATATATATATATATATATATATATATATATATAAAGAATTCCAATGTCATGTTCTGTAGGATTGTAATAATGTTGTATATGTGGACGTGAGTGGAGGTCATAGTAGTAGAAAATCAGTAATTATTAATGTATTATATATATATATATATATATATATATATATTATAGGATTCACTTTTAGTTGTAGATGAATCACGGGAGTGATGTCCCGTGAGTTTTTATATATAATAAATAATATTTTATTTAAAAGTTTTTATTTTATTAGAATATTTTATTACAGAGTATCCTTTCCATTCTTCTATAAATAGAAGTTCATTCCTTCATTAATTCTTACGAATTCACTGAAACTCCAGAGAGAAAACTTATAGAGAAACTATAGAAAAGTATTATGCTACTTCCCTACTCTTATATTCAGTTTCTTTTACGGTAAGGGATATTGTTCTTTCTTATTCATGAAGAGAACTGTTGTTATTCCATTTCTTATTGTTCTATTGGAATAACCTGTATACGCGGGCTACCCTATACTTAGTGACATTCTTCTATTATTCTATCTTTATTATTCTGTTGGAACATCCTTTTTGTGCTTTACACCGGACCTAGTTCCGTCTCTATTATTCTGTCTTTATTATTCCGTTGGAACATCCTCGCATGCTTTTACGCCTTTACCGGTTCCGCTCTCTATTATTTTGTCTTTATTATTTCGTTGGAACATCCTCAGATGTGCTTTTACGCTTGACCGGTTCCGTTATTATTATTCTGCTGGAATAACTCGCTCATGCAAAGTACTCGCATGCACGGTGATTTCATTGATATTCCATTCCTTATTATTCTCAAATTGGTTGAAATTTTGACTTCTATACTCCATGAAATTAGTGGAATATCCTTGATATTTGCGCTTCATCCAAAGATCTTTTCATGGAAATAGTCTTCTGAGCATTCTTGAATTTTACTCTACAAAGCAAAGATTATGTTGACAATTTGGGCGTTAATAATTTCTCGATAAAATAATTCTTGAACTTGTTTTATTGAATTCTTATATCATTGTCATCATCCTCATGTTTATATTTTGTTGAAAGTCATCTCAGAGTTCTGTAGTGCATAGATGGACTTGGTATGATTATGACCGAGGATTATTCTATTGTAATCATGACCGTAAGGTTACAAATGATGTGGTAAAGTTCTCATTGGCCCGTGGTGCATTGATGGATAGTTGTTGGCATGATCATGACCATTAATGAATACCCAAATATTCTTGGCGTGAAGTGCATGGATAATTGTGGTCGGATACTAAAAGAATATCCTCGGTCAGTAAAGTGTGGGTGATTCGATGATGTGGATTATTTATTAAAATTTGAGTCCCAAATATAAAAGTGATGAAAACCTTTTAAATCATAAAAGATAGTAGATTTTATTTTCTGCTTGAATCTTTTAATGGATTGCTTGTTCCGCTACAATTAAACTTGATGTTTGTTATATTTTATCAGTTTAACACTGTTGAAGGCTAATGATAATTTATTCTACATTATCTTAGTCATAATATTTCTTACTAGGCTAGTTGAGCTCACCCTTTCTTTCACTGTTCTCTTCAGGAAATGAGAATATAGCTGGGACGAGTCGGGGAACGGAGTGATGGACCGGATGATAGTATTAGTAGTCCTCACTATTCTCGTGAAATAGTGTGTGTTAACAATTGTAATGAGGACTCCTTTTGAGTTTGTATAATCTCTAGTAGACAATAATTGTATTCAAACTCATAGATTATGTTTTGTCGTATTGTACACCTACGGCCAGTTGTATTAGTATATTGTATTTGAATTACTACCATGTATCCAAGCGACCCAAGATGTGTGATGTATACCTAATTTGGGGGCGCCACGGTTAGTATCAAAGCTTAGGATATGATCCTGCTAAGATGTGAGACTAGAACTAGGAGGGAGAGACGGGAATTCCTTCGCTAGTATGACCTACTTAAACTTATTTTGTATTTAAATTGGTTGGTCGAGTTTAGAGATAATATGTTACATGTCAACTAACCCTTGTTTTGTGACAAGACACAAAAATGACATCCGAGAATGTTGAGAATAACAATGGAGGACAAGAGACCGCTTGAGTCTCCACATATCAATAATCGTGGAGAATGTGCATCGAAGGCGATAATCCTCATGCAAACAACAACACCGACTAAAATGATGAATGATGGATCGTTTGAGGCTTTTATGCAATTCATGCAACATCGGACGAGAGCGGCTCTGTCGCGAAAATGTACGTGTAAACACTGGAAACTCTCGCACGGTCACCGCTAAATAGTTCAAGGAGTTGGGACCACCTGAGTTTATTGGAGAGCCTAAACCACTTAAGGCGGAAGCATGGATAAAGCAGATCACCAAGATATTTGATGTCTTGGGAATCTCCGAGGAGCAAAAAGTTCCCTCGCCACCTTCATGTTGCGTGAAGAGGTAGATTACTGGTGGGAATCTGTAAAACGTACCCAGCCTGACGCACTCAAGATGTCTTGGGAGAAGTTCTAAGAGCTATTCAACGACAAATACTTTCCCGAGAGTATTCGTCACATGAAAGAAGTGGAGTTTATCAAATTGGAAAAAAACAATATGACCGTGTCGCAATACGAGGCTAAATTTGCGGAGTTATCCCGGTTTGCATCCCATTTGGTCGATAATGAGGAGCGAATGAAGCGAATGTTTTTAAGAGATTTGAAACTGGAGATACGTCAATATCTTATTTCTCATAAATTGTGTTTGTACTCAGATGTTGTAAATAGGGCTCAAGCTTATTGGAGCGATAACGAGTCAACGCAACCAAGAGAAAGCAACGGCAAAGATGAAAATACCACTGTGGTATCACCATCGAAATCTGGTGACAACAAACGTGGAAGGAATCAACATGCCGAAATGGTAACCACTTCGGTGGTAATCATGGCCAAGACAAGAAAATGGACATTTCAAGAAAAGGAGATTCAACAATGATGGAAAGACGTCAAAGACCAACACCGTTGTCAAGGAAGGAGAACGACCACCCATCATATGCTTCAAATGCGAGGGAGGACACATCACCCAAACTGTGAGATGCCATCCAAAGCTGTTATAATTATGGAAAAGAAGGACACCTAGCCCAATTTTGTCGCTCACCAAAGACAAGTTCACTAGGATAGAGGCACCAAAGGCCGTCCCTGGAAAAAGTCAAAGCAGCCGCAAGTGGTGAGGAGAGCATTTGTTGTGACCTCCTAGAAAGCAAGGAACCCGAACGAGGTCATCACGTAAGCTAATCATAAACTCTAGCGAAGTTTATACTTTATTTGATCTTTGGTTCTACCCACTCTTTCATTTCTCCTACTTGCGCTCAACGCTTAAATTTGACTCGGAGAGATTAGACTTTGACTTATCTCGTTAAACTCCGCTGGAGAAATCTTCATTACATCCACTATTTATAAGTCTTGTTTGATTCAAATTGGTAACCGCACGTTACCTGTTGATCTTATTTCTTTGAAAGTACTTGCATTTGATGTGATTCTAGGGATTGATTGGTTAACTACTCATCATGCAAAAATTGATTGTTTTCGTAAGGTTGTTAGCTTTCATATTCCTAACCAACCTATTATGCGAATTCAAGCAACCAAACCATTAAAATCAATCACTGTCATCTCAAGTCATAAAGTTATTCGTTTATTAAAAAATGGATGTCAAGCTTTCTTAGCTCATGTCACGGATCTAAACAAAAATACGCCATTTTGAATGATATTTCTATTGTTAATGAATTTCCCCGACGTATTCCCTCGAAGAACTTCCTAGCCTACCCCAGAGCGTGAAATTGAATTTTGTATCGACCTTTGAACCCAGACAAAACCCATTTCCAAATCCCCATATCGAATGGCTCTATTGAACTTCGAGAGTTAAAGACCCAATGCAGGAATTATTAGACATCGGCTTTATTCGCCCTAGTACTTCTCCTTGGGGTGCTCTGCTCTATTCGTGAAGAAGAAAGATGGGAGTATGCGACTTTGTATTGATAATCGGAGTTGAATCATGTCACCATCAAAAATAGGTACCCATTGCCACGTATTGATGACCTGTTAGACCAAATGCAAGGAGCCAAATTCTTTTCAAAGATTGATCTTCGTTCCGATATCACCAATGAAGATTAGAACCGGCGACATTCTAAAACGGCTTTAAACTCAAGACGGGCATTATGAGTTCCTAGTCATGTCTTTTGGATTGACTAATGCTCCCGCCGCCTTCATGGATATGATGAACCGAGTATTCAAGGAATATTTGGATCACTTTGTGGTCGCCTTTATTGATGACATCCTTATTTATTCCAAAAGTCAAAACGAAGATCATGAGCAACACTTGAGGCCGATACTCCAAAAGCTTCGTGAATACAAGTTTTATGCCAAGTTAAAGAAATGTGAGTTCGCTTGAGGAAGTAGCATTCCTTGGGCACGTGGTATCAAGTCATGGAATATCCGCTGACCCAAAGAAAGATTGAAGCTATTCAAAGTCGAGCAACCTAAATCAATGATCAAGTACGTAGCTTTCTCGACTTAATGGGTTATTATCGGAGATTCGTAGAAGGGTTTTCTCCAATCGCTACTCCACTAACTCAGCTGACTCGGAAAGATACAAAGTTCGGTTGGAGCGAGGAATGTGAGAAGAGTTTTCAAGAACTCAAGATGAGACTCATTTCAGCACCTATTTTGACAATACCATCTGGTTTGGAGGGATTTGTCATCTACAGTGATGCTTCGGGCAAAGGGTTAGGATGTGTTCTCATGCAACATGGGAAAGTCATAGCCTATGCCTCACGACAACTCAAAGAATATGAGAGGAATTATCCTACTCATGATCTAGAGTTGGCAAATTGTTATCTTCGCACTAAAGATTTGGAGGCATTACTTGTATGGGGAAAAAGTGGAGATCTTTACGGATCATAAAAGCCTCAAATATTTCTTCACTCAAAAGGAACTCAACATGCGACAACGACGTTGGCTTGAACTATTGAAAGATTATGATCATACCATCCAATACCATCCTGGAAAAGCGAACGTGGTAGCTGACGCATTGAGTAGAAGATCATATGCGAGTACGAGTGCAATATTGACAACACAAAAGCCCATTTTGTATGACTTGCAAAGGATGGAGATAGAGATAAAGACTCCAGGAACCTATGTGATGATAGCGAACATACGAGTAGAACCGACTTTTAATTGATAAAGTTAAAGTTTGCTCAAACTACGCACACAGGAGTCGATGCGTGATGAGGAAGAAAGTGCAAGAAGGTGCTATCCGAAGCAAGGATCGATGAAGAAGGAATACTTCAAGTCAACTCCAGGACTTTGTGTTCCTAACCACCGATTTAAAATATAAAATCATGATGGAGCGAACAACACACCGCTTGCGAATCCGTCTTCGGGAGTACCAAAATGTATCGTGATCTTCGTCATACATTTTGGTGGAGCAATATGAAGAGTGAGATAGCGCTGTTTATCTCAAGGTGTCTAACTTGTCAACGAGTCAAGGCGGAGCATCAAGTACCAAAATGTCCATTGCAACCACTTGAAATTCCAGAATGGAAGTGGGAGCACATTACCATGGATTTTGTTACTGGTCTTCCCAAGGTTTCTCAAGGTATTGATGCAATTTGGGTCATTGTTGATAGATTGACCAAGTCTGCTCACTTCTTACCAATACGAGAAACTTATACACTTGAACGTCTTGCTCGCATATACATAAACGAGATTGTAAGACTGCATGGTATGCCAGTATCCATAGTTTTTGATCGTGACCCAAGATTCACTTCATGATTTTGGGTTAGTTTGCAAAAAGCTATGGGCACGGACTTACGATTTAGTTTGGCATATCATCCTCAGACGGACGGATAATCAGAGAGGACTATTCAAACTCTTGAAGATTTATTAAGACTCTGTGTCCTTGACTTCAAGGAAAGTTGGGATAAGTTCTTACCATTGGTGGAGTTTTCCTATAACAACAGTTATCAAGCAAGCATTAGCATGGCTCCATTCGAGGCATTGTATGAAAGAAAGTGTCATTCTCTGGTACACTGGGATGAGGTGGGTGAAGCAACGTTGTTGGACCGGAGTTGGTATGTATGACTACGGAAAATATCTAAACGATCCGACAACGTATAAAAATCTCACAAGATCGACAAAAGAGTTATGCTAATCTTCATCGAAAGGACGTGGAATTCGATATAGGAGATCATGTGTTGTTACGTGTTGCTCCATGGAAAGGAGTTACGAGATTTAGAAAGAGAGAAAAGCTTAATCCTCGATTCATTGGCCCATTTTTAATCCTCGATCAAGTAGGAACTGTGACCTATAGACTCGCTTTACCGCCAAGTATGTCTCGTGTTCATAATATTTTTCACATATCCATGTTACATAAATATGTGGAAGACCCGAACCACATTATTGAGTTAGAACCGGACGAAATAGCTGAAGATTTGACATATGAAGAGGTTCCTGTTCAAATCTTAGATAAGAAGGAACATATTCTACGCTCCAAGGTTATACCTCAAGTCAAAGTTTTGTGGAGAAACCACGATGTTGAGGAAATGACTTGGGAGTTAGAATCTTAAATGAAATCAAGGTATCTTTACCTCTTTAATATACCAGGTAATTACCCTAATTTCGAGGGCGAAATTTCATAAGAAGTGGAGATTGTAAAACCCCAACTTTTTGAATAAAGTTGAATTTTCTATAAATATTATTTTTGAATATTATGGAGTGAAATTGATATAATGTTATAGTTGTGGGTAATATTTATAAATTTTGCAAAGTACGCAAGTTGTTATATAATATTCGATTGGTAGGGGAATATTCGTTTTAACAGGAATATTCGATGCAACCAAGACAATCATTGGTGGACCCTATAACGGAATTATTGTCGATTGAGAAAATGACAAAATACTTTATGAAAATAACTACGGAAGTTTTACCGCTAAGCTGTTGAAATACCCTTAGGTGTTAAAATACGCTGTGGTCTTGCATTGTTGCACACTGCGGTATTGATTATTAATGCTTACGTGAGAAGTCACTCGCTTTTGTTCAATTATTGCTATAGTAATTGTTGCATAGTATCTCACGTTATTTGATTCAATTATTGTCGATATTTTATATATTATTAAATCAATAATTGAAATGACAGAGTTATTAATATTATAAATTGCAATATTAACGATGTCTGTAAGTTACGGCATCAATGAGAGGTTTGGTCACCTAATTGCTGGCCAATAGGGAGAAATCCTTATTGAAAGCCCCTCTTTCTTGGGAACTACACGGTCGATTAATATTGTGAATTATAATAATGATGATAAACGTTATTAAAAATATTGAGGAATTTTTTTTTTGATGTATTTATTTTATGTATTATTGGGACCCCCCTATTTACCCATTTTTCAAAAACCGCTTAGAGAAGTTATTTCAATTTTGTTACTTATATATATATATATATATATATATATATATATATATATATATATTAATAAATATGATGATTCGGGGGATAAATCATGGAATGTTTTGGTGGGATTAATAATTGGGGGGGAATTTACAAAGGTACGTATTATATATATATATATATATATATATATATATATATATATATAAAATTCACATGCCATGTTCTGTAAGATTGTAATAATGTTGTATATGTGGACGTGAGTGGAGGTCATAGTAGTAGAAAATCAGAATTATTATTGTATTATATATATATATATATATATATTTATAGATTCACGGGAAGTTGCTTGGGGATGAATCACGGGAGTGATGTCCCGTGAGTTTTTATATATAATAAATAATATTTTATTTAAAAGTTTTTATTTTATTAGAATATTTTATTGCATAGTATCATTTCCATTCTTCTATAAATAGAAGTTCATTCCTTCATTATTTCTTACGAATTTACTGAAACTCCAGAGAGAAAACTTATTGAGAAACTATAAAAAAGTATTCTGCTACTTCCCTACTCTTATATTTAGTTTTTTTACGGTAAGGGATATTGTTCTTTCTTATTCATGAAGAGAACTGTTGTTATTCCATTTCTTATTGTTCTGTTGGAATAACCTGTATACGCGGGCTATCCTATACTTGGTGACATTCTTCTATTATTCTGTCTCTATTATTCCGTTGGAACATCATGTCTGTGCTTTACGCCGGACCTGGTTCCATCTCTATTATTCTGTCTTTATTATTCCGTTGGAACATCATGTCTGTGCTTTACGCCGGACCTGGTTCCGTCTCTATTATTTTGTCTTTATTATTACGTTGGAACATCCTGTCTGTGCTTTACGCCGGACCTGGTTCCTTCTCTATTATTCTGTCTTTATTATTCCGTTGGAACATTATGTCTGTGCTTTACGCCGGACCTGGTTCCGTCTCTATTATTTTGTCTTTATTATTATGTTGGAACATCCTGTCTGTGCTTTACGTCGGACCTGGTTCCGTTATTATTATTCTGTTGGAATAACCTGTCTATGCGAAGTACCGCATGCATGGTGATTTCTGTTGATATTCCATTCCTTATTATTCTCAGTTGGTTAAAATTTTGACTTCTATACTCCATGAAATTAGTGGAATATCCTTCATATTTGCGCTTCATCCAGTATCTTTTCATGGAAATAGTCTTCTGAGCATTCTTGAATTTTACTCTACAAAGCAGTATCATGTTGACAATTTGGACGTTAATAATTTCTGGATAAAATAATTCTTGAACTTGTTTTATTGAATTCTTATATTATTGTCATCATCCTCATGTTTATATTTTGTTGAAAGTCATCTGTAGCGTGTAGTGCATAGATGGACTTGGTATGATTATGACCGTGGATTATTCCGGTGTAATCATGGACCGTAGTTACAAATGATGTGGTAAAAGTTCTCATTGGCCCGTGGTGCATTGATGGACAGCTTGTTGGCATGATCATGACCATTAATGAATACACAAATATTCTTGCCCGTGAGTGCATGGATAATTGTGGTCGTGATACTAAAGAATATCCTCGGCAGAAGTGCATGGGTGATTCGATGATGTGGATTATTTATTGTCGAGTCCCAAATGATAAAAGTGATGAAAAACTTTTTAAAACATAAAAGATAGTAGATTTTATTTTCTACTTGACTCTTTTAATGGATTGCTTGTTCCGCCACTGCTTAAACTTGATGTTTGTTATATTTTATCGGTTTAACACCTGTCAAGGCTAATGATAATTTATTCTCGCATTATCTTAGTCATAATATTTCTTCTCGACTAGTTGAGCTCACCCTTTTCTTTCACTATTCTCTTCGTGAAATGAGAATATAGTGGACGCGAGTCGGGGAACGGAGTGATGGACCCAGATGATAGTATTAGTAGTCCTCACTATATTCGTGAAATAGTGTGTTAACAATTATAATGAGGACTCCTTTTGAGTTTGTATAATCTCTAGTAGACAATAAGCGTATTCAAACTCATAGTTATGTTTTGTCGTATTGCATACTGCACAGATTTGTATTAGTATATTGTATTTGAATTCTGTACCATGTATCTGGCGACCCAAGATGGGTGATGTATACCTAATTTTGGGGGCATCACATTCTAAGTCATGCTAAACGAAAGAGAAGATATCATTCCACAACTGTGTTGTTTTCGCAGGTGGAAAAAACTTTGCAAGAAATTTCTAGGATAGGTCGTTCCATGTAGTACTCGAGTCTGGTGGTAGTGGATGGAGCCAACTCTTAGCCTTATCTCTGAGAGTAAATGGAAATAACCTAAGCCAATCCTTTGTCACTCCATTGTATTTAAAAGTATCGCAGATTTCTATGAAGCTGATTATATGATCATTCGGATCATCATTCGGTAACCCTCCGAACTGACATGAGTTTTGAATCATTTATATTGTTCCGATTTTTATCTCAAAACTCGTAGCAGTAATAAAAGGCCTCATAATACTTGATCAATTTCAAAGAACTCATGATGTAAAGATAATCTCGCAGAAGCTTTTTTGCTCTTCTTCAAATTATTTTATCTTCCTTATCAAATGCCTCTTTTTTCTTCTTTAATCCACTTACGCAACCGCTAAAACCGTTTTTCGATGTCGTCCTCGTAAGGCAATAAATCAGGCTTCTTTGATCGCTTTTGCATACACTAGTAAAGAACACCTGAAAAGAACAAAAAATAAAAGGTTTAAATTAAGATTAACTTTACCAAAATCAATAATGACAAAAAATTAAACTAATTTTTCTGGCAACGGCGCCAAAAACTTGTTGCCTAATTTTCTTACTAGCACTTAACACGCAAGTATACGCGTTCAATCATAATATTCAGCAAGCAAGGATATCGTTCCCACGAGAAAATATATTAATCTTTATCAATTACCAATTTTAATTTAATTAATCATATTTTAAACTACGAAATATTGTTTGTGATTTGAAAATTAAAATTAACCAAACTAAAGTTTAAGATCAAGGTTCACAAGATTAATACAGATTTAATAGGTTAAGATTACAACTTCCTTTGGTATTTCATTTAAATCAATTTACTTTCCATTTAATTCAGCTAATTAATACGAATTGTTGTCCAAGAATACTTATTAGTACTCACGCACTTCTTTCGAAAGACACGTGAACAAATCCCCCTAAATTCGTTCTCTACGAATCAGAATTACGAGGAACACCCTAGTTAATCAACTCACTATATTCCTATGTGAATCAAGTTAATTAGGATTTTAAGCACAAATTCTTTCAATGGATACAAAAGACACATAGGTATATTCCTATCCTACATGCTAATCATATTAACCATATTTAGATTATATGAGCAGATCTTATTATATCCAGATCTAAATCTATACTCCATTTTTCAATTTTATAGAGATTATCACAGTAATTGTTGGCTAAATAATTAATCAATAAATGCAAGATATAATAAATAATTCAATAAAAACGAACTTTCATTCAATGAAAAGGTTTAATTTAAACTACTTACCAAGTTTCGTTGCAATCTTAATAAAAATTTAGTTCATAATGATGAATGAAAACATAATCCAAGTTAATAATACAAATATCCTAGATAATTACAATGAATAAAAACTAAAGAATAGACGAAGAAACTCTGAATTTGCTCCTAGACTCTCTCTTTGATCTTCAGCCTTTGCAATCCTCCTTCGTGTTTTTCCTTCGTTGTTCTCTCTACAATTCTCTTGAAAACCTGAGTGATCCGTCTTTTCTTAATTCTTCTCCTATTTGTATTGGTCTAAAAAAGCTCATCAAGATTCCTATTTGACTTCAAAATCCAACTCAGCAGCATAAAAGTCAAATGTGGGCGTGCATGAGCGCCTATGCACTCAACCTAGTGCAATTCCAAACGCCTATGCGCTTAACTGGGACCAAAGACCTACAAAAATACCATCCAGCTTGAATTTTAATAATTTTTAATTTTTTTTTCTTCTCCTAAATGACCAATTTGACCCTCCAGCTCCATCCTACAAGAAATAAACATAAAAACAAATAAAATGAAACTAAAAACACTTAGGGATAGCAATAATTAAGCTCAACAACACCTAATTCGTAGGTATAAAACACACTCATCATGGACCTAAAGTTTCATACCAAAGTGTAATAGGTGCTCTTATGTATCTTTCAAACTATACACGAATCAATATTACTTTTGTTGTCAACCTATTGGCAAGATACAGTTCTTCTCCGACTAAGAGGCATTAGGATGAGATCAAACGCATTTTGAAATACCTCCGTGGAAGTGTAGATCTTAGATTATTTTATCTAAGAGATTCAACCTCGCGATTAATTGGATATGCTGATGCATGATATTTATTAGATCCACATAATAAGAGATCACAAACAGGTTATATATTTACATATTGTGACACAACTATATCCCGAAAATCATGACAGCTACATCTACAAATCATTTAGAGATTCTCGCAATACATGAAGCAAGTAGAGAGTGTGTTTGGTTGAGGTCAATTATTCAGCATATCCAAGAGATGCAGATTAGCATCAATCAAAGATATTCCTACAATTATGTATAAGGATAACGCTTCATGCATTGCTCAACTTAGAGGAGAGTACATCAAGGGAGATAGAATAAGACACATTTCACCTAAATTCTTTTACACACATGAGCTGCAAAAGAAGGGTGATATAAATGCGCATCAAATTCAATCATGTGAAAATCTAGCTGACTTATTCACAAAGTCACTACCAAATGCAAAGTTTACAAAACTTCAGAATAAGATCGGAATGCGTCGAGTGAAAGACTTATCACAACATTTCAAAGAATAATGAATTCCTTTTGAGGGGGAGATATGTACTCTTTTTCCCTTCGTTAAGTTTTTTTTCACTGAGTTTTCTTAGCAAGGTTTTTAATGAGACATAATCTCCTATCTTAGGAAATCAAAGGGGAGTGTTATAATATTATGATTTCCTAAAAAATCATAAGCTACAAGCTATAATCTAAGGTCTAAACCATGATTTTTTGGGTCTTGGTTGAATGTATGTTTCCTTTTTTCTTTGCCTATAAAAGGCAAACTTCTCTAATGAAAGAACACACAAAAACGGAGAAATTTCCTAATACTTCTAACCAACTGATCTTGCAATGTACCCTCTGAGTACAGTATTGTGACCTAAGTACTAAAGTATTGTTCCATTAATTTAAAACTAAAAATTTTTCTCCTCTATAATGTTGTATTACGTGATCATTAAGTTGTTCCATAAAATTATGTTGCGGTAGTTAAATTATTCCACAACACAGTGTTAAGGAGTGGACAATGCAAGATTGGGTGCTCATTGAATAGTTTATAGACACCATTTACTTGATTTGTTAAGATAGTTGATAGATATTATATAGTGCTTAATTGTTTGTCAAATCGGCTTATTGAGTTTTTGATGCGTTTGGAGTTTCAACTGTATTTGAGAATCTTGTTTCGTCTATAAGTATTTTATTATAAACACAACTTATTTAACTCACAAATACAACGTATGAAAATTCTGTTCATCTATAAATATCTTATTCTGAACACAACTTATTTTTCTTACAAATTTTACATATAAATCATACTATTTTTGTTGTGGTGCCTAACGCACTAAATACTACCGATGCAATAGTCCATATATATAGCCATCAATTCAAATTCAAGATAGTAACATTTTAACTAAAGGATCACATTTCATTATTATTATTGTAATATTAATTTTTTACAATATATGAGAGTAGCATAGAGTATGGTACGATTTGGGAATTATGATCCTCTCAATTTCAAATGAATTGGAGAGTCTCAATATGGTCCAAATTAAAAATGTGTTGGAATGTGAAATCATGATGATGGGAGAGAGAGAGATGATGGAGCATATACAAAAAATTGAAACTCTATTTCATTTGAAATGGAAAGGATCCTAGTTCGCGATTTGGTGAGGTTGGAAGCTCAAATTGCACATAAAACCACTTGGGTGCGGTTTGACAATTCTAAAACTGCACATGACACCGCTTGTGATTGGTGTGGTGCGATTTTTAAGCTTGCGGTACGGTTTCATTTGAGTTGGTTTCGGTTCTAAAATCAATTGACATAGTTAACAATAATATTCAATACATCAAATTCATCTTTATATATAAGAAATCATATATAACATTAACATAATAACATCAAGCAACAAGTTTTAAGTTTGAAATATGTTACTCATGAATATTTCAACATTGCTCAAACCATTGCAATTAAACTAAAAATATTTCTATCCACAAACAAAAAGTTTAAAAGTGCATAACATAATTAAAATTGTATTATATTTTTAAGAATTTGCCTATATAACTTCTAAATATATATATAATATATAAGAGCGGTGTGGTGCAGGAGCCTTTGAAAACCGCACCCAAACTGCATGTGGTTTAATTTCTAGCTATTCTAAAATTGCATATGTAGTTTTCTCAATCGGTGCGGTTTTTGTCGATTTTTGGTATAGTTTTGGGACCAATTTCGATTACTTGCTCAACCCTATATGAGAGGGGAGGATTTGAACCTTACCCAAAAGCACGAGTGATTGATGACCAACACAACGTTGGACCAATTCCTTATTAATAATATTACGTGCACAACCTATAAGAAAAAAAAGTTATACATCAATAATAAAACTCATGTATTACTTACCGATAAAAATACGTAAAAATCTAATAATAGTAGGTCTCATTTTCTATATTCTAGTGTTTAATTGTGTTAGCATTACTCATTTCTTATCCTTCACATTTCACTATTATGAATTTATGATCATGATATATTATACCAAGAACCTTTGCTTATCAAATTATATTTTCTTCATAAATGAAAAAATAATTTCCCACGGATCCATCAAGATTTTAAAATTGCAGTAATGGCTCTCACAACCATATTTTTATGTCATTTATGTGCAATTTGGTAAGAATAATGCTAATCGATTATTTATTTGTGGTGTCATTGTTTTCATTGGCCTAAGTGCTGTTGATTATAAATTAATCACTCATTTGATGACCTAAAATATTATTTCTAGGTGGAACCTTAAATGGGGGTAGATATTACTTCATTTTTCTTTGGCTTTTAATTATTTTTTAATTGTAAATAATTTCAAATTTGTACACTAGTATTAATTAGTTCTTGTTTTTTCCTTTGGGAAATAAGCATTAATTTGTCTACTACCTAGATTCAACTACAAAACCTTTTAATTAGTTTGAGCTTATTAGTGTACGTGAAGGTGATGAGGATGATGGTTGGTGATGTGAGCATTTTACTTGCTTATTTCAACAAATCTTACTTTTGACTCATTCCTCAATAAGTAAAAACAAAACGTCAAGCTGAGAATGATTTTTTTTTTCTTTACTTTTCCCCATTTAATTATTTAATATTTTATATTTTGAGAAAAAATGCTTTACGATCATCCAATAATACTACAAACTCATAATGCAAAGAAAAAGTTACGGAGTTCAATGATAGTAAGGATTATGTAAAGAAAAATGATATATATTACGAAACTTTATGTCAAATTTTCAATTACTAATTAAATAAACAATTACTCCCGTTTAGAAACTGTATTTGCCTTGCTTGTTGCCATAACTCTTGTTAAGATTATGGGTGGTTGAAAGTATATGTTAGAACTACAATCTTTTTTTTATCTTTTTTCTAGCGTCAATGTTAACATCAATATTCGTCCACGCGTTCAATCACTAACAACGCCCAATCTTGCACAGAAACGAAATCACACGTAGGAACTTGACGGTCGGGACCACTGAAAGATAGTTTGTGACGCCCCCAAAATCGGTATATATCACCTATTTTGAGTCGTCAAATACATGGTACAAAATTCAAATACAACTTAATTATACAACAGTCGTGTAAAATACGACTAAACATATGCTGTGAGTTTTAATACAAATATTGTCATCTAGACAATATACAAACGTAATGGGGTCATCATTACATTTATTATCACACTATTTCATAGAATAGTGAGGACTACTGATGCTATTATCTGGACCATCACTCTGTTCCCCGACTAGTCCTTGCTACGTTCTCATTTCCTGAAGAGAACAATGATAGCAAAAGGGTGAGCTCAACTAGCCCAGTAAGAAATATTATGACTAAGATAATGCAGAATAAATTATCATTAGCCTTCAACAGTGTCAAACTTATAAAATATAACAAACATCAAGTTTAACTGCAGTGGAACAAGCAATCTATTAGAAGAGTCAAGTAGAGAATAAAATCTACTATTTTCATGACTTTTATCGCTGAGACTCAGCTTAATAAATAATCCACATCATCCCTGCACTGCGGCCAATAATATTCATTAGTATCACAACCACAAATTATCCATGCACCACAGCCAAGGATATTCGTGTATTCATCAATGGTCATGATCATGCCAACAACTGTCCATCAATGCACTACGGGTCAATGAGGACTTTTTTTCCACATCCTTTGTAACATTACGGTCATGATTACACTGAATAATCCCTCGTCATAATCATACAAGTCCATCTATGCACTATAGGCCACAGATGACTTTCAACATAATATAAACATGAGGATGATGACAATGATATAAGAATTCAATAAAACAAGTTCAAGAATTAATTTATCCAGGAACTAATAATGTCCAAATTGTCAACATGATACTTCTTTGTAGAGTAACACCAAGAATGCTCGTAAGAATATTTCCATGAAAAGATATTGGATGAAGCGCAAATATCAAGGATATTCCACTAATTTCATGGAGTATAGAAGTCAAAACTTTAACCAATCGAGTATAATAACGAATGGAATAACAAAAAAAATCACCATGCATGCGGTATTGCAGATGATAGGTTATTCCAATGAATAATAAGTAATTGAACTCAGTCAAAGTAAATTCGCACCAATGTGATGTTCCAATGTAATAATACGAGACGGAACAAAGTTCCAGAAAAACGCATGCATGTGATATTCCAATAGAATAATAATAAAGATTTTAACTGTGTCCCACGTAAAACGTCTGAGCGTGAATATTCCAAATGTAATAATAATAAAGACGGAATAATAGAAGAATGTCACCAAGTATAGGGTAGTCCACAGATATCTTTGGTTATTCCAAAGAGAATAATAAAGAATGGAATAACAGAAGTTCTCTTCATGAATACAAAAGAAATAATACCCCTTACCGTAAAAGAAACTAGATATAAGAGTAGGGAAGTAGCAGAATACTTTTCTATAGTTTCTCTATAATTTCTCTCTCTGGAGTTTCAGTGAATTCGTAAGAAATAATGAAGGAATGAGCTTCTATTTATAGGAGAATGGAGAGGCACTGTGTAAGGATTTTTCTCACGGGCGCTTAACAAATCGTCTGATAATTCACGGGTTGATTCTAATCAATTCACGGATTACTACTCATCAAATAAAACCAAAACTAAAACAAAATATAATATATATATATATATATATATATATATATATATATATATATATATATATAGAGAGAGAGAGAGAGCAAGGATCAAGAGCATAAGTCTTAAATAAAATAATTCCTTAAAACGACGCTGCTTTTGGAGTAGACCGTGAGTGGCATTTTTGTAAATAAAAGAAAAACAAGTGGGACCACTTTCTTTTAAGTCACTCCAAAACGACGCGTGCTTTTAAGGAATTATGCTATTTAAGGAATTATGTTATTTAAGACTTATGCTCTTGATCCTTGCTTTCTATATATATATATATATATATATATATATATATATATATATATATATATATATATATATATATATTCAATACATGCCTTACACGCCACTTTTTTCACCACATACTCCAAAATCAACATCCACTCAATACACCAAAATTCAACATCCCCAAGACTTTTGTTTCCACTATAATCTCCCACATGTGACATTATATATATATATATATATATATATATATATATATATATATATATATAACCACAAGTTGATTGAAAAAAAAACCACCATTTCCAACATCATTTCCCCACCATTTCCACTTTTCCACTAAAATTCTACTTTTCTACCATTTTCACTCACACACACACACATATATATATATATATATATATATATATATATATATATATATATATATATATTCCATCCACCACACACATTACAAACTTATATATAAAAATCCTCAATATTTTTAATAACATTTATCATCAATATTATAATTCATAATATTAATCGATCGTGTCGCTCCCGGAAAGAGGGGCTTTCCAATAAGGATTTCTCCTATCATGCGCGCAATTAGGTGACCAAACCTCTCCTTGATGTAACTTCTAGACATCGTTAATATTGCAAATAATAATATTAATAATCTTTGTCATCTCAATTATTGATTATAAAATATTAACAATAATTGAATCAAATAACGTGAGATACTATGCAAAGAATTATCAGAATAATAATTGAACAAAACCGAGTGACTTCCTACGTAAGCATCAATAATCAATACCGTAGCTACTATACAACTACGCCAGACATCGCATTTTTAACACCGGGTGTTTCAACAGCTAACTAGAAAACTTCCGCCATTATTTTCATAAAGTATTTTTGTCGCTTTCTCAATCCGATAATAATTTCATTGTAGGTCCACTAATGAGTGTGCCTTAATTGTATTAATATTCCATGTTAAAATGAATATTCCCCACCAATCAATATTATATAACAACTTACTTACTTTGCAAAATTTATAAATATTACCGACAATTATAACATTATATCAAATTCATTCCATAATATTCAAAAATGATATTTATAGAAAATTCATCTTTATTCATAAAAGTTGGGGTCTTACAACCTCCCTTCTTATGAAATTTCTCCTCCAAATTAGGGTACGACTGGTATGTCAAGAGGTAAGGATACCTTGATTTCATTTCTCATTCTAACTCCCAAGTCATTTCCTCAACATCATGGTTTCTCCACAAAACTTTGACTTGAGGTATAACCTTGGAGCGTAGAATATGTTCCTTTTATCCAAGATTTGAACAGGAACCTCTTCATACGTCAAATCTTCCACTATTTCGTCCGGTTCTAACTCAATAATGTGGTTCGAGTCTTCCACATATTTACGTAACATGGATATGTGAAAAATGTTATGAACACGAGACATACTTGGCGGTAAAGCGAGTCTATAGGCCACAGTCCCTACTCGATCGAGGATTAAAAATGGGTTGATGAATCGAGGATTGAGTTTTCCTCTCTTTCCAAATCTCGTAACTCCTTAACATGGAGCAACACGTAACAACACATGGTCTCCTATATCAAATTCCACGTCCTTTCGATGAAGATCAGCATAACTCTTTTGTCGATCTTGTGAGGTTTTTATACGTTGTCGGATCGTTTGAATCTTTTCCGTAGTCATACGTACTCAACTCCTATCCCAACAACGTTGCTTTCACCCACCTCATCCCAAAGATACCGGAGAATGACACTTTCTTCCATACAACGCCTCAAATGGAGCCATGCCAATACTTGCTTAATAATTATTGTTGTAGGAAAACTCCACCAATGGTAAGAACTTATCCCAACTTCCCTTGAAGTTAAGGACACATAGTCTTAATAAATCTTCAAGAGTTTGAATAGTCCTCTCCGATCCGCTCCATCCGTCCCCGAGGATGATATGCCGAGCTAAATCAGAATCGCGCGCTCATAGCTTTTGCAAACTAACCAAAAATTATGAAGTGAATCTTGGGTCTCGATCGTAAACTATGGATATTGGCATACCATGCGCCTCTTACAATCTCGCTTATGTACATACGAGCAAGACGTTCAAGTGTATAAGTTTCTCGATTTCGGTAAGAAATGAGCAGACTTGGTCAATCTATCAACAATGACCCAAATCGCATCTATACCTTGAGAAATCTTAGGAAGACCAGTAACGAAATCCATGGTAATGTGCTCCCACTTCCATTCGGAATTTCAAGTGGTTGCAATGGAACTTTTGGTACTTGATGCTCCGCTTTAACTTCGCTGACAAGTTAGACACCTTGAGATAAACAAATATATCTTTCTCTTCATATTGCTCCACCAAAATGTATGACGAATATCATGATACATTTTGGTACTCCTAGGATGGATTGCAAACGGTGTGTTGTGCGCCCATCATGATTTTATACTTTAAATCAGAGTCGTTAGGAACACAAAGTCTGGAGTTGACTCAAAGTATTCATTCTTCATCGATTCTTACTTCCTAGATAGCACCTTCTTGCATTTTCTTCCTCATACGCATCACCTCCAGTCTCAGAGCTCGAGCAAATTTTAACTTTATCAATTAAAGTCTGTTCTACTCATATATTCGCCATCATCACATGGGTCCCCTCAAGTCTTTAACACTATCTCCATCCTTTGCAAGTCACATAAAATGGGCCTTTGTGTTGATAATATCGCACTCAGATTTGTATATGATCTTCTACTCAATGCGTCCGCTACCACGCTCGCTTTTCCAAGATGGTATTGATGGTATGATCATAATCTTTCAACAGCCTCAAGCTTAACGTCGTTGTCGTCGATGTTGAGTTCCTTTTGAGTGAAGAAATATTTGAGGCTTTTGATCCGTAAAGATCTCCACCTTCTCCCTATACAAGTAATGCCTCCAAATTTTAAGTGCGAAACAACAAATTAAGTAACTCTAGGTCATGAGTAGGATAATTTCTCTCATATTCTTTGAGTTGTCTTGAGGCATAGGTTATGACTTTCCCATGTTGCATGAGAACACATCCCAACCCTTCCGCCCAAAGCATCATCAGAGATGACAAATCCTCCGAGCCGATGGTATTGTCCGTAATAAAATAAATGAGTCTCCTCTTGAGTTCTTGAAAACTCTTCTCACATTCTTCGCTTCCAATCAACTTTGTATCTTTTCGAGTCACCGAAAGTTAATGGAGTAGCTATTCGAGAAACTCCTTCCACGAATCTCCGATAATAACCAAATGTTTTAGAAAGCTACGATTTTCTATTAATCGATTTAGGTTGCTCTCACTTTAAATCGCTTCAATCTTTGTTGTCAATGAGATATTCCATGACTTGATACTACGTGCCTAGGAATGCTACTTCCTCAAGCCGTAACTCATATTTCTTCAACTTGGCATAAAGCTTATATTCACGGCTTTTGGAGTGTCTACCAAGTGTTTCTCATGATCTTCACGGCTTTTGGAATAAATAAGGATGTCATCAATAAAGACGACCACAAAGTGATCCAAATATTCCTTGAATACTCGGCCCATCATATCCATGAAGGTAGCAGGAGCATTAGTCAATCCAAAGGACATGACTAGGAATTCATAATGCCCATACCGAGTTCTAAAAGCCGCCTTTGAATGTCATCATGCTTCGATCTTCAATTGGTGATATCCTAACGAAGATCAATCTTTGAAAAGAATTTGGCTCCTTGCAACCGGGTCAAACAGTCATCAATACGCGGGTAATGGGTACCTATTTTGATGGTGACACGATTCAACTCCCGATAATCAATACAAAGTCGCATACTCCCATCTTTCTTCTTCACGAATAGAACAGGAGCACCCCAAGGAGACGTACTAGGACGAATGAAACCAATGTCTAACAATTCTTGTAATTGGGTCTTTAACTCCTGAAGTTCAATAGGAGCCATTCGATATGGGGCTTCGAAAATGGGTTTTGTACCGGGTTCAAGGTCGATACAAAATTCAATTTCACGCTTGGGGGTAGGCTAGAAGTTCTTCGTGAATACGCTGTGTGAATTTATTAATAATAGAAATATCATTCAAACTGACTTATTTTTGTTTAGATCTGTGACATGAGCTAAGAAATCTTGACATCCATTTTTCAATAAACGAATAGCTTTATGGCTTGAGATGACTATGATTGATTTTAATGGTTTGGTCGCTTGAATTCGCATAATAGGTTGATTAGGAATATGAAAGCTAACAACCTTACGAAAACAATCAATTTTAGCATGATGAGTAGTTAACCAATCAATCCCTTTAATCACATCAAATGCAAGTATTTTTAATGAAATAAGATCGACAGTGTAATGTGAGGGTACCGATTTGAACCAAACAAGACTTATAAACAAAGGGATGTAATGAAAGTTTCTCCCAACGGAGTTTCCACAGATAAGTCAAAGTCTAATTTCTCCGGAGTCAAATTTAATCGTTGAGCGCAAGTAGGAGAAATAAAAGAATGGGTAGAACCGGTATCAAATAAAGTATAGACTTCGCTAGAGTTTATGATAAGCTTACCCGTGATGACCTCATTCGGGTTCCTTGCTTTCTGGGAGGTCACAACAAATTCTCTCTCTTGCACTACCGGCTTTGACTTTTCTGAGACGGCCTTTGGTGCCTCTATCCTGGCTGAACTTGTCTTCGGTGAACGACAAAATCGGGATAAGTGACCTTCTCTTCCACAATTATAACATGCTTTAGACGGCATCGCGCAGTTTGGACTGATGTGTCCCTCCCCTCCGCATTTGAAGCATATGATAGGTGGTCTTTCTCCTTCCTTAACAACGGGTGCAAAATCGACGCCTTTCCATCATTGTTGAATCTCCTCTTCTTGAAATGTCCATTCTTATTATTTTGGCCCTGATTACCACCGAAGTGGCTACCACTTCTGGCCTGTTGATTCCATTCAAGCTTGTTATCACCGCTCCGATGACTGCTCTCATTGGTATTATCATTTTGCGTACCGCTTCTCTTTGGTTGCGTTGACTCGTTATCACGCCTACTAATCGAGCCCTATTTACAACATCTGAACACAATCACAGTTTATGAGAAATAAGATGTTGACGTATCTCCGGCTTTAAACCTCTTAAAAACATTCGTGTCATTCTCTCTTCATTATCCACCAAGTGGGATGCAAACCGAGACAACTCGGTAAACTTTGCTTCAGATCACGACACCTGGCCATATTATTCTGCTCCAACTTGATGAACTCTACCTCTTTTATGTGACGAATACTTTCAGGAAAGTACTTGTCATTGAATAGTTCTTGGAACTTCACCCAAGACATCTTCAATGCGGCAGGTTGAGTACGCTTTACCGATTCCCACCAAGAAATTCGCCTCTCCTCGCAACATAAAGGCGGCAAAGGGAACCTTTTGCTCCTCGGAGCATTCCAAGACATCAAATATCTTGGTGATCTCGCTTTATCCATGCTTCCGCCTTAAGTGGTTTTGGCTCTCCAATAAACTCCGGTGGTCCTAGCTCCTTGAACTGCTTAATGGTGACATTCCCCGAGAGTTTCCAAGTGTTTCCACCTACATTTTGGACAGAGCCGCCTCTACTTTCTTGTTGTATGAATTTCATAAAGCCTCTGAACATTCCATCATTCATCATTTGGTCAGTGTTATTGTTTGCATGAGAATTGTCGCCTTCCTGATGCACATTATCCTGATTATTGATATGTGGTGAATCAACTGTCGCCTGTGCTTCATTGCTATTCTCAACATTCTCTGATGTCATTTTCAGATACTGCCTTAAAACAAAGGTAAATTGACATGTAACATATTATCCCTATATTCTGACCGACCAATTAAATAGCAAATAAACTTAGGTAGGTCATACTAGCGAAGGAATTCCCTGTCTCTCCCCTCCTAGTTCTATTCTCACATCTTAGCTAGGGATCATATCCCTAAGCTTTGATACCAACTGTGATGCCCCCAAAATCGGTATACATCACCTATTCTGAGTCGCCAAATACATGTTACAAAATTCAAATACAACTTAATTATACAACAGTCGTGTAAAATACGACTAAACATATGCTGTGAGTTTTAATACAAATATTGTCATCTAGACAATATACAAACTCAATGGGGTCATCATTATATTTATTATCACACTATTTTATAGAATAGTGAGGACTACTAATGCTATTATCTGGACCATCGCTCTGTTCCCCGACTAGTCCCTGCTACGTTCTCATTTCCTGAAGAGAACAATGATAGCAAAAGGGTGAGCTCAACTAGCCCAGTAAGAAATATTATGACTAAGATAATGCAGAATAAATTATCATTAGCCTTCAACAATGTCAACCTGATAAAATATAACAAACATCAAGTTTAAGTGCAGCGGAACAAGCAATCTATTAGAAGAGTCAAATAGAGAATAAAATCTACTACCTTCTATGATTTAAAAGGTTTTTCATGACTTTTATCGCTGAGACTCAGCTTAATAAATAATCCACATCATCCCCACACTTTACTACCAAGGATATTCATTAGTATCACAACCACAAATTATCCATGCACCACAGCCAAGGATATTCGTGTATTCATCAATGGTCATGATCATGCCAACAACTGTCCATCAATGCACTACGGGTCAATGATGATTTTTTTTCCACATCCTTTGTAACATTACGGTCATGATTACACCGAATAATCCCTGGTCATAATCATACAAGTCCATCTATGCACTATAGGCCACAGATGACTTTCAACATAATATAAACATGAGGATGATGAAAATGATATAAGAATTCAATAAAACAAGTTCAAGAATTAATTTATCCAGAACTAATAAAGTCCAAATTGTCAACATGATACTTCTTTGTAGAGTAACACTCAAGAATGCTCAGAAGAATATTTCCATGAAAAGATATCGATGAAACGCAAATATCAAGGATATTCCACTAATTTCATGGAGTATAGAAGTCAAAACTTTAACCAACCGAGTATAATAACGAATGGAATAACAAAAGAAATCACCATGCATGCGGTATTTCGCGATGATAGGTTATTCCAACAAAATAATAAGTAATCTAACTGAGTCAAAGTAAATTGCACCGATGTGATGTTCCAATGTATATAATATGAGACGGAATTAATAAAGAGTCCCACAGAAAACGCATGCATGTGATATTCCAAATGTAATAATAATAAAGATGGAATAATAGAAGAATGTCACCAAGTATAGGGTAGTCCACAGATATCGTTATTCCAAAGAGAATAATAAAGAATGGAATAACAGAAGTTCTCTTCATGAATACAAAAGAAATAATACCCCTTACCGTAAAAGAAACTGGATATAAGAGTAGGGAAGTAGCAGAATATTTTTCTATTGTTTCTCTATAATTTCTCTCTCTGGATTTTCAGTGAATTCGTAAAAAATAATGAAGGAATGAGCTTCTATTTATAGGAGAATGGAGAGGCACTGTGTAAGGATTTTTCTAACGGACGCTTAACAAATCGTCTGATAATTCACGGATGACTACTCGTCAAATAAAACCAAAACTAAAACGAAATATAATATATATATATATATATATATATATATATATATATATATATATATTCAATACATGCCTTACACGCCACTTTTCCACCACATATTCCAAAATCAACATCCACTCAATATACCAAAATTCAACATCCCCAAGACTTTTGTTTCCACTATAATCTCCCATATATGTGACATTATATATATATATATATATATATATATATAACCACAAGTTGATTGAAAAAATAAAAATAAACCAAACATCATTTCCCCACATCATTTCCCCACTATTTTCACTTTTCCACCAAAATTCTACTTTTCCACCATTTTCCTACCACACACATACATAATATATATATATATATATATATATATATATATATATATATATATATATATATATATATCCATCCACCACACACATTACAAACTTATATATATAAAATCCCTCAATATTTTTAACAACATTTATCATCAATATTATAATTCATAATATTAATCGACTGTGTCGCTCCTGTGAAAGAGGGGCTTTCCAATAAGGATTTCTCCCTATTAGCGCGCAATTAGGTGACCAAACCTCTCCTTGATGTAACTTCTGACATCGCTAATATTGCAAATAATAATATTAATAACTTTTGTCATCTCAATTATTGATTATAAAATATTGACAATAATTGAATCAAATAACGTGAGATACTACGCAGTAATTATCGTAATAATAATTGAACAAAATCGAGTGACTTCACGTAAGCATCAATAATCAATACCGTGTGCTACTCTTATAACTACGCCAGACATCGTACTTTTAACACCGTGTTTCAACAAGTTATCTGTAAAACTTTTCGTAGTTATTTTCATAAAGTATTTTTTGTCGCTTTCAATCCGGCTAATAATTACATTATGGGTCCACTAATGATTGTCTGTTATTTAATATTCCCCGTTAAAACGAATATTCCCCACCAATCGAATATTATATAACAACTTCATGCGATTTTGCAAAATTTATAAATATTACCCATGTGAGACCCCAAATTTTATGCATAAAGATTTAATTTTTTCAAAATATTTGTTTTTAATATTGTGGTGTGGATTTGAGATAGTGTTATAGTTGTGGGTAGTATTTATAAATTTTGAAAAGTATGCAAGTTGTTGTATAATATTCGATTGGTCGGGGAATTTTTTTATCAGGGAATATTCGTAAGTAATTCACAAATCATTAATGGACCCCATTAAACGAAATTATTGTCTAATTGATAAAACGACAAAAATATTTTATGAAAATAACTCTAAAGTTTTACCAGCTATCTTTGTTGAACTACTCGGTAGTAAAGTACAAGAATACTGGCGTGGTTGCATAAGAAGACACTCAGTATTGATTATTGATGCTTACGTGATAAGTCACTCGGTTTTGTTTTATTGGTATTATTAATGTAATAAAATGTAATACTTTTATAAAGTTATTCTATAAATAGAATATATTATATTCTATTATGCGTAGTGTTGTATAGTGTTTTGCATAGTAAAATCTTTTTATATAAAATGTAATACTTTTATAAAGTTATTCTATAAATAGAATATATTATATTCTATTGTGCATAATGTTGCATAGTGTCTGCATAATATTTTGCATAGTAAAATCTTTTTTATATAAAAATGAATACTTTTATAAAGTTATCTGCTTTATTAGACAATAATTAGAATATATTATATTTTATTATGCATAGTGTTTGCATAAGGTGCTGCGTAAGATTTGCATAGTAAAATCTTTTATAAAGTTATTCGTTTTATTAGATTATAAATAGAATATATTATATTTTATTTAAAAGATTTTGCTTTAAATTGACCGTCAGATTAAAGTAAATCAATCTGACCGCTCATGAGTTAGTTACTACGCATCCATTTTTCTATAAATAGAAGCTCATTCATTCATTATTCTTACGAATTCAATCGAAACTCTAAAGAGAGAAACTATAGAGAAAGAAGAAAAGTGTTCTGCTACTTCACTACTTCTATATCCAAAGACTCTTCTTTCTAAGGTAGGGATATTATTTGTTGTACTCGTAAGGGGTATTCTTTCTTTCTTATTCATGAAGAGAACTTCATTATTTCATTCTTTATTATTTGTTGAATAACTTTGCTTATGCGCAAGTACCGCATACATGGTGAAATTCTTCTAATATTCCGTTCTTTATTATTCGCTTAATATCCTCCTATGCATACGCTGTGGGACTCGGTTCCATTATTTATTATTCTCGCCGAATATCCTGTGCTGCGTATGCGTTTATGTGGACCGGGTTCCATTATTTATTATTTGTCGAAATATTCTGTCAATGCGTTTAATTTGGACTGGTTCCATTATTTATTATTCTCATTTTAATATCATGTCCGAGCGTTCTGTGGGACACGGTTTCATTATTTATTATCCGTTTAATATCCAATCAGTGTTTACGCCGGACCGGGTTCCATTATTTATTATTCGCGTGAATATCCTCCCGAGCGCTTTCGCCGGACCGGGTTCCATTATTTATTATTCTCGTGGGAATAACTCGCCTATACTGGCACCGCATGCATGGTGATTTACTGTTATTCTATTCTTTATTATTCTGTTGGAACATCCAGCCGGTTGCAAGAATTTACTTTGACTTGGTTCCGTTATGATTATTCTGTTGGAATAACCTGTTTATGCGAAGTACCGCATGCATGGTAATTTCTTTTGTTATTTCATTCTTTATTATACTCAGTTGGTTAAAGTTATGACTTCTATACTCCGTAAAATTAGTGGAATATCCTAAATATTTGTGCTTCATCTAGTATCTTTTCATGGAAATATTCTTCTGAGCATTCTTGAATTTTACTCTACAAATCAGTATCATGTTGACAATTTGGACGTTATTAGTTCCTGAATAAATTAATTCTTGAACTTGTTTTATTGAATTCTTATATCATTGTCATCATCCTCATGTTTATATTATGTTGAAAGTTATCTGTGGCCTGTAGTGCATAGATAGACTTGGTATGATTATGACCAGGGATTATTCGGTATAATCATAACCGTAATATTATAAATGATGTAGAAAAAGTCCTCATTAGCTCGTAGTGCATTGATGGATGAGTTTTGGTATGATTATGGCTATGGATTCTCTTTGGTAGTAGTCAAAGATGAATTGTTTTATGGCATGATCGGGATAGTTGATGAAAACATGATTATCTTAAGTAGTAGTGCATGGATAATTCGTGGTCGTGATACTTAAAGAATATTCTTGAGTCAGTAGTGCGGGGGTGATTCGATGATGTGGATTATTTATTGTCGAGTCCCAGCGATAAAAGTCATGAAAAACCTTTTAAATCATAAAAGATAGTAGGTTTTATTCTCTACTTGACTCTTTTAATGGATTGCTTGTTCCGCTGCAGTTAAACTTGATGTTTATTATATTGTATCAGTTTAACACTGTTTAAGGCTAATGATAATTTATTCTGCATTATCTTAGTCATAATATTTCTTACTGGGCTAGTTGAGCTCACCCTTTCTTTTACTGTTCTCTTCAGGAAATAAGAACGTAGTTGGGACTAGTCGGGGAACAGAGTGATGGTCCTAGATGGTGCATTAGTAGTCCTCACTATTCTGTGAAATAGTGTGATAATAATTGTAATGAGGACTCCTTTTGAGTTTGTATACTCTCTAGTAGACAATATTTGTATTCAAACTCACAATTTATGTTTTGTCGTATTGTACACGATTGTATTATTAAGTTGTATTTGAATTCTGTACCATGTATCTGGCGACTCAAGATGGGTGATGTATACCTAATTTTGGGGGCGTCACAACCCACAATTATAACATTATATCAAATTCATTCTATAATATTCAAAAATGATATTTATAGAAAATTCATCTTTATTCATAAAAGTTGGGGTCTTACATAGTTTCGGTGTAAGAATAAGTACATGCTAAAAATTGGTTAACAATAGAGGCTTAATGCCTTAGTGCTCAAAATAATATCGTTACATGTGAATTATGGTATAACCTTGTATTTATAGTTGATTACACCACCTTTAACACTCTTTTCCCGAATTGGAATAAAATTTCTTATCACGGTAACTACCGTACTGGATAAGAGTCAATCTCCTTAAAGAAAGAAGTCGAATTTAATCCTGATTCTTTTCTTATGAATTAGAAATTAAAAATGAAACTAGAAATCATAGATTCTTTAAAACTCTACTTACTGTCCATAAAATATTCATACGTGGGAAAGATTTTTCCACGTGACTTGGGGTCCACCGAATCATCCGGGTCCATTTAATCATGCACAAACACTTTGGTTTTTAATTAATTTTTAATTGAAAATAATTCCAAATTTGTACACTAGTATTAATTAGTTTTTGTTTTTTCCTTTGGAAATAAGCATTAATTTGTTACTACCTAGAGGCAACCACGAAACCTTTTAATTAGTTTGAGCTAATTAGTGCACGTGAAGGTGATGAGGATGGTGTTTGGTGATGGGTGCATTTTACTTGCTAATTTCAACAAATCTTACTTTTGACTCATTCCTCAATAAGTCAAAACAAAACGTACCAAAATGAGAATAATTTTTTTTCCTTTACTTTTTCCCCATTTAATTATTTAGTATTTTATATTTTGGGAAAAAAAATGCTTTACGATCATCCAATAATACTACAAACTCATAATGCAAAGAAAAAGGGGATAAATAACGTTTAGTTTTAAAAAAATTAACGTTTTTTAAAAAATTAAAAAATTCTGTTTTTATAAAAAAATTAACGTTTTTTAAATTGAAGAATTTTTTTAAAAAATAGACTTTTTTTAAAAAATAGAATTATTGAGGTGAAATAGTTAACTATTTCAAAATTATTATTATTATTATTATTTTATTATTATTTTGAAATTATTATTATTTTAAAATTATTATTATTATTATTATTATTATTATTATTATTATTATTATTATTATTATTATTAGTTTTAGAATTATTGAAGTGAAGTAGTTAATAATTTTGGTAGTTTGTACTATAATAATGTCTCCTTGCATTTCTTGTGCTCCCGTAAGCAAAAAATGGGGCCAACTTGCACAGTCATCACGCCAGCTTGCACACTTACGATTTCCGTCTGACTTTTGGACAGAAAGTAAAATTAATGACTATTTTGTAATATGTGAGAGTACAGTAATTCAATTGTAATTTTAAAAGTTTCGGTTACCAGAATGAAAATCGGACCCCAGTACAGTTACCAAAACGTTATTTATCCCAAAGAAAAAGTTACCGAGTTTAACGATATATATTTCAAAATTTTATGTTGATTTTTTCGATTATATGAATAAATATTATTGACACTTTTTTCGAGAAATAGGTAATAAGTAAGACATTTTTATAATTATATAAAATCTTATGTTTATGTACTAATATGTTTCGCAATTATAATTCAATACAAATATATCAGAATACATAACGGCAAAAAGCATCTTTACCCGCCTGTGGTCGTCGACTTGTAAGCAGTTGGTCACTGAACTTTAAAAATATGCAATTGGATCATTGTGCTTTCTAAAACTGAAAATTCAGGCCACTCCGTCCAATTTCTTAAACGAAAGTCAAATAATTACACACGTGGCATTGAAAAAAAATCACAATATTATTATTTTCTTATGTGGCAATACAAAAAAAATCAAAAATAAAATCATTGATTATGTGGCAAAATATGATTAAAATAATAATAAATTTAAAATAAATAATACTTAATTCATTTTAAAATAAAACAATTAATTTTAAAAATAAAAATAAAATAATTAATTTTAAAAAAATAATTAAAATAATAAAATTAAAATAAATAATTGGAATTAATGATTAATAATTAATCATTAACTTGTAAAATGATTATTTTATTTTTATTTTAAAAATTAATTATTAATCATTCCGATTAAAAAATCATTAACTTGTAAAAAAATCATTTTTGCCACATAAAAAAATTTCTGTTTTTGTTTTTAAAAAATTCCGTTTTTAAAAACAAAAACAGGTAAAAAAAAAAAATTTAACTTGTAAAATAAAATTTTGTTTTTAAAATATTCTGTTTTAAAAAAATTCCCGTTTTTAGAAATTTTGTTTTTAAAAACAAAATAGAATTCTTTTTTAACTTGTAAAATAAAATTACATTTTTAAAAATTACATTTTAAAAAATTTCTATTTTTAAAATTTTGTTTTAACAAAATTCTCTTTTAAAAATTCTATTTTAAAAAAACATCTATTTTTAAAAGCAAAAATGTAATTTTTTTATATGGCAAAAATGATTTTTTTTACAAGTTAATGATTTCTTTAACCTAATGATTAATAATTAATTTTAAAAATAAAATAAAATAATCATTTTACAAGTTAATAATTAATTATTAATCATTAATTCCAAATATTTATTTTAATTTTATTATTTTAATTATTTTATTTTAAAATTAATTATTTTATTTTAAAATGAATTAATTATTATTTATTTTAAATTTATTATTATTTTAATCATTTTTTGCCACATAATCAATGATTTTATTTTTGTTTTTTTTGTATTGCCACGTAAGAAAATAATAATATTTTGATTTTTTTTTCAATGCCACGTGTGTATTTATTTGACTTCCGTCCAAGAAATTGGACGGAATAGCCTGAATTTTCAGTTTTAGAAAGCATAGTTGTCCAATTGCATATTTTTAAAGTTCAGTGGCCAATTGCTTACAAGTCAACGACCACAGGCGGGTAAATGTGCTTTTTGCCCAATACATAACATAGTTGATCTTATAAAAATATCGGATCTGGTTAACATGAAGTTTAATTTTTGGTAAGTTAGTCAATTAACCAATAGAATGCTGACACACAGAGAATCTCGCATGCGTGATATTTATGGAAGTGATTAGTATGAATTTTATTTTTGAGTAAGTTGGTCAATTGGCCAATGGAGTGCTGACATACAGGCGAGATTCTGTATGTGTCAGCATTCTATTGGTCAATTGACCAACGTACCAAAAATTAAACTTCATGCTAATCGAATCCGGTTTTAAAACCCAACTCCTGATTATTATTTTTTGTTAAATTCATGACTTGCTAACCTCTTTTATATATGAAACACATAATATATTAATTTTTTTCCGATAGATAAGATTAGCATTCCCTTAAAAAAAATATAGCAAAAGGTAAAAAAAAAACTATTTTAAGAACAAAAAACAAAATTCAAAAGTTTCGATCTTGTTTAAGTAAATCTGAATCCTATATTCTGAAACAAAAACAGACTTCAAAACATAAGATTTTCATAAACAAATTACGATTTGTTAACGCCTGATTTTGTACGCCTAACAAAATCATTCAAAAGGACATGTTAAAATAGCGCCAACGGTTGATGAAGTAATTGTTGTGAAATCAAACTCACGAAATACACTCACATAAACATAAATAAAAAAATATAAAATATGAACACAAGAATTTACGTAGAAACCCAATTGGGGACACTACAAAAAAATCAATCATTGCCGACGGGCCATGCCGTCACCAATGACCATTTTGCCGTCGGCAATGAGGTCATTAGCGACGGGGTATGCCGTCGCCCCTCAGTTCGTCGCCCCTGGCTCCCGTCGCTCGCCGTCGGGAACTATGTTAGTGTCGACGGGTGCATTACCGATGGCACGCCGTCGGCAATATGTCATTAGCGACGGACAGACCGTCGGTAATAACCATACTTAAATTTTAATAATTCAGTCATTGCCAACGGCATAGCCGTCGCCAATGAGCTTCCCCCCGTCGCCAATGACTTTATTTAATTTAGTTCTGGATTTGTCGCTATAGGTCATTGTCGACGGCACCCCGTCGCCAATGACCCACCTCCAAAATTTTCTTTTATTAGAATTGCAAAATTCCCCTGTTCATTTACATATACATTTTACCTGTTATAAACTAAAGAAAAACAAATAATGACAATGTACGCATATCAATAACACTCATATCTTTTACTATCAACAATCAATATAATTAGATACCAAACTCAAGTCTGTACAACTCAAAAGCTAAATACATACATGAAAGTCAAAATATAAATATAAACTAACTACTACCCAAGATCAGGAATCTCTGTGTCATCGCCTCCGGTCCCATCGTCGGTCCCACCTCCGGTCCCATCCTCCATAGTCTCATCAGCATCAGCCCGACGATCATCACCATCTCCTCTACGGGCATCGCCTGTGCCGCCATCTCTACCCCCACGAGTCTCATCAACAAGACCCTAAAAAATTAAAAAATTAATAACGAAGTCCAAAATAGAGCATATTTAAAGTATTTTAGTTTGAGATTTGCCTAAGTGTTGGCGAGTTTTGCAAACTGAGCGATAACTCGATCTCCGTATGTCGGAATCGAGTCCCGTCAGTTCTAACGTGTTTCTATTACCTACGCGATGCTATGTGTGTGTTTGCTTGTCATTCGGACGGCCAATGCGGGATTTGACCTTTTTCGGCTTTTTGCCTAAGTGTTGGCGAGTTTTGCAAACTGGACGATAACTCGGTCTTCGTATGTTGGAATCGAGTTCTGTCAATTCTAACGCGTGTCTGTTACCTACGCGGTACTATTTGTGTGTTTGCGTGTCATTCGGACGGCCAATACGGGTTTTGACCTCTTTTTCGGCTTTTTGCCTAAGTGTTAGCGAGTTTTACAAACTGGGCGATAACTCGGTCTCCGTATGTCAGAATCGAGTCCCGTCAGTTATAACGCGTGTCTATTACCCACGCGGTGCTATGTGTGTGTTTGGGTGTCATTCGGATGGCCGATGCAAGTTTTGACCTCTTTTTTGGCTTTTTACCTAAGTGTTGGCGAGTTTTGCAAACTGGACGATAACTCGGTCTCCGTATGTCAGAATTGAGTCCCGTCAGTTCTAACGCATGTCTATTACCTACACGGTGCTATGTATGTGTTTGCGTGTCATTTAGATGGCCGATGCGGGTTTTGATCTCTTTTTCGGCTTTATGCCTAAGTGTTGACGAGTTTTGCAAGCTGGGCGATAACTCGGTCTCCGTATGTCAAAATCGAGTCCCGTCAGTTCTAATACGTGTATATTAACTACGCGGTGCTATGTGTGTGTTTGCGTATCATTCGGACGACCGATGCTAGTTTTGACATCTTTTTTGACTTTTTGCCTAAGTGTTGACGAGTTTTACAAACTGGGCGATAACTTGGTCTTCGTATGTCAGAATCGAGTCCCGTCAGTTCTAACGCGTGTCTATTATCTACGCGGTGCTATGTTTGTGTTTGCATGTCATTCGGATGGCCGATGCGGGTTTTGACCTCTTTTTCGACTTTTTGCCTGAGTATTGGCAAGTTTTGCAAACTGGGCGATAACTCTGTCTTTGTATGTTGGAATCGAGTCTCGTTAGTTCTAACGCGTGTCTATTACCTACGCGGTGCTATGTGTATTTGCGTATCATTTGGACGGCCGATGCGGGTTTTGACCTCTTTTTCGGCTTTTTGCCTAAGTGTTGGCGAGTTTTACAAACTGGGCAATAACTCGGTCTCTGTATGCTGGAATCAAGTCCCGTCAGTTCTAACACGTGTCTATTACCTACACGATCCTATGTGTGTGTTTGCGTGTCATTCGGACAGCCAGTACGGGGTTTGACCTCTTTTTTGGCTTTTTGCCTAAGTGTTGTCGAGTTTTGCAAACTGGGCGATAACTCGGTCTCCTTGCTATATTCGAAGAATATCCATCTGGGAGCTTCAGTCTACTAATCCGATTACATATCAATATTAACTGTTCCCTGGTCAAAGTATATTCAGCTTTAGGCGTTACCGTCTTACTACCCTCCTAATACAACCACAGATCTTCCCTAATGTTCATTTCTACCAAATCAAGTCTCGACTTATTGTTGTCCTTTGTTCTACCACTGGCATCTAGGATCAGATAAAAAAATGTTATCAAATCGTTCTTCTCGGTATGCATCGAGATCTAAACAATGACGGATGCAGAGTGTAGCCCAATAAGGCAGGTCAAAGAACATGGATCTGTGTGTCCAGTTGTGAACCTTGCCGTAACCATAAGCTCGTTCTAATCTGTGATTCTTCCCTAGAGGTGGAAAATTCAAATGAATAATCTAACTCAACACTGTTGACCCAGAAAGACGGCCAGGTACATGATATTTCTCTGTTTTTCGATTGAATTGTCTACTCATCCGTTGATAGCGATGTTCAATCGGCAAAAACTATCTGGATGTTGCAAAAAACTCATTTCCCCCCATGTTTGAGCCATAGCTTTAATCAACCCCATGCACACGGAAATGACAAGCCCCGTGAGTCAATCATCCACCGATCATTCCCTAACACCGGAAGTCATTTATTGTCCACGATGAAAGTGGCCTCATGTTAAAGTTCGCCTTAAGAGATACATCATAAGTTTGAACCCCTTTTTCCCACAACATCTTCAACTCATCAACTAACGGCCTGAGGTATACATTGATGTCTTTACTCGGACTCTTATCACTCGGAATTAGTAAAGGAATGAACATGTAGGGATCTTTCATGCACATCGAAGGCGGGAGGTTATACACCAAAATAATCACTGGCCAAGTTGAGTAGGGCTTTGTGTAAGGCCCCCCGTTAAACGGATTAAGCCCATCCGTAGCAAGTCCAAGCCTAACATTGCGAACCTCTTCAGCAAACGAGGGGTGCTTGTTATCAAAATTTTTCCACTCAAGCCCATCTGCTGGGTGCGTCAGTTGACCTTCGACTATGTCCCGTGTAGAGTGCCACCTCATATCCTCGGCGGTATGTGTTGACATGAACAAACGCTGAAGCCTCGGGGCAATGGGAAAGTAACGTAAGATCTTTCTCGGCACGTCTTTTCCCTTTTTCTTGCGCTATTCACAGTATCTACTTGTACCACAAATATCACATGACCTCTTATCTTTATTGATATCACTATAATACAACATACAGTCATTCTCACAAGTATCAATCTTCTCATACCCTAGATTGAGCCTTTTAACCATTTTCTTCACATAATAGTAAGACTCTGGTAACTTATTGCTGCAGTAAGCACTCCTTCACAATGCTTAACATTCATTAAAACCTCTCTCGCTTCTGACCATGCTCGCTCTTGAAGTGTAAAAAACTTAATCACTAGCAGATAAGGCGGTGTGCTTTTTTCGCACCTGGTAATGCTGGCGTCATTTGCTTCATCTGATAACTCATAAAACCCTTAGCCCCATCATTCGGCTCTTGCTCGATCTACCGCCATCCCTCATCAGATTCCAATCGAAGTATGAACCAAATAAACCTTCACTATCATGTTAAAATGCACAGTCAAAGGTTTCACACCTCCAATTCGGCTTCGATTCATGTTCATCCAACCAGTTTTTCCCATGATAGATCTATGTCGATAACCCCGCTTGAACCCATACGCAAATAAGTCGCACATGACATCACTCCTTTCTTTCCACACTTCATTCACACCCCTCTTATAAGGACATCTGATCTCATCGCCACCGACTTGCTTCGTCACGCGAAGTTAAGAACTGTTCAACCCCACTCACGATACTTCGAGCTAAGCCCACTCCTATCGGTGGCTACCCTACATTCCATCCAACTTCGATCATCGACATCTCGCATAACCGTCTATATATATGGAAAGTCAAACAAATACAATAGAGTCTCCAAGTTAATGTATATGCAAGCTTATGAGTAACCTAACTTCATCTCCCACTCTAACGGGTCAGGCTTCTATCCCATTCCCGGATGTGTCGCCTCACTGATGCCAAAAACTTGAACACAACTTTAAATTTTTCAGAAATTTCGGCAGCACCTCCCCATGGTCTTCAAGTACACGAAATAGACTAACACATCGTAGTCTAAATATAAACCCGAAGAACATCAAGAGATATATACTGACCGAAAATTCAAAGAATATAAAGACGTGCTCAAGTCGTTAACACCGACCTAAGTGAGATCGAAACATACAAGAACAGTCCCAAAACGGGGACTATTTGAGATTCACTCCTACTAAGTTAATCTCAAACGGGTTTTTAAGCTTCCTAAACTATATGAAATATGCACATGTGAATTTGAGAATTGAGAATAGGAAAAAAAAACAAATAAATTGAGAATTTGAATATGGTTAAGGCAATATCGAATCAACTAGGAAAAAGAAAACAAACAACAGATCCTAAAACAAGTTTACAGCTAGTCAAACACTACAGTAAAAAAGGGCCAATCAAATGCAATAGAAACAACCTGGATATTGTAACTCTGCGATTGAAAGATACTAAATCACTTTTTTAAACTTGAATATGATACAAAGAAAATAAAATAAACAACTCAAATTACCAAGCAACCACATGCAAAGATTTAGACACCAACTGAAAAAAATAAAAATATAAAAACTAAAAGCAAACGCATTATATAGGGAATAGTTATTCATAAATATGATAAACAAAAAACATGAGAGAAACAGCTAATGCTTGTAAGTGCTTTAAACGATGGTTGTAAGACCCCAATTTTTTATAAATAAAAATCGAATTTCCTCTAATTATTATTCTTGATTAATAAGGTGGTAATTTGATATAATGCTTTGGTTATGGGTGAAATGTGCAATTTTTGCAAAATAAGCAAGTGGTTATAAAATATTCATTGTTGTCGGGGAATATTCGTTTGGTCGTGGAATATTCTTTTTGTCGGGAATCTCAAATACGGCAGTAGCGATCATTAGTGGGCCCATAACGGAAAAGCGGTTGGATGAAAGAAAACGACAAAGATTGAGTTTTATAAATAATTCACAGAAATTGTTACCGATTAACACTTGCTGGGTTACCCGTGGTTAAAATACGATAATATGCGTGGTTGCACAAGAGCACTGCAGTATTACACAATATTGTTGAATTATTGATCCTTACGTGAGAAGGCACTACTCAATAATTGTTACGGTAGTTATTGCTCAATATTATATTGATTCAATAATTCTTTGCGTTGATATTTTGGGATCATTTGTTGTTTCAATAATTGTCATTACACGGTATTTTCCATTATCAAATCAATAATTCATATTATTTGAATAATATTATCGATAACATTATTGGCAATGTCTAGAAAGTTCTGCCTAAGGAGAGGTTTGGTCACCTAATTATTGCAGCAAGAAGGAGAAATCCTTATTGAAAGCCCCTTCTCTGAGGCTGCACGGTTGTCAATATTGTGATATTGTAATATTATTTGTGAATAATTAATTATTGATTTATATGATGACGAAGATATTGATTTTATGTGGATATAGATGGAGAAAATTTTTAATGTGACAATTGTTTGAAATTAATATTTTATCTTTTTCGATAAAATAATTCATTTAAATATATTATTTTAATAATATATTAACGGTGATATTTTTATAATGAATGTGGGATATATGAGTATATGAGGAGGTAGAGTATTTTGTGGCATTAAATGTTTAACATATGTTTTGTGTGTCGGTGGACACAATTCTTGACCGAAAATTGATTATAGACTGTAAAATCGCTCATTTATAGATTTCGGATAATTTTTGTTTGGAATTTGGAAAAACTTCCTTCTGCAAAGTTGTAGAGAATTGAATTTCCTATAAAAAAAAACGCGAGATTCGAATTTTCTGACAAAAGGGCTATTTATCATGAATTATTGAAGTTCCGGAGTTCCGAAATAATTACTTTTTGGAAGTTTTAATTATTTTATATAAGAAAAACGTTTTTGTGGTTATTGGCACATGGGTGGCTAATGTTTTTGACCAAAGAAGGCATGCTAGAGTTTTTAAAATATGTGGGTAGAAATTTGGAATAAATAATAATATATTTTATTAATTTAGTCTCCTTTGGCGTTCTAACATTTTCCTATAAATAGAGGGCTAAGTTAGAATTGAAAATCACACCGTAAACTAAGTTTTCTCTCTTTCTCTCTCTATATTATCGAGTATTATTCTTGTGAGTATACTTTGAGTGTTGCTATACTATGCGAAGTTTACAAAGACTATACCTAAAATACAAATCGAAGAAATGCGGTTATTTTGAGGTAAATGATGTTTATTTCTTTACTTAAATGATATTATTTTTTCAATATCATTATGCCAAAATATTGGTTGAACTTTTATCAAATTTGTAACTTTTTCATGCTCGAGTTACTATTCATGAGTTACTTATTCACGAGTTACTATTCACGAGTACTATTCACGAAAGCGTGAAGATATTTTTTGTGAAATCTCTATCTTTTTGTGTCGGGGTTACTATTCACGTATACGGCACTATTCACGTATACGACACTATTCACCGAAAAATGAAAATTTTTCTTTTTGTCCAAGATGTTTATTTTGGCTACTATCTTTGATTGTATCCATGTTTTTGATCGTTATTTTTGAGTTACGCTTCAAAATCGCTTATATTATGAAGTATTATCGATCTTGGATAAACCGTTATGCGAATCCTAATATTTGTCCTTCTATCTCAATTGGATTCGTTCTTAAAAAATATTTTTCATCATCCTCGGTCCTTAATGGTGATACTTGATGAATATCTTTGGCACAGAGTGCAAAGATGAGCGATTAAGCCGATGAATATCTTTGGCTGTAGTGCAAAGATGAGCAGTGTTGAGATGAATATGACCAACTGGTGATTTAAATGAATATCTTTGGCTTTTGTATAGTGCAAAGATGAATATTGATTGTTATTACGAGGATAAAATATTGATGATGGACTTTTAAACCTTAGAAGATGTAGGTAGAATTCTTTCTCTACGTTGACTCTTCTAATGGATTCTTTATTTCATTGCATTTGTTGATCTAAAACTTGTTGTCTATTGTATTCTATTAGATTTTCCTGTTGAAGACTAACGATAATTTGTTGTATATTATCTTAGTCATAATATTCTTCTTTGGGCTAGTTGAGCTCACCACTTTTCCTTGTTGTTCCATTTTCTTCTCGGGAGGTGAGAACATAGCGAGGATCGAGTCTGGGGTATGGAATGAAGGTTCTAGAGAGAGTTGTTTAGTAGTCCTCACCATTTTTGTAAAATAATGTATCAATAATTATGATGGGGATTTATTTGCGTGTGGATATTATCTAGACGGCAATATCTGTATTTAAACTCACAGTATGTATTGTCGTATTTCACACGACATTTGTATTATTAAAGTTGTAGTTATTTCTGTACCATGTATTTGGCGACTCAGAATGGGTTGGGTAGAATGGACCTATTTTGGGGGCGTCACAATGGTCGTAAGGTCTAGTAGGTGACTTTGTAATTAATGAAAGAGGTGAAACTTTTCAGGAAAGAACTATTTGCAATATCGAAACTAGATAGCAAAGGATCTCATTGCAAGCCATAACTATAACTAATTCAAGGTCAATGCAAAAGTTGAAAAGCTTTTGTTGGTTAATTCGAATTAGTCTTTATTTTATACTTGATAAGTCATGGCCAATTAGACTTTGCCATCACACTATCATAGTTGAGACAATTGAGGCAAACAATAGTAACTATATATAACAAGTTGATCAAGTTATAATTTTGAATAGCAAGGTAATGCTCGGAAGCTCTAATGCACCAACAATAGGATGCCAAAATTGTAAAACATTTTCATTAGAGCTTAAGTTAACATTTTATATATAGGTCACATTTCAAGATACTTCCTTTACTTTCTAGAACAAAAAAGGCAATACAATTTCACCTTTCCATTTACCTTTTTTACAGCAAAAATCTAATACAGTTTTCGCTTTTCTAACAAACTGCTAATAAATTGCTACTTAACCATAATTGAAGTTTTTCTATATGAGAATCATGAAGTGTACAGCAAACTTCAAAAACGGCCTCATTTTACCACTATACACATATGTCAATACAGTCACCAAAGCCTCAAAGACATTACAAATTGCAGAACTATTTTACACAACACAAATTACAAATTGCTAACACATAATTTCTACACTAGTACTGTAATTAAGCTAACACATAATAGAGATGGATAATGCTCAAAAAAGGGTAAAATATATACTACTTAGTAGCAAAGACAATAATAGAAGCCTGATAACATAAATGCATTGAAGACCCAAATTAAACCCTAATATAAATAAATTGGAGCTAACAAATTAAAGCCTAAGAATAAAAAAAAATTAAATTACTAATTGAACCAGCAGAACCAAGTTGGACAGGCGACTGCAAAGGTGGACGGAGAAGGACAGAACCAGAAAGGAACCAGCAAAACCAAGAGCTAGGGACAGACCCAAGTGGGATAAAAAGTAAGATGGGGAGGCAGATGGAAAAGGATGAGGGAGATGGCGATGACGACAATGGTGCACAGGCGGCGGCGACGATGTACACAGGCGACGACAGAGGTGCAGAGGGAAAGAACCGAGATCGAGCGGGAGAAAGAGAGAAGAAAGTAGAAAAAGAAAAATGAATTTTAGGGATTAAAAAGAACCTCATTCTCGACGGCAATACGAATTGACTCACTACTGACGGCAAGGCCTAGCTGTCGGCACTCATTACCGACGGCTTAGCTGTCGCCAATGAGGTTATTATCGACGGGGGTACCACCGTCGCTAATGAGTCCGTCGCCAATGACCTATTTTTTGGTAGTGGGAAAAATCACGGAGAGAGAGAGTAATCCACTATAATAATATTGGGAGTACAAGTTGTGTATTTGTGTTATATCTCTTGTGCCTTTTTTCTCTTTTCTTCCCCTTCAACCATAGCTTGTAGCCGTATATATAGAAGTCACCTCTACCCGCATCTAACTAGGAGAAGGGCCCCATATCCCTCCAAATAAGAAAATACAATCATATTTTAATAAGGACTCTCTCACTGTCATAATAAATACATATGAGCCATCACCAGATCCGGACCATTAAATAGACTGGGTTGCACCATGGCTAGACCCAAATAATCACATCCCAACATTGCCCCCAAGTCTCTTATTTATAAGGAAATTGTAAATAAGAGAGTATTCAAAAAGTCTCCGTGGGATTTTTATCCTCGGGATTTTTATTCTCGGAATTTTTATCCTCGGGATTTTTATCCTCGGGATTTTATCCTCGGGATTTTTATCCACCGGATTTTTATCCTCGGGATTTATATCCTTGAGATTTATATCCTCAGAATTTATATCCTCCAAATTTCCTTCAGTCTGTGGTTGATGATGAAACCGAATCTGCCTTTAAATCACTTCAATGATATAAAAACTTAAACTTTTATCTTCATACCGGGTGAATTACATTAACTAGTGCGGTGACTCAAAGACAATTTATCATCACACGAACCAAAGTGTTAATGTTTAGATTTTACATGCATCATGAATACCACCACTACATGCATAATATAAGAGAGAGAATATGTAAAGTTGTATCAATAATCAATTACGATCATGTTTCAATTACTATTTACATAATACATATATACACACGCGTCTGGTATATATTTAATTTAATAAAAAGAATCACTTATCTCCTTTATGAAGTGAATGGGGTGATTTTAAATCGACACTTAGAACAAGAGTCTTGTTTCCCACGAGATCAGCGCCAATGTTAACGCTTTGATTTTGTACGCTGACGAAAATCACCCAAAAAGGATGAGCCAAAATAGCGCCAACGGTTGATGGAGTACTTGTTGTGAAATCAAACTCACGAAATACACTCACATAAACATAAATAAAGAAATATAAAATATGAACACAAAAATTTACGTGGAAACCCAATTACGTACAAGTTGTGTATTTGTATTGTATCTCTTGTGCCTTTTTTCTCTTTTCTTCCCCTTCAACCCTAGCTTGTAGCCGTATATATAGAAGTTACCTCCACCCGCATCTAACTAGGAGAAGGGCTCCTTATATCTCCAAATAAGGAAATACAATCATATTTTAATAAGGACTCTCCCATTGTCATAATAAATACATATGAGCAAGCAATCAAATGAACACCAAGATTTTTTACGTGGTTTAACTACTACCCTCTATAATAGTAGTCTACTCACGTCCAATACCAAATTAGTATTGGAGACTCACTTTATTCATTTCTTTCAATTAAAATTCAACCCTTTTACAACACAATATCAAGATTCTTTTAACACTTGAATTATAAAATTCCTCTTGAGCACTTTTGCTCCTTTTACATGTTAAGCACCTATGCACTCTCAAGCACTTTATGCTTCCTTGAACTGTTTGTAAAATTAACAACAATTCTCTAATCCACTTGGATTAAATACTTTAGACAACACTTTGTCTACCTAAAATCAAATTACAAATATAGAGGTACAATTATGATCAAAGCAAATAATCAATTAACAATGCAAGGCTCAACTATGAATGCAATGATCAAAGAGTAAGAGATATCACCGGTTTAAAGCTCACAAAAATAAGTATAAGAATATTTGCTTGAGTACACTTTGCAATTGTCTTAATTACACAAGAATAATATAATAGCTTGTTGTTTCAATATTTAGTGTAATCAGTAAAATCGTGTGTTTCTTTAATCATAGGAGTACCCTTTTATACACTTTGAATTATTACCGATTGCAACCCAACAAATATTTTATATCCGTTTGCAAATCATTCTTATCAAAGTATTTTACTTACATTAAAAGGATATGGCACGATAAATCCGAATATCAATAACCTAGTCAACTATTAATCCTACTCTTTAAAAGATATATCTCCAAGAATATTTATAACTATTAAACAATTTGAGAGAATATCTCGAAGAAAAAATCGGATAATGTAGATTAAGTCAAAGAGGATTTTTGCGTAATCATTACGATTTAAAAAACAATCATTATCATGATCATTATCACCTACTTTCAAGGCAACAAAGAAAGCTATATCACATATATATAATAAATAATGAGGTTTCCCAAAGATATTGCACTTACTAATCATGATAACTCTTTACTTATTATCAAGCGTAATCATCATATACATACACACATATATATATATGATGGCGACCCAACTTCTTCTTAACAGTCTTGTTACTTAATGAGTCTTAAAATAGCACATTTTATTATGACCCACTTAAAAACCATTGGATTAAAATGAACTAATAGAAATCAGTTTTTCATTTTAATTTAAAATATCCACTTAATTATTTTATCATATTAAATGCACATAAATGTCTTAGAGCCTTGATTGAAAATGGATTAATGCAAATGACCTTAAATTAATTTCCTAAGACCCAAAATCTTCAACTCTTGAGCATGTCATCAAGTATTCTTTTATCAATTTCCTGAAATGTCACAGTAAAGAATTTAGTACAACATATAAATCATCATCAAAATATAAGGTAAGAATATTAACAAGTCAACATTCTCCCCCTTTTTGATGATGACAATATTAAATTTTAAAGCTCCCCCTAAATTCATGCATATACTCAAAATATCATATTTCAAGAAAAAATATTTTCAAAATTTGCAAAACTAACATAATAACATTACCCATCATGTTTCTGTTTAGCATTAGTAAGAACCTGCAGACATGTTAGTTCTAACATTCCAGCAACTTAATATATACCCATATCAAACCATATTAAAACATATTATCCCATAATTAAGTAGTTTGCAGGAATTAATCAAAATATAACCAAAAACTAATCAGAACCCTTCAGTCTTAAAGAAGAAACCATCATAAATCATAAAGTTTTAAAGCAGCCAAAATCGCCAAAATCAAAATCAGTAGTTGTCTCCCCCTTTGGCATCCATCAAAAAGAAAAGGGCATGAGATCATTCCAGTTCAACCACCTGAGCATTATTTGCAGCACAACGAGTGAAATAAGGCGATGATGGCGAATACGATTAAGACGTTCTTCTAAAAGTAAAATTTTCATGACCGGGGAGGGCGTGGTATAAATGTTCCTAGGAGGAAGTGTCATGTCCATGAAAATCACCTTTGTATTCGGCCATCCAATTGCACATTGGCCATTTCGGTAACGGGGAATGATGTTGTGGAAAATGTAACCTTTTATGCCACATCATTCATCTTGTTGCCATGAAATCTTCAAGCTCACCCACTTGATTTCTAATAAATTTAACCTCTTGGCTAAGTTGGCAAGAATTCCTATTAAGCTTTCTGCTAAGAGCTTCTACCATAGCAGTGGTATGGATCTCAAAACCAGCCTATAAATCTATAAACTCGTCCTCAACATGATGATATAACTATTTTAACTCATCAGCCCCTATAGGCAGTTTTCCTTTTTCCAAAACAGTTAATCTATGTTTAATATCAACCATGTTAGTTTTCAATCTTTCTTGAGTGTGAAGAATGTTAGTCAACAAACCAATGATCTCAGGAGAAGAATTAGTGTTTGGTAGAGTAGAGGAAGATAATTTATGAGAAGATAAAACAGGAGGAGGATTAGGAACAGTTCGAACAAAGTTTCCATTCACCAAAAACAAATGAGAAATTTTCAAATTTCCAGAATCAATAGAATCATGCAGAGGTACTGAGATTTCACCATCAAGAGAAATTTTAAAATGTAGAAACAGTTTTGTCAAACAACCACCATAATGAAGACATTTTTTAGCATTACGCAGACAACTCATCATGTGTTGTAACATCATAAGAGAGAAATTAAAAGATAGCCCTTTGAGAATCATAGCTACCAGTACCAAATCCTGATATGAAAAATCTGCACCTCCACCAATATGGGCAACAAATTATAACGCACCAATTTATGTAAAACACAAGCAGTTGGTGACACATCGACTGTTTTTGGAGTAAAAACATCAGTCAAAGCAAGATTATCCATCACAGTTCTGAGTTGTTCAAGAGGTGAAAATGGAGTATTTGCGGGACCTTTTAAAGTAAAAGGACACGGTCCAGTAGAAGAAATATTAAGAACATGTCCAAAACTTTCAACAGTAAAAGACAAAGATTTTCCCTTGAAAAAAGATGTGTAAGAGTCACCAGAACACTCAAGATTAGTGAAAAATTGTTGAATCAGATGAGGATAAGCAACTGATGGAGGAAAACCATAGATGATATACCACAAGACTCAAAAAGCTTTTTCAGAGGGGAATCATGATAATAAATTTGATCAATTCATTTTTCATAAACATACTGTTTATAAACAATATTTGTTTTGAAACGAGTCTCATACACATTACTACGGAAGAAATTTTCAAGAATATCAAAAGAGAGGAATCGAGGGTTTACCAGAGGCTGACGATGAAGTTTGGTTGTGGTGTAGAACCCTTTGGACGTTTCGACTTCCTTTTGGGTATGGTGTTCGATTCATCCGATGAGGAATGGTGATCGACATCGAGTGCATAGAAATAGCCTTTTCACCTCTCTTTGCTTCTTTGATGTGGTTGGAGGGGTTTGATCATCATCTGAATCGATGATTGCTCATCTATCTGCGTCTGATTCCTCATGGTTTTGATAGTCGAAGGTAAGGAGAAGGCGAACAAGGGTTTTATGAAAGGGAAAAAGTTGGGTCTGGTTTGAGAGAAAGAAACGATGACAAAAGAGGGTTTTGTGTGGCAGGAAATTGAAGAAGTTTTTGTATATCAGGGAACTGAAGAAGTTTATGTGTATTGGGGAACTAAAGAGATTTAATTTGATGAGACGTTTGATGAAGAAAGGAAGAAGACGTATATTAAACGTCTGTCTTTTGAACGCGGCTTCCCAAGATAAAGATGACACGGTTGGCTTTTCAAATCTCAAAACAATAATGACCAGATATCTTGCATGTAGAATAATCCAGTTTCCCGGAGTATTAGGATTTAAATTAGATTCAGTTTATAAAGATAATGCAGATAAAAATTTAATATGCATGAAACACTAAAAAGTATTATGATAAAATTATACCATACACATTCCAAGTTCCCTTCTTAAAGTGCAAAATCTTTCTTCACTTAAAGGCTTTGTAAAAATATCTACTAATTGATTTTCTGTAGGAATGAAAATTAATTTAATTAAACCTTTTGAAACATTATCCCTTAAAAAATGATGCCTTACCTCAATGTGTTTTGTTTGTGAATGCAAAACTGGATTTTTTGATATATCTATTGTACTTGTATTATCACAGTATATGGGAATGCAATCACATAAAATATCAAAATCACATAAAGTTTGTCTCATCCATAATATCTAAGAACAGCAACTTCCTGCAGTTAAATATTCACCCTCAGTGGTTGATAGAGCAACTGAGGTTTGCTTTTTACTATGCCATGTAACAAGACTATGTCCCAAAAATGTACAAGCACCGCTTGTACTTTTTCTATCAATTTGACAACTTGTATAGTCAACATCTGAATAACCCATTAGTTCAAAATGATTACTAATTGGATAAAATAACCCTAAATTTATAGTACCACTTAAATATTTAAAAATCCTTTTAACCGCTTGTAAGTGGGATTCTTTGGGTTTTGCTTGAAATCGAGCACAAAGACATACACTGTACATTATATCAGGTCTAGATGCAGTTAAATATAATAAACAGCCAATCATACCTCGATATTTAGTTAACTCTACATCTATACCTTTTTCATCTGATGTAAGCTTTATTGATGTTCTCATTGGTGTAGCCTTTGGGTTGGATCCTTCAAAACCAAATCTTTTAAGTAGCTCTTTTGTGTACTTGGTTTGATGAATATAGATCCCTTCCTTTGTTTGCTTGATTTGAAGTCCCAAAAAGTAATTTAGTTCTCCCATTAAGCTCATATCGAACTCCTTATGCATACACTTTGAAAACCACTCACAAAGAAAATCGTTAGTAGCACCAAATATTATATCATCTACATATATTTGAACAATGATTATTTCTTGTTTTTCATATTTAATAAATAATGTAGAATCTATTTTACCTCTAGTAAAACCACTTGAAAGAAGGTACTTACTTAACCTCTCGTACCAAGCTCTTGGAGCTTGTTTGAGACCATAGAGAGCTTTCTTTAACTTATAAACATGATTTGGATGCTTCTTATGTTCGAATCCGGGAGGTTGTTTGATGTATACTTCTTCATTGATATATCCATTGAGGAATGCGCTTTTTACGTCCATTTGATAAAGTTTGAACCTTTTGTAACATGCAAAAGCCAATAGTAACCGAATCGACTCTAGCCTTGCGACTGGAGCAAAAGTCTCTTCGTAGTCGATTCCTTCTTGTTGGTTATATCCTTGAGCTACTAATCTAGCCTTATTGCGAATGATTGTTCCATGCTCATCAAGCTTGTTTTTAAATACCCATTTCATCCCAATGATGGAAACACCTTTTGGAGGAGGCATTAGTTCCTAAACTTGGCATCTTTCAAACTGTTGTAGTTCCTCTTGCATTGCCAATAACCAGTTTTCATCAAGAACAACTTCTTTAGCATTCTTTGGCTCAACTTGTGATAAAAATGCAAAGAATGCACAAAGATTTTGTGCCTTTCTTCGTGTAGTTACTCCTTCATTTATATCTCTCCAATATTCTTCTTGAGGATGATTCTTGAGATATCTTCTCGATCATTAGCATTCGAATATCATGGATTATCTCTCTTCTTGATTTGAATAATCTAAAGTTGATTTAAGATTCATTATGATGGTTTTTGACCTTGTTCATGTTAATCGTCCAATTTCCAGTTTCTTTGAGTTTAATCATCCATTTGGTTTTGGTGTTTTGTACTATTAAATTTCTTTGTATTTGTGGCGATCTCCAAATACCTGCATCGTCATCTCTTTCTTTTGGAAGATCATTGTTAGTCTCATTAAATGTAATATGAACAGTTTCTTCACACACATAACTTTTTAATATTGAATATACAATATGCTTTACTATTTTGAGAATAACCAATAAATATTCCTTCATAAGATTTAGCATCAAATTTTCCCCAAATTATCACTAGTATTAAGAATAAAACATTTAGATCCAAAAACTTTGAAATAACTTATATTAGAATTTTATTATTTAACAATTCATAAGGTTTTTTCAAAATAATTGGACGAATAAGTACTCTATTTAAAACATAACATGATGTGTTTACTGCTTCGACCCAAAATTTCTTTGGGAGTTTACTTTCTTGTAATAATGTTGTTCTAGCAGTTTCTTGTAATGTCCTATTCTTCCTTTCCACTACTCCATTCTGTGAGGAGTTCTTGGAGCGAAAAACTTCATGGCTTATTCCTTTTTGATCACAAAATATAATAAAGTCTTTTTGAAATTCAAATACCATGATCACTTCTAATTTTTATAAGTTTATAGACTATACTTTGTTTCAAATTTCTTATTAATTTCTCAAATTCTTTAAATGCTTCATCTTTAGTTCTCAAAAATAATACCCATGTATATCTAGAAAAATCATCAACTATTACAAATGCATAAAATTTACCATTAATAGTAGGATGTCTTTCAGTCCAAATAAATCAAGATGAAGTAATTGTTGCAAAGGGAAGAGTTTGATACCATGTTCTTTCTTTGTAAAAGATGTTCTTACTTGTTTTCCTAGTTGACAAGGAACACATATCCCTTTCTTTTCAAACTTTATTTTTTTCAATCTTTTGTGAGATTCTTTGAGGATAATTTCTTGATTAAATCCATGTGAACATGTCCCATCCTTTTATGCCATAAATTAGCCTCATCTTGTATGGATGTAAGACATAGCTCTCATCTTGTTGCTCAAAATCAAGAGTATATATATTTCCTTCTCTTTTGTGCAACTAGAGTAGTATTGTTAGTACCATGAGATATTGTGCATTTATCTTTTCAAAATTAACTTGATGACCATTATCCATTAATTGGCTAATACTAATAAGATTAAATTCAAGACCATTAACAAGATGAACATTATCAATATTTACCTTACCATTACCAATTTTACCTTTTCGATTATCTCACGGGTTTTGATTATCTCCAAATGTGACTTTTCCATTTTTTTCTTGATTTTAATTCTCTGAACTTTATTTTATAACATGTCATGTGACGAGAGCGTCCTCTATCAAGAATCCATTTTTGAGATGGAACCTTTGCCTTTAAGCATACCTGTCAAGAAAAAATAATTCATCCTTTTGGTACCCATATCTTTTTGGGTCCACTTATATTAGTTCAAGTAAATCATCCTTTTTAATCCATACCTTTTTAATCTTGTTTTTTCTTAAAATATTTTATATCTAAATGACCTTTAATACCACAATTTTTACATGTTGTGAAAGGTGAACAATAATTTAATCTAAAAGCGTGATTTTGATTTTAGCATTTTCATATTGCACATTTTATGCATAGTAATTATAACCAATTCCTTGTCTTTCAAAACTAGGTCTTTGTTTACCCAATATGACATTTAAATTTTCTTCACCTTGATAAATTTAGCAAGAGATAATTTTTAATGAAGTTATTTCTTTTTGAAGTTCATTATGTTGAAAAGTTTTAACGGAGATTTATTACTAAATGCATCGATACATACATCTCTCATTTTAGCTCATTAGTCAATTTTTGGATTTCATTATTCAAAAAATTTACCTTATTGAAAAATATTTTGTTATAATTATCTAAATAATCTATTTTAGCAATCAAAACTTTTTCTTCTTTACATGTAGATTCCTTTTCAATTTCTTTCTTTTCATCTATTAATGAATCTACTTCACCCATTAAAGTATTAACTAAACTTTTTAAATATGCATTCTTTTCTTTTAATTTATTATTTTCTTGTTTCAAAGAGTTCAAAATTAGATATCTACGTTTAGATTCACCTTCAATTCCCATGAAGCATGCTTGAGCTATTTCATCTTTGGCATCGATTTCTACTTGAGTTCATCATCATCATCCCATGTGACCAAAGGCTTTGTTCTTCTTATTGTCCTTGTAACTTGTCTTTCCTTTATTCTTTAATTGAAAGCAATCCTTCTTGAAGTGATATGGACGTCCACATTCAAAAACATGTTTCTTAAGTTTGCTTTCCTTTAATCTTATTTGAGTTGAATGCATTCTTCCATTTATTCTTCCTTTGTAGTAGTCCTTTGAGTCTCCTTGACATCATGGCTATCTCTTCATCAGAATCATCTTCAAGTTCCTCTTCATTTCTGCATTAAGAGATAAAACTTTTCTTCTTCGAGGAGTTTCATCCTCATCATCATACCTTCTTAATTGATGTTCATATTCTTCTAATTCACCAAAAAGAGTTAAAGTATCCATAGTAGAAATAGTAGTAGAATCTTGAAGAGTAGTAATTTTAGATGCAAACCTTTTGGGCATAGCCCAAAGTAACTTACTGATTAATCTCACTTTGAGGAATTGATTTATCCAGTCAATTTCAAGGAGTTTATAAGGACTAAGAAATCTTGCTTGAGCTAATTTTTTATGGTTTCCTCTTTTTCAATTTTGAACATTTTATAATCGCGTGCATAAGCATGCTTAGCTTGACTTCTCGAACTTTTGAAGTGCCTTCATAACATACCACTAAAGTATCCCATATCTCTTAGCTTTGTTGCATGAAGAAACTTTATCTATCTCGGATTGTACAATCTTGCCGCTAAAAAGTGTGTTCATAGCTTTTGAATCATATGACACCATGTAGATTTCCGAATCCATTTCTAGTATAGTCTTTGGAGTCCCATCACTCTTTCCTGGAATAACTCTGTCCATTTTCCACGACCCACCATTCCCAAGGATCTCTTTTAAGATAGATCTTCATTCGAAATTTTCAAAAGTTGTAATTTTCTATTCCAAATAGCAAAGGAGGTCAATTGGTTGATTGACCTTCTTGATAGTTGTTCTTTAATTATGCGTACCGTGTAGGAATCTTTCCTTACAAGTCACCTTTAAACACCAAGTAAGTAGAACCATGCTCACGATACCAAATGAAATTCAAGTAGGCACATTTAGAAGGGGGGTTGAATAAGTGTAAGAACTAACTATGACCAATTTTTAAACTTTATGTTAAACTTTACTAATATAGCTTACTTGAATTAATAAATGTTCTACCGAATCAATTGAATTTTTTTTGTTTTGTTGAAAATATCTTGGTGAATTTATAAATCAATTAGAATACTTTATATAACACAATATCTCAAGATGAATAAAATGTTTATATTTTTAATTATTGAAAATTAACTATCTTGAGAAATAAAAAAAAAAGCAAGTAATCAAATAACACCAAGATTTTTTACGTGGTTCAACTTTATTACCCTATATAATAATAGTAGTCCACGTCCAATACCAACTAGTATTGGAGACTCACTTTATTTATTTCTTTAAAAGACCAACCCTTTTACAAAATAGATTCTTTCAACACTTGAATTATAATAATTCACTTGAGCACTTTTGCTCCTTGTGCACCAATGCACCCCTTAAGCACCTAAGCTTCCTTGAACCTGTTTGTAAATAAACCTTAATCCACCTAGATTAAAAACCTTTAGACAACACTTAGTCTAAAAATATAAGATTACAATTATAGAGGTCTATGATCAAAGCAAATAATCAATTAACAATGCAAGGCTCAACTATGAATGCAATGATCAAAGAGTAAGAGATATCACCAGTTTAAAGCTCACAAAAATAAGCTGTAAGAATATTTGCTTGAGTACACTACAACTATCTTAATTACACAAGAATAATATAATAGCTTGTTGTTTCAATATTTTGTGTAATCTGTAAAAATCGTCTTTCTTTAATCAATAGGAGTATCCTTTTTATACACTGAATTATTACTGTTGCAACCCAACAAATATTTTATATCCGTTGCAAATCATTCTTATCAAAGTATTTTACTTCTGTTAAAAAGATACGGCCTGATAAATCTGGAATATCAATAACTCAGTCAACTATTAGACCTACTCTTTAAAGATATATCTCCAAGAATATTTATATCTGTTAAACAATTTGAGAGAATATCTGAAAGAGAAAAATCGGATAATGTAGATTAAGTCAAAGAGGGATTTTTGCGTAATCATTACGATTTAAAGAAACAATTTGTTATCATGATCATTATCACCTACTTTCAAGGCAACGGTAAAGCTATTACACAAATATATAATAAATAATGAAGTTCCCAAAGATATTGCACTTACTAATCATGATAACTCTTTACTTACTATCACACGTAATCATCATACATACGGCACATATATAGAAGTGGTTAGTATGAAGTTTATTTTAGAGTAAGTTGGTCAATTGACCAATAGAATCTTGACAACACTTGTTGTATGTGTGTTTATTCTATCAAACGTAAACTTCACGCTAATCATCCCACACACACACGTGTATATATATATATATATATATATATATATATATATATATGATGGCAGCACCCAACTTCTTCTTAATAGTCTTGTTACTTAATGAGTCTTAAAATAACACATTTTATTATGACCCACTTAAAAATCATTGGATTAAAATAAACTAATAGAAATCAGTTTTTCATTTTAATTTAAAACATCCACTTAATTATTTTATCATATTAAATGCACATAAATGTCCTGGAGCCTTGATTGAAAATGGATTAATGCAAATGACTTTACATTAATTTCTTAGGACCCAAAATCTTCAACTCTTGAACATGCCATCAAGTATTCTTTTATTAATTTCCTGAAATGTCACAATAAAAAATTTAATACAACATATAAATTATCATCAAAACATAAAGTAAGAATATTAACAAGTCAACACATTCCCTAAAGCAGATAATTACACACAAATTGAAAATTAGTTTATTTATTTATTTTTATCTACGTCGTCTCCATATAAAAAAGAAGAAGAAAAAAATCATTGACTTCCAAACATCACTTATTGTGAGCATTTATCAAAATATGGTTGGTTATCAAATATCATTTAATGCACCAAGAAAAATTAATGCATTCAACTCATTTATTTTGGAGTGCTAAAGCCTAAACCAGACACTTTAACATACATATCAAAAACTTTCTTCTTAGCTTACTCCCTGTGTTTCTAAAATATTATCGTTTTAAAAGAAAAAATTTATTTTAATTTATTTGTTATTTATAATTTTTTAAGAAAATAAATTATTTACTTTCCTTTATCACTCTTTACCTTCTCTCATTGTTTCAAGAATTTCTCTCTCTTATATTAATAATTTTTAACTTTCCATAAAAGGATAGTGATAGAATTTCAAATAAATTTTAATATTTAAATAATAATATTAAATAATTTTCTTAATTCAAAACGATAATTTTTTAATAAGGAGGTAATATTACTACTATCAATTATTATCCTCATCAATTCCATCTGTACGAAGTACGGTCTATGTACGTATGTGATGTGCTTCATTGGTTGACCAAATATTTCTTACTACTATGCATTCAAAAGTTTGACTTTCAAAAATTGGTTATGATTAGGGCATATGACGTTAAAAATCATAACCATTGAATTGGGTGGTCATGACAATTCTGAAAATTCCGTACTAGTTTTTTTTTAACTAACAAAGTCCTTGAATAAAAATAGAGAATATTTTTTATTGATAAATAAATTAAATTAAAAAGAAAAACATTAGAGTCGAAATGAGAAAATTTTCAGTCTCAAATTGAAAAATCGGGAATATATATAGATTTCTAAGAAACCAAAAATACAAGGAGTTGAGCCGTCTTTTAACACGAGTAATTAAAAATAATGTTATTGTGATAACTCAACATCCAAATTTAAATAAGGTTAAGCAAAACATACTTCCTCCATGAAGAGATTGTAAATTTGAACAAAGGTTTTGTTGGATGAAAAAATCCCAAACTAGTAAAGAAAACTCCATAAATTGAAAATTTTTCAAAATAAGAGAAATAAAACCATATAAAAAAGTAAAGAAGCCTCCTAAAAGGAAATACAAGAACAGCCAAACAAAAGAATGTAAAAAAAAATTTACTTGGGGGAGGGTCTTTTAATGTAGATAAGAGACCTTTCTCATTTTTGATAACATGGAGATTAGGATTATCTAGGGGAGAGTTAAAAATCGTATTTGTAATCACAATAGCATAAAAACGCACAATTTATAGATACAGTGTGGTGCGATTATGCGGTGCAAGTTTTATTTTTTATTAACCGCACATTGCGGTTGCGGTTGCGGTTACGAATACACCCTTAAAACTGCACCGCACTTTATAATAAATTATATATATATATATATATATATATATATATATATAGTGTAAATAATAAAGTTGTAAGTGAATAATGTAATTTAATTTGTTTCTTATAAATTTTAGTCACTTATACGTGTAATATTACATTCAGTGTATATTTTCCTAAAAATTCATTAGTTCCCTTCAACTTTATGCAAATGAATATGAAAAAAGATAATTCATGATAATCACTATTAGTACAAGAAACATAAATGATGTGTTAGAACCTTATTTGTGGTGAGTTATTAAAATTTCTTTAATTAATGTAATTAAGCTCACAACTTTATTTATTATTAGTTTAATATATGTAATATTAGTTTCTTACATATTATTCATGTATGGTTTCAATTTGGAAATTAAACTTTTTATTATTTATGTTATATATAAGATTTTAAAATAAGAATGTGTTGAAATGAAAATAAGTTTCATAATGTGAATTAGAAGTATAAAAGTTATATATTATAATTTTTAAAAATATATAAGTGGTTATGCAACCTCAAACTACAAAAAAAAAATGGACATTGTCTATGAGACAAGACTTTCATTTTTTGTAACGAAATTAAAAGGTCGTTGCAAAATTTTGTTAACAATTCATTGGCGGGAAAAAATATTTTAACCTATAATTAACCTTTTTGTTGTCTATGACACCCCCAAAATAAGTATACATCACCCATTCTAAGTCGCCAAATACATGGTACAGAATTTAAATGCAAACTTCATTTATACAATACGACAAAAGCGTAGCTGAGAGTTTTTACACAAATATTGTCTCATAGACAATATCCAAACTCAAATGGAGTCCTCATTACATTTATTATCACACTATTTCATAAAATAGTGAGGACTACTACAATCACCATCTCGGACCATCACTCCATTCCCCGACTAGTCCCGGCTACGTTCTCATTTCCTGAAGAGAACAATGAAAGCAAAAGGGTGAGCTCAACTAGCCCAGTAAGAAATATTATGACTAAGATAATGCAGAATAAATTATCGTTAGCATTCAACAGTGTTAAACTGATAGAATACAATAAACAACAAGTTTAACAGCAGTGAAACATGCAATCCATTAGAAGAGTCAACTAGAGCATGATATCTACTATCTTCTATGATTTAAAAATTTTATCATCAATTTTATCGCTGAGAGTCAGCTCAATAAATAATCCGCATTATAACGCCCCCAAAATAGGTCCATTCCACCCAACCTATTCTAAGTCGCCACGAAATACACTTAATGCAATTTCCAAATACAAACTTCATTATTACAATTATCGTGCAAAATACGACAACACATATATTGTGAGTTTTAATACAAAGAGATACCAACGGTGACTCTCATCCCTTTACCTGGATATCACCTCACATTGATACCTTACAGTGGTACCTTACATAAAGGTACAGTCAATAACTGTTTTAGAAATTAAAATCTTTGAAAAATGCTCAAGGAAATCTTCGTACATGGGAGGCCATGCATCTAAGTTATAATAGATATCATATGACTCGAGAATTATCCTTGGTTGACCAAATAGACCCCAAAGAAAAATGAGAAGATTGCTATCATGTTCTTTCCAATGGTGAGTCTTCTCTTGACATATAACTATCTCCATTGTCTCCAATTGAGAATTATATTTCAACCAAACTCCAAGATTATATAGGTAGTGCTCGTAGATATACTCAGCAAGTGGATGTGCACCACCCTGTCTTATGATAACACGAAGTCGCATGTCATTAGACATCTTGTATGATAGTGGAAAAACACCCTTCCAACGTTGGGTTTGCCTCACCCTATTTGATTCACCAAATATAACTACTAAATGATGTATAAAATACAACACACTATTCTACAGTTCTCAATAAAATTATTTCCATCTTGTATGCAGGAGAACCTCACAAACTAGAGACCACCGATTCTATTCCCCTCATTACCCAGCTCGACCCAAATTTACTCTTTATTACACCGAATGGAATTGTGAAGCGAAGGATGAGAGCACAACTAGCCCAGTAAAGAATATTATGACTAAAGATAATTAAATTATCAATAGCCTTCGTTAGTAATAAATCAGAGATTTAGAACATATGGTAGATGATAAAACTTTTCAACCATAGTTGCAGTGGAACGAGCAATCCATTAGAAGAGTCAAATAGATCATAAAGTATATTATCTTCTCCATGTTAAAAGACCACCAACAATAGTTTATCCCTGTAACATTAATCAACAGTTCCGATCCACAATCATGTGAATAACTCATAATCATAATTGTGGTTCTAAATTCCTCTTCTCATCCAGGATGAAAATAATTTTCATCACCTGTCTTTACCTGAAATATCAAAGATCATGGTTATAACAAATCACAGTTCCTGTTCATAATAGTACTAATAAATTCATCTTTGCACTACGGGCCAAAGATATTAATCAACAATTCATCTTTGCACTACTGGCCAAATATGTTAGTTCCCAGTAGGCACAATAGATCTAGAAGGGGGGGTTGAATAGATCTTTTTTAATTTCAAATACTTTTCTCTTTTATTCTGCATTGCTAATAATTTAGCATCTGACAAACATAAGAATCTTTTCAAGCATAGCGGAATAAATAAAAGATCCCCTTCATTGATATATTCATTAATCATACATACATTGTTCGTAGAGTTAGTTCAATGGTAGGTAGTTAAAACATACATAGCAGTTATAGCAGTTAATGTACATAATGTAAATGACATAAAGTAAAAGACACAAGGGGTTTTAAGTGGTTCAGAGACTCGAGGTCCTAATCCACTCTTACGCTTTTAACTAGCGATTTCCACTAAGGAAGGGCGGCACTTGAATCACTAAAATTCCTTGAGGCCCAGCCTCTGGGACTTGATTCACTAAGAACTCTTGAAGGCCAAGCACCACTTGGAACTTCTCTAGTTCCTAGGAACTCTTCAAGCCCAAAGATACTTGGAACTTCATTTAGTCCCTCCCGGACGAGGACCCTTTAGGCCACAGCTTCTTGTTGTTGAGTTGTTTGTTGTTGGTGTTGAGCTGCTAAGATGTCTTTATGCTTTGAACATCTTCTGTACTCAGCAGCTTGGCGTGATCATCCTTGAAGTGCGAGTTGAGTGTTGCATGATGCTCGACTTCTTGATTACTTCAACCACTTGATGATCCTTTGATGAACTTCGCCTTGAAGATCATTCCTCTTGATACGTGATGGCTGCACATGATGGGTTTCTAAGATGACTGTAAGCTCTTCTGCTAGGTACTTAGAAACTTTTTCATGCTTACCACCATGATGGCGTTTGTGATCTCCTTTTTTGATACTTGATGCCTTCTCATGATGGACTTGCTAAGATGATTCTGAGCTCTCTTCTCTATGGTACTTAGAGTCTTCCCATGATGGACATCAAGATGTCATTGATGCTCTTCTTTCTCTCGGCAAATCAGAACACTCTTCAAGTAGTATAACTCTCACTTCTACAGTGTATAACTCTCACTTCTACTTCTTTCTTTGTATGTCTCTGAGTGTTCTTGGTGGATCGTAGAGTGAGCCTTTGAACCTTCATTGGTCACCCACTATTTTACGTTGGTTAGATCAGTCCACCATCTCTCCATACTCGGCAATTCCAGCAAACCTTGATCTTTGAAGCTCTTGCTGATTTATACTCCTTCCCAATCCTTCCGTTGAAAAGTAGCCGTTGAAAGCTATTCTAATATCTTCACAGATCTCGAGTTGACTGAGGTAGACTGCAGATGTGACATGTCATGACTTTTTGACACTGCAATCTACTGTTTCACCTACCCCATCAGAGATGTCACTTTTATGCCTCGGGCAGGTTGAAGACTTTATTTCCTCTTTCTGATTTCTCAATCAGAGGTTGACTTTTGCATCGATGCTCTTAATAAGATCTTGTCCGAATATTACCCTTCGGATTGAACCGTTGCCAATGCTTCAGTCTTCAGATGTTCGAACTCTATGATTCTGATGCATGTCTTCACTTGTTGACTAGTAGATACAACCCTACGATCTTGAAGAGTGTTGATTGGATCTTCAATGTAGAACACCTCTTCCTTCTTTTGTGCAGTGCTTCAACACTTCTGTTTGCCTCAACAGCTCTCAGATACTAATGGCATGACTTCTTTGTTCTGGCCCCTTCTGAATAACAAGACACTTCAGATTTGTGGCGTGTCTAGCTCACTTTCTCCTTGTGATCTCCCATTCACTTATCATCAATGGACTGACCCAATGCTTAATCAATTTAGCCTTATTCTTCAGAAGCTATCCAGTATCTCTGTGTGCACTCCATCAGTTCTTTCTTTGTTTGGAAAACACTACGATCTTGGTTACTTCCAAGATCGTCGTCTTCTATCTACTTGACAGCTACTGCACTAGCTGACTTTCTTTAGTCACTTACTGAAGTCTTCTTCTGATCTTCTTGTGGAAGACTTCATCTAGAATGGCTTCACAACTCAATCTTGATGCTGATTGGGTTGGTGCATAGATCTTGAGGTCTTAGTTCTGCAATCTACGATTCAGCTTTGGTTGTGTAGTTACTACGACTCGAGATCGAATCATCTCTACACTCTCTTGGATTTACGCACGTTGTGCTTGTTGTCTTTATCTCTACGATCTTGCTCGACTCTCAGATCTCTTGCCTGCGGTATGGTTAATAGACTCTCTTTACTCGAGTGTAGTCTACGATTCTTTGACTTGGCTTGGTAGATACTCTATTGGCTTGTGGGCGGTTGTCTCTATGATTCTGAACATGACTTCCTCAGCAGACTACGACGCTGAGGAAGTTCTCCTCGACATACTACGATCCTTTCCTCATCTCTCCTGGCAGTCTACGAACTTCAAGACTACTATCTTGCAGACTACGATTCTGCCTTGATAGCTCTCGAGTTTTCTTTGACTCTCCTGGCAGACTACGATTTCTGGTGCAGTGATCGAAGATCAGACAAACCTATCTATTACATCATAAGATCAACTTAACATGCTTGATCTTTTTATGTTTATAGTCCTTGTACATCATTTATTTTTAAGGACTTTACAAAGCTATTTTTCTTATGTAGGATCAACCTAACATACTTGATCAATTCATTCTAAGTCCTTGTATACATGTTTCTATTATCTATTAAAGGACTTTACGACTTTTCTTAATGCAATCATACTTGCATATTCTTTCATATATATCATAATCAAATCATATGTAAATAGGAATAACATTCACATGCTTATTCCTGACAATCTCCCCCTATTTGATTATGATAAAAATAATAAGTGCATATGCATGTTATGAATGAATCTTATATATAGTGTGCAGCTGTATTTCTAAAACAGATAATCATGAATGTCATTTATAATGAAATGGAATTTAATACACTGACATTTTACATCCTGGATCCAAAACATACCTAACTAGTTAGAGATGTACCTCTTTAGCTCCATGTATGCTTTCAGGATGTCGGTTGATCAGCTATTCATCTGTTTGATCTTCTTCTCCCCCTGGGATTATGACTGATCTTCTTGCTCCTACTCCACCTGGGATGATGACTTTCCTTTTTTCTAAACATGCTCCCCCTCAGACTCTACGATCATATGATCATCATCTTTTGGCTCCCCCTCAGATGATGATTCTGCTTCTACAGCTGCTGTCTTCTTCTTTGTTTTTTGCTTGGCCTTCTTGTCTTCATTTCTTCTGCTCTCATTTCTCTTTCTTGAGTTCTTCTTACTCTGCCACTTTCTATGCCTCTTTTTCTACCCCTTTTGTCATTAATCATTTGGGAGAGCTGCTCCATGTTGGACATAAGCTGCTCCATCAGGTAGGAGGAGTTAGCAACTTCAAACTTGAGTTCTTGTTGGCCTAGCTCAAGTTGCACTGAAAAAGACTGATTCATGCTGTCAATCTTGTTAGAGAGGACTTGGAGTTGATCTTCAGTTGCCTTCTTCGCTCGTAGTGCTTCTGCCTTCTGATCATTTATAGCCTTTAGATAGATGTGATCTCTTTCTTTGATTTTGAGAGATACATCAGCCATCGTTGCTTGGTGTCTCTCTTGAACTGAGTTATCTTTTGTTGTTGTCAACTTCTTTGACTCTTCAGTGAATAGAGATATCTTCTCAATTAGTTCATCAGAATTTTTTATCAGCTCCTTCTACATAGGTATTTGATCATCTGGTTGGGTAGCATCTAGGTGAGCATCAGATTGGACTCTACGATTTTCATCCTTGGACAGATTTTCAAAAGTAGTGTGAATCTAAAAAATCGTTGAGTACCAATCGCTCTTTGAGGATGAAGGAAGGTCAGATAGCTGAGCTTGGGCAGATGGAGGCTTCTTAATTTGGATTTGAACATCATCAGTGGTAGAGTGAGTAGACTTTACGATTATCTCCTTGGTCATGATCCTTCTTCCTTCAGAGTCCACTCTACGATCATAAGGAATATAGTGGTTGCCAGCATGTCTGTAGACTTTGTAGTCAGGTTGGTCTTTGATCATCATTGTAGCAAAACTCTTCACCCTTGGGAAGTTTTGTGCCACCAACTCCATGCTTGGAAAGTGAGAGTAACACCAGCTGAAGTAATTTCCATATATTTCAGTATGGGCCTTTAGCCATGGCATCCATTGGAAGAACCATCTCATCAGTAAATCATCAGGATTATAGAGGATGGCCGTGCAGTCTAATTCCATGTTTTTCCAATTTTTAACTACATCAAATGTAGTCATTCTCACCACCTTGAGCTGTTCATCTCCATAGTTCACCCATCTTTCTAGTGGTGCTATTGGTGGTTCATTCGAGACTTTTACCACTATTCTTCTACTAATTCTTGTAGGAGAGAGGACTGGATAGTCTGCTGGATCCTCTGATTCCTGATTTGTAGAGTTGGAATCATTCTCCATTTCTTCTCTTCTGGAGCCTGAACCATTTTGATCATTTCCATCAATAAGTCCTTTTTCGTGCATTTCATTTCCAGAACCTTCTTCAGCAAGATCTTCCTCTGATTCAACTTCTTCATCACTGGTCCTATCTTCGGCACTTTCTTCCTGTGATACAGACTCATCATCACTTAATTCAATAACAGCATTTGAGTGATCACTTCTCATTTTGGAGGCAAATTTGGCTTGTAGTCTGTAACTCTTCCTTCTCCTTGGAGGTTCAGCTATGGGAGAGTCAGACTCTTCTTCCTCTTCAGTCTCTAAGGCCTTTGGATCAGACAAACTTCCATGAGGTTCAGCCTTATCAGGGGCAGGCCCTTCTTCTTTGGACTCATCACCTTTTGAGCCATCATGTGGGCTTTTAGGATTTGAAGGGGCATGTTCTTCTTCTTCAGAAACAGCATCATTTGACCCATTATCTGGACTTGTTAGAGCAATTGCAGTTGGGGATGGAGTTGGATCAGTTTGTATCTTGTCTTTATCATAAGAGTGAATGCTCTGAGAGTTAGCCACAAGGCTTGTGTATTCTTCTTCATCAGCAGATGCTGCATTTTCTTCCATTAATCCAGCTTCACCTTCATTGCTGGATTTTGTCTGAGGGGACTCAGCCTTGAGACTGTCAGTTGCCTTCTCTTCTTTTGACTCTACGTCCTCTACTTTGTTAGATGGACTTTCTTGGGAAGCTGGGGCTGGCATGTTTTCCACCTTAGCTTTCTTTCTTAATGGCTCTTGAAGCAACCTGTTGCTTCTTCGCTTTAATAGTTTCATTGATCGGACTTTTCTTCTTCATCCTTATCTTTGGTGGAGAGACTTCTTGGTGGGGCCTTGGTTTTCTTCATACCTCTGGATTTATTTCTGGCTGGTGTGATTGTTGCTGGTTTAGAGTCACCAGACTCAGAACTTTCTACCTCTTTTGCCTTCCTCTTCTTTGCAGAGGCCTTGCTGCTGCTCCCAGTAGTCAGCCTCCTGTTTTCCTTGGGATTCTTCTTCTAGTTCATAAACAGTTGTGGAGACATTACTTTGTGAACATTTAAGGGTTCTCCTTCATCATTCTTGATTTTCTCTCCTAGATTCTTCTTCATCACAATACTCAGCAGTCTTCCATGAAAAACCTTAGTCAGGGGTTTATCTGTAGACTTCTTTATCACAGCTTTTTCTACCCATTTGGAGATTTAATCAAACAGGATAACTCCAAATTTGATTCGTTTCTTCAGAACTATAGCAGACATGATTTTCAAATGTTGCTCAAGCACCGTGTCGTGTGTAGTGTCCTTGCATAGTATACATTTGCCTACCATCTCATCAAGGAACTCAAATTCTTCCGAAAACTCTTTTTTCTTCATGTCCTTTAGATTAGGGTTCCTCTGGTACCGCATTAGCCTCTTGCCTTCTTCAATGTCTACTTCATCCAAGTTTATCAGACCTTGGTTAGGAAACCCTAGGCATTGATTGATATCTGAAGCTCTCATCTTCAGACTTAATCCTTTCACCTTCGTGGTCAGAAGCCCATAATTTATCAAAGCATTTGAGTATAACTGCTTCACTAGCTCTATGTAGACTGGAGTGTCGGCCTCCAAGCACTCAGAGAACCCAACCTTCTTTACGAGCTCAAGTATATCCTTGAACTTCATTTCTGATTCTTCGAACTTTTTGAAGCCGAGTTGGATTCCTGTTATAACTCGTCATTCTGCCATTTGAAGAGTTCAAAATATATGGGTATTTGATTCAGAGGAGTTTATGAGAGATGGCTGATTGTGATTTGTGCAAGGCTCTGGAGGTTTAATTGATTTTGGCTTTTGAGAGGATTCTAGGGTTTGAAAATGGGAGGGAGAGAGGTTTGACAGCTTCTGGTAACTGTTTGCTAATTTGATTTTTCTTTTATGGCAGTTCCTTCTAACTATGCATAAGAAGTGATGTGTCAACCAACCATTGGTTGCACGATGCCTAGTAATGAGTCGTAACTCCCCCATTAACTCTTCAGTTTGATGTCTCTTTTCAAAATAAATAGGTGTCAATGACTTGGATTGACCGTTGACCATTTTGGTTCGTAGAGTAGCATGGTAAGGTAACTATGGACTCTACATTTTCCTTTGTTAGCTCAACGATCATCTTTTGAGAGATGCTGCAGTGTATGGTTTTGACATTAATCCTCATTTTGATGTAGCATAGCTTAATCACTGATATATTCAAACTTATCTCCTCATAATTTGAATGGTTGAGCAATTGTCCCATTCTTCCAAGCTCCTCGTGAGCTGGAGTATCCTCTGGTAGGACTGCGATCGTCGAGTCTGCTTCTATGATCGCTGAGATTGCACTACGATCGTTAAGTTCTCTTCAACCTCGACTCTATGATCGTTAACTGACTTGGTCCTTGAGATGAACTTTACTTAGCATTCCTTCTGGGTCAAGGTAGCTTAGGAAGGGCCAACCTCTTAGAGTGAGCTAAGGGTCAGGTTTGTCCCTGAGGCGCTTTCTAGATGAAGTGTCTAGAAAGTGATTTGTACTGATATCTCATTTGACCTTTTCTGCTGGGGAGATCCTCTACCAACTTTAGACAATTGCATTTTTGGTAATCGTGGTGTCCTCCTACTTCTACACTGCGATCAGATGTTTGATCGTAGGAACTCCACGATTTTAAGTTGGGTGGCTGAAAGGTTATCAGTAGTACGTTTTGAGACGTTCCTACTGACTATGGATCTTCATTTGGTTCATCAGCCACAAAGTTTTGGGACTCTGTAGTTGGTACACTGCTTCATAGTGTATCTCAGTATTGTTATTCCTTAACAGATCACTGCTCCCCATGGTTGATGTTGTCTTCTTAGATAGATGTGATTCCCTTTTCTTTATGTGTATTAGAAGTCAGCCTTGCATATCTCCTTCTGACTGGAATCACCATTATCAATTAGATTTCTTTATATCGTAGGCATGAATATCTTCAGGACTGATCACTCTACGATTATTAGACAGCACTACGAACGTAGTCTTCTTTGACAGTCTTGTGTTTGTGAAGTTCTGCTCCCGTAATGAGTTCCTCTTGACTGATGCTCGATGATCCTCTGTTGTGAGCTTCCTTGAGGATTCTTCTCATATAGCATGCCTTGCCTAATTTGAGCATATAAGGCCCTTTTTCATCTTTGGTTGAACGGCCTGCTTCCATATACAGATTAGTAGCCATGTGAGCTTCATTCAGGTTAGCTCAGCGGGTCTTCAAGGACAGGCTTGGACATATATAAGGGTGTAAACGAATCGAGTCGATCTGAGTATTGAGTTGCTCAGAATTGGTTCACAAAATTTATCGAGTATAAAATAAGGTTTGATTGAGGCTCATTTAGCTACCGAGTCGAGCACGATTCCGAATCGAGCCCGAGTAGTTTGGACTTTCCAACGAATATGATCCGAATATCAATAGAAAATTATAATTTAAGGAGGTTCGAGTAATTTATCGAACTTTAAAATGTGCTCATATTTGACTCATTTATATTTCGAGTCGAGCTCGAATCGAACTTTTAGTCGAGCGAGTACAAATCGAGCCCGAACTGTTTGCTCATTTTATAGCCTTAGACATATAGGAATTTTATCAGAATCATTTCTGAACAGTCCTTAGTCTTCTGCTGGTTGAGTCTTCTTGACTGAAGTTTTCTGCTTCAGAATTCCTTAGTGTGGCCGGATAGACCAGGTACCTGCAGGTTAGATACATTTCTATTTTTGGTACCCATAATTAAATGGGTCCTGCTAGGTTAATTTTCTAAGCCCCTGTTCCTCATATATTTGGATAATCATCATATTGATCACCAATAGTTATATTCATGCATGTAACTAATTTAGATAATACATTTTGAGATGCATGATTGTGAGTGTGTAAGATTTGCCATTTTAATAAAACACTCATTCGCTTTTATGGTTTCATCATTTGCTGGGTTATGTTCACAATGTTTAAGTGTTCATAGAGTGAGAATCAACTCTATGATTTATTTGTATCTGGTTGATTCATGGAGGTGATCAGTTTCTACAAATCATCAAGATACTCTTGTAGAGCTGATCATACTCTATGAGTTATCAAACACATAGAACATAGGTTTGTACATACATACTAACCCATCAACAAAGATTACTTCTCATAAAATTAATTTAACTTTTGATACTCTTATGGCCCATTTCAGATTTCCTTCAAGATGTCATCTTCAGCCTAAAACTTGGATGGAGAGAAAGTTTATAAGCATTTGAGTTTCCAACCTCAGTGTACTTTCTCTCTTCACCTTTTTAGGTAGATTATGATTTCTTGACAGGATACTGTTATAGTGCATAAGAAGGTGTAACATGATGTATTCAATTATATTAGTGAGGAATCGTACCTTTCTACTGTCAGCTTCTTAACTGTCATTTATCTTAGACATACTGAGGTTAGGCATTGATGTGCATAGTTTCTCATTTGCTCCTGACAGCTTGTTGCTCTAATTGACCTTCAATCAATCAGTCGTGGTCTTAAAGATGCAAGCTAAGAAAATCTCAGCATCTTTAGTTCTTTGACATCCTTGAGTTTGCAAGGTTTACATCCAGCTGCTGGTTGGCTAGACACACGTTTGAGAAGTTCTTCTTGTTTCTCTGGATAAGCGTTTCTTAGCATGTATGGCCTTTTCATCTTTTCAGTCTGGTGGATGTTTGACTCTTTTTTGTTGATGTCTTTTGAGCTTTCTCCTTTGGTCTTGACTACAAGATTGATGGGCGGGTGGCTTGGTCTTGTTAATGTAATAATCAAGAACATGGACCAATCAGAGCAGCTTCAGGTGTATATACACATTTACCTGTTCACAATATTTCCAACATGTGAGCTCATCAGCATATAACAAGTGACTTACTACTAAACTAAGTTTAGAACAATGTTTGTGCCTAGGACCAGACTCAAAGCGATTAGCTTTTGAGTATAGCATGAGAACCTGCTCTGATACCAATTGTTAGTTCCTAGTAGGCCCAATAAATCTAGAAGGGGGGAGGGGTTGAATAGATCCTTTTCAATTTCAAATACTTTTCTCTTTTATTCTGCATTGCTAATAATTTAGCATATGACAAACATAAGAATCTTTTCAAGCACAACGGAATAAGTAAAAGATCCCCTTCATTGATATATTCATTAATCATACATACATTGTTCGTAGAGTTAGTTCAATGGTAAGCAGTTAAAACATACATATCAGTTAATGTACATAATGTAAATGACATATAGTAAAAGACACAAGGGGTTTTAGTGGTTCGGAGACTCAAGCTCCTAATCCACATTCTACTTTCAACTAGCGAGTTTCCCACTAAGGAAGGCGACTTCAATCACTAAGATTCCTTGAGGCCGGCCAGACCTTGGGACTTGATTCACTAAGAACTCTCCAAGGCCCGCTGACACTGGAACTTCTCTAGTTCCCTAGGAACTCTTCAAGCCCAGCAGACTTGGAACTTCATTTAGTCCCTCTGGACAAGGACCCCTCAGGCCCTGACTTCTTGTTGTTGAGTTGTTTGTTGTTGGTGTTGAGCTGCTAAGATGTCTTTATGCTTTGAACATCTTCTGTACTTAGCAGCTTGGCGTGATCATCCTTGAAGTGCAGTTGAGTGTTGCATGATGCTCAACTTCTTCAGTTACTCAACCACTTCTGATGATCGCTTGATGAACTGCCTTGAAGATCATTCCTCTTGATACGTGATGGCTGCACATGATGGGTTTCTAAGATGACTGTAAGCTCTTCTTCTAGGTACTTAGAAACTTTCTTATGCTTGCCACTATGATGGCGTTTATGATCTCCTTTCTTAATACTTGATGCCATCTCATAATGGACTTGATAAGATGATTGTGAACTCTTCTCTATGGTACTTAGAGTCTTCCCATGATAGACATCAAGATGTCATTGATGCTCTTCTTTCTCTCGGCAGTTCAGAACACTCTTCAAGTAGTAGAACTCTCACTTCTACTTCTTTCTTTGTATGTCTCTGAGTGTTCTTGGTGGATCGTGAGTGAGCCTTTGGACCTTCATTGGTCACTCACTATTTTATGTTGGTTAGATCAGTCCACCATCTCTCCAAACTCGGCAACTCCAGCAACCCTTAATCTTTGAAGCTCTTGCTGATTTATACTTCTTCCCAATCCTTCTGTTGGAAAGTAGCCGTTGAAATCTTTTCAAATATCTTCATAGATCTCGAGTTGACTGAGGTAGACTGCAGATGTGACATGTCATAACTTTCTGACACTGCAGTCTACTGTTTCACCTACCCCATCAAAGATGTCACTTTTATGCCTCGTGCAGGTCAAAGACTTTATTTCCTCCTTTTGATTTCTCGATTAGAGGTTGTCCTTTTGCATCGATGCTCTCAATAATCTCTTATCTGAATATTACTCTTCAGATTGAACCATTGTCAATGCTTTAGTCTTCAGCTGTTCGAACTCTACGATTCTGATGCATGTCTTTATGGACCTGATCATAGTGTCTTGTTGATTGGTAGAGACAACACTACGATCTTGAAGAGTGTTGATTGGATCTTCAATGTAGAACACCTCTTCCTTCTTTTGTGCAGTGCTTCAACACTTCTGTTTGCCTCAACAACTCTCAGATACTGATGGCTTGACTTCTTTGTTTTGGCCCCTTTTAAATAACAAAACACTTCAGATTTGTGGCGTGTCCAGCTCGCTTTCTCCCTGTGATTTCCTATTCACTTATCATCAACGGACTGACCCAATGCTTAATCACTTTAGCCTTGTTCTTTAGAAGTTGTCTAGTATCTCTGTGCACTGCATCAGTTCTTTCTTTGTTTGGCAAACACTACGATCCTGGTTACTTCCAAGATCGTCATCTTCTGTCTACTTGACAGCTACTGCACTAGCTGACTTTCCTTAGTCAGTTACTGACGTCTTCTTCTGATCTCCTTGTGGAAGACTTCATCTAGAATGGCTTCATAACTCAATCTTGATGCTGATTGGGTTGGTGCTTAGATCTTCTGTTAGCCTGCATGCCATTCGTTGAGTGCTCTCTGGTTTCCTTCAGGTGGGATGTATCTATGCAGTGCTAACCAGAGGCTTCATTCCTTTGGATATTCTGGGAGTGCTCATTCATTGAGAATCATATTTGCTCTACGATTCTGCCTTGGCATTGTGAGCACATCTGTTGAGGTCTTAGTTACAGTGCACTCTACGATTCGACTTTGGTACATGCGAGACACTACGACTCGAGATCGAATCTTGACACTCTCTACGATTTCTATCGTTGTGCTTGTTGTCTTTATCGATCTTGCTCGACTTCGATATTTGCCTCTAGTATGATCGATGAGACTTTCTACGACTCGAGTGTAGTCTACGATTCTTAACTTGGTTTGTGACAGATACTCGGTTACGGCTCGTAAATGGTGGTATTCTCTACGATTCTAAACATGACTTCCTCAGCAGACTACGACCCTGAGGAAGTTCTCCTCGACACACTATGATCCTTTCCTCGTCTCTCCTGGCAGTCTACAAACTTCAAGACTACTATCTTGCAGACTACGATTCTGCCTTGATAGCTCTCGAGTTTTCCTTGACTCTCTTGGAAGACTACGATTTCTGGTGCAGTGCTCGACGATCAGACAAGCCTATCTATTACATCATAAGATCAACCTAACATGCTTGATCTTTCTATGTTTATAGTCCTTGTACATCATTTCTTTTTAAGGACTTTACAAAGCTGTTTTTCTTATGTAGGATCAACCTAACATACTTGATCAATTCATTCTAAGTCCTTGTACACATGTTTCTATTATCTATCAAAGGACTTTACAACTTTTCTTAATGCAAGCATACTTGCATATTCATTCATATATATCATAATCAAATCATATGTAAATAAGAATAACATTCACAAGCTTATTCCTGACAAAATATATTCAACAACAGATCATCTTTGCACTATAGGCCAAAGATATTCAACAACAGATCATCTTTGCACTACAAGCCAAATATATTTAACAACAGATCATCTTTGCACTACAGACCAAAGATATTCAACAACAGATCATCTTTGCACTACATGCCAAAGATATTCAACAACAGATCATCTTTGCACTACAGGCCAAAGATATTAATATCTTAAAAAAATATATAATCATTTCAGAACAATAATTATAACCTTGTTGATCAATTCACCTTTGCACTTAAGTTAAATATATTCAATTATAAATTCAATGGTCATGATCATCCCAGTCAACAATTCATCTTTGCACTACTGGCCAAAGGGAACCCATAGTCACAATCATACCAATAATCTACCCATCTTTACACTCAAGTCAAAGAGAAATTTCATCACCAGAATTATAAAAATATTATATATGATAATAAAAATAATATAATCAACAACTGCATTTAATTTCAAGAGTAAGATTCATAAATCAAAGATAATTTGATCAGAAAAAGAAACCAATTTTTTCGTAAATAGTACCCGTGAATAATAACTCATAAATAGTAACTCATGAATAGTAACTCGTGAATAGTAACTCATGAATTGTAACTCGTGAATAGTACTCCGTATTCGTACATAGTACCGTATACGTAAATAATGTCATATCGTAAATAGTGCCATATATGAATAATAGGCTTTGGTATCACGTGAATAATGTCGATATCGTAAATAGTAACCCCGACATGAAAAAAGGTAGAAATTATACAATAAAATCCATACCAATATTTCAGTATAATGATATTGAAAGAATAACATCATTATGAGGAAAATAACATCCCTTACTATCCCTTACCTCAAAAGAATAGTACTTCTGGCTGGAATTTCGGATATAATGCCGAAGGAAACTTATACTTAATAGCAACTCTCAAAGTATCTAAATACTCAAAAAATACGCTCGATATTATATATAGAGAGAAAACTTGTTTCTCGTGTGATTTTCAATTCTAACTAAGCACCCTATATATAGGAAAATGCTAGAACGCCAAAGGAGACTAAATTAATAAAATAATATATTATTTTCCTCCTTCTACGCCACCTACCAAGACCAGCCACTAGCCCTCCACCTTTGAAAAAAATTCCAGCACATGTTTTAACCAAAAATAAAAGTGGGTCCCACCATAATTTTAATAAAAATATTTAATTTCCGTAACTTCAATAATTCATAATAAATAGCCCTTTTATCAGAAAAATACGAATTTTATGTCCATTCCATAGGAAATTAAATTCTCTACAACTTTGTAGCTTTAAGTTTTTCCAAATTACAAACGAAAATTGACTGAAATCCATATATGGACGATTTTCAACACCTCTTAAAATTCATAACAAATCATACGTTAATTTTTCACGGTTCAAAATTTGTGGACATATACTCAATTTATATATGTATAACATATCCAAAAATCACAACGATCCAACGGTCGGATTAAAATTATAACACAGGCAATAGAGCTTTAAGAACACTGATTATATTTTCGGACTATAAGTCCCTCGTACCAGTTTCACTCAAACAATCACCACGAAAAATCCATAAAGAATATTTGGGTGATTCAAATTTATGCGTTTAGCTTACTTCCAGGGCTTTCTTTTGATATACGGCTCATCTCCTAACTTATTATACACAAAGAGTTATGGATTTTACAAAATCAAGTAATAAACTAATTTTTCTGAAAATCCCATATTTTGTTCTTCTTTTGATTTCTAGATTTCTCTCATTTGATTCATGCACCGTAAATTTAGTGTGAAAATATCACCATTATTATATTATTTGTGACGCCCCCAAAATTGGTATACAACACCCATTCTGAGTCGCCAAATACATGGTACAGAAACAACTACAACTTTATTAATACAACTGTCGAGCAAAATACGACAACACTTAAACTATGAGTTTAAATACAAATATTGTCATCTAGACAATATCCACACTCAAATAAGTCCTCATTACAATTATTGTTATACTATTTTACAAAATAGTGAGGACTACTAAAACAACTTTTAGAACCATCATTCCACACCCCGACTAGTACTCGCTTCATTCTCGCCTCCTAAGAAGAAAAATGGAACAAAAAGGAAAAGGGTGAGCTCAACTAGTCCAAAGAAAGAATATTATGACTAAATAATATAGAACAAATTATCGTTAGTCCTCAACAGGGAAAAATCTAATAGAATACAATAGAAGACAACAAGTTTTAAATCAATATTCGCATTGAAATAATAATTCATTAGAAGAGTTAAATAGAGAATAAAATCTACTATCTTCTATATATGAATTTAAAAGTCCATCGTCAATATTTTATCCCTGTAACATCAATCAACATATATCTGGAATCAAATATTTATCTTTGCACTACAGGCCAAAGATATTCATCAGTTGGTCATGTTCATCTAAACACTTGTTCATCTTTGCACTACGGGCCAAAGATATTCATCAGAAATCATTCATATTTGCACTACAGGCCAAAGATATTCAGTAATATCATCATTTAGGACTGAGGATGATGAAAAAATATTTTAAAGAAAACGAATCCAGTGAAGCAAAAGAACAAATATTAGAGATTCGTATTACAGTTTTATCCAAGTTCAATAATACTCCATAATAACCAAATTTTGAAGCAGAATTTAAAAATAAAGATCAAAACATGGATACAATCAAAGATAGTAACCATAATAGACATCTTGGACAAAAAAAGAAAATTTCATTTTTCGGTGAATAGTGTTGTATACGTGAATAGTAACCCCGACACAAAAAGTTCTAAATTTGATAAAAAGTTCAGACCAATATTTTGGCATAATGATATTGAAGAAAATAATATCATTTAAGAAGAAAATAACATCCCTTACCTCGAAAAGACAAGATTTACGATTGAAAATACTAGATATAGTCTTTCAAGGAAATTTAAAATCAGATATAGCAACACTCAAAGTTTCAAAATACTCACAAGAATATGCTCGATAATATAGAGAGAGAAAGAGAGAGAGAGAGAGAAAACTTGTTTCTGGTGTGATTTTCAATTCTAACCTAAGCACCCTATTTATAGGAAAATGCTTAGAACACCAAAGCAGAAAATTTAATATAATAATATTATTTTTATTCACATTCCTACGCACAACTAAGACATCTGAATTCAGCAACTAACATGTGCAAGTGAGGCCCATTAAATGGAAAAAACGTTTTTCTTAATAAACATAATTAAAACTTTCAAAAAAATATTTATTTCGGAACTTCAGAACTTCAATAATTTATAATAAATAGCCCTTTTATTAGAAAAAATTGATCTTAATGTCTTTTCCATAGGAAATTTCATTCTCTACAACTTTACAGAAGAAAGTTTTTCCAAATTTCAAACAGAAATTGACCAAAATCCACAAACGGACGATTTTACAGGCTATAATCAAATTTCAGTCAAGAAATGGGATCCACCAACATGAAAAACATGTTTTAAATATTTTTTACAACAAAAATACTCTTCCTCCTCATATACTCATATATCCCACATTCATTGTAAAAATATCACTATTATTATATTATTAAAATATAATAATATATTTAAATGAATTATTTTATCAGAAAAAGATAAAATATTAATTTTCAACAATTGTCACATTAAAAATTTTCTCCATCTATATCCACATAAAATCAATATTTTCCTCATCATATAAATTAATAATTAATTATTCACAAATAATATTACAAAATCACAATACTGACAACCATGCCGTTCCCAAGAAAGAGGGGGCTTTCCAATAAGGATTTCTCCTTACTGGCGCACAATTAGGTGACCAAACCTCTCCTTAGACAGAACTTTCTAGACATTGCCAATAATGTTATCTAAATAATATTATTCAGATAATATGAATTATTGCTTCGATAATGGAAAATACTGTGTAGTGACAATTATTGAAATAATAGTAATATAAAATATCAACGTAGCAATTATTGAATCAATAAATTAAAATATTGAACAGTAATTACTGTAACAATTATTGAGTAGTGTCTTCTTACGTAAGAATCAATAATTGGTGCAATCTGGTATGCTCTGTGTTTTAACCAATAGAGTATTTCAACAATGATTAATTGGTAATAACAACGCAGTTATTTATAAACAATTTATTTTTTATCGTTTTCTTCATCCAATCGCTTTTCCGTTATGGAGCCCACAAAAGTCTGCTAATCGTCGTCATTTAATATTCTTTAAACGGTAAGAATATTCCATGACCAAATGAATATTCTCTGATAAAAATGAATATTTTATAACCAATTGCTTATTTAAAATATTTGCGCATTTTACCCATAACTAACCACATTAATCAAATCAACCCTTACTATTTCAAAATAATAAATAGAGGAATTAAATTTCATTTATTAATAATTTGGGTTCTTACAACCTCCCTTCCTTATGAAATTTCATCCTTGAAATTGACGTACGTACCTGGTGTTTCGAAAAGATGAGGATACCTCGCTTTCATTTCCGTTTCCAACTCCCAGGTCATTTTCTCAATAGCATGGTTCCTCCACAAAACTTTAACTTGTGGTATGACCTTTGTGCGTATGACATGCTCCTTTTATCCAAGATCTTGACAAAAACCTCTGAAGACGTTAAGTCTTTGGCTATCTTGTCCAGTTCTAACTCAATAACGTGGTTCGGGTCTTTCACATATTTATGAACCACAGATATATGAAAAACATTATGAACACGAGACATACTTGGAGGTAGCGCGAGTCTATAGGCCACATTTCTTACTCGGTCAAGAATCTGAAATGGACCAATAAATAGTGGATTGAGCTTTCCTCTCTTCTCAAATCTTGTAACTCCTTCCATGGAGCAACACGCAACAATACATGATCCCCGATACTAAATTCCACGTCCTTTCGATGAAGATCCGCATAACTCTTTTATCGATCTGTCTGCTGGATTTGTACGTTGTTGAATCATTTGGATCTTTTCTCAGTAATCATACGTACCAACTTCGGGTCCCAACAATGTTAATTCACTCACCTCATCCCAATATATTGGAAGCGACACTTTCGTCCATCTGAATGTTTGAATGGAGCCACACCTATACTTGCACGATAAGCTGTTGTTGTAGGAGAATTCCACCAATGGTAAATACTTATCCCAACCGCCTTTGAAGTCTAGGACCACGAGTCTTAATAGATCTTCAAGAGTTTGAATAGTCCTCTCTGATTGTCCGTCCGCTTGAGGATGATATCTTTGAATCCCAGAATCGTAAATCCGTGCCCATAGCTTTTTGCAAGCTAACCCAAAATCTTGAAGTGAATCTTGGATCATGATCCGAAACTATGGATATTGGCATGCCATGCAACCTCATAATCTCATTTACGTATATACTAGCAAGACGTTCAAGGGAATAAGTCTCCCGTATCAGCAAGAAATGTGCAGACTTGGTTAATCTGTCAACAATAACCCAAATAGCATTTATGCCTTGAGAAACCGTGGGAAGACCCGTAACAAAATCCATGGTAATGTGTTTCCACTTTTATTTCAGAATCTCAAGTGGTTGCAATGGACCCTTAGGCACTTGATGCTCTGCCTTTACACGTTGACAAGTTAAACACCTCGAGATAAACTTTGCAATCTCTCTCTTCATATTGTTCCACCAAAATGTATGTCGAAGATCACGATACATTTTGGTACTTCTAGGATGGATTGCAAATGGTGTATTGTGTGTCTCCATCATGATCTTGTACTTCAAATCAGAATTATTAGGAACGCAAAGTCTAGAGTGGACTAGAAGTATTCCTTCTTCATCCGTTCTTGCTTCTGGAATAGCACCTTCTTGCACTTTCTTCTTAATACGCATCAACTCCGGGTCTGTGGCTTGAGCAACTTTAAATTTATTGATTAAAGTTGGTTCTATGCGTATACTTGACATCATCGCACTCGTTCCTGCATATGATCTTCTACTCAACGCGTCAGCTACCACGTTTGCTTTTCCAGGATGGTATTGAATGGTATGGTCGTAGTCTTTCAACAGCTTGAGCCAACGTCGTTGCCGCATGTTGAGTTCTTTTTGAGTGAAGAAATATTTGAGGCTTTTATGGTATGAATATATCTCCACTTTCTCCCCATATAGATAGTGCCTCCAGATCTTTAGCTCGAAAACGACTGCTGCCAACTCTAGATCATGAGTAGGATAATTCCTCTCATATTCTTTAAGTTATTGCGAGGCATAGGCTATGACTTTCCCACGTTGCATGAGAACACATCCCAACCCTTTGCTGAAGCATAGTAGAGATAACAAATCCATCCGAACCGGATGGTATTGTCGAAACAGTCTTAAAATGAGTCTCCTCTTAAGCTCTTGGAAACTCTCATCGCATTCCTCGCTCCATACGAATTTTATATCTTTCCGAGTCAATTTGAGTTAATGGAGTAGTGATTCGAGAAAATCCTTCCACGAATCTCAGAATAATAACCATAAAGCCCGAAGCTTCGTGCTTGATCCTGGCCACCGACTTGTTACTTCCTAACTTTGTATTGCTTCAATCTTCGCTGGGTCAATAGATACTCCATGTTTTGACACCACGTGCCCAAGGAATGCTACTTCTTCAAGCCAAAACTCGTATTTCTTCAACTTGGCATATAACTTGTTTTCATGAAGCCTTTGGAGTACCAGCTTCAAATGGTGCTCATGATCTTCATGACTTTTGGAATATATGAGGATGTCATCAATAAAGACAACAACGAACTGATCCAAATATTCCTTGAATACTCGGTTCATCATATCCATGAAAGTCGCAGGAGTATTAGTCAATCCAAAAGACATTACTAAAATTCATAATGCCCCGTCTGCATCAGTTCTCAAGCGCGTCTTTGGAATATCCTCGGTTAAATCTTCATTGATGATATCCGAATCGAAGATCGATTTTTGAAAATAATTTAGCTCTCATAATGGGTCAAACAGTCATTAATACGAGGTAGCGGATACCTATTCTTGATAGTGACATGGTTTAATTCCCGATGGTCGATACAAAAGTCGCATACTCCCGTCTTTCTTCTTTACTGAATAAAACAGAGCACCCCAAAGAGATGTACTAGGGCCGAGATGAAACCGGCGTCCAACAACTCCTGTAGTTGGACCTTTAACTCCTGAAGTTCAATAGGAGCCATTCGATATGGGGTTTTAGAAATGGGCTTTATATCAGGGTTCAAGATCAATAAAGAATTCAACTTCACGTTACGGGGTAGACTAGGAAGTTCTTGAGAAATACGGGAAAGTCAATAACAACAGGAATATTATTCAAATATGACGTGTCTTTATTCAAATCCATAACATGGGCTATGAAAGCTTGACATCCGTTTTTTAATAAACGAATAGCTTTATGACTTGATATAACAGTGATTGATTTTAATGGCTTAGTTGCTTGAATTCGCAAAACAGGTTGGTTAGGAATATGAAAACTAACAACCTTACGAAAACAATCAATTTTGGCATGATAAGTAGTTAACCAATCAATCCCTAAAATCACGTCAAATAAAAGGTATCTTTAAAGAGATAAGGTCAATAGGTAAGGTGATGGTGCCAACTTAGATCAAACAAGATTTATAAACAGTGGATGTGATGAAAGTTTCTCCTAACGGAGTCTCCACAGATAAATCAAAGTCTAATTTCTCCGGAGTCAAGTTTAAACGTTGAGCACAAGCAAGAGAAATAAATAAATGGGTAGCAATAGTATCTAGTAAGGTATAAACTTCGCATAAATTTATGATTAGCTTACCCGTGATCACCTCGTTTGGGTTCCTCGCATGTTGACCAGTCACGACAAAAGCTCTTCTAGGAACCGTTGAATTTGACTTTTCGGGGACAGCCTTTTGAGTCACCATCCTCGCTGGACTTGGTTTCGCTACAGTGCAATCTCGAGCGATATGTCCTTCATTTCTATAATTATAACATACCTTAAACTGTTGTGGGCAGTTTGGGCTGATATGTCTTTTTATTTAGCACTTATAGCATATGACCGGTGGTCGTTCTCCTCCCTTGGAAACAGTTGCTGCTAGTGCTGACGTCTTCGTATTGTCATTGTTGAATCTCCTCTTTTTAAAATCTCCTCCCGACTCGCTTCTTCTATTCTCATGGCCATGATTACCACCAGAGTGGTTGCCACTCTTGTCTGTATTTTTCTTTCTCCGCTCGTTATCGTTGTTCTGATGACTGCTGTCACCGATATGATCCTGGTTGTGGTCCCTCGATTGAACGTACTTGTTATCTCGCTCTAATAATTGAGCCCTATTGACAACATCTGAATAGAGAGAAAATTTATGAGAAATGAGATATTGACGTATCTGGGGTTTCAAACCTCTCGAAAACATCAACACATAATCGTTCCTCATTCTCCACCAAATGAGGTGCTGAAACACAGACAACTCTGCAAACTTCGCCTCGTACTGGGACACCGTCATGTTATTCTGCTCCAGTCTAATAAACTCTACCTCCTTCATATGACGAATACTTTTAGGAAAGTACTTGTCATTGAACAGCTTCTGAAATGTTTCCCAAGACATGCTAAGTGCGGTTTGGATAGTGCTTTCTGATTCCCACCATGTCGCCTCATTACGGAACATAAAGGTGGCGAATGGAACCTTACATTCCTCCGTGCATCCCAAGACATCGAATATCTTGGTAATTTGTTTGACCCACGTCTCCGCCTTAATCGGATCCGGCTTTCCCAGCACTCGTGGTCCCAACTCCTTGAATCGCTTGGTTTGTGATAAACCGTTAATTGCTATCATTTCCTCCTGTATTTTGAACACGAGTCTCCCTCGTCTGATTCTGCATGAACTACAAAAAGCTTCTAAACATCCCATCGTTCATCATCTGCTCAGTCGTGTTATTCACAGGAGGAACATTTCCAGCTTGTTGCACGTTCTCCTCATTGGTGAGTACAGACGTCTCCACGGTCTAATTTACTCCACTGTTAACATTTTCAGTTGCCATTCTTAAATACTGCCATAAAACAAGGGTAAGTTAAATAAATTAACAAATTACATAATACCCCTATATTATGACAGACCAACAAATAAGCTTAGGTAGGACACACTAGCGAAGGATTTACTCGTCTCTCCCCTCCTAGTTCTATTCTCTCGATCCCTTGGATATCATATCCCTAAGCTCGATACCATAATCAGCGACCCCAAAATAGGTATACAACACCCATTTTGAGTCGCCAAATACATGGTACAAAAACAACTACAACTTTATTAATACAACTGTCAAGCAAAATACGACAACACTTAACTGTGAGTTTAAATACAAATAATGTCATGTAGACAATATCCACACTCAAATAAGTCCTCATTATAATTATTGTTACACTATTTTACAAAATAGCGAGGACTACTAAAACAACTTTTAGAACCATCATTCCACACCCCAGACTAGTACTGCGCACATTCTCGCCTCGAGAAGAAAAAAATAGAACAAAAGGAAAAGGGTGAGCTCAACTAGCCCGATAAAGAACATTATGACTAAGATAATATAGAACAAATTATCGTTAGTCCTCAACAGGGAAAAATCTAATAGAATACAATAGACAACAAGTTTTAAATCAATATTCGCAGCGGAAATAATAATCCATTAGAAGAGTTAATTAGAGAATAAAATCTACTATCTTCTATATATGAATTTAAAAGTCCATCGTCAATATTTTATCCCTGTAACATCAATCAACATATATCTGGAATCAAATATTCATCTTTGCACTCTGACGTGCCAAAGATTTTCATCGATTGGTCATGTTCATCTAAACACTGTTCATCTTTGCACTACTGGCCAAAGATATTCATCGAAAATCATTCATCTTTGCGCAATGACAGGCCAAAGATATTCGATAATATTATCATTTAGGACTGAGGATGATGAAAAATATTTTAAATAAAATGAATCCAGTGAAGCAAAAAGAACAAATATGAGGATTCAGTATTACGGTTTATCCAAGTTCAATAATACTCCATAATAACCAAATTTTGAAGCAGAATTCAAAAATAAAGATCAAAACATGGATACAATCAAAGATAGTAACCATAATAGACATCTTGGACAAAAAAAAGAAAATTTCATTTTTCGGTGAATAGTGCCGTATTCGTGAATAGTGTCGTATACGTGAATAGTAACCCCAAAAAGTTCCAAATTTGATAAAAAGTTCAGACCAATATTTCGACATAATGATATTGAAGAAAATAATATCATTTAAGAAGAAAATAACATCCCTTACCTCGAAAAGACAGTACTTCTGACTGAAATACTAGATATAGTGCTGAAGGGAATTTGTACCGTATAGCAACACTCAAAGTCTCAAAATTCTCACAAGAATACGCTCGATAATATAAAGAGAGAAAGAGAGAGAAAACTTGTTTCTGGTGTGATTTTCAATTCTAACCTAAGCACCCTATTTATAGGAAAATGCTTAGAACACCAAAACAGAAAATTTAATATAATAATATTAATTTTACTCCACATTCCTACGCACACCTAAGACATCTGAATTCAGCAACTAACATGTGCAAGTGAGGCCCACTAAATGGAAAAAACGTTTTTCTTAATAAACATAATTAAAACATTCAAAAAAAATAATTATTTCGGAACTTTAGAACTTCAATAATTCATAATAAATACCCCTTTTATCAGAAAAATTCAAACCTCATGTCCTTTTCATAGGAAATTCCATTCTCTACAACTTTGCAGAAGAAAGTTTTTCCAAATTTCAAACAGAAATTGACCGAAATCCACAAACGGGCGATTTTACAGCTATAATCAAATTTCAGTCAAGAAATGGGGTCCATCAACATGAAAAACATGTTTTAAATATTTATTACAACAAAAATACTCTTCCTCCTCATATAATTATATATCCCACATTCATTGTAAAAATATTACCATTATTATATTATTAAAATATAATAATATATTTAAATGAATTATTTTATCAGAAAAAGATAAAATATTAATTTTCAACAATTGTCACATTAAAAATTTTCTCCATCTATATCCACATAAAATCAATATTTTCCTCATCATATAAATCAATAATTAATTATTCACAAATAATATTACGTAATCACAATCTCGTGACCAGTAGTTCCCGAAGAGGGGGCTTTCGATAAGGATTTGTCCTTCTTGGTACAAGTAATTAGGTGACCAAATTTCTCATTAGATAGAACTTTCTAAACATTGCCAATAATGTTATCTAATAGTATTATTCAGATAATATGAATTATTGCTTCAATAATGGAAAATACTGTGTAGTGACAATTATTGAAACAACAGTAATATAAAATATCAACGTAGCAATTATTGAATCTATAAAATAAAATATTGAGCAAAGAATTATTTACGTAACAATTATTGAGTAGTGCCTTTTACGTAAGAATCAATAATTGGTGCAATCTGTCTGTGCTCATGTGTTTTAACCACCGAGTATTTCAACAATATTAACGGTAATAACAACGCCGTTATTTATAAACAACTTATTTTTGTCATTTTCTTCATCCAATCACTTTCCGTTATGGGGCCCACACAAAGCAATTTGAGTATTTAATATTCCCCGACAAGTAAGAATTTTCAAATCTCACCAAACGAATATTCTCCGATAAAAATGAATATTTTATAACCACTTGCTTATTTAAAATATTTGCGCATTTTACCCATAACTAACCACATTAATCAAATCAACCCTTACTATTTCAAAATAATAAATAGAGGAATTAAATTTTATTTATTAATAACTTGGGGTCTTACATTATTATATAACCACATTATACATTTATAATGTAAGATAAATTATCAATTTTCCACAATTGACACTTTTCTTAAAATTTCTCCATTCCGACAAAATACTGATAAAATACCTCAACATTAATTACTTCATTTATATTCACACAAAATAAATATTTCCCTATCCATCATTTATATCCACATAAAATAAATATTTCTTACATATAAATCAATAATTATTTATTCATAAATAATATTACGTAATCACAATTATGACAACCAGGTCGCTTCTGTGAAAGAAGGGGCTTTACGATAAGGATTTCTCTCATCTTGACGCATGATTATGTGACCAAACCCTTTCCTGAGACGAACTTCCTTAGACATTGCCAATAATGCTATCTAATAATATTATTCAAATAATATGATTTATTGATCTAATAATGAAAAATATTGTGCAGTGACAATTATTGAACAACAATAATATAAAATATCAGTGTAGCAATTATTGAATCAATAAAATAAAATATTAAAAATAATTCTTTGTAACAATTATTGAGTAGTGCCTTCTTACGTAAAAATCAATAATTCAAAAAATCTTGTAATACTGGTAATGCTACTTTCTGCAACCACGCGTATTATTGTATTTTAACTACAGAGTATTCTAACAAAGTGTTACTTGATAATAACTACTGTAGTTATTTATAAAAACTCATATTTGTCATTTTCTTCATCCGACAATTATTCTGTTATGGGGCCCACAAATGGATGCGCCGTCATACGAATATTCCCCGACAACAAGAATATTCCACGACCAAACGAATATTCCCCGACAACAATGAATAATTTATAACCACTTGCTTATTTTGCAAAATTTGCACATTTCACCCATAACTTTAAACTTTTATCAATTTAACTATTCACTAAATAGAAAAATTGAATTTTTTATTTCATAAAATTCGGGGTCTTACACGCATCACTGAATTATCCATGCACTATGGGCCAATGATATTCATTAGTATCACATCAACAAATTATCCATGCACTACGGGCCAAGGATATTCGTGTTATCACCAATGGTCATGATCATGCCAACAACTGTTCATCAATGCACTACGGGCCAATGAGGACTTTTACCACATCTTTTGTAAGATTACATGTCATGATTATACCGAATAATCCTTGATCATAATCATACCAATTAACAGTCCATCTATGCACTACGAGCTAAAGATGACTTTCATCACAATATAAGCATGAGGATGATGACAATGTTATAAGAATTCAATTAAATGAGAGTAAGGATAAATTTTAAAGATTTATAATTCAATTTATCCAGAAATCAATAATATCCAAATTGTCAACATGATACTGCTTTGTGGAGTAAAATTCAAGAATAACATTGTATCAAAAATGATTTGGACCAAAAAGGAATTAATTTTTGTCATGAATAGTACCCCGGGTGAATAGTATCCAAGTGAATAGTACCCCATGAATAGTACTTTAGGAATAGTACCTTTGAATAGTACTCCGGCATGAATAGGTTAAAACTTATCAAGAATGTTCAGAATAATATATCCATGAAAAGATACTAGATGAAGCGCAAATTTCTAGGATATTCTATTAATTTCACAAAGTATAGAAGCAATACTTTAACAAAATGAATGTAGAATTCAGAATTTGAAACGAAATAATATTACTTACATACTACAGAGTATGGAAGAAAATATTATTTTATACGAATATTGAACAAAAATAATATCCCTTACCTTAAAAAGAGAGTACTTCTGACTGGTAGGGCGGAGATATTCTTGAAGAAAACTTGAACTGTTTTCTACACTCAAAGCTTCCTTAAACTCTAAAGAAATATGCTCAATATTATAGAAGAAGAATTCTTTAATTCTGGTATGATTTTAATTTCTAAACTAAGCATCCTATTTATAGGAAAATGGAAGGATACTATTTAGGAAAAATCACGGACTGCACAGTGGGATTCGACGAATTCACAGGCGTTCGGCTGAATTTTATTTTATTTTACTATGCAAACACTATACAAATACTATGCATAATAAAATATAATATATTCTATTTTTTATAAAAAATAAAACTTATTATAATATATATATATATATATATAACAAAATTGAGATAACTTTTACCGATAGTTTTGAAAAATGGGTAAGTGGGAGTCCAAATAATAAGCCAAATTTTCAACAAATACTTCATAAAAATCCCCTCTATTTATCTCAATTTAGTTGGCTTCACAAAACATATTTTTAAACAATAATTATTCATCAATAATATAACTTTCACTATTAACAACCAAATCATTCCCAGGAAAGATGGGGCTTTCCGATAAGAATTTCTCCCTATTGGCGCGCAATTAGGTGACCAAACCTCTTTTCTCGACAGAACTTTTTAGACATTGTCAATAATGCAAATAATAATATGAATAACTTGTCATCTCAATTATTGATTTAATAATATAAAATATTATGCAGATGATATTGTGACAATAATAGAATCAATAATGTGAGATACTATACAGTAATTACTATAGCAATAATTGAGTATAACTGAGTAACTTCTCACGTAAAGCATCTGAGTGCTACTCTTATGCAATCACAGCATATTCTTTTATCACTTTTATCACGTCAGCGATTCTGGGTAAAACTTTACATTTATTTTTATAAAAAGATATTTCTATCGTTTTCTAACTCCGACAATAATTTCGTTATGGGGTCCACCAATGATTGTGTCGTCGTACGAATATTCCCTGCTATAGAACGAATATTCCCCGATCAATCGAATATTTTATAACAACTTGCAAAATTTATAAATATTACCCACAACTATAACATTATATCAAATCTGCACCATAATATTCAAAAATATATTTTTAGAAAAATTAATCTTTATTCATAAAAGTTGGGGTCTTACATTGTCGATGTGTTGGAGGTAAAAATTCATCTCCCGCCGCTTGATTTCTTCTCATTGTGGGCAACAAAAAGTTTTTTGTTGCTATATTTCGTAGCTTAATATAGATTACATTCATTGTCAATAAATTTTTTTCGTTGCGTATTTTGTACAATTTTTTGCAACAATTATTAAAATGTTGCCCTAAATTAAGATAATGCCAATAAGCATGCTTCGTCCTTTTTTTATTATTTACCAAAATGCAATGTTTTGCATTTTCAAATTATTATTTATTTTATTTCTTTTTGAATAACTCATCGTTTTACGGACTATAAGTAATGATATTCACATTCTTAGCTTCTGTCATATTCGTCTATTAATTTTACGTGAGACGGGGGGACTATAAGTAATGATGGAACAAACTAATAAAATAAAATAATAAAAATAAAAATATGATAATAATATCATAAGTATTTGTGTGGATATGTATATTACATATATAATATTGTAATATATATTATCTAATACATTAAACATTTCAATAAGTATATATCTAAATAATCAAGAACAATATGAGGTAAAAGCATATTCTGGTGTAAGGAAGATATTGTCAAAAATTTAGAATTTTTAGACTTAGTTTTGAATTATGAAGATTATTGGGAATTTGAATTGAAACAACGATTGAATAAATAATAAACATAATACGAAAATTCTGAAGAAATTGTAAAAATTCTAAAATGAGTACGTCTAATGTAAGACCCCGAATTTTATGAAATAAAAGTATTCAATTTTTCTTATAATTACAATTCAGTAAATGATTAAATTGATAAAAGTTTAAAGTTAAAGGGTGATATGTATAAATTTTTTAAAATACATGAGTGGTTATAGAATATTCTTGTTGTCGAGAATATTCGTTTGGTAAATAGAATATTCTTGTTATCGGGGAATATTAAATGCGACAATATGACCATTTCGGGCCCCATAACGAATAACTATCGGATGAAGAAAACGACAAAATTAAGTTTTTATAAATAATGGCGTAGTTATTCTGAATTAACACTATTGGAATACACGGTGGTTAAAATACGATGTCGTGTGTTTGCACGATTATACCTGCGGTTTTACGATATTTTTGAATTATTGATCCTTACGTAAAAGGCACTTTACTCAATAATTATTACGATAATTCTTGTTCAATATTTTATTTTATTGATTCAATAATTCTTTGCGTTGATATTTTATATTATTGTTGTTTCAATAATTGTCATTTGCACAAGATCTCCATTATCGGATCAATAATTTATATTATTTGAATAATATTATTAGATAGCATTATTGGCAATGTCTAGAAAGTTACATCGAGGAGAGGTTTGGTCACCTAATTGCGCTAGTAAGGAGAAATCCTTATCGGAAAGCCCCTCTTTCACAGAACCTATATGGTTGTCATTATTGTGATTCTATAATATTATTTGTGAATAATTAATTATTGATTTATATGATAAGGAAATATTTATTTTATGTGGATATAAATGATGGATATATTTATTTTTATGTGGCTAAAAATGAAAGAATTAATGTTGAGGTGTTTTATCGATTATTTTGTCGATTGTGGAGGTATTAAAATCATCCGTTTGTGGATTTTGGATATTTTGGTTTGGAATTTTAAAAAACTCAAAGCTACAAAGTTGTAGAGAATTGATTTGATGAATGGACATAAAATTAGTATTTTTTGATAAACGATCTATTTTCTATGAATTGTTGAAGTTTTAGAAAATAAAATGATTTTATTAATTTATGGGTGGGACCCACTTGGTTATCAACACATGGCTGCTATCTTTTGGTTCAAAGATGGTGGTGGTGTAACTTGACAAGTTGAGGTGGCGTGGAAGAAGAAAAAAAAATAATATATTTTATTATTATAGTCTCCTATGGATTTCTAGCATTTTCCTATAAATAGGTGCTTATGTTAGAATTGAAAATCACACCAGAAACATAAGTTTTCTCGCTCTATATTATCAAGCATATTTTTGTTAGTATTTAGAGATCTTGAGTATTGCTATACGACGCAAGTTAGATTATTATATCAGATATTCAAGTCGAAATCTTTACTTTATTTTGAGGTAAGGGATTTTAAAGGTTGTTATATTTTTCATGTTTCGTAACTTTTTAGACCTTCAAAATTCTAGAAAAATTTGAAATGATATTTTGATGAGTTTTATTGATTGTGTCCAAAATGGTAATTTTGGATGTATAGATTAAGAGTTATGAATTTTATGAGAAAAGACTATTTTAAAAAGTAACAAGCTTATAACTCCTTGTGGTTAACTCCAAAATTGATAAAATTTTATTGGAAGTATATCTATATAATATCAGTATACTCTTGTGAATTTCGGAATTTTTGGATAAAAGTACAATTTATGATAAATATCTAAATATTCGGGTGGTTTTGGCCGTATGAAAAATAGTAAATGAATTTTAAAATTAAAGAGAAAAAAATATATGTTCAATATGGGACTATATTCTACTAAATCCCGAAAAAAAAATATTTTGGAACTGATTTGATATTTTCATGAAAATGGACTAGTTATGAGTAAATGAATTAAATATGTTATGTAAAAGTAAGAAAATTAGAAAATAGGTTTTATGGCTTAAGAATCCTACATGAGGTATATATGATTTTTTTGATGAGGGTTTTGGTTATTAGTGATGAAATCTTTTGAGGTTGGCATTTTAGAATGATTAAATGCATTATTTAGTAAAGTGTAAACAATTAAAATAAATTGTTTATAAGCTTAAGAAATATTATTCTTTCAATATCATTATACTGAAATATTTGTCTGGATTTTATTGTAGAATTTCTACCTTTTTCATGTCGGGGTTACTATTCACGAGTTACTATTCACAAGTTACTATTCACGAGTTACTATTTATGAGTTACTATTCACGAGTTACTATTCACGGGTACTATTCACGACAAAATTGGTTTCTTTTTCTTACCAAATTATTGTTGATTTATGAATATTACTCTTGAGATTAAAACTATATATTGATCATATTATTTTATTATCATATATAACATTTTTTATAACCCTAACGATGATATTTCCTTTAACTTGAGTGTAAAGATGGGTAGATTTTTGGTATAATCATGACTATGGGTTCTCTTTGGCGATGGTCTGAAAGTTGAATTGTTGGTGGTATGATCATGACCATTGAGTTTATAATTGAATATCTTTAGCTTAAGTGCAAAGGTGAATTGATCAACATGGTTATAATTATTTTTTATATAAATTCTGAAATGATTATAAATTTCTTTGAGATATTAATATATTTGGCACAGTAGTGCAAATATGAACTGTTGAGGAATATCTTTGGCTTTGTAAGTGCAAAATTAATTGTTGATGAATATCTTTGGCTGTAGTGCAAAGATGACATTGTTGTTGAATATCTTTGGCCGATGAGTGGTGCAAAAGATGAATTGTTGTTGAATATCTTTGGCGATGGTGCAAAGATGAATCTGATGATGAATATCTTTGGCCCGTGTGTGCAAGATGAATTTATTAGTATGATTATGAGCGAGGCTGTGATTTGGTATAACCATGATCTTTGATGTTTGAGTAAAGACATGTGATGAAAATTATCTTAAATCTTGGATGCGAAGAAAAATTTAGAATCACAATTATGATTATGAGTTATTCATATGATTGTGGACGAGCTGTTGATTGATGTTACGAGGATAAAACATTGTTGGTGGATTTTAACATAAAGAAGATAATAGACTTTATGGTCTATTTGACTCTTCTAATGGATTGCTTCGTTCAACGCAACTATGGTTGAAATTTTTATCATCTACCATATGTTCTAAATCTACGATTTATTATTGATGAAGGCTATTGATAATTTAATTATCTTTAGTCATGATATTCTTTCTTGAGCTAGTTGTGCTCACCTTTTTGCTTCACAATTCCTTTCGGGTAATAAGAGTGTAGCCGGGTGGGGGGGAGTAACGAGGAATAGAACGGTGGTCATCATTTAGTAGTTATATTTGGTGAATCAACTAGGGTGAAAGCGAACCCAACGTTGGAAGGGTGTTTTTCCACTATCATACAAGATGTCTAATGACATACAACCTCGTGTCATCATAAGACAAGGTTGTGCTCATCCACTTCTTTGAGTATATTTACTGAGCACTACCTATATAATCTTGGTGTTTGTTTGAAGTATAATTCTCAATTAGAGACGAGTGGAGATAATGATATGTCAAGAGAAGACTCACCATTGGGAAGAATATGATAGTAATCTTCTCATTTTTCTTTAGGGTCTATTAGGTCAACCAAGGATAATTACGTGGCCATATGATATCTATCATAACCTAGAAGCATGACCTCCCATATACGAAGGTTTCCTTGAGCACTTCCCAAAGATTCTAATTTCTAAAAGCAGTTTTTGACTATACCTTTATGTAAGGTGTCATTGTGACGTCTTATCCAAGGTTGGGATGAGAGTCACAATTGGTATATATTTGTATCCAAACTCACAACATATGTGTTGTTGTATTTTGCACGACAATTGTTGTAATAAAATTGTAGTTATTTTCTGTACCATGTATTTGGCGACTCAGAATAGGTTGGATGGAATGGACCTGTTTTGGGGTTGTCACATCTAACCCTGGTATAAAGGGTTTGGCCAAACTAATTCGACAAGTATAACTGGTGCAAGGTTCAAAGAACAAAAAAATTAATAAAAGTTGCTTAAGTGAGCAAAAGAATAAAGCTGCTTAATAATTTTTTTTATGAATATAAGTTAAAACTAAGTCATGGGGCTCAAGTTTTCCCAAAAATAAAGTTTGGAGTATTGAAATGTAAAAATGGATAGAAAGTTGTGACAACTCAAAAAGTCGGATAGCCTTGTAAGTAGGTTTTCGATGTAAATATCTAATAAAATAAAATGTTATGATATTTGTGACGCTCCCAAAATAGGTCTACACAACCCATTCTGAGTTGTCAAATAAATAGTACATAATTCAAATACAAACTTTATTTATACAACTATTAATTATCGTGTAAAATACGACAAAACATACGCTTTGAGTTTTAATACAAATATTGTCTTGTAGAAAATATCTAAACTCAAAAAAAATCCTCATTAAAATTATTGTCACACTATTTTACAAAATAGTGAGGATTACTAAAATAACCATCTTGGACCATTACTCCACTCCCCGACTAGTCCCAGCTACATTCACGCCTCCTGAGAAGAACAATGGAACCAAAAGGAAAAGGGTGAGCTCAACTAGCCCAGTTTTAGATCAACAACTGCAGCGGAAATAACAATCCAATAAAAGAGTCAAGTTGAGCATGATCATTACAAGAAAAGGCCTATTAGCGACCGCCATCGGTCGTTGATAACCATATGCGATCGCTTGCGGTCGCTGATAGGCGTTGCATAAAATTTGGTCGCTGGAATGCACATCAACGACCACTATTAGCGACCAAATTATCTGTGTTAAGAATTGCATATTCAAATTTGATGTTGAAAGTCAATAAAAATGCTTATGTGTAAAGTCCTTCAAAGAACATTTGTGACGGCCCCAAAATAGGTATACATCACCCATTCTGAGTCGCCAAATACATGGTACAAAATTCAAATACAACTTAATTATACAACTGTCGAGTAAAATACGACAAAACATAAGCTGGGAGTTTTAATACAAATATTGTCTTCTAGACAGTATTCAAACTCAAATGGAGTCCTCATTACATTTATTATCACACTATTTCACTGAATAGTGAGGACTACTAATGCAAACATCTCGGACCAATCACTCAGCTCCCCGACTAGTCGATTTATATTCTCATTTCCTGAATAGAACAATGAAAGCAAAGGGTGAGCTCAACTAGCCCAATAAGAAATATTATGACTAAGATAATGCAGAATAATTTATCGTTAGCCTTCAACAGTGTTAAACTGATAAAATATAATAAACATCAAGTTTAACTGCAACGGAACAAGCGATTTAGAAGAGTCAAGTAGAGCATAATATCTACTATCTTCTATGATTTAAAAAGTTTATCATCAATTTTATCGCTGAGCTTCAGCTTAATAATTAATTCACATCATCGAATCATCCCTGCACTACGGCCAAGGATATTCATTAGTATCACGACCACGAATTATCCATGCACTATGGGCCAAGGATATTCGTATTTTCATCAATGTTCATGATTATGCCAACAACTGTCCATCAATGCACTACGGGCCAATGATGACTTTTACCACATCATTTGTAACATTACGGTCATGATTATACCGAATAATCCCTGGTCATAATCATACCAATCAACAGTACATTTATGCATATAAGCCACATATGACTTTTATCACAATATAAGCATGAGGATGATGACAATGATATAAGAATTTAATTAAACGAAAGGAAATGATAAATTGTTAAAGATTTATAATTTAATTTATCCAGAATTCTATAATGTCCAAATTGTCAACATGATACTGCTTTGTGGAGTAAAATTTAAGAATAATATTGTACCAAAAATGATTTGGACCGAAAAGAAATCAATTTTTATCATAAATAGTACTCTGTGTGAATAGTATCCCATGAATAGTACTTTGAGAATAGTAACCCTGTGAATAGTACTCCGGCATGAAAAAGTTAAAACTTATCAAGAATGCTCAGAATAATATTTCCATGAAAAGATACTAGATGAAGCGCAAATATCAAGGATATTCTACTAATTTCATGAGTATAGAAGCAAAAACTTAACAAAATGAGTGTAGAATTCTGAATCTGAAACGAAATAATATTACTTACATACTACAGAGTATGGAAGAAAATATTATTTTTTACGAATACTGAACAAAATAATATCCCTTACCTTAAAAATAAGAGTATTCCAACTGGTATAGCGGTGATATTTTTGAAGAAAACTTGAACTGTTTTCTATACTCAAAGCTTTCTAAAACTGGAAAGAAATACGCTTAATATTATAGAAGAAGAATTCTCTGATTATGGTGTGATTTTCAATTCTAACTAAGCATCCTATTTATAGGAGAATGGAAATGATACTATTTGAAAATTTTAATCACGGACGCAAATAACGAATTCACGGGCGAATTCGTTCGGCTGAAATATTTGAAAATTTTGATTTACTATGCAACACTATGCAATAAAATATTCTAATAAAACGATAACTTTAAATAAAATATAATATATTCTATTTATAATCAAATAAAACAAAACTTATATATATATAAAACCTTTGCCTTACGGCAAAGGCATATACCACACACACACACACACTAAAATTACATATTCAACATACACGTGTCAAATATATATATACATCTCCCAAAATCCCACGACAACACCAAAAACCAAACTAAATTCCCTTCCTTCCAAGGTATACACCACCCTCTTTTCTTTTCTCTGCCCATGAACCCCCCCTCCCCCACCTGACAAACATATATATATATATATATATATATAAAATAAAACTGAGATAATTTTTTTACCGGCGCTTTGAAAAATGGGTAATTGGGGGTCCATATAATAAGTAAAATTACAACAAATACTTCATAAAAAATCCCCTCAATATTTTTTACAACATTTATCATCATTATTATAATTCGCAATATTTAACAACCAGATCATTCCCAGGAAAGATGGGGCTTTCCGATAAGGATTTCTCCCTATTGGCGCACAATTAGGTGACCAAACCTCTCATCGACAGAACTTTCCAGACATCGTTAATATTGCAAATAATAATATGAATAACTTTGTCGTCTCAATTATTGATTTAATAATATAAAAAAATATTGAAAATAATTGAATCAAATAATGTGATAATAAGCAGTAATTACTGTAGCAATAATTGAATAAAACTGAGTGACTTCTCACATAAGCATCAATAATCAATACTGCAGTGCTATATGAAGGCAACCACGAGATATGCATTACTTTTACCACTGGGTATTTTAACAATTTAACGGTAAAACTTTTGCCGTTATTTTTATAAAAAGATATTTATGTCATTTTCTCATTCCCAAATAATTCCAATAGGGGTCTACTAAATGATTTGTGCCATCGTATTTAATATTTCCTCATAAAACGAATATTCCCTGACCAAACGAATATTATATAACAACTTGCTTACTTTGCAAAATTTATAAATATTACCCACAACTATAACATTATAACAAATTCACACCTTAATATTCAAAAATATATCGAGAAAATTTTAATCTTTATTTATGAAAGTTGGGGTCTTACAACCTCCCCTTCTAATGAAATTTTATCCTCTAAATTAGGGTACATACCTGGTATGTCGAAGAGGTGAGGATACATTGATTTCATATCAGATTCTAACTCCCAGGTCATTTCCTCAACATCGTGGTTTCTCCACAAAACCTTGGAGAGTAGAATATGTTCCTTCTTATCCAAGATTTTAATAGGTACCTCTTCATACGTTAAATCTTCCGCTATTTCGTCTGGTTCTAACTCAATGATGTGGTTCGGGTCTTCCACATATTTACGTAACATGGTTATGTGAAAAATGTTATGAACATGAGACATACTTGGCGGTAAAGCGAGTCTATAGGCCACAGTTCTTACTCGGTCAAGGATTTCAAATGGGCCAACGAATCGAGAATTGAGCTTCCTCTCTTTCCAAATCTCGTAACTCCTTTCCATGGAGCAACACGTAACAACACATGATCACCAACATTGAATTCCACGTCTTTTCGATGAAGATCAGTATAACTCTTTTGTCGATCTTGTGAGGTTTTTATACGTTGCTAGATCATTTGAATCTTCTCCGTAGTTATACGTACCAATTTCGGTCCCAACAACGTTGCTTCATCTACCTCGTCCCAGCATACTGGAGAACGACACTAGCGTCCATACAACGCCTCGAATGGAGCCATGCCAATACTTGCTTGACAATTGTTGTTGTAGGAGAATTCCACTAATGGCAAGAACTTGTCCCAACTTCTCCTGAAGTCAAGGACACAGAGTCTTAATAGATCTTCAAGAGTTTGAATAGTACCCCGTGAATAGTACTTCAGGAATAGTAATCCCGTGAATAGTACTCCGACATGAAAAATTTAAAACTTATCAAGAATGCCCAGAATAATATTTTCATGAAAAGATACTGGATGAAACGCAAATATCAAGGATATTCTACTAATTTCATGGAGTATGGAAGCCAAAACTTAACAAAATTAGTGTAGAATTCTGAATCTTAAACAAAATAATATTACTTACACACTACAGAGTATGGAAAAAAATATTATTTCTTACGAATACTGAACAAAATAATATTCCTTACCTTAAAAAGAAGAGTATTCCAATTGGTATAGCAGGGATATTCTTGAATAAAACTTGAACTGTTTTCTATACTCAAAGCTTTCTAAAACTCGAAAGAAATACGTTCAATATTATAGAAGAAGAATTCTCTGATTCTGGTGTGATTTTCAATTCTAACTAAGCGCCCTATTTATAGGAGAATGGAAAGGATAATATTTGAAAAATTTAATCACGGACGCACATAACGAATTCACAGGTAATTCGTTTAATTTGACGCTTTGAAAATTTTAATTTCTTTATCAAAGACTATGCAATAAAAATATTTTAATAAAACAAAAACTTTAAAAAAATATAATATATTCTATTTATAATCAAATAAAACAAAACTATATATATATATATATATATATATATATATATATTACTAAAGGCATACACACACACACACACTAAAATTACATATTCAACATACACATGTCAAATATATATATATATATATATATATATATATATATATATATATATATATATATATATCTCCCAAAATCCTATGACAACACCAAAAACCAAAATAAATTCCCTTCCTTCCAAGGTATTCATACGCCACCCCTTTTCTTTTCTCTTCATATAACCACACCCCCAATCGAACAAACATATATATATATATATATATATATATATATATATATATATAAATTGAGATAACTTTCTATCGAAAGTTTTGAAAAATGGGTAATTGGGGGGTCCATATAATAAGCAAAATTACAACAAATACTTCATAAAAAATCCCCTCAATATTGTTAACAATATTTATCATCATTATTATAATTCGCAATATTTAACAACCAGATCGTTCCTAGGAAAGAGGGGGCTTTCCGATAAGGATTTCTCCCTATTGGCGCGTAATTAGGTGACCAAACCTCTCCTCGACAGAACTTTCTAGACATCGTCAATATTGTAAATAATAATATGAATAACTTTGTCATCTCAATTATTGATTTAATAATATAAAAAAATATTGACAATGATTGAATCAAATAATGTGAGATACTATGCAGCAATTACTGTAGCAATAATTGAATAAAACTGAGTGACTTCTCACGTAAGTATCAATAATCAATACCGTGTACTACTATGCAACAAAGCTTATTACTGTACTTTTACCATCGGGTATTTCAACAGTTTAATGGTAAAACTTTTGTCGTTATTTTTATAAAAAGATATTTCTGTCATTTTCTCATTCCGACAATAATTCCGTTGTGGGGGTCTACCAATGATTGTGTCATCGTACGAATATTCCCTGTTAAAACGAATATTTCCTGACCAAGCAGATATTATATAACAACTTTTTTACTTTGCAAAATTTAAAAATATTACCCACAACTATAACATTATAACAAATTCACACTTTAATATTCAAAAATATATCGAGAAAATTTTAATCTTTATTTATGAAAGTTGGGGTCTTACAACATATGTACAAGGACTTAGGTGAAAGATCAAATTGTTAGGTTGATCTATGCTTAATGTTTATCACTCTGTAAATAAATGTATATATGAAAAGATCAAAACTGTTAGGTTGGTCTATCTTGAGATGTAATAGATAGGCATCAACATAATCGTAGTTTATCGAGCCAGCCGAGGGATTATAGAAGCCAAGGCAAAATCGTAGAGTATCGAGAAAATTGCTACAGAATCGTAGTCTACTTTGGAGGGCCTCACTCAAAATCGTAGAGTTGGTCCAAGCGCATGCCGAGCCAAGTTAAGAATCGTAGTCTGCTCTCGGAAGCATAGAGTCTGCAAAAATAAGCAAGTTAAAGATCGTAGTCTACCAGTGCTTAAGAGAAATAATATTGTTCTCTTCTATCAGGCTGAATCAAGCATGAATATGAAAAGACACCACAATCATGATCGTAGTGCACCTACTGTCAGCATCAGAAGCATCGAGTCTTGTCTATTTGTTGAAAAATAAATTACAACAAATGAGGAATGGATTATAGACGTTGAGACTGTTGGGAATCCCATGCAAGTCTGGGTACCAAAATGGGAGTTTAATTTTACCACATAAATAGAGCTCCACGATCACAACTTGGTATATGGACAATGGATGCTCAAGGCACATGACTGCGAACAAAGCCCTTCTGTCTAACTTCATGGAAAGGAGGGTCCAACAGTCATCTTTGGAGACAATGGCTCTGGCAAGACAAGAGGTTATGGCTCAGCTGGGAATGGTGCAGTGTCCTTCAGCAAAGTAGCCTATGTGGAAGGACTAAAGCACAATCTTCTGAGCATAAGCCAGCTCTGCGATAAGGGTCATCAAGTTACCTTCCTCAATAATCAGTGTCAAGTCAGAGATCTGAAGACCTCTTCTATAAAGCTGACCGGAACAAGAGAAGGGAACGTCTACATTGTTAATCTTGGTCAACTGAGTTCTGACGAGACAATATGCTTTCTGGCTAAAGCCTCTGAAGAAATGAGCTGGCTATGACATAGAAGGTTATCTCATCTCAACTTCAAAAGCATGTCAAACCTCTAAAGATCTAGTAGCTCATTCAAAAGTGAAACCATTAACTCAATTGATAAACCCCTACAATTACTTCACATGGATCTATTTGGTCCAATCCCAACAACAAGCCTTAAAGGGAAGAGATACTCATTGGTCGTAGTGGATGACTATACCAGATTTACATGGGTGTTCTTATTAAAATCTAAAGATGAAACAAGCTCCCAACTCATCAAGATGTTCAAGCTGGTGATGAACGAAAAAGGGGAGAAAATCAAGGCTATAATAAGTGACCATGGTAGAGAATTCGACTTCTTTGAGATGGATAGATCAGTTTTGCACAGACAATAACATCAGTCACAACTTCTCAGCTCCACGAACTCCATAACAAAATAGAGTAGCTAAAAGAAAGAACAAAATGTTGATTGAAAATTTGGAAGAACTCTCTACTAGCGGCAGCTAAATGCCCTTTGAATACTTTTAGGCGCGAAGTCAACAACACGTGCGTCTTACACTTCGAAACAGTCTCTTGTGCGGTCTACGTTAAAGAAGACTCCCTACGAAATGTGGAGGAAGAAAGCCAAATGTCATTTACTTCCATGTGTTTGGTTGTCGTGCTATATTCTCAACAATGGAAAACGATGATTCGACTAAGTTTCAACCCAAGTCAGATGAAGGAATCTTTCTCGGATATGCCACAGACAGTAAGTCCTATAGAGTATTCAACAAGAAGACGCTAAGTGTTGAAGTCTCGATTCATGTCACCTTCGATGAAACAGACTTAGACAAATTTGTGCCTCAAGACACTACGATCGATAAATCAGACACTACGAAAGAGGTGGTCGAGCTCGACACCACGATCGTAGCCCCAGAAGATGAAATCGTCGAGCCTGAAGAAGAGATCGTAAAGAGAGCTACACCAGACGACAAACCACTACTTCAAGAGTCAGAAGTTGATCTTAAAGAATTCAAACAAGAAGGCACTAGAACTGATGTTCCAACAGGGAACAGATGAGCAAGAGATCACACTCAAGACCTGATCATTAGAGACCCAAATGCAAGAGTCTAAACCCATAATGAGTGTTTCTATCTAAGTTTTCTGTCCCAAATGGAACCCAAGAAGATAGAAGATGCTATGGAAGACTCGAGTTGGATAGAAGCCATGCAAGAGGAACTAAATCAGTTTGAAAGAAGCAAATTATGGAAATTAGTCCCAAGATCAAGAAGTCACTCAGTAATTGGCACCAAATGGGTCTTCAGAAACAAGATGGATGAAGATGGGGTAATAACAACCAACAAGGAAAGACTAGTAGCCAAAGGTTATTCCCAAGAAGAAGGCATCGACTACGACGAGACCTTCGCACCTGTTGCCAGATTAGAAGTCATCAGGATATTCCTTGCTTTTACTGCCCACATGAAGTTCAAAGTTTTCCAAATGGATGTCAAAAGTGCATTTATGAATGGTGAACTTCAAGAAGAAGTATATGTCGAGCAACCTCCATGTTTCATTAATCCAACTCTCTACAATTATGTCTATAGATTAGACAAAGCCTTATATGGACTTAAACAAGCACCTAGAGCATGGTATGAAATACTAACTAACTTTCTTATTGAAAATGGTTTCACTAGAGGTAGAGAAAATACCACATTATTTCTTAGGAATCACAAAAATAAAGTCCTATTAGTTCAGATATATGTAGATGACATTATCTTTGGTTCTACTGATGAAAATATGTTCAAGAGATTTGCCAAGCTTATAAAGAGCAAATTTGAAATGAGTATGATGGGGGAGCTAAATTTCTTCCTTGGATTACGAGTGAAGCAGACTAATAAAGGTATCTTCATTAACCAAGCCAAATACATTAAAGACTTACTTAAGAAGTATGGCATGGAATCAACCTCTCCCATGAAAACACCAATTTCTCCAGCAACCAAGCTTGACAAAGATGAGAAAGGTAAAAGTATTAACATTAATCAATACAGAGGTATGATAGGCTCTCTTCTATATCTAACTGCCAGTAGACCAGACATAATGTTTGCAATATGAATATGTGCTATACTTCAAGCCAATCCTAAGGAATCACACTTAACTGCTGTAAAGAGAATTTTCAGGTATCTCAAAGGCACACCACACTTGGAACTTTGGTATCCCAAGGAGTTCTCCTTTGAATTGACGGGATATACATATGCTGATTTTACAGGCTATAAGTTCGATAGAAAAAGTACCGGTGGCACTTGTCAGTTGCTAGGAAATAGACTTGTGTCCTGGTTTAGCAAGAAGCAAAACTCAGTATCTACCTCAACAGCAGAAGCTGAATACATTGTTGCTAGCAGTTGTTGTGCTCAAATTCTATGGATGAAAAATCAACTAGCAGACTATAGGTTTGATTTTAAATCTATACTTTTTCATTGTGATAACATAAGTGCTATAGTTATAACACATAATCCTATCATGCATTCTAGGACTAAGCATATAGAGATAAGATATCATTTTATTAGGGATCATGTTCAAAATGGAACTATATTTTTATAATACATCCCTACTGAAAATCAACTTGTTGATGTCTTTACAAAACCTTTAGATGAATCCAGATTCAATAAATTGATAAGTGAGTTAGGCATTCTAAATCTACAACCATAAACTCTATTCTCTAGTTGGTGCTAACCATGCAGATAAAAAGGCTATGTTAAAATCGTAGAGATGACTAAAGAGAAACCACGATCGTATATGTAAGACCCCGAATTTTATGAAATAAAGGTATTCAATTTTTCTATTTAGTAAATAGTTAAATTGATAAAAGTTTAAAGTTAAGGGTGATATATGTAAATTTTTCAAAATAAGCAAGTGGTTATAAAATATTCATTGTTGTTGGGGAATATTCGTTTGGTCGTGGAATATTCTTGTTGTTGGGAATATTCGTACGATGGCGCAGCCATTTATGGGCCCCATAACGAAAAATTGTTGGATGAAGAAAACGACAGGTATGAATAACGGCGTAGTTGTTATCGTTAACACTGTTGGAATATCTGGTGGTTAAAATACTATAATACGCATGGTTGCATGATAGCTAATACCAGTATTACATGCGATTTTTGAATTATTGATTCTTACGTGAAGGCACTTACTCGAAGAATTGTTACGATAATTATTGTTCAATATTTTATTTTATTGATTCAATAATTGCTACGTTGATATTTTATATTATTGTTGTTTCAATAATTGTCACTACATAGTATTTCCCATTATCAGATCAATAATTCATATTATTTGAATAATATTAGTAGATAGCATTATTGGAAATGTCTAAGGAAGTTCTGTCTAGGAAAGGGGTTTGATCACCTAATTGCACGGAAGTAAGGAGAAATCCTTATCGGAAAGTCCCCTCTTTCCTAGGAATGACCTAGTTGTCATTATTTTGATTCTGTAATATTATTTGAGAATAATTAATTATTGATTTATATGATAAGAAAATATTTATTTTATGTGGATATAAATAAATGAATTAATGCTGAGGAGTTTTATCAATATTTTGTCAGAATGGAGATATTAAAATCATCCGTATGTGGATTTCATTCATTTTTTGTTTGGAATTTGGAAAACCTTTCTTATACATAGTTGTAGATGATTAAATTTCCTATGAAATAAACATAAAATCCGTCTTTTTCTGATAAAAGGGCTATTTATTATGAATTATTGAAGTTTCAGAAATAAATATTTTTATTAAAAACATGAGTGGGCCCCACTTTTGGTTGTTGTGGAAAATTTCTAAATTCAAGTGTGGTGTGCTGAGATTATTTCAAAAGTGGTTTCAAAGATGGAGTGCTCTGTAGGAATTTGGTCAACTATGGCGTTCTGGCATTTTCCTATAAATAGGGTGCTTAGTTAGAATTAAAAATCACACCAGAATTAAAAGTTTTCTCTCTCTATAATATCGAGCGTATTTTTGTGAGTATTTAGTTACTTTGAGAGTTGCTATTCAGTGCAAGTTTTCTTCAACATTATATCCGATATTCCAGGCAGAAGTATTGTTCTTTTGAGGTAAGGGATGTTATTTTCTTCGTAAATGATGTTATTTCGTTCAATATCATTATGCCGGAATATTGGTATGAATTTTATTATAAAATTTTTACCTTTTCATGTCAAGGTTACTATTCACGCATACGGCACTATTCACATATACGAAACTATTCACGAATACGGTACTATTCACGAGTATTATTCAAGAAGTATGATTTTTCTTGTGGAATTTTTACCTTTTTGTGTCGGGATAACTATTCACGTATACGACACTATTCATAAATACGGCACTATTCATAGAAAAATTAAAATTCTCTTTTCTTTGTCCAAGTTGTCTATTATGGTAACTATCTTTGATTGTATCCATGTTTTGATCTTTATTCTTGAATTTTTGCTCCACAATTGATTATTATGGAGTATTTTTGAACTTGGATGAACTAAAGTACGAATCCCTAGCCTTTGTCCTTTACTCTAACTGGATTCATTTCTTTAAAATATTTTGCATCATCCTCAGTCTTAAATGATGATACAAATGAATATCTTTGGCCTGTAGTGCAAAGATGAATGATTACCTGATGAATATCTTTGGCCCGTAGTACAAAGATGGACAGGTGTTGAGATGAACAAGATCAACTGGTGATACGAATGAATATCTTTGGCCCGTAGTGCAAAGATGAATATTTGATTCAAGATGTATATTGATTGATGTCACAAAAATAAATCCATGTTTTGATCATATTGTTTTTATTATCATATATAACCTTTTTATAATCCTAGTGATGAAATTTCTCTTTGACTTGAGTGTAAAGATGGATAGATTATTAGAATGATCGTGACTATGGGTTCTCTATGGTCAGTAGTGCAAAGATGAATTATTGACTGGTATGATCATGACCATTGAATTTATAATTGAATATCTTTAGCTTAAGTGCAAAGGTGAATTAATCAACATGGTTATAATTATTGTTTATATAAATTCTGAAATGATTATATATTTCTTTGTGATATTAATATATTTGACCTGTAGTGCAAAGATGACATGTTGCTGAATATCTTTGCCCTGTAGTGCAAAGATGAACTGTTGATGAATATCTTTGGCCTATAGTGAAAAGATGTATTTATTAGTATGATTATGGACATGAACTGTGATTTGGTATAACCATGATCTTTGATGTTTCAGGTAAAGACATGTGATGAAAATTATCTTCGTCCTGGGTGCGAAGAGAAATGTAGAACCACAATTATGATTATAATTTATTCACATGATTGTGAACACGAATTGTTGACTGATGTTACATGGATAAAACATTGTTGGTGGACTTTTAACATAGAGAAGAAAATAGACTTTATGGTCTATTTGACTCTTCTAATGGATTGCTCGTTCCGCTGCAACTATGGTTGAAAAGTTTTATCATCTACCATATGTTCTAAATCTCTAATTTATTACTGACGAAGGCTATTGATAATTTAATTATCTTTAGTCTTGATATTCTTTACTGGGCTATTTGTGGTCACCCTTTTACTTCACAATTCCTTTCAGGTAATAAGAGTGTAGCTGGGTCGAGCGGGGGTAACAGGGGAATAGAACGGTGGTCTATAGCTGTTGAGTTTTACCCTAAAACAATATGGAGCTAATTTTATTGAGAATTTTAGATAAGTGTGTCGTATTTTATACGTCATTTAACCGTTGATTTTGGTGAACCGAATAGGGTGAGGTGAACCCAACTTTGGAAGGGTGTTTTGCCACTATCATACAAGATGTCTAAAGACATACGACTTCGTGTTATCATAAGAAAAGGTTGTGCACATCAACTTTCTGAGCATATCTACGAGCACAAACTATATAATCTTGGAGTTTGGTTGAAATATAATTCTCAATTGGAGACAATGGAGATAATTATATGTCAAGAGAACTCACCATTGGAAAGAACATTATAGTAATCTTCTCATTTTTCTTTGGGGTCTATTGGGTCAACCAAGGATAATTCTCAAGTCATATGATATCTATTATAACTTAGATGCATGGCCTCCCATGTACGAATGTTTCCTTGAGCATTTTCCAAAGATTTTAATTTCTAAAATAGTTATTGATTGTACCTTTATATAAGGTACCATTGTAAGCTGTTGTGGTTGAGGCACCATGAGAGTTACATATATTTGTATTAAAACTCACAGCATATGTGTTGTCGTATTTTGCACGACAATTGTAATAATGAAGTTTGTATTTGGAAATTGTGTTGAGTGTATTTCGTGGTGACTCAGAATGGGTTGGGTGGATTGGACCTATTTTGGGGGTGTCACAGTATAACAGTCTCAATATGGCAGGGAAGCACCCTGTGATGACATAATTCCTATTAAAACTAAGCAACCCTTCTGATGAGTGCCTCAGGGACAAACATGACCCTTAGTTTCAATCTAAGAGGTTGGCCCTTTCTGAGATACCTTAACCCAGAAGGAATGCCAAGCCAGAGTTCATCACAAGGACCCCAAGAGACAATGATCGTAGAGCTGGATCAGAAGTGAAACTCAATAATCGTAGAGCAGCCTCAATGATTGTAGTCTCCCCAAAGGATACACTAGCTCAGGGGGAGCTAAGGGCATATCAGTATTTTTCACATTACTTAAAATCGTGGAGCCCGGCAGAATTTGACACATGCCCCACTCTGCAGATCGTATGAAGGGAAGTTACAAATACAGTTTGACAAGGCCTTTTTGAAAATTCACCTCAGAATTTCAAAAGCTCATTTCTCTCTCTCTCAATAAAAACCCTAGCTTTTAGAACAATCAACCAACCTCTGTTCAAGAAAATCAATGGCTGCTTCCAATGTTATATCTGGTTACCAACTCTTCTTCGATGAATTCAAGACAGCTAACCCATAGTTCCATAAAATTCTATCTCTTCTGAAGAAAGCTGGTCTTAAAGAAGCTCTAAGCACCAACAAAAGGATCTATCCGAAGCTGGTGAAAGAGTTCTACAGCAATGGAGTCTTTGAAGACAACATTATCACTACAAGGGTTAAGGGGAAGCAAATTAGACTCAAAGCTGAAGATATAAACCTAGCCCTAGGTTTCAAATCAAAGGGGGCTCGTATCTATGAGTGTCATCGACTTCCATGAAGGTCTGAAGAAGATGCACCACACAAAGTCTCAAAATGTCAAGGGGTACAAGAAGAAAGAGGTTCCCCATAAATATGAATTTCTGGCTAACATTGTTGGGAAGTGTATATGTTGTAAAAGCTCTGGCCATGACTTTGTAAATGAAGTTCAACTAAAACTCATGACAACTATCTGCTTCAGAATTTAACTCAACTATGGTGCTCTGCTCATAGATTGTATCGGGAAGTGGATGCTCAGCTCCAAGAAGACAAAGAGCTCTGGAAAAATGCTCTATGGGAGGTACATAAGCATAATTCTGCAATCGACTCTGGGTGACAAAATTGGGGATAAGGAAGGAGAACCCATCAACCCTAACTAAAGAATAACCCAGCAGATGTTTTAAAATTGGAAAAGAAACCCTGAAGAAAACCTAAGGATGATGTCTGAATCCAGTGGAAGGACTGGTGAAGCGAAGGTATCTGGGCCACCAGGAAATATGTCTGTTGTGAAGGAAGTTGAAGAAGAAGAAGAAATTAATCAAGAGGAACCCATTGCTTTGATCAGAAAAATCAAGGGTAAGAGGAAAATGAAAGTTCAAGCAACAGAAGAACTTCAAGGCTCAACCATTAATGATGCGCCCCAAGAGAGTTCGGGCACTGAAACTCTAAAGGAAATGAAGAAGAAGGAGCAGCAGCAGTTTGAAGAGGAAGAAGACAGATCCATAATCTCTCAGCTATTTTGAAAAAGCCACGAAGGAAGAAAAAAAGAAAAATAGGCTCGAAAAATATTAAAATATTCGTAAAATATTAAAATAAGAATAATGAATAAAATTCTTAAATGTGAAATGGATTCGAATAAAAATATTTATGTGATACGAGGTATGTAGGAATGTGTTACATAGGGTAATATGAACCATGTAATATGTGATTTTTGTGATTTATAAATATATTATTATGATATATTGTTATTGATCGTGAGAGATAATTGATTGAGATAAAAGATGTGGATAAAATTTCTATCGATATTAAATAGTTTATATGATTATTTTATCATAGTAAATGGATGACATTAATGTATAATTATCATTTTCTTGTGTATGTGTACTAATAACTGGTATGATTATAATATAGGTTATTGATAGTACGTAAGTTATCCGTGAATGGGTTTGGATAGTGAAACATGAGTTAGTTGAGAGAATTAACTAATAAGAATAAATATTGGTTAATTGATAGTTGAGAGTTATATTATGAAATAATATAATGTGTATGTTAAACCTTAAATAACTATGGTAATATAGTACAATGTTTAATTTACTTAAGTAAATGAGTGAATTAATATGTGTGTTAAATATGTGATACTTTATATATATTACTACGGATGATGGTAAAATGTGAGAAAGTCTAATGTACGAATAATGTTAAATATATATATATTATTAAAGGGAGACATAAATCATTATATCTTTAAATGGATATTTAATATTTGAAGAAATTGTTTTGGGAACAATTTATAGAGGAGAGAGAAAATAATAATTATATATTTCTAATAGAGGATATTAAAATAAATTCTAATATTGAGTTATTTTAATAAAAGGAGAAAATGTTATTTTGAATAATAATATTACCTTATATATTTTGTATGAGGTATGATTAATAATATAGTAAATATATTAAAAGCGTATTTGCTATATGTAAATAAATTGATGGAAACAATTTATTATAATAGAAAATAAACTTATTATCTATTTTACAGATATAATATATATATATGTGTGTATCGTACATATAGTTAATTGATATTATATTAAGAATAATATCTTGAGACAATAAGCAAATTAATTTCTAATTGTAAATATCTTTATTAGGAGAAAACATAATATTTATGTTATGACAAAATACATAATTTCTATTGTATTTTCAAGGGAGTTAATTAATGAAAAGAAAACTAAGTTATTTTAATATATTAAGTAACTTAAGTTATTATTTTATAAATGGATGTTATCATTTAAATAACTAATGGAGTATATATTAATTATTATAAGCGTAAAGATTATACTTATAATCAATTAAGGTAGTTTAGCATTTAAATGCTTGAGTCACACAAATATTATATTGAAAGAATAATAAGTGTGGAGAATGAGAGAAGCTTAAGATCGAGCTTGTGAAATATGCCTAGTGTGGCAAAGTGAAGGAATAAACATTCGTTAAATAATTTAATGAATGAATAATTGAAGGAATTAATTTGTATGTGCAATGATTTTATATTATATAGTAGCTACCTCTATATGATATGAAATGAAGTGTGACATTTAATTGGGACTAATAATATACATATGGTAAAAGTGATTAAATCATGAAGTTGATTTAAATAAGTTTTGTTATCCCATCCTAGGTGATGAGACAATTATATGTATATTACATCACACATACTACCTTGAAATGTTAAGTCATATTGTGACATTAGGTTATAAAATATGGTTGATATGTGTATTAAAAATATAACATAAGAGTGAGAAGGTGTAGGAGTATACAAGAATGCTGAGATATGGTATTGTCCCAAATTGAGAGTCCCATTTGCTCCCTCACATCTCAGTCACGTGTTTAGACAAAAAGGCTAAGGCCTATGTTCTTCATTTTCTTCCAAGCTTGCTAGATCATGATCATGGAGGGAGTGGGCATAATGATGATCTCCAACAACCAATTACCAACTTCTTCTTGCCCAAGGGATTCCTCTTCTTTTTCTTGGACAAAGCCATGAATTGGGTAAGAGCTTCTCTATAAATTGGGAGCTCCCCCTCATAAATTATGTTGCTTGAATTCTTGATAGTTATATAGAGAGTTTGTTGCTGAGAATTGAGGGAGCATAATCAGTGTGTTGAGGGAATTCAACTTAGCTTCAAGAGGTATAATTCTTAAACTATGTTCTTAAGTTCAAGTTTTACAAAGTTCTTAGAAAAAATAGCTTTTGAGTCAAAAAATTGATGGCTAAGGATTGTTATAATCCATGAATTGTTGTTAGATATTGTTAATATAATCAAATACGAAATCAACGGAAGTTAAACGAACCAATTTGGTTGAGAAACAAATTCGTAATGAATGATTTCACTAAATTGTCCAAAATATGAACATTTTCATGAACATGAGTTATAGATTCATTTTTGGGTTAGTTAATATTTATGTTAGTTTATGGGTATTATGATATGTTGTAGTTCTATGAATTACGAATCCATAGAATCAAAAACGGACTAATTTGGACATGTATAACTTAAATTATGAGGGTAGAAAGGATTTTTGGCTTGTTGTTTTGTAGCGAGCATGAATCAAGTGAGTTAACGATAGCTATGCCCGCCCCGTGAACTATTTATAGAGCAAGACCCCCCCCGGTGGGGGATGGTCTACATCAGAAGCTTCTTGAGAAAAATCTGACATAACATGTTTTGGTAAAACGGCCATAACGTTTTCATACGAACTCCGATTGAGGAAATTCAAGATGATCCGGAACGAGAAACGAATAGACCTACAACTTTTGTGCTTTAAGTGTTTTCAATTTGAGGTCATTAGAAGGGTCAAAATAGTCATCGTTGTGACTATTATGTAATCGAAGGCCATCGGAGGCGTCGGCGAGCACATCGCAAATATAGTGCTCCAAGCGATGGAATATGTTATTCTAAGTGATGTAACATAAAAATGCATGATAATAGACATGACATATAAGATTACCTTACTCATTATAGAATGCTTTAGCATGGCTTAGTATGTGTTTTGAAAAGAAACTTAGAGTTTTGAAAAATGCGAATATTGATGAACCTTGAGTCTTTGAAGTTATGATATTTTAACACATACATCTTGTTGAGTTATGAGTATACTTAAGAATGAGAAGTGATTTAAAGTTACTTTACTTATTATCAACTTACAATAGCTTAGTTAAAAATGATTTCTGAAGAAAACTTGAAACTTTAAGAACGAACTTAAAGTAATTTATGTACTTAAAGTTCTAAACATGATAACATATATTCATGGATTAGTTAGCTATGAAATGAGATTAAAAGTTGCACCTAGTTGCTTTACCTTGGCCTAGAATAACTTTTAAAAATGAACGTGAACGCCTTATGCCCCTAGACATGACGATTATGTTCATCTTTTAGCTAAGCATGAATTGGACGTTTCAAGTGTGATTTAAAATACATTTTCAAATAAATTATGCTATATACATGTGAAGCATGCTAGTAGAAGCTTATTAGTTTAAAAGCTTATATCATCGAATCTTGTTAAAGAAAGTTGTTAAGCCTTATTGATTGAAATAAATCATTATAAAACTAAGTAGTTTGAATATGAACGACGTAGATCACGTATCTATAAACTTTAAATATGTGTCGAACACAAAGCGAGTCAAGTGTGTGATAAATGTATATGAAGTTTATGTCAAGTATGGATGGTTAAGGAATACCTATACATACATAGCAATTCTAAAAGTACGATGTGAAAGTGAAATGAAGGTTTTACAAACCTAGTTAAGAAACGATGTAATATTTATTGTTATATTAAGGACGTATAAAATATATGACTAATGGATATGAATCCATGATTATATAAGCGTGTAGGAATACACGCGATCTTGAGATAAGCTTTAAGTAGTTAAGTCGTAGTTGATAAACTACTGAATCGAAAAAGTCTTTCGGTTCTATTTGATATATGAATTGATAAGCTATTAGTTGAGCTATATTTTGCTATGATAATGTTGATGTATATATATGAAATGCATATGAGATATGTATGAAAGTTGAAAGTTGATCTATAATGATATGCTTGTGAAGTAAATTTCTATGCATGTTATGTGTGAAGTAACATGCGTAGTTAATATTAATTGATTATGAATGCATGAACTGAATATGCTATTATATGTTATGTGCTGCATGAAAATTGTTAGAATTACTGGGCTGTCGAGCTCACCCTTGCAAATAACCACTTTTGCAGGTTAAGGACTCATGGTAAAGATTTCGTGCTTCTTGGTTGACAAAGTAGATATTTTCGCAACGAAGGATACTGTTTAGATTATTACTTGAACCATGTTTAGTTTCTAGGAGTGTACTTGATATATATACTTACAATGTTTAATATTTGTTGTATGGTAAGGATGTATTAGTTAATACATAGAGGATATTGAATCAAGATGTAAAATCTTATACAGTAATTCGAATATAATGAATCATAACATAATTTGATTCAAGGATATGTAATCGATTCAAGTTAAAATATCAATAGAAGACTTATTTTCAAAGCAGATTGAAAAATTTTAAATTATTTCGCATTTTTATAATATCGAATGTGATGTAAAGCAAGAATAGTAAATGACCAAGTTGTGAAACTTATAAAAGTTTGGGGTCATTGTGCAGATCTTGGAAATGGAGAGAAATTATATTCTAAATTGCAATAAGTAAAGTTTTATTCATTAAGTTATGAATAATATATATATATATATAGTTTGACGATAGTAGTATCGTGGCGGACCGAATCTGAGGTTTGAAGGAACCTGGATTTGGGGGCGTCACAAAGCCCTTGTACAGATAAGTGTTCCAACTGAGGGGGAGATACCTGAAGAACAAATAAATGATTAGATTGAGGGGAATCATCTCGAAGTCCCTATGCCCAAAATAGCTACTGCTAAGGGGGAGATGCAAGAAGATGTGAAAATAGAAGGTATAGAAGCTATAGAGGTAGAAAGGGATGAAAGACAAATAAGAAATGAGGAAGTAGTGGAAATTTCAAATGAAGATCGGGAAGAAGAAGAGGATGATGAAGTTGAGATTATAGTTGTGGGTTGGGATGAATATAGGAGAGCCAACTACAATCAGTTGTTCTCATACTTACCAACGATGCCCTATCAAAGAGCCCAAATTCTCAACTCTTGGGTTCACATGTTCTGGACCTTCAAAGATTATCCAGCTATTTTAGTTCTAGCTCATAGATTTCCAGGCAACCTCACATTTTCTCAGAAGCTGATCACTAACCATCTTTCTTCCAAAAATGGGCGTGAGGTACAATCAATTCCCATCTCTTTCAAAGTTAATCACTGTCCTCCATTAAACTTTAACTAATTCTATGAATTGCCAAAATGGTTGGAAGTGACTCTTCATCCACTAAACCAATTTCCAGCTACAAAATCCCATCATTCTGTAATTAATGAACCAAATATGTCTAACTTCATATTAATACAGTCTTCAACCATTTCTCACTCTACGAATATCGATCCTACTCAAAATGTAGAGTCACCTACTCCACCAACTTCAACAGCCTCTCCTCCTGCACCTCCTTCAGATATTCCTTCCTCCTCAACCAATAATTATTTTGATCTTGATCTTGCTCTCTCCAATATACAAAATCAAGATACAAAAGCCTCTCCTTCAGGCACTCAGCAAATTCTTAAGCTTCTTTCAGATCTTCCCACCAAATCTAAGCTGTCTAATGCATCACAAAAAGTAACTACAGATATTCAAGAAGATCTTGAAACTCTCTCTGCTTGTTCATACAAGGCTGAACCATTTGATAGATGATGCCAACACTCTTCCTCACAATCTGAGTTCTGAACTCACAAAGAAGCTTCGGAAGATCATCAAGGAAATGATCCAAAGCATAAATGAAAGGGATCAAATTCACTTTCAATCTGCCCGGAAGCACAAGGAAGTAGTTATCCTTCTACATCAGACTCAGGAGACTCAAAACAAACTTGTTATGGAAAGCCTCTCAAGCCTGCGATCTTCCCTGAAAGAATTCCAAGAATACTAAATGAGTCAGATGCAACAAACAGACACTGTCTTGGCCATTCTACAAAAGCAAAAGTCTTAAACTGATTCTCTGGTTCAAGAAAATCGTGAAGACATTGCTCAATCCAGGAATCAGCTCCACGAACTTGTCCTAGGCGTGAATCGTTTGTCTGAAGATATTCGAACCCTTGATGCCGACATAAAGGGGAAGAATAAAAGGGAAGGAGAAAAAGGCAAATGAATAGGAAAATAAATTGCTCAATCTTCAAGTAGTCCTCCCACAAGACAACCTCTCTATCAGACTCCATAACCTGAACAGCAGCAGTGCCAACCAATTCTCATGGCGCAACCGCTAATGAGGTCAAGGGCCATCTCCTAGCTCACAAGGAATAACTTCTACTGGCCTAAACATGCCAACTGGAGACCCTGCCTTTATGAATAGACATGATCATGGAGAATGGCTAAGTCAAAGCGAGATGGAAGACATTGCATGGAGAGATGAAGCCAACAGAAGAATGAGAACTGCAGAGCATGCCAATCCTCCAAGAAGCAAAAGGCAGAAGAAGTAGAAATAAGTGGAAATTTATTTCTTAGTGATGTAACTATGATTTATTGTAATATCTATTTTTACAAACATCAATAAATTCATGTTTATTCTCTAGAGATTTCAGCTGCTCACTGAAACACTAAGTCATATTTACTTTCTAGCATCCTGCATTTAGAAATTGATGATTATGATACAAATCTCCTTGGTTATGTCAACATCAAATAGGGGGAGATTATTGGGAATTGTATATTCAAATTTGATGTTGAAAGTAAATAAACATGCTTATGTGTAAAGTCATTCAAAGAACATATGTACAAGGACTTAGGTAAAAAATCAAATTGTTAGGTTGATCTGTGCTTAATATTTATCACTTTGTAAATAAATGTATAGATGAAAAGATCAAAACTGTTAGGTTAATTTAGCTTGAGATGTAATAGATAGGCATCAACAAAATCGTAGTTTGTCGAGCCAGTCGAGGGATTGCAGAAGACAAGGAAGAATGGTAGTGTATCAAGAAATTTGCTACAGAATCATAGTCTGCTTTAGAGGGCCTCACTCAGAATTTTAGAGTTGGTCTAATCACCTGCCGAGCCAAGTCAAGAATCGTAGTATGCTCTCGAAAGCGTAGAGTTTGCAAAAATAAGCAAGTTAAAGATCATAGTCTACCGGTGCTTAAGAGAATTGTAGTGTTCTCTTCTATCAGGCTGAATCAAGCACGAATATGAAAAGACACCACGATCATGATCGTAGTGCACCTCCTATCAGCATCAGAAGCATCGAGTCTTGTCCATTTATTGAAAAATAAATTACAATAAATGAGGAATGGATTATAGACGTTGAGACTCTCGGGAATCCCAATGACCCAACACTCATCCTTAGTATATAACGAAGAAAAGTATTGAAAAAGCTAAGGAAAGTACTACATGTCAGCTGAAAACACCTTTTCATGTGTTAGGTGAGATAGCAGTCTACTGTGTCAGTGGGTCAGACGGCTGAACAAAAAATTTCCAAGAAGTCACAATCAATGCTTAGAAATGTCTGATGAAATTAATGCTTCAACGGATGCCTTCAAACGGACATATTTCAAAGGCTCTTTGCATACAAATCAGATGGAGATGCAAGAGAATAAAAGCAAGCAAGAACAGAACCAAAAGTTGAAGAACACTAAATGCTCAACTCTACGATCAAAGAAAAAAAAAGCTTGCTCAGCTACTCAGTTCTTTCGAACACATGGTTAACAGCAATTGAGTAGCACCACCCAAGAACTCAACTCTCATTAAGTATGACGCCCCCAAAATAGGTATACATCAACTCTCTCTCTTCATATTGCTCCACCAAAATGTATGTCGAAGATCACGATACATTTTGGTACTCCCAGGATGGATTGCAAATGGTGTGTTGTGCGCCTCCATCATGATCTTATACTTTAGAACAGGGTCGTTAGGAACACAAAGTCTAGAGTTGACTCGAAGTATTCCTTCTTCTTCGATTCTTACTTCTGAAATAGCACCTTCTTGCACTTTCCTCTTCATACGCATTAGCTCCAGGTCTGTAGCTTGAGCAGCTTTAACTTTATCGATTAAAGTTGGTTCTACTCGTATATTTTCCATCATCACATGGGTCCCTGGAGTCTTTAACTCTATCTCAATCCTTTGCAAGTCTTACAAAATGGGCCTTTACGTTGACAATATAGCACTCGTACCCGCATATGATCTTCTACTCAATGCGTCAGCTACCACGTTCGCTTTTCCAGGATGGCATTGAATGGTATGATCATAATCTTTCAACAGCTCAAGCCAACGTCGTTGTCGCATATTGAGTTTCTTTTGGGTGAAGAAATATTTGAGGCTTTTATGATCCGTATAGATCTCCACCTTCTCCCCATACAGGTAATGCCTCCAAATCTTAAGCGCAAAAACGACTGCTGCCAACTCTAGATCATGAGCAGGATAATTTCTCTCATATTCTTTAAGTTGTCGTGAGGCATAGGCTATGACTTTCCCATGTTGTATGAGAACACATTCTAACCCTCTGCTCGAAGCATCACTGTAAATGACAAATCCCTCCGAGACCGATGGTATTATCAGAACATGTGCTGCAATGAGTCTCCTCTTGATTTCTTGAAAACTCTTCTCACATTCCTCGCTCCAGCTGAGTTTTGTATCTTTTCGTGTCAACTGAGTTAATAGAGTAGCGATTCGAGAAAATCCTTCCACGAATCTCCGATAATAACCAGTTAAGCCGAGAAAGCTAAGTACTTCGATCACCGACTTAGGTTGCTCCCAGCTTTGAATTTCTTCAATCTTTGCTGGGTCAACAAATATCCCATGATTTGATATCACGTGACCAAGGAATGCTATTTCCTCAAGCTAGAATTCGCATTTCTTCAACTTGGCATATAACTTGTTCTCACGAAGCTTTTGGAGTATCAGCCTTAAGTGTTGCTCATGATCTTCATGGGTTTTGGAGTAAATGAGGATGTCATCAATAAAGATGACCACAAAGTTTTCCAAATATTCCTTGAATACTCGGTTCATCATATCCATGAAGGAAGCAAGAGCATTAGTCAATTCAAAAGACATGAATAGGAATTCGTAATGCCCGTACCGAGTTCTGAAAGCAGTCTTTGGAATTTGTAATGCCTGTATCGATCTTTGAAAAGAAATTGGCACCTTGTAACTGGTCAAATAGGTCATCAATGTGCGCCAATTGATACCTATTTTTGACGGTGAAACGATTCAACTCCCGATAATCAATACAAAGTCGCATACTTCCATCTTTCTTCTTTACAAATAGAACAGGAGCACCCCAAGGAGACGTACTAGGTTGAATGAAACCGATGTCTAACAACTCTTGCAGTTGGGTTTTTAACTCCTGAAGTTCAATAAGAGCCATTCGATATGGGGCTTTGCAAATGGGTTTTGTACCGGGTTCAAGGTCGATACAAAATTCAATTTCACACTCTGGGGGTAGGCCATGAAGTTCTTCAGGGAATACGTCAGGAAATTTATTAACAATAGAAATATCATTCAAAACTGACGTATTTTTGTTTAAATCCGTGATATAGGCTAAGAAAGCTTGACATCCGTTTTTCAATAAATGAATAGCTTTATGGCTTGATATGACAGTAATTGACTTGAGTGGTTTGGTTACTTGAATTCGCATAATAGGTTGGTTAGGAATATGAAAGCTAACAACCTTACGAAAATAATCAATTTTAGCATGATGAATAGTTAACCAATCAATCCCTAGAATTACGTGAAATGCAATGATTTTCAAAGAAATAAGATCGACAGGTAACGTGTCGGTGCCGATTTGAATCAAACAAGACTTATAAATAGTTGATGTAATGAAGGTTTCTCCCAACGGAGTTTCAACAGATAAAGGTGGCAAAGGGAACCTTTTGCTCCTCGGAGCATCCCAAGACACCAAATATCTTGGTGATCTACTTTATTCACGCCTCGCCTTTAAGTGGTTTTGGCTCTCCCAAAAACTCCGTGGTCCCAGCTCTTAAAAGCGCTAATGCGGTGACCATCCGAGAGTTGTCGGTGTTTCCACTGCATTTTGAGCAGAGAGTCGCTCTCTTTGATGTTGCATAAATTGCAGAAAGCCTCCTAACATCCCATCGTTCATCGTTTGGTCAGTGTTGTTGTTTGCATGAGGATTGTTTCCTTCCTGATGCACATTATCCTGGTTATTGATAGTTGGTGATTCAACGGTCTCATGTGCTCCATTGCTATTCTCAACATTCTCGGATGTCATTTTCAAATACTGCCACAAAACAAGGGTTAATTGACATGCAACATATTATCTCTATATTCTGATCGACCAATTAAATAACAAATAAACTTAGGTAGGTCATACTAGCGAAGGAATTACCCGTCTCTCCCCTCCTAGTTCTAGTCTCACATATCAGCCAAGGATCATATCCCTAAGCTTTGATACCAACTGTGATGCCCCCAAAATAGGTATACATCACCCATTCTGAGTCGCCAAATACATGGTACATAATTCAAACACAAACTTAATTTATACAACTGTTAAATGTCATGTAGAATATGACAGAACATAAGCTGTGAGTTTTAATACAAATATTGTCTTCTAGACAGTATTCAAACTCAAAATAAGTCCTCATTACATTTATTATCACACTATTTTCACAGAATAGTGAGGACTACTAATGCAAACATCTAGGCCATCACTCCATTCCCCGACTAGTCCCAGCTATATTCTCATTTCCTGAAGAGAACAATGAAAGCAAAGGGTGAGCTCAACTAGCCCAGTAAGAAATATTATGACTAAGATAATGCAGAATAAATTATTGTTAGCCTTCAACAGTGTTAAACTGTTAAAATATAATAAACATCAAGTTTAACTGCAGCGGAACCAGCAAGTAGAGCATGATATCTACTATCTTCTATGATTTAAAAAGTTTATCAACCGTTTTATCGCTGAGACTCAGCTTAATAAATAATTCACATCATCAAATCATCCCTGCAAAATGGGCCAAGGATATTCATTAGTATCATGACCACAAATTATCAATGCCCTACAGGCCAAGGATATTCATGTTTTCACCAATGGTCATGATCATGCCAACAACTGTCCATTAATGCACTACGAGACAATGAGGACCTTTACCACATCATTTGTAACATTACAGGTCATGATTATACCGAATGATCCTTGGTCATAATCATACCGATCAACAGTCCATTTATGCACTATGAGCCAAAAATGACTTTCATAACAATATAAGCATGAGGATGATGACAATGATATAAGAATTCAATTAAATGAAAGAAAAAAGATAAATTTTAAATATTTATAATTTAATTTATCCAGAATTTAAAAACGTCCAAATTGTCAACATGATACTACTTTGTGGAGTAAAATTCAAGAATAATATTGCATCAAAAATGATTTGGACCAAAAAAAAATTAATTTTTATCATGAATAGTACCCCGGGTGAATAGTAACCGAGTGAATAGTACCCCATTAATAGTACTTCGAGAATAGTACCTCATGAATAGTATTCCGACATGAAAAAGTTAAAACTTATCAAGAATGCTCAGAATAATATTTTCATGAAAAGATACTGGATGAAGCGCAAATATCAAGGATATTCTACTAATTTCATGGAGTATAGAAGCCAAAACTTAACAAAATGAGTATAGAATTCAAAATCTGAAACGAAATAATATTACTTACATACTACAGAGTATGGAAGAAAATATTATTTCTGACGAATATTGAACAAAAATAATATCTCTTACCTTAAAAAGAAGTGTATTACAACTGGTATAGTGGGGATATTCTTGAAGAAAACTTGAACTGTTTTCTACGCTTAAAACTTCCTTAAACTCTAAAAAAATACGCTCAATATTATAGAAGAAGAATTCTCTGATTCTGGTGTGATTTTCAATTCTAACTAAGCATCCTATTTATAAGAAAATGGAAGGGGCACTATTTAAGAAAAAAATTCACGGACGCAACAGTTATGCAATTTACGGATGCTTTTGCAATTCACAGATGCCTATCAATCACATAAAATAAAATTTTATAATATATATATATAACCATCACTTTCATCAGTTTTTCCACCACCACCACTCACTCATCCACCCACCCATCACTTTCACCCACCACACACACACTCCTACACACACGTAAACACACACACATGTTTTCAAATTCTACCCACACAAGTCCCTTTCACACACATATCATATATATATATATATATATAATACGTATATATATGTATATATATACTCTACCGATTATTTTGAAAAATGGGTAAATGGGGGTTCAAATAATAAGCAAAAATTACAACAAATACTTCATAAAAATTCCCTCAATATTTTTAAAAATATTTATCATCATTATTATAATTCACAATATTTAACAACCAGATCGTTCTCAAGAAAGAGGGGGCTTTTCAATAAGGATTTCTCCTATTAACAAGCCTTGATTAGGTGACCAAACCTCTCTCGATGTAACTTTCTGACATCGTCAATATTGTAAATAATAATATGAATAACTTTGTCGTCTCAATTATTGATTTAATAATATAAAAAAAATATTGACAATAATTGAATAAAATAACGTGAGATACTATGCAGCAATTACTGTAGCAATAATTGAAAAAAACTGAGTTGCTTCTCACGTAAGCATCAATAATCAATATCGTGTGCTACTATGCAACCACGCGTATTCCTATATTTTTACCACCGGGTATTTCAACAGTTTAATGGTAAAACTTTCGCCGTTATTTTTATAAAAAAGATATTTATGTAATTTTCTAACTTCGACAATAATTCTGTTGTGGGGTCCACCAATGATTACGCCGTTGTACGAATATTTCCTGTTAAAACGAATATTTCCTGACCAATCGAATATTTATAACCATTTGCATACTTTACAAAATTTATAAATATTACCCACAACTATAACAATATATCAAATCTACACCATAATATTCAAAAATATATTTCGAGAACAATTAATCTTTATTTATGAAAATTGGGGTCTTACATTTAGTGTATACCAAGTCTGCTAGACTTGAAGAGTTCTAAGTGAACTAAGAAGTTCCAATACTGATGGTCTTGAAGGAATCTAAATGATTCATAGTTTGTAAAGATATCCTTAGTAGATTTCTTACTCGAGGAGTAGAAGACTGGAATAAGAGCTTTGAGTGCTCTGAACCACTTAAAAACGTTGTGTCTTCTATATTCTTGATATAACTGCTATATATGTTATAACTGCTTATCTCCTATTAACTTAGTTTATCTTAAAGGGGAACAATCAAATTTTATATTTCGCTGTGGTTAATTTATTAAAAAATCTGACAAGTAATTTTGAAAAAGAAAATATTTAAAATATGTATTCACCCCCCCCTTGTAAATAACTATTGTGCTTTTGGGAACTAACAGAATGAAATATTGACTTCTTATGTAAGAATCAATTGTAAGACTCCAACTTTTTATAAATAAAATGGAATTTCTTCTAATTATTATTTTGAATAATAAGGTATTAATTTGATATAATGCTTTGGTTATGGGTGAAATATGCAAATTTTGCAAAATAAGCAAGTGGTTATAAAATATTCATTGTTGTCGGGGAATATTCTTTTGGTCGTGGAATATTCATACGATGGCGCAGCCATTTGTGGGCCCCATAACGAAAAATTGTCGGATGAAGAAAACGATAAGTATGAATAACGGTGTAGTTGTTATCGTTAACACTGTTGGAATACCTAGTGGTTAAAGTACAAGAATGTCTGCGTGGTTGCACAAGAAGATACCAGGTATTACACGGATTTTGGATTATTAATTCTTACATAAGAAGGCACTACTCAATAATTATTACAGTAATTAATATTCAATATTTTATTTTATTAATTCAATAATTGCTATGTTGATATTTTATATTATTGTTGTTTAAATAATTGTCACAGCACAATATTTCCCATTATCAGATCAATAATTCATATTATTTGAATAATATTATTAGATAGCATTATTGGTAATGTCTAAGGAAGTTATGTCTAGAAAAGGAGTTTAGTCACCTAATTACTTTTCAAAGAAGGAGAAATCCTTATCGAAAAGCCCCTTTTTCACCGGGACGACATTCGTGTCATTACATTGTGATTCTATAATATTATTTGTGAATAATTAATTATTAATTTATATGATAAGGAAATATTTATTTTTATGAGAATATAAATGAAAGAATTAATGTTGAGGTGTTTTATCAGTATTTTGTCGAAATGAAGGTATTAAAAATCATCCGTATATAGATTTCGATCATTTTTCGTTTGGAATTTGGAAAATATTTCTTCTACAAAGTAATAGAGAATTAAATTTCCTATGGAATGGACATACAATTCGCATTTTTTTGATAAAACGGTTATTTGTTATGAATTATTGACGTTTCTGAATATTATTTAAATTTAAAAAAAATTTAGAAATTTTTTAGAATGGGTGGGCCCAATCTTGTCCTTGTTGGTGTGCTGAGAATTTTTTCAATGGTGGTGTGCGTGAATAGCAGCAGGTAAAGTCATTAGGTAGCATGTTAAGTGTAAGACCCCAACTTTTATATATAAAGATTAATTTTTCTTGAAATATATTTTTGAATATTATGGTGTGGATTTGATATACTGTTATAGTTGTGGGTATTATTTACAAATTTTTCAAAGTAAGGAAGTGGTTATATAATATTCCATTGGTAAGGGAATATTCATTTTAACAAGGAATATTCGTACGACGACACAATCATTGGTGGACCCTACAACGAAAGTATTGTTGTAGTTAGAAAACGATAGAATTATCTTTTTATAAAAATAACAGCGAAAGTTTTACCGTTAAACTGTTGAACTACCCGGTGGTAAAAGTACAGTAATACGCGTGGTTGCATAGTAGCACACGGTATTGATTATTGATGCTTACGTGAGAAGTCACTCGCTTATACTCAATTATTACTACAAGAATTGTTTGCATAATATCTCTCATATTATTGATTCAATTATTGTCACAGTATCATCAGCATAATATTTATTATTATTAAATCAATCATTGAGACGACAAAGTTATTCATATTATTATTTGCAATATTGACAATGTCTAGAAAGTTCTGTCCAGGAGAGGTTTGGTCACCTAATTGCGCGCCAATAAGGAGAAATCCTTATCGGAAAGCCCCCTCTTTCAAGGAGAGGTTTGGTCAAATGCTTATAACTATTTATCCACATGTGTGTACTATTGATTCATATGCATGTACTATTAGGGGAGGTGGTGCAAGATTGATAATACTTGCATGACTAAATTTAAAATGGAGGTATAGATAAAGGTACTATACTGTAATTATTTTTTTCAGATGTATAGAACTATTGATTCACATGATGTACTATTAGGGGAGGTGGTGCAAGTTTGATAATACTTGCAAGACTAAATTAAAAATGAAAGAAAAGATGAAGGTATTATACTGTAATATTTCGAGCCCCAAAACGTGCAATTATCGAAACTATATATTCCTATAAATAGAAGCTCATTCTTCTTTCATTCTCACCAATTCACTAAGACTCACAAGAGCAATTATAGGAAGAGAAGCTATAGAGAGAGAGAAGGTTTAGAGAGAAAGTAGAAGAGAAGTCTGCTACCTCACTATTCTAGTATCCAGTCTTCTTCTGAGGTAAGGGATATTATTTTGTTCAGTATTCATAGGAATAATATTTTCTTCCATACTCTGTAGTATGTAAGTAATATTATTTCGTCTAGTATTCCTGATTATACCCTCATTTTGTTAAAGTATTGCTTCTATACTCCGTGAAATTAGTGGAATATCCTTGAAATTTGCGTTTCATCTAGTATAGTTTCACAAGGATATTTTCTGCACATTTTTGTTAAATTTTAAGCTTTTCATGCCGGAGTACTGTCCATGAATACTATTTTATTTATACGGTACTATTCACAAAGTACTATTCATGGGTACTATTCACGAGTACTATTCACAAACTACTATACACAAAGTATTATTCCCGAAGTACTATTCACTTGGGTTGTAAGACCCCAACTTTTATGAATAAAGATTAATTTTTCTCGAAATATATTTTTGAATATTATAGTGTGGATTTGATATAATGTTATAGTTGTGGGTATTATTTACAAATTTTATAAAATAAGCAAGTGGTTATATAATATTCGATTGGTCGGGGAATATTTGTTTTAACAGGGAATATTCGTACGACGGCACAATCATTGGTGGACCCCACAACGAAAGTATTGTCATAGTTAGAAAACGACAAAATTATCTTTTTATATAAATAACAGGAAAAGTTTTATCGTTAAACTGTTGAACTACCCGGTGGTAAAAGTACAGTAATACGCGTGGTATTGATTATTGATGCTTACGTGAGAAGTCACTCAGTTATACTCAATTATTGCTACAGTAATTGCTGCATAATATCTTTCATATTATTGATTCAATTATTGTCACAAAGATTATCCGCATAATATTTATTATTATTAAATCAATAATTGAGACGAAAAAGTTATTCATATTATTATTTGCAATATTGACAATGTCTAGAAAGTTCTGTCAATGAGAGGTTTGGTCACCTAATTGCGCGCCAATAGGGAGAAATCCTTATCGGAAAGCCCCCTCTTTCCTGGGAATAATCTGGTTGTTAAATATTATGAGTTTTAATATTAATGATGAATAAGTTCGTGTTGATTAAAGATGAAATTGATATTTTCATTATGTTGAGATTATTAGGGTTAGTGGAAATCGACATCTATTTCGATAATAATGGATGTCTGGAGGTTATATTGACCAATCGGGTAATTAATCGGATAAATGAGCAATTAATTGCTATTAATTCACATGCTTATAACTATTTGTTCACATGTGTATACTATTGATTCACATGCATATACTATTAGGGGAGGTGGTGCAAGATTGATATACTTGCATGACTAAATTTAAAATGGAGGTATATATGAAGGTACTATACTATAATTATTTTTTTCACATGTATAAAACTATTGATTCACATGAATGTACTATTGATTCACATGATGTACTATTAGGGGAGGTGGTGCAAATTTAATAATACTTGCAGGACTAAATTAAAAATGAAGGAAAAGATGAAGGTATTATACTGTAATATTTCGAGCCCCAAAACGTGGAATTATCGAAACTATGTTTTGCTATAAATAGAAGCTCATTCTTCTTTCATTCTCACCAATTCACTAAGACTCACAAGAGCAATTATAGAAAGAGAATCTATAGAGAGAGAAGCTTTAGAGAGAAAGTAGAAGTGAAGTCTGCTACCTCACTATTCCAGTATTCATAGGAATAATATTTTCTTCTATACTCTGTAGTATCTGAGTAATATTATTTCTTCTCGTATTCCTGATTATACCCTCATTTTATTAAAGTATTGCTTCTATACTCCGTGAAATTAGTAGAATATCCTTGAAATTTGCGCTTCATCTAGTATCGTTTCACAAGGATATTTTCTACACATTCTTGTTAAATTTTAAGCTTTTCATGTCGGAGTACTGTCCATGAGTAGTATTCATTTTTACGGTACTATTCATAAAGTACTAATTATGGGTTACTATTTACAAAGTACTATTCACATATACTATTCATGAGTAATATTCATAAAGTACTATTCACGATTACTATTCATAAAGTACTATTCACGGGGTACTATTCTCGAAGTACTATTCAACAGGTTCACGATCTCATATCCCCCTGGTTTTTATAGTCATCCACAACAGGTTCAACAGCAGGACAGGAAATCCGATGGGGAGGAAATATGGGTAAGGTACATGACTAGTAACAATTTGGCTATGAAGAATCAAGCTATTGCTATCAAAAATATAGAGAATTAGATAGGTCAAATTGCATTGGCATTGAATAATAGACCACAAGGAACATTAACTAGTGACACTGAGAGAAATCCTAAGGGTAATCAGGAGCAATGTCAAGCAGTTACGTTGAGAAGTGGAAAACATCTCGGTGGGAATAGTGCAGAAAATTCAGCAACACCGGAGGAAAAGGTTGATGACAGTAACGTAGTGGAGGGTAACAAAACTGAGGAAATAAAGTTCAACAGTGAGCTGATTGTTTTTCCTCCACCGCCATTTCAGCAGAGGGTCCAAAAACAGAAATCAGATAAGCAGTTCGCAAAGTTTTTAGACGTGTTCAAGAAACTTCAGATTAACATCCCATTCGCAGAGGCCCTAGAGCAAATGCCGAGTTATGCAAAGTTTATGAAAGGAATTCTGTCGAGGAAGAAGAAATGGGAAGAATTCGAAACGGTGGCACTAACAGATGAGTGTAGTGCGGTGTTACAGAAGAAGCTTCCACCAAAACTCAAAGACCCGGGGAGCTTTACCATCCCATCCACGATCAGGAAAATGTCGTTTAACAAATGTTTATGTGATTTGGGGGCGAGTATAAACTTGATGCCATTATCAGTATATTCAGAATTGGGTTTGCTCGCGCCAACGCCTATAAATATTTCATTGCAGTTGGCGGATAGGTCAGTCACATATCCGAGAGGCATTGTAGAGGACATTCTGGTCAAAGTAGATAAGTTTATATTCCCTGCGGAGTTAATTATTCTGGATTTTGATGAAGATAAGAACATCCCGATCATCCTAGGGAGACCTTTCTTGGCCACGGGAAGGACACTCATAGACGTGCAAAAAGGAGAACTTACTATGAGAGTCCAAGACCAAGAAATAAAATTCAATGTATTCAAGGCCATGAAATATCCTACGGACGAAGAAGAGTGTTTTTAAATGGATTTAATTGAGCAAATTACCAGCGAAGATATGAGCAAGAGTTTAATCAACGATCTATTAGAAAAAACTTTATTGGGGGATGAAGAAAAAGACAACCCAGAATTTGTGGATTATTACAGATGCTAGACTCGTTGCCACGAGTTAGCCGATTCAGAGCACCGGTTGTGTAAGACCCCAACTTATTATTAATGAAATTTAATTTTCTCTATTTATTATTTTGAAATAGTAAGGGTTGATTTGATTAATGTGGATAGTTATGGGTAAACTACACAAATATTTCAAAATAAGCAAGTGGTTATAAAATATTCATTGTTGTCGGGGAATATTCGTTTGGTCGTGGAATATTCTTAGCATTGTCGTGGAATATTCGCATTTACTCACGCCCTTGTGATTTTTGTGGGCCCCATAACTGAAAAGCGATTAGATGAAGAAAACGACAAATATAAGTTGTTTAAAATAACGGCAGTAGTTGTTACCAATAATATCGCTTAAAAATACTCTATGGTTAAAAACACGAAGATTACCTATATTGCACCAATTATTGATTCTTACGTGAAGAAGGCACTACTCAATAATGGTTACAGAATTATCGCTCAAGATTTTACCGATTTAATAATTCTTTGCGTTGATATTTTATATTGTCATTGTTTCAATAATTGTCATTACACAATTTTTTCATTATCGAAACAATAATTCATATTATCTGAATAATATTATTAGATAACATTATTGGCAATGTCTAGAAAGTTCTGCCTAAGGAGAGGTATGGTCACCTAATTGCGCGCCAGAAGAGGAGAGAATTTCTATTGAAAGCCCCTCTTCCTAGAACTACACAGTTTGTCAATATTGTGATTCTCGTAATATTATTTGTGAATAATTAATTATTGATTCATATGATGAGGAAAATATTGATTTTATGTGGATATAGATGGAGAAAATTTTTAATGTGACAATTGTTGAAAATTGAAATTTTATCTTTTTCTGATAAAATAATTCATTTAAATATATTATTATATTTTAATAATATAGTAATGATGATATTTTTACGATGAATGTGGGATATATGAGTATATGTGGAGGAGGAGTATTTTTATTACCAAAAATATTTAAAGCATGTTTTATGTGTCGGTGGATCCCATTTCTTGACTGAAATTTGATTATAGCCTGTAAAATCGCCCGTTTGTGGATTTCGGTCAATTTTTGTTTGGAATTTAGAAAAACTTTCTTCTGTAAAGTTGTAGAGAATTGAATTTCCTATAAAAAGTCGCGAGTTTCAAATTTTCTGACAAAAGGGCTATTTATTGTGAATTATTGAAGTTCCAAAGCTCTGAAATAATTGATTTTTGGAAGTTTAAAATATTTTAAATAACAAAAACGTTTTTTTCATTATGGTGTGTTACACATGTGTGTTGAATGAGCTGAATTCAGTTCTTGGAAGGTTGGCGTAGGAAAATTTAATTTATATATTAATATTATATTAAATTTTCTGCTTTGATGTTCTAAGCATTTTCCTATAAATAGGGTGCTTAGGTTAGAATTGAAAATTACACCAGAAACTGAAGTTTTCTCTCTCTATATTATCGAGCGTATTCTTGTGAGTATTTTGAGTATTACTATACGGTGCAAGTTCAAGTCATAGCCTATATCCGGTGTTTCAGCTAGAAGTACTGATCTTTCGAGGTAAGGGATATTATTTTTTTCGTAATGATATTATTTCTTCAATATCATTATGCCGAAGTATTGATCTGAACTTTTTAATCAAATTTGGAACTTTTAGTGTCGGGGTTACTATTCACGATACTGCACTATTCACGATACTGGTACTATTCACGAATCACGGCACTATTCATCGAAAAATAAAAATTTTCCTTTTCGTCTAAAATATCTATTCGGATACTAGCTTTGATTGTATCCATGTTTTGATCATTCTTGAATTTTACACCACTATGATTATTTTGAGGTATTTTTGGACATGGATAAAACAAAGTGCGTAATCCTTAATCCTTAATCCTTGTCATTTTGTTTCACTCGATTCGCTTTTTTAAAAATATTTTCATCATCCATAGTCTTAAATGATGATATTATTGAATATCTTTGGCCCAGTAGTGCAAAGATGAATGATTTTGATGAATATCTTTGGCCCGTAGTGCAAAGATGAATGTGTTTAGATGAACATGACTAATCGATGAATATCTTTGGCCCAGAGTGCAAAGATGAATATTTGATTCGGATATATATTGATTGATGTTACAGGATAAAAGATAGACGATGAACTTTTAAATTCATACATAGAAGATAGTAGTTTGCATTCTCTACTTAACTCTTCTAATGAATTATTATTTCACTATGAATATTGATTTAAAACTTGTTGTCTATTGTATTCTATTAGATTTTTCCTCGTTGAAGACTAACGATAATGTTTTGTATATTATCTTAGTCATAATATTCTTTATCGGGCTAGTTGAGCTCACCCTTTTCCTTTTTGTTCCATTTTTTCTTCTCGGGAGGCGAGAATATAGGAGTACGAAAGCCTGGGGTATGGAATGAAAGGTTCTAGAGAGAGTTGTTTAGTAATCCTCACCATTTTGTAAAATAATGTATCAATAAATGTGATGAGGATTTATTTGAGTATAGATATTGTCTAGAAGATAATATTTGTATTCAAACTCACAGCTTTCTTCGTTGTAATAATAAAGTTGTAGTTATTTTTGTACCATGTATTGACAACTCAGAATGGGTAATGTATACCTATTTTAGGGGCGTCACATGTTGAACCTCTGCACACCGAGGAGACAGTTGTAGAAAAATTGAAACCATCATTGGAAGAGCCACCAACATTGGAACTTAAGCCACTCCTAATCATCTCGTGTATGCGATTTTTAGGCAATTCAAATTCTTTACTCAGAATTATTTCTCACAGACTTAACAAATTGCGGGGAAGAAAAATTGCCGAGGGTTCTTAGGGATCACAAATCAAGAATTGGATGGACGATCATGGATATAAAAGGCATTAGCCCATCATTTTGCATGCACAAGATTCGATGGAGGAGGATGATGCAAGTCCATCGGTGGAGAATCAACGTCGACTTAACCCAATCATGAAGGAAGTGGTCAAGAAGGAAATTCTGAAATTATTGGATGCCAGTGTCATATATCCAATTTCCGACAGTAAATGGGTAAGTCTGATTCATTATGTGCCTAAAAAAGGGGGAATGACGGTGATACAGAATGAGGACAACGAGTTAATTCCAACAAGGACAGTAACAGGGTGGATGGTGTGCATCGATTATAGGAGATTGAATAAGGAAACCCGAAAGGATCATTTCCCGCTACCTTTTATTGATCAAATGTTAGACAGATTAGCGGGACATGAGTTTTACTATTTATTGGATGGATACTCGGGATATAATCAGATCGCCATCGCTCCTGAGGATCAAGAGAAGACAACATTTACATGCCCTTACGGCACATTTGCGTTTCGGAGGATGTCGTTCGGGCTATGCAACGCACCCGCAACTTTTTAACAGAGGATGTCGTTTGAGCTCACCCTTTTCCTTTTTGTTCCATTTTTCTTCTCAGGAGGTGAGAATATAATAAATACGCAAGCCTGGGTATGGAATGAAGGTTCTAGAGAGAGTTGTTTAGTAGTCCTCACCATTTTTGTAAAATAATGTATCAATAAATGTGATGAGGATTTATTTGAGTATAGATATTGTCTAGAAGATAATATTTGTATTCAAACTCACGCTTTCTTCGTTGTAATAATAAAGTTGTAGTTATTTCATACCATGTATTGACAACTCGTAATGGGTGATGTATACCTATTTTGGGGGCGCCACAAATGGTATCGTAGCTTAGGATATGATCTCTCAGCGAGATCGGGGAATAGAACTAGGAGGGAGAGACGAGTAAATCCTTCGCTAGTGTGTCCTACCTAAGCTTATTTGTTAGTTGGTCAGTATATAGGGATAGTATGTGATATATTAATTTCTTTAATTAACCCTTGTTTTATGACAGTATTTGAGAATGTCGATTGAGAATATTAATGATGGAAATGAGACCGTGGAGATGCTCAGTACTCACAAACGAGGAGAGCAACGTATAACAGTGGGTGAACAACACCACCGAAAGCGGATGATGAACGAGGGATGTTTAGAAGCTTTTTGCGCTTCATGCAAAATCGACGAGGAGACTCGTGTTCAAAATACAGGAGGAAATGATAGCAATTCATGGGTTGTCACAACCAAGCGGCTTCAAGAGTTGGGACCACCTGCATTTAAGGAAAGCGATCCGATCATGGCGGAAACATGGGTCAACCAAATTACCAAGATATTTGATGTCTTGGGATGCACGAAGGAACAGAAGGTTCCATTCGCCACCTTTATGTTCCATGGCGAGGCAGACTACTGGTGGGAGTCTATGAAGCGTACCCATCCAACCGCACTCAAAGATGTCTTGGGAGACATTTGAAACTATTTAATGACAAATACTTTCCGAAAGTGATCGTCATATGAAGGAAGTGGAGTTTATTAGATCGAGCGAGTAATAACATGACGGTGTCCCAATCTGAGGCAAAGTTTGCAGAGTTATCCAGTTTGCACCTCATTTGGTGGAGAATGAGGAACGATGACGCGGATGTTTCTTAGAGGTTTGAAACCCACATACGTCAAGATTCTCATTTCTCATAAATTTTCTCTCTACTCGACATGTTGTAAATGTGGGCTCAATTATTAGAAGCGAGATAACGAGTACTACGGTCAACCGAGGGACCACAACCGATAATAATCCGAGAGATAGCGATCAACAAAACAACGATAACCCGGAGGAGAAAGAAAAAGACGGACAAAAAATGGTAACCACTCCGGTGGTAATCATGGCCATGAAAATAGAAGAAGCGAGTCGGAGGAGATTTTAAAAGAGGAGATTTAACAACGACTATGTGAAGACGACAAAGGTCTTAAAAGAATCGGGTTCAAGGGAGGGAACGACCACCGGTCGATGCTATAAATGCGAAAAAGAGGACATATCACCCAAACCGCCCACAAAAGCCTTCAAGGTATGCTATAATTGTAGAAAGGAAGGACATATCGCTTCGAGATTATACGGTAGCAAAAACCTAGTTCAATGAGGACGGTGACTCAAAAGACATCTCTGGAAAAGTCAAAGTCAACGGTTCTTGGAAGAGCGTTTGTGGTGGATGGTCAAAATGCGAGGAACCCAAACGAGGTGATCACGGATAAAGCTATTTATAAATTCTTGCAAAGTTTATACCTTTACTTGATACCGGTGCTACCCATTCATTTATCTCTCCGCTTGTGCTCAACGTTTAAACTTGACTCGGAGAAATTAGACTTTGACACGTGTGTGGAAACTCCGTTAGGAGAAACTTTCATCACATCCAATCGCTTATAAATCTTGTTTGATTCAAGTTGGCACCATCACCTTACCTGCAATTTTATCTCTTTAAAGATACTTTCTTTTTTGATGTGATTTTAGGGATTGATTGGTTAACTACTCATCATGCCAAAATTGATTGTTTTCGTAAGGTTGTTAGTTTTCATATTCTGACCAACTCAAGTTATGTAATTCAAAACTAAACCATTAAAATCAATCACCGCTATATCTAATCATAAAGTTATTCTCTTTATTGAAAAATGGATGTCAAGCTTTCTTAGCCCATGTTATGGATTTGAATAAAGACACGCCAAATTTGAATAATATTCTGTTGTTATTGACTTTCCCGACGTATTTCAAGAACTTCCCTGCTACCCCGTAACGTGAAGTTGAATTCTTTATTGATCTTGAACCCGCACAAAGCCCATTTCTAAAACCCCATATCGAATGGCTCCTATTGAACTTCAGAGTTAAAGGTCCAACTACGGGAGTTGTTGGACATCGGTTTCATTCGGCCCTAGTACATCTCCTCGGGGTGCTCTGCTTTATTCGTGAAAGAAGAAAGACGGTAGTATGCAACTTTGTATTGACTATCGGGAATTGAACCATGTCACCATCAAGAATAGGTATCCTCTACCTCGTATTGATGACTTGTTTGACCAGTTGCAAGGAGCACAATTCTTTTCAAAAATCGATCTTCGTTCTGGATATCATCAGCTGAAGATTAGAACTGAGGATATTCCAAAGACTGCCTTCAGAACTCGGTACGGGCATTATGAATTCTTAGTCATGTCTTTCGGACTGACTAATGCTCCTGCGACTTTCATGGATATGATGAACCGAGTATTCAAGGAATATTTGGATCAGTTCGTTGTTGTCTTTATTGATGACATCCTCATATATTCCAAAAGTCGTGAAGATCATGAGCACCATTTGAAGCTGGTACTCCAAAGGCTTCGTGAAAACAAACTATATGCCAAATTAAAGAAATGCGAGTTCTGGCTTGAGAAAGTAGCATTTCTTGGGCACGTGATGTCAAAACATGGAGTATCCGTGGACCCGGCGAAGATTGAAGCAATACAAAGTTGGGAGCAACCAAGTTTGGTGATCAAGATACGTAACTACGGGCTTAATGGTTATTATCGGAGATTCGTGGAAGGATTTTCTTGAATTGCTACTCCATTAACTTAGCTGACTCGGAAAGATATAAAATTCGTATGGAGCGAGGAATGCGAGGAGAGTTTCCAAGAGCTTAAGAGGAGACTCATTTCGGCACCTGTTCTGACAATACCATCTGGTTCGGATGGATTTGTTATCTACAGCTATGCTTCAGGCAAAGGGTTAGGATGTGTTCTCATGCAACGTGGGAAAGTCATAGCCTATGCCTCGCAACAACTTAAAGAATATGAGAGGAATTATCCTACTCATGATCTAGAGTTAGCGTGCATCGTTTCGCGCTTAAAGATCCGGAGGCACTATCTATATGGGGAGAAAGTGGAGATATATTCGCACCATAAAAGCCTCAAATATTTCTTCACGCAAAAGGAACTCAACATGCGGCAAACGACGCTGGCTTGAGTTGTTGAAAGATTACGACCACACTATTCAATACCATCCCGAAAAGCGAACGTGGTAGTGACGCGTTGAGTAGAAGATCATATCTGAGGAATGAGTGCGATGATGTCAAGTATACGCACAGAGCCAACTTTAATAGAAAAGGTTAAGGTTGCTCAAGCCAATTCCCAATCGGAAATGATGCGTATGAAGAAGAAAGTACAAGAAGGTTCTATTCGTGGCGAGAATTGATGAAGAAGGAATACTTGAGTCCACTCCGCACTTTCAGTCCCTAACGACTCGATTTGAAGTACAAGATTATGATGGAGGCACACAATACACCATTTGCAATCCATCCTGTAAGTACCAAAATGTATCGTGATCTTCGACATACATTTTGGTGGAACAATATGAAGAGAGAGATTGCAAAGTTTATCTCAACGTGTTTAACTTGTCAACGTGTAAAGGCGGAGCATCTAGTACCTAAGGGTCCATTGCAACCACTTGAGATTCCGAAATTGAAGTGGGAACACATTACCATGGATTTTGTTACGGGTCTTCCTACGGTTTCTCAAAGCATCAATGCCATTTGGGTTATTGTTGATAGATTAACCAAGTCTGCTCATTTCTTGCTGATACGGGAGACTTATTCCCTTGAAAGTCTTGCTAGTATATATTTAATGAGATTATGAGATTGCATGGCATGCCAGTATCCATAGTTTCGGATCGTGACCCAAGATTCATTTCAAGATTTTGGGTTAGCTTGCAAAAAGCTATGGGCACGGATTTATTTATTCAGCTTCAAGATACCATCCTCAAAACAGACGGACAATCGGAGAGGACTATTCAACCTCTTGAAGATCTATTAAGACTCGTGTCCTAGACTTCAAGGCGCTTGGGATAAGTATTTACCATCGGTGGAATTCTCCTACAACAACAGCTTATCGACAAGTATAGGTGTGGCTCCATTTGAAGCATTATATGGACGAAAGTGTTGCTCTCCAATATGTTGGGATGAGGTGGGTGAAGCAACATTGTTTGGGACCCGAAGTTAAGACGTATGACTCACCGAAAAGATCCGAATGATTCGACAACGTATACAAAAACGGCACAAGATCGACAAAAAAGAGTTATGCGGATCTTCATCGAAAGGACGTGGAATTTAGTATAGGGGATCATGTATTGTTGCGAGTTGCTCCATGGAAGGGAGTTACAAGATTTGGGAAGAGAGAAAAGCTCAATCCACGATTTATTGGTCCATTTCAAATTCTTGACCGAGTAGTAGGAAATGTAGCCTATAGACTCGCTACATCCGAGTATGTCTCGTGTTCATAATGTGTTTCATATATCTGTACTTTGTAAATATGTGAAAGACCCGAACCACGTTATAGAGTTAGAACCTGACGAGATAGCCGAAGACTTAATGTGCGAAGAGAGGTACTTCGCCAAGATCTTGGATAGGAAGGAGCATGTCCTACGACACAAAGGTCATACCACAAGTTAAAGTTTTATGGAGGAATCATGCTATAGAGAAGATGACCTGAGGAATTGGAAATGAAATGAAAGCGGGTATCCTCACCTTTTGAAACACACAGTGTCGTGACGTCAATTTTGAGGATCTAAATTTCATAAGGAGGGAGGTTGTAAGACCCCAACTTATTATTAATGAAATTTAATTTTCTCTATTTATTATTTTGAAATAGTAAGGGTTGATTTGATTAATGTGGATAGTTATGGGTAAAATACATAAATATTTCAAAATAAGCAAGTGGTTATAAAATATTCAATGTTGTCAGGAATATTCGTTTGGTCGTGGAATATTCTTTGCTTTGCTCAGGGAATATTCGCATGCAATTTGCATGAGCTTTTTGTGTGCCCTATAACGAAAAAGCGATTGGATGAAGAAAACGAAAAATATAAGTTGTTTAAAAATAACTTGGCGTAGTTATTTAAAGTTATCTTTGTTAAAAATACTCAGTGGTTAAAACACAAGAAGATTACGATATTGCACCAATTATTGATTCTTACGTAAGAAGCACTACTCAATAATGGTTACATGAATTAATCTTATTGAGATTTTACCGATTTAATAATTCTGCGTTGATATTTTATATTGTCATTGTTTCAATAATTGTCATTACATGATTTTTTCATTATCGAAACAATAATTCATATTATCCGAATAATATTATTAGATAACATTATTGGCAATGTCTAGAAAGTTTTGTCTAAGGAGAGGTATGGTCACCTAATTGCGCGCCACGAAGAAGGAGAAATTCTTATTGGAAAGCCCCTCTTTCCTGAACTACACGTTTGTCAATATTGTGATTCTCATAATATTATTTGTGAATAATTAATTATTGATTCATATGATGAGGAAAATATTGATTTTATGTGGATATAGATGGAGAAAATTTTTAATGTGACAATTGTTGAAAATTGAAATTTTATCTTTTTCTGATAAAATAATTCATTTAAATATATTATTATATTTTAATAATATAATAATGATGATATTTTTACGATGAATGTGGGATATATGAGTATATGTGGAGGAGGAGTATTTTTGTTACCAAAAATATTTAAAGCATGTTTTATGTGTCGGTGGAACCCATTTCTTGACTGAAATTTGATTATAGCTGTAAAATCGCCCGTTTGTGGATTTCGGTCAATTTCTGTTTGGAATTTGGAAAAACTTTCTTCTGTAAAGTTGTAGAGAATTGAATTTCCTATAAAAAAGTCGCGAGTTTCAAATTTTCTGACAAAAGGGCTATTTATTGTGAATTATTGAAGTTCCGAAGCTCCGAAATAATTGATTTTTGGAAGTTTAAAATATTTTAAATAACAAAAACGTTTTTTTCATTATGGTGTGTTACACATGTGTGTTGAATGAGCTGAATTCAGTTCTTGGAAGGTTGGCGTAGGAAAATTTAATTTATATATTAATATTATATTAAATTTTCTGCTTTGATGTTCTAAGCATTTTCCTATAAATAGGGTGCTTAGGTTAGAATTGAAAATTACACCAAAAACTGAAGTTTTCTCTCTCTATATTATCGAGCGTATTCTTGTGAGTATTTTGAGTATTGCTATACGGTGCAAGTTCAAGTCATAGCCTATATCCTGTTGTTTTACTAAGTCTTGATCTTTCGAGGTAAGGGATATTATTTTTTTTTTAGAATGATATTATTTCTTCAATATCATTATCCAAGTATTGATCTGAACTTTTTAATCAAATTTGGAACTTTTGTGTGTAGGGGTTACTATTCACGATATCTGGCATTATTCACGATATCTGATACTATTCACGAATCTTAAGACTATTCATCGAAAAATAAAAATTTTCCTTTTCGTCCAAAATATCTATTCTGGATACTAGCTTTGATTGTATCCATGTTTTGATCATTCTTGAATTTTACACCACTATGATTATTTTTGAGGTATTTTTGGACATGGATAAAACAAAGTGCGAATCCTTAATCCTTAATCCTTGTCATTTTGTTTCACTGGATTCGCTTCTTTAAAATATTTTCATCATCCATAGTCTTAAATGATGATATTATTGAATATCTTTGGCCCGTAGTGCAAAGATGAATGATTTTTTGATGAATATCTTTGGCCCGTGAAGGCAAAGATGAACAGTGTTTAGATGAACATGACTAATCGATGAATATCTTTGGCACCAGTAGTGCAAAGATGAATATTTGATTCCAGATATATATTGATTGATGTTACAGGATAAAAGATAGATGAACTTTTAAATTCATACATGAAGATAGTAGTTTGCATTCTCTACTTAACTCTTCTAATGAATTATTATTTCATTGCGAATATTGATTTAAAACTTGTTGTCTATTGTATTCTATTAGATTTTTCCCTGTTGAAGACTAACGATAATGTTTTGTATATTATCTTAGTCATAATATTCTTTACTTGGGCTAGTTGAGCTCACCCTTTTCCTTTTTTGTTCCATTTTTTCTTCTCGTGGAGGCGAGAATATAGGAGTACGCAGCCTGTGGTATGGAATGAAGGTTCTAGAGAGAGTTGTTTAGTAATCCTCACCATTTTTGTAAAATAATGTATCAATAAATGTGATGAGGATTTATTTGAGTATAGATATTGTCTAGAAGATAATATTTGTATTCAAACTCACAGTTTTACTGTTGTAATAATAAAGTTGTAGTTATTTTTGTACCATGTATTGACAACTCAGAATGGGTAATGTATACCTATTTTAGGGGCGTCACATGTTGAACCTCTGCACACCGAGGAGACAGTTGTAGAAAAATTGAAACCATCATTGGAAGAGCCACCAACATTGGAACTTAAGCCACTCCCTAATCATCTCAGGTATGCGTATTTAGGCAATTCAAATTCTTTACTGTAGAATTATTTTAACTTAACAAATTGCGGGAAGAAAATTCTTTGAGGGTTCTTAGGGATCACAAATCAGCAATTGGATGGACGATTGCGGATATAAAAGGCATTAGCCCATCATTTTGCATGCACAAGATTCTGATGGAGGATGATGCAAGTCCATCGGTGGAGCATCAACGTCGACTTAACCCAATCATGAAGGAAGTGGTCAAGAAGGAAATTACAAATTATTGGATGCCGATGTCATATATCCAATTTCCGCGGTAAATGGGTAAGTCCGATTCATTATGTGCCTAAAAAGGGGAAACGACGGTGATACGAGAATGAGGACAACGAGTTAATTCCAACAAGATGTGAATAGGTGGATGGTGTGCATCGATTATAGGAGATTGAATAAGGAAACTCAAAAGGATCATTTCCGCTACCTTTTATTGATCAAATGTTAGATGATTTAGCGGGACATGAGTTTTACTATTTATTGGATGGATACTCGGGATATAATTAGATCGCCATCGCTCCTGAGGATCAAGAGAAAACAACATTTACATGCCCTTACGGCACATTTGCGTTTCGGAGGATGTCGTTCGGGCTATGCAACGCACCCGCAACTTTTTAACAGTGTATGATGGCTATTTTTTCAGATATGGTGGAGAAGAATGTTGAAGTCTTCATGGACGATTTCTCGATCTATGGAGACAATTTTGACACTTGCCTGGGGAATCTGGTCATGGTATTGCAGCGATGTAAGGATACAAACCTCATACTAAATTGGGAAAAATGTCACTTCATGGTTGAAGAGGGCATAATTTTGGGCTATAAGATGTCAGCTCAAGGATTGGAGGTGGAGAAAACAAAGTTGGATACGATTGAGAAACTACCTCCACCGAGCTCAGTTAAGGGTATTCGAAGTTTTCTGGGGCATGCTAGGTTCTACAGGAGGTTCATAAAAGACTTCTCTAAGATTGCAAAACCTCTATGCAGTCTTTTAGAGAAGGATGTTATTTTTAAGCTTTATCGCGAATCTGCAAGTCCGCGCGTTGAATTGTTGAAGAAGAAATTAACTATGCACCCGTGATAGTCGCATTCCGACCGGAAAAAATGCCATTCGAACTTATATATGTGATGCTGCGACTATGCGGTTGGGGCTATTTTTGGGCCAAAGATTTAGAGATAAGGTGTTTCACGCCATATACTATGCAAGCAAAACACTCATAGAGACTCAAATGAATTACACTACTACTACGAAAAGGAATTGCTTGCGCAGTGTATGCGCGCTCAACAAATTTCGGCATACTTGATCGGGACTAAGGTAATAGTCTACATGGACCATTCGGCGATTCTTGACTTAATAAATGAAAAAAAGATGCTAAGCCACGCCTTATCCGATGGATTCTCCTACTTCAAGAGTTTGATTTAGAAATTAAAGATAGAAAGGGGACGGAGAATCAAGTTGCCGACCATTTATCAAGGCTGAAAAATCTGGAGAAAAAGGATAAAGATAGATGCGCGATCAACGAGTCATTCCCGGATGAGCAACTATTTGGGTTGAATTCAGAATTTCCGTGGTATGCAGACTTCGTGAATTATGTGGTGAGCAAAATGCTTCCCCCGAATCTTACACGATAACAAAAAAAGAAGTTTCTGCATGACGTCAAGTGGTTTATGTGGGATGAACCGTACCTATTCAAATAATGCGTCGATAAGATGATTCGACGATGTATCCCCTACAGTGAAGTCCACAACATATTACAAGAATTCCACTCATCGTCATACGGTGGACATTACGGGAGTGAGCGCACCGCAGCAAAAAAGTGCTTCAACTGGGTTTTATTGGCTCACGATGTTTCAAAGAAGCACACCAATTTGTGAAAACATGTGATAGATGCCAAAGGGTGGGAAACATATCGAAACAGAATGAGATGCCCCTACAAACAATTCTTGAAGTGGAAATCTTTGATGTATGGGGCATCGATTTCATGGGACCCTTCCCTTCATCTTTGAACAGTCAGTATATTCTACTCGCAGTGGATTACGTCTCAAAATGGGTTGAAGCTGCAGCATTACCATCTAATGATGCTAAGGTGGTCCTCAAATTCCTACAAAAAAACATTTTCACGAGGTTTGGCAGGCCAAGAGCAACAATCAGTGATGAAGGTAGTAACTTCTGCAATAAGTCATTTACAGCTCTTTTGGCTAAGTATGGGGTCAACCACAAGGTGGCGACAGCGTATCACCCTCAAACTAATGGACAGACTAAGGTTTCGAACAGAGAAGTAAAGAAGATTTTGGAGAAAGTCGTAAATCCGAGTCGAAAAAATTGGTCACTTCGGATGGACGACGCATTATGGGCGTACCGGACAGCATACAAAACACTAATCAGGATGTCACCTTATCAACTCTTGTACGGAAAGGCATGTCACTTACCGGTGGAGCTACAGCACAAGGCCTATTGGGCAATACAGAAATTGAATTTTGATCAAGCCGCGGTAGGAGAAAAGAGACTACTCCAACTAAATGAGCTCGACGAATTCCGCCTCCAAGCCTATGAGAAAGCCAAGCTATACAAAGAAAAGGTTAAAAGATGGCATGACCAGAAAATTGTGCAACGAACATTCGAGCCGGGTCAAGCAGTCCTCTTATTCAACTCATGGCTGCGATTGTTCCCTGGAAAGCTTAAGTCGAGATGGTCGGGACCATTTACTATAAAACGCGTATTTCCTCACTACCATAGAACTCTCTGCAATGAATCCATTAGAGACGTTCAAGGTCAATGGTCAACGGATAAAGCATTACTGGGGTGGCGAGTCGAACTGGGACGCCGACGACATTACCCTCGCCGATACACAGTAAAATAGGGAGTAGTCAGGCTGAACGACTTAAAATCAAGCGCTAATTGGGAGGCAACCCAACTTTTCTTTATTTTTCATAGTTCATGTTTAATTTGTTAGGATATAGTCTATTAAGCAGTAGTTAGGTCTTATCAAGTGTAAGTTTTGCTAAAAAAAACTCTGAAAAGTACTCAAAATCTCAATGAAACTCCAAGTCATCATTAATCTAATATATTGCATGTTTTTGGTTTCAGGAGAGGTCCAATGTGAGTAAGAGCAACAACGACTAAGAAATGGAGGAAAATCGGAGAATTTTGCATCTAAAAAATTTTGGCCAAAATTTGAAGATAGTGGGCATTCCCACCGGGGCGGGCGTCTTTGGCCTAGCACCCCCCATCGGGGCGGGGGTCCTGAATCCTGGGCAGACACGCCTATTTTAAATGCACGCCCCTTCCTCCTCTCCCTCACACACACACCTGGTGCCATCTCTGTTTTCTCTCCTAAACACAACCCACGTTGCCATCTCATAGTAACTTCTTCATCCCATTACCTACATCAAAATTACCCACTACCTAAATCCATTACACCCACCTTCTACCCCACGAATTTCCACATAGCCTCCATCACGTCCACCTCTTCCTCTCCCCCACATCACTCCTATATAAACCCTACCTCATACTTCCCATATTCAACACCATTAAACTCGAATTCTTCAAGAAATTGGGAAACACACACTTGAGAGTAAGTTGCGTTCGTGTTAAGTCTTCATCTTTTCTCAACTCCATAGAACCAACCTAAGTTTGGGGGATCCGAACGAGCTGTGCACGCCAAGTGTTTGACAAATTGACTAAACCAAGTTTTTGGGAAAGGTAGTGTTTACTAGCAAGAGTTCACCGTTGAAATTCAATGGCTTCTCAACCGACATACAAACGCCAACGGGGGAGTTCAGTTCAGCCGCTACCCACCGCCACAAACATATGATGAATAAAATTTGTGAGTGTCATGCATCACGATCGGTATGAGTACATGCTAACCAAGGCACTTACGCCAGAGCGGGGATTGGCCCCCGAGGGGAATGATGGGGAGATGATGTCTCAAATTTACCAAAAGGGGTGGCTTCACTTCACTGAACACCCGCTACCCGCCATTGTTAACATTGTCAAGGAATTCTATGCAAATGCCGAAGATAAAGCTCCTTTCAAAGCATTTGTGCGGGGTCGCATGGTTCCGTTCAGTGACGATGTCATTAATTCTTACTATCAGTTGCAGGTGCCATGACATTGTCAGTATGCCCAATTGAGGGATTCAGACCCAGACTATGAGGAGGTTATTACAAACATGACAAAGTCGGGCATATCTTGGATCAAAGGTAGAAGGGGAGGAATGGTGTTTAATAGCAAGGACCTTAGCCGGTATGGAAAGATATGGTACGCATTCTTATGCGCGAAATTGCTCCCGTCCCAACACACTTCGGACGTCACAAAAGAGAAGGCGTTAATGTTATACACCATTGTGCAAGATTTCATTATTGATGTCGGGGCCATTATCAATTTCTTAATTCGCCGGTGCTTACGTGGAAATTTTTCGGGCGGGTTGCCTCACCCATCACTTATATGTGCGTTGTGCCGAAACGCCGGGGTGCATTATTCTGATGATGATCCCACTCAACTGCCGCTTGCTTTGCTTGATTTGAGAATGATTGCGCGGTATTCAGTTTGGGCTGGAGGAGAGTCACATCCACGGGGTTTGGGTTTTATTTTTCCATCGACGTCGAAAGACGAAGTCGATGCCGAAGATACCTCGGGAGATGAGGATGAAACAATGGGAGATCAAGGAACCAAGCAGGTCCCGCAGCCTGAGGCAATTTCTAGTACTCGGTTCTGAGTTCCAAAATCGGATGAATGTGCACCATAAAAGACGTCGAGAATGCGATTGATTGGCGCGCCAAGATCATATGTTCGATGCCATGAATGCATCCTTCGCTTCATTCAACACAACACTCCAAAGTTTCAACCCGGTGGCTCAATTTCCATATCAACAACCCGGACCATTACCTCGATTTCCTCCCAGTGATTCCGATGAAGAAGAGCACCAACCACCTCCCTAGACTTAGATGATTCCAAGGAAGTCCTCATGCACTTAATTTTTATCCAATGAGGGCATTGTCTTAATTAAGTTTGGGGGATTTATTTGTTAGTTGCATGCATGCATTTTGTTATTTTCATAGCTAGTTTTGCATTATAGTTTAGGTATTTGCATAGTAGTTAGTATTTTGTATTTTTTTTTAAAAATAAAAAATATAAATAAATAAATAAAAAATAAAAAATTAGTTAAAAAGAGTGTTTGCATATTTTCAATGATGTCGCATTTTACACTTTATTTTGGCCAATGATGAGATTGTGAACAAGTTAACCAATATAGTATGGATTATTAGAACTGTGATATAATTTCTGTTATGAATCGAGTCTTGGACTTCTTTGAAACTGTTATATAAAGGTTAGCACTAAAAACATCTTGGTTGACCGGTTAGTTCAAATTGATACATAAATAGTGTCTAAAGGATAATGCTTGGGTGAACCAGAAAACGATAAGGATAGGCAGTGAAGGCTTAAATTAGGCAAGAACCTAAGTTTGGGGGAATATATGTGGGGTATATAAGCTTTGAAAAAAAAATAGGGTATACATGGTGACTAGTCTTGTTTCGGGGCCTTTGTTACTTGAGCAAGTACGCCCGAGGGGATTATCTTTACACCTAGCGCCCTAAGGTCTTTTATGGTCTGGGAGTCGTTGGTCGAAAGCTCGCTAAGGGGTAACATTGTTAGCCTAATAGGATGAGATATTGCACAGTTAGTTATGTATATATATTTTTTAAATATATATATATAAGAATAAAATGGGAAAAGTGCAAATAGCCCCCGTGTTGAAAAAAAAAAGAAGAGAAAAAGAAGAAAGCATAAGTATCCTGCATGTACCCTTGAATTTGGTTTTGTTTAATTTTAGTTGAGTTGTGCCTATCTTTGAATTTTTTTTAAGTTTGCACTATATGATTCCTTCTAAGATGTAGCTTATGTATTGAATTTGGGTCCGTATCAATTATCTTAGATGTTGATCACACACGCACGTTATACCAGTGATAAGTGTTCAAGATTTGAGAATTAATATGTAGGTGTGGATTGGTTTTGATAATTTGTATTGTAAAGTTGCTTGTTTTCTCTGAGGCCGATGGGATAAGTTAGTTTATACGATGTTGTTGGATTTTTAGGCATTTAGATTGTTATTGCATTTCATTGTATTGCATAGCACATAGTTTGTTTTGTGCTCGAGGACTAGCACGGTTTAAGTTTGGGGGATTTTGATAAGTGAATTTTATATACACGAATCGATATTCATTTCAAGTTTAAATTCATAGTTATCTTCATGTTTTGTGTTCGTTTTTACTCGTTTTACGTTATTTTATGTGTAGGGTGCTCATGGATGCAAGTGGTGAGGAAAGGCGGTCTTTTTGGAGCAAAAGTGGAAAAAAGTTGAAGAAAGAAAAATTGGAAGTCAGTGGCCATGCCGCCAAAAGTAAGCTTTGCACTTTACACCCAGGAGGTCCCGATTCAGCAATCACCCTTACTCGCTTGACTTACTGCTAGAGCTTGGTTTCTTGGACTTTAATGATGCGCTTGGACTCTACAAAAGTGGATCTCGGCCAGAAGAGAAGAGAGCTTGCTATTACGTAAAAAAAACAATAATCTTACAACACGTAGAGCATAATTCGAGAGCAATTTCTAGGATTGAAGAGCAAATGTTGGAGGAGTAATTTTTAGAGATTGTCACGACGGTTGCGAATCAAGGCTACGTGAAGGGGTTTTCATTATTCTTCTTCTCTTTAGTCTTATTTGTAATTGGAAGGATGTTTTCAACAAATTATTCAGATTTTAATTCATTCGTTATGAACTAATTTACTTATTAGACTTGTGATGGATCTTTGGGTGAAACGATGATTCTATAACTTTGATTTCCAATTCAAGAATATATTTTCAGTTTATCTATGTTAATTTGAGCGTGAATTTATGAATTGCCTGACCAACAGTTCTTTGTGAATTTGAAAGGAATCGAGAGAGGAGATTCGAATCTAGACCTAGTTAATATAGCATGTGTCATTAATTTTGTCGATAGCAGATTTTTGATTATTGTTAAGGTAGAGATATGCTTGACATCACATGTAATCGTATAGAGAGCTTAAACTTCAACCTTCTTTAATTGCAGTTCACATAGAGATATAGTGAGTTGGTTAATTTAGGTGTTTAACGGATTTCTATCTTAATTGTGGATTGATGTTAATATGGTATTAGTGCATCGAGAGGTGGCTCTTACTACGTTCGTGTTCTTGATTAATAAACTGGGATATTAAATTGAGTTGGAATAAAGGTTTGATAATCAGAGTGAAGCTCAGGGTGAAATCATAAGTCTAATTCTCCATTAATGGTTTGAAATTTCGGATTTCGTTATTGGTGACTGTTTTGTGATAGTTTATTTCTTTATTAATTTAGTTTTTTATATATATAATTTAAAACCATTGAATTGATTAGTTTAATAAAATTAGGGTTAATACAAAATTGATAATTATGAAGTTAAAATTCTTGATATTTTGTCCTCGTGGGAACGATACTCTATTCACTACTTTATTACTTGTTGACCACGTATACTTGCGTGTTGTGCGTATATAGATTTTACCCAACACACATCTCTCCAAATTGTCCAAGTCCAAAGAAGATATCAGGTTATTTTTCATGTAGATCGCTAGAACATCAAATTCATAACTGTCCAAAGAAGAATGAAGAAAGAGGAAACAACAATAAAGGAAACAGCAGTGGAACACTGGCAATCAAAGAACCTGCTCAACTGGGAAGACCGACAGCTCGTACATTCAATATGACGGCGCAAGATGCAGTAGCTGTTCAGGAGGTGGCAACAGGTAACGATTTCGCTTAATACTTAACTTACGCGAGTAATATTGAGTCAGATATTTTTGTGAACTGTTTTCTTTTATAGATTCAAGTCACAAGATAGAATTTGAAACACAAATTAATATTGTGTTGATAAAAATGAATCGATGATACAACTTTAAAAGATTGTAGAGAATACGAAAGCGATGATTCCGAGGACGGAATCCTTTTAAGGAGGGGAGAATGTGATAACCCGAGATTTCGAATAATCAAAATTTTAAGATTTTTTTTTTAATTAATATTAATTATCATTTTTGTGACAAGTATCTGTGATACGTGTATCGAGAAGGTCAATTTGTGTATTTACTAATAAAATTAGAGTAGAGTTGTGCTTAACAAGATTAGAAACCCTAACCCTAATTTCTGTAAAGGGATTTGATAGAAAATAGAATTAAAATAATTATTTTGATAAGTACGTGTTTGTACTGTATAGAGATTTTGATCAATGATTGATCGGATAAGGTTTAAAATTTATAAACCCTAATATTAAAAAACCCTAATCTTAGATTTAGAAAACCAAATGTACGGTTAAAAACCCTAATTATACGCTGGGAAACCCTAATTTCCCATTCGGGAATCCTAAACCCTAAATTAGGAAACCCTAATCCTAATTAGCAAGCCTAAAGTGATTAGTATGTGATAATATAATTAAGAAACCCTAATTATACTTTAGAAATATTAATTTCTATTTAAAACCATAATTATATTTTTGAAATTCTTAATTTTCTATTTTTAAACCCTAATTAGAAAATTCTAGAATTGGATGTTTTAAAACCTAAGGGTTAGAACCTTAGGGTTAAACCCTAAGGGTTTATGCAATTGACAAGAATGCCATTAAATTTATTTTGCTAAAGACCAAAATGCCCTTTTTCATTATTTATTTAGTGAACTTGTAAATTGTCCAAGACCTTTAGTGGGCGACCTAACCATTTGACTTGGTGACTTAAAAACATCCAGCAAATCAGTCTATAATGGGCAGCAACCTCAGATCAAGCAACATATAAGTAATATATATAGATTCAAGAGAGAGAAAATCATAAAACTTGCTCATTTGGCCAACTAGCTCTCACCAACTCTCTCTCTCTCTCTCTTAGCATCTAAAATTTCTTAGGCAAATTAGTTCCATAAACACCCACTTGATCACCTAGATCAGATTTGGAGAGCAAGAATCAAAGATTGAATTCGAAAGGTATAAACATAATTTTTATTTTTGATCCAAGTTGATAAGAAAGATTTTGTGTTTATGTGTTTAGATCTTTGCTAGATGATGTTTAATGATGATCTATGTTGATATAACATAGATCCATAGCATCAAAATGCTTTAAAATCGAGTTTTTCTAAAACTGCCCAAGAACATGGTTTGTGGTCTGACAAGCTAATGTCAGGCGCCACAGATTCGTGTATGTTTATGATGTTTGTTGTTTGATGTTTTGGATCCGTAGTCGGGTAGGAGGTCTTTATTCTGAAAAAGAAAGTAGAGCCATTACATGTTCAGATTTCACGTTATTCATGGTCAAACACCGTTGACCGACGTTGGCCATAAACTTTCTGGGTAACCCAGAAAGTGTAATATTGCGTCTGACAACATTTTTCGAAGCCCAGATCTGTCCGTGTTTAAGTTTGTTAATGATTTTGTTGTAATATACTTGTAGCCTGTTATATGTTCTTTGATTCTATGGTTTTAGATCATTTATAGCATCAAGTGATCGGACATAGTCGAATGGTCGAACCCAATTACCCTACGACGATTGATTTTTCTGGAAAACCCAGAAGCAGTTAGAACAAACGTTCTGACATAGTTTGACCGTACTGATTCTGGAGATTTAGATGTTGTTGAACTGTAATATTGTTGTATTTATGTTCATTGACACATGGACTCTAAGTTTGAACCATCAAACAACATGAATTAAGAACAGAACATATAAATAATCGAGCTCAAAAGTAGTCCCTCGAAGCTGTTGGGTTTCTGGGTTACCCAGAAAACCCAGACTTGGTTCTGACAACATATTTGCTAGCCTAGATCTTCATCTTGTGTTGTTGTATGACTTATATAGTGGTTGTTTATTGTAGTGGTGCATACTTACTACAATATTAACGTTTAAACATACCCTGAACATGCCTGAGCTGCGAATCATGGCTGGTCAAACGAGCAATCATGAACACGAAGCTGTCAGTGTTCTTGAGCTCAAGAACACCAACAATGACAATTCTTGTCATTAAAGACCTTCAATGACGACATTAATTAATTTTTAATTTCTGAATATTTCGAAAATTATTTTAAAATAGAAAATAAATTCTAAAAATTACAAAAATAGTTTTTAAAATCATTTTAAATTACGAAAAATTACTTTTAATATTTGGGACATTTTTCATTTAGTAATTATAATTATTTTAATAAAAATAATATTTAATTTATTTAATTAGTGTATTAAATAAATTAGAGAAAAATGATTTAATATTATGAAAAATTATTTTAAATAAGAATAATGTATTTAAAAATATTTTGAGTTATAAAATGTAACTTTTAATATTTTAATAGAATTTTTATTAATAAATTAATATTAATGATATTAGATTTATTTAATTATTAAATTAAATAAATAAGTTAAAAATAATTTTATTAATTTAAAAATCATTTTAAATAAGAATAAAGTGTTAGAAAATATTTTGAATTATAAAATATAATTTTCAATATTTTTGGAGAATTCTCATTAATAAATTAATATTAATGATATTAGATTTATTTAATTATTATATTAAATAAATGAATTAAAAAATGACATTATTGATTTAAAAATATTTAAAAATGAGAAAATATTTTAAAAATATTTGAAGTTATAATTAATGACTTTTAATATTTTGATAATAATTTCATTAATATTTAAATATTAATGGTGATGGTTTAAAAATAATTTTAATTAATTTAAAAATCATTTAAGTAGAATATTGATGATTTAAAAATATTTTAAGTTATTAATAAATAACTTTAATATTTTGACAAGTATAACATTAATATTTTATATTATTAAATATTAATGATAATAAGATTATTTGATAATTAAATCATTTAAAAATGATTTAAGTGTTTGAAAATTTATTATAAATAATAATAATTGTTTATAAATTATTAAAAGCTTCCGAAAAATATTATAAACGATATTTGACTTATCTAAAATAATACATAAGCTTAGAGACCAGATTTAATTGACAATAAATGTGTTAATTGTCGGATAGAGTGACCAGAATACCGAGAATGGACCGAAGTCCAACCAGACCAAACTAGTTAGACTTGATAAGTGTTTATATAAGTTATAAACACTGATGTGACTATGTGTTAATGTGTCTAAGAGAAGATTTACTATGAATTACAGTGTTGTGTGTTATGAAATATTGTACTAATTGTGAGACCGACATTGTTGATCATAGGTCTTACGAACGCAGTTAATTATATTGTGTAGCAGTAATCAACACGAAATGCAAGTTTTCTAACTCAACTTGAGTTACTATTTTTCAAGCATAGTAGTGAATAATTATTGATAGTTATTCACATCTATAATGATTGTTGAAATTCGTATGTAGTGAAATTGAATAATGTTCTATTATTTGAACTAATTATAAATCATGTCTCAGCTAATTGTTTAGGCGAGACTAATATTTGTTAAAGCGTGAAATGTTCTATTCATTATAAACTGAATTGTTATTGAAAGATCTATACCATTGATTTTGGCTAGATTAGTATTGTTAATAATTATTGAAATCATAGTATTTCTTTGAAAGTAATCCAAACCATATTGTTGTGAAACTAACTCGTGAGTAAGGTGAGATGAATAAATTTTAATGTAAATAAATCAACCTATGTCTATTATTATTGAGTATTATGCATAATATAGGGTACAAAAAGAAGTTGGCCACTCAAGTACTTGCGGAAAGAGTATAGTTTAGTTTTATAACTAATGTATATTCTTGTGGTAATTTAGTTTAATAACTAAATAATTCCTCTATTAGTTCATGATCCTCTGTGATCACTCGGCATGAAATACGGGTATATCCCACTTTATTGAAGATCGTTGCTTGATATTGTTAATTCATTTTATTCAATTGAATATTATTGAATCTTTGAAAGAATTATACTCTTTCATATCAGATATGTTATTCAGTATGAAATAGTAGAAAGTTTTATTATTGAGATTGAATTATTATTCTGCTATCTCGAAATTGTTTGATTGTTGTTGAAGTTCTATACAAGCTAGACTCTTCTATTCATGATATATATATAATTTATTGTATATCTTAACTTGTGGGGCAAACTTGTTGCTCACCCTTGCTAAATAAAATATTTATTTAGGAGCGATGAGACCAATGTAAGGCTAAGCAGAAACAAAAGGCAAAGGAATAGTGCTAGAGTAGTTTTATGTTAAGCATATTTACTATATTGTTTTGTAAACCCTTTTTGTATATCTAAAGGGTAAATTTGTAATGTTAAGGTTAGATGACCTTGGATAATGTTGTTAACCTATTAATTAACTTTATGTAAGTTTATATTCATCAATGAATGGGTAGTTAGATGTTATTATATTATGGATCGTGAACACCAAACTCGAGGGTCGGGTAACCCGAATTTGGGGGCGTCACAACTATACTGTAATTATTTTTTTCACATGTATAGAACTATTAATTCACATGAATGTACTATTGATTCACATGATGTACTATTAGGGGAAGTGGTGCAAGTTTGATAATACTTGCAGGACTAAATTAAAATTGAAGAAAAAGATGAAGGTATTATACTGTAATATTTCGAGCCCCAAAACTTGCAATTATCGAAACTATATCTTCCTATAAATAGAAGCTCATTCTTCTTTCATTCTCACCAATTCACTAAGACTCACAAGAGAAATTATAGAAAGAGAAGCTATAGAGAGAGAAGCTTTAGAGAGAAAGTAGAAGAGAAGTCTGCTACCTCACTATTCCAGTATCCAGTCTTCTTCTGAGGTAAGGGATATTATTTTGTTCAGTATTCATAGGAATAATATTTTCTTCCATACTCTGTAGTATGTGAGTAATATTATTTAAGTCTCGTATTCCTCGATTATACCCTCATTTTGTTAAAGTATTACTTATATCTTTGTGACAACCAAAATTTTTAAGTTATTAAAATTCTTATTATGAGATGTTTTGAGTTTGACTATGTATATATTGGGAAAGTGAGGTTTAATAGTTAAGTTAACTATTGAAAGAATTAAATGAATTTAGTAATTAATTTTAAATATTTATTGAATTAAATAAATATTTTAAATTTATTTATTTATTGAGATAAATAAATGGTTGATAAAATTGTGGTGAATTAATTTAGTAACTAAATTGATTAATGTAAATTAAATTGAGTAATGATAATTTTATCTCAAGGATTTAATTTAAGAAAATAATTAAATTAAATCAATTGCTTAATATTTAAGAAAATAATTAAATTAAATGAATTATTTAATTTATTTGGAAATAAATAAATTAAATAAAGTGATGTTTCTAATTTATTAATTAAATTAGATATATAATTATTTATTAATTATAAGTATAATGATAATAAGATTTTTATTATTATTATTATAAGTTATTTAAATTAACTAAACTAAAGTTATTTAAATTAACTAAAGTATGACAAGTGGAAACTATATAATATAATATTATTAAAATAATCTAGTTTGGTAGATAAAGTGGTAGCCAAACAAGGCCTTGTGGCCTTTGATTTATTTAACTGACGCCTTTTGGTTTTTTAACTGAAAGAGAGCGTGGGAGGATGGCCATATCAGTTTTATTTTCTACGCGTCTAAATTTTTAAGGCTAAGTTCAGAGAGGGTTTAATGAGAAGAAAGATACACAGAGAGTTTAGAGAGAGAGCAAGAGAGGAATCATGGTGATTTGGATTCTCTGTGATTGTCAAGGAGGGGAATTCTAAACCTAGTCATCATCTCTTGCTAGCAAACAATCAAAGGAATAAGGTATAACCCTAATGTTAACTTTATTTTTGGAATTTCTATTGATAATTATGTTGGATTGATATATATACATGTATGAAGGGTTTATACTCTGTTAATCATCACATGTGAGTGTTGTTTGAGTATCAAATTCATGAAATATGTGTTATAATCTGTAAATTGGTATTGGATTATGTTAGTATGTGAAGAAACGAAAAACGGTGTAGTTTAAATCGTGTTAATTGGTTAAGAAACGAAGCCGTGGCGATCGAATTCGCTAAATGTGTTTAAAACATGAAAGTATAGCATGAATAGGGAATTGGAACCCTTAAATTGATTTGTTAAAGTTTTTGAAATGTTAAAATTATTCTGTAGATGAGTAGTTCAGTGTTTCATGAGTTCATAGAATCGAAAACCAACTAATTCCGACTTAAAATGAAGAAGTTATGAAGATTTGAAGTTTGTACATTGAGAACAACATGTAATCGGGCGTAATAAGCGTGGCCATGTGCCCAGAGAGCTTGTTGGGCTCTCCAATTTGCGCAGCACATGAATCTATGAAGGAGTTGGGCGCGGCCGCGCGCCTAGTGTGCAAGGTGTGACTGCTTTGACTTATTTTGGTAAAACAGTCATAACTGTTTCATACAAACTCCGATTGAGGTGATTCAAGATGATCCGGAACGAAGACGAATAGACCTACAACTTTTGTTCTTTAAGTTTTTCAATTTGAGGCCTTTAACAAGGGTCAAAATGGTCATCTTTAGGACTGTTGTGTTTTCGGAGGCAATCAGAGGGCGTCGGGCATACACGTATGCAAGTGTAGTGCTCTTGACGATAAAAGATGTTGTTCTAAGTTATATAACATGAATATTATGAAGTATAATGATGCTTAACACTAATAATTGATATATTAGATAAGTTGTATACGCATACTAAACACAAATAAGAGAGACAAATTGGGCGTGTGACGACTAAATGTCGAAACACCGTGATAAGTGATAATGAACGTAAAAAGTATTTTAAATCAAATGAAATGAATATTATAAGGTATTGAAGTGTTAATATTAAACCAATAAGTAGTCCTAGCAAGACTTAAACACTTGAATGAACTTCAGTATATGAAACATAGTGGAGCTATAAGTTAAAAGTTAACACAATCAAATTGAACATTGTGTATTTATGATGATAAGGGTTATGAGGCGTAGAATAAAGTTTACATTACAACTACTATGCGTTGCTATGTGACTAATAATTCTTTGTGAATGATTATATAATTGTGTAGGGCGCACGTGAAGTGCGAGATAGTATGTAAGTATTAAACTGTTATTAGTAAACAACGATCCAGGCAAGTCTTTCAGTTCCTATTTTCTATGTGAACTTGATGATTAACTGTTTTAAATCTTTATTGCAAAGAGCATGATGTGTTATATATATGTTGAAAGTATGAAATGTTAAAGTCAATTTATGACTATGTTGATTGATTGAAGTATTCTGATTGAGTAAGGACTCAATCTTTATACCTGTTATATGAACTGTAGCATGTATATTATATGTTGAGCATGTTATTATGTGTTATGTGATGCATGAAAACTGTTAGATTTTGTTGGGCTGTCGAGCTCAACCTTGCAAATAACCACTTTTGCAGGTTCAAGATTCAAGGTAAAGTTATGTGTTACTTGAAAGACATGAATCGGATGTGATACTTGAAGATTTATACACTTTAGTGGTGTTATTATTATTTGAACCATGTTTAAAGTTCCGAATAATGTATTAATGTTTAATTGTAATATAGTTTTGAAATATAAACTATTGTAGTGTTAAAAATAATTCTGAGATATTTAGATGTAAAGGTTGAAGGTTTTGGGAACAAGGATAGGTTGTAATAGAAAATTTTAATTATTCCGCAAATTTCAATGGTTGTGTTATCGTTTAATGATGTATAATTAGAGGTTGAATGTATTATTAATGACCGAAGTCGAGAATTAAATTGTACGAATTTTGGGGTCGTTATATATACTCCATGAAATTAGTGGAATATCCTTAAAATTTGCGCTTCATCTAGTATCGTTTCACAAGGATATTTTTTGCACATTCTTGTTAAATTTTAAGCTTTTCATGTTGGAGTACTATCCATGAGTACTATTTATTTATACAGTACTATTCACAAAGTACTATTCACGGGATACTATTCACAAAGTACTATTCACGGTACTACTCACAAATACTATTCACGGGTTACTATTCCCAAAATACTATTCATGGGGTACTATTTGTTAGGAGAATGCATATGTTGATTTGATGTTTAAATATAAATGCTCATAATTATTTGTAATGTCCTTCAAGGAATATATGTGGCGACCCCAAATCCGGATACTTGAAACCCGAAATCGGTTCTCCACGATACCATTTCTTTAAGCTGAATAATACTAAATAATAATACATTCGAACTTAATTTACATACATCAAAGTTTACTTCCCCAGGTACGTGACCTTCAAATACATTCCTTACAATACCTGACAATAGATTCCATTGTCTTACTAACTATAACCATTAACTCATAATATAAACTCATTCAATGCCTTTTCCTTTCCCCTTGTTTCGCGTGCTACGAGCCTTTCGATTGCTCATACATAATCGAATACATTTAATTTAAGCAAGGATGAGCATTTGAGTGCCCAACAAGTAATAGCAATTATATATATAAGTTTGAAAGAATATAAGTATTCTCTTTCCATAACACTTCTACAACGAATCGAAGTTGTGAAGTAATCAGATCTTGATAAAAATTCACATAACAATTCTCTTTCAATTTCTTGAAATTAGGCTCCACCCATGAATAGGGTTTAAGAAACATACTATGAACATGGTTTTTCATTTTCAAAAGGTTTAGCGAAATTCATCCAAAACCGTATAACTTACGAGCACGCACGAGGGTGATCACCCTACCATTGCATTGTACCTGTATTGATCAATACTACATAACTTGAACGAAATTCATCACTCACCCTTTGTCCAAAGTCAAAGCGCGCATAAAAATTTCCCATTATCGGGATGTTCATACATGCTCGTTCCAAACCCAAGGTTTTTAATCTTGCTCAACAATAATATGTAATTCAACATATATGTATACGGTTAATTGAAAAGTGTATCAACATGTGAATAAATGCTATGATTATCCAAGTGGGGACACTCAGATAACCATTTAGAAATCAATGAATGTAATATATATCCGAGCTAACATGTTGATAATCAAAGCGCATATAATCTGTATGCGAATAGAAAAGAATTCTCAAACTTCTTACTCATGTTCATTGCAGATAAAGGAAATGCAAAGGTAGGATACTTGCACGATTCACGATTCTGACTCTCAACTTAGGTTTTATCTCTTTATCACAACCTATCAATAATCGGATCATTCGCTCGATTAGAACAATATATCATAACACATAGTATCGTTTATTACAACAAGACATAGTCTAATCACGTCATCACATAATCGCAGATGATCATACTTTTAGTTCATATTCTATACTTGAAATATTTTTATACATTTTTCAAATATCTCATCCATGCTCTTACGTAAGTCTTTTCTTTCTATTATAGGGTCCGACATTTGTTTGCGTGCATCACATGCCTTTATCGGGTAAATACTCGAGTCTAAGACTCTTATTCTATACCTCAACATCTCAGAATATCAAACATTTTACTTTTAATCATTTTTGAATTTTCCGTAAATTGAAAATTTAAAATAAATCAAATATGTCACTCAAGGGCTTATAGTGATATAAGCTGTTACTATGGGTGCTCTTCATCAAATCTCGACTTCATAACCTGCTCTCTAATCAACTAGTTTGGTAAATTTATAACTTTCAAACATCTAATCATAATTAAATGACTTAAACATTAAACAATTCCATTATCATTAATAATTAATTTATATTAAACTATTAATAAAACCATTGCCAAAATATAAAAGTTATTTATAATAACTCAAACTATTTTTAAAACATTTATATTACCCTTAAATGATTTTTAAAAACAATTAAAATCATTTTTAAATAATCACCATTAATATATAAATATTAATGTACTATTCATCCAAATATTAAAAGTCATTAATTATAACTTAAAATATTTTTAAATCCTTAATATCCTCTTTAAATGATTTTTAAATAAGTAAAACCATTTTTAAACTATTTATTTAATATAAATATTAAATAAACTTAATATCACAAATCATTAACTAAATATCATTAATATATAATTATTAATGAAATTATCTTCTAAATATTAAAAGTTATATTTTATAACTCAAAATATCTTTAAATACTTTATTTTCATTTAAAATGATTTTTAAAATATTAAAATCATTTTTTAAACTAATTATTTAATATAATCAATAAATAACTTTAATATCATTAATATATAATTAATTAATGAAATTCATCACAAAATATTAAAAGTCATGGGAAATAACTTAAAATATTTTCTTATACCATAATATAATTTTTTCATGATTTTTCATGAATTAAAACTATTTTTAAATAATTTATTTAATATTATAATTAAATAAATAAATACCTTTTATATTCCAAAAATACTAAATATTTGTGAAATATACTCAAAATAATTAAAAACTATTTTTCAGACTTTAAAATAATTTTTCATAATTTATTTGGTATTTTTAATAATTAAAAACTAATTTTAAATCATTTTCGAAAATCGAAAATTAAAATAATTAAAATCGTCATAAAGGCCCCTATAGTGATGTAAGTGTCGCTATAGGTGTTCTTGAGCCTACCCAGCATTTTCATAAGGCGTAACCGAGTGGCCTACTTTTTGACCGTGAATAACTCCCTCATCTTATCGAATTTGGACAATCTATAAATTGGGTCTTGTAGAGGAATTACCAGACTACAATCTCCAATAATCATAACCTCTAAAAAACATCAGATCTGGATAAATCAGCCATCAAAGTAGTTACCAAAGTCGTTTCTTCACGAAGAACGATTGAGGTGCCTACTTTGGACCTCTATAACTTGATGATCGTAACGCTTATGTGATCTATCAATTCAAGGTGTAGACAACATGTAGGAATACAACGCTAACACTTAACATCATCATAAAAACAATAAATCAAGCATCTAAAGTATGGTCAAACCTTGTCGTAAAAATTAACACTTAGAAAATTTCGGTCGCCTGCAATTTTCCTCGATCAATGCCGCACAACCCACTTTGCCTTAAATAACTCTTAATCCGTAATATATATGGACTGATTCTTTTTGGAGGTTAAATACCAAATAACAAGCTATACATATCAACCTTTATAACACAAAACACATTAAATATGACCGAGATATAAGGTTCGACATTTGCCAAAAAATATTTCGACACTTAGAATATTTTCCGGGTTTGAAAAAGCAAATGGGTCAACGCTTAGGCCAACCCACTTTGACCGCTTATAAATCCCGATCTACAATAGATATAGACCTTATTCCTTTTGGAGTTTAAAGACCACATAACAAGCTACACCTAACAACTTTTAAACAACAAAAACAAAGAAATAATCACAGAGATATAAGTCTTGACATTTGCCCAAAAAATCACGTAAATTTGGTTTTTCCAACTTGCTCAAATCTTCACATTCGTGCACTTTGATGTTATGGGTTCATGATTTTACAACCCAGAACATTAATAGACTCCCTATTACACTACTTTAAACAATCAATTTCATCAATTAACATCGAATCGAAGGATTTCAAAATTAGGGAATTTCATACCTTTTCTAGCTTCAATTTTTGATTTTTTTGGCTTTGATGCTTCTGATTTGTTGTTTGTGATGGCTGGGCTTTTTATGGGCAAGATAATTTCGTTGATAAGAGGTTGGGAGAGATATGGCCAAGTGTTTGTGAATAAATAGGCTAAATAATGTACATTTCTCTCTCTTAAATTATGTAAATCATGTATGCAATCATGTAATGGCTGATTATTGGTGGTAGTAATGTTATAGTGTCATGGTAAATTCTAGAATAAAGTTAGATGTCCAGATTTTGCAAGATTGCTAGCAATAATACACTAATAATACACTAAATGGACAAAAAGGGCATTTTAGTCATTTCCACTCTAATAATTGGTTTCTTCCTTTAATAATGCACAAGGGTAGTTTAGACTTCTCATGTCTACCATGAAGGGCATTATAGACATTATCCATAACCATTAGGGTTTATCACTTTAGATTTTAAAATTCCATAAATAATATAACTAATAATACACTAAAAGGGTATTTTGGTAATTTCACATATAGTTTCATGGGCATTTTGTACATAGCAATTAAATGTAGTATTTAATCACTAGATGGTAATTCTTATCATTTACCAATTACTTTCTATCCTTTGGTAAATTAAAACATTTATACAATAACATCGTATTTAAACCCAATAATTTTAAATTAGGGTTTTGATTGAAAAATTAGGGTTTTCTAATTAGGGTTTCTTAACGCCATCAATTAGGGTTTCTAATTGACCATTAGGATTCTCTAATTATCCGTGTATGTTCTAACACGCCATTACAATCTCTAACTTCAACCGATTAGGTTGTAATAATTAGGTTTGTCCTAATTATCGACAAACAACAGTAATTAGGGTTTTCTTCTAATTACCGGCATCTTATACACAAGAACCTTCATATATACAAAAAACTTCTTATACACATCATTACTCACCATTTCTCATAACTAAGTTTAATAATTAGGGTTTCACAAAGACGGTAATATGCTATTAATTTAATTGACCGCATTGCTCAATATTATCTGTCACATACATACACATACATATTATTATCAGATCAGAAATCATTATAACAATAATATAATATTATTATTCTCATCTCTTGATCACAATCCCAATTCGTGGTTTGATCTCATATCTCACTTCTCTTTCGCATATCCATTAAAATACTTGATTTAAATATTCTCGAACAATTCATATAATAAAATATATATTATATAAATTCTAATTATCACTTCATATATTATTTCCAATCATGTTATCATGGAAAATAATTAATAAAAAATATTTCTGCGTATGTAAATTAATTACCATAAAATATAATTTGTAGTAATTAATAATTCCAAAATTATTTCTAATTTTTCAAGTAATAAATATATTCATATTTATCGTTCACATTACTAGACACTTATTCTCGTCATTAAATAAATAAAAAAAAAATTATACGCAAAATTTCTTATTTATTTTATATAGAAAATCTCGGGTTATTACAATATATGTACAAGGACTTAATGATAGATCAAATTTGTTAGGTTGATCTAAGCTCTTAATGTGTATCATTCTGAAAATGAATGTATAGATAGAAAGATCAAAGCTGTTAGGTTGATCTTGAGATGTAATAGATAGGCTTCAAAGAATTTGTAATGCATCAATCTGATCAAAATTGTAGAAGTCAAGGCCAAAACGTGGAGCTTCAAGAATCGTAGTGTACCTGCCTTGAAGGGCCTCTTCGGAAATCGTAGAGTGGTCCCAACGTTTGCCGAGCCAACTCAGAGATCGTAGTGTGCTCTCGAAAATGTAGAGTTTACAACTCAAGCAAGCAAAGATCGTAGTGTGCAAATATTTAAGAAAAATCGTAGTGCTCTCGGCTGATAGCATCAGGCCAAGCACCAAGGCGACAAGTCACCACGATCTAAATCGTAGAGTACCACGATCTGAATCATAGAGTACCACGATCTGAATCGTAGAGTATCATCTGTCTTGTGTAAGAAGCAACAAGCCTCACGATTTATGTGGAGACAAACTCCAACATATGAGGAATGGATTCTAAACGTTGTAGTACTCACACCAATTCCCAAAGTCATAAGAAATATCCTTAGTATGCAACAAAGAAGCGATTGAAGAAGCTAAGGAAAGTACCATTGGTAAGGGGAAAACACCTTTTAGTGTGTTAGGTGAGAAAGCAATCATTGTGTTAGTGGGGGCGTAATGCAATTCGTAAGATGTGCAGAAAAGTCTCCATCAAAGAACAGAAAGGTCAAACGCATTTAATGCTTCAACGGATGGATCCAACGGATAGTTTTCAAGATCACATATATGTAAATCAAGCAGATGAGAGAAAAAAGCAAGCATTGAACAGAAATGAACAAGAACTCTCAAAGCTCAACTCTACGATCTGAGGGAAAAAAAAAGCTTGCTCAGCTACTCAGTTCTTTCGAATAAGTGCTTAAACAGCAACTGAGTAGCAACCATCAAAAACTCAACATCTACCAATCAACTGAAGAAAAAGTTCCAAGTCAGAAGAACTTGAAGAGTTCTAAGTGAACTGTAAAAGAACCAAGTCTGCTGGACTTGAAGAGTTCAAAAGTGAACTAAGAATTTCCTAGACTGCTGGTCTAGAAGGAATCTAAGTGATTCAGAAAGTGTAAAAGACATCCTTAATGGATTTCCTACTCGAGAAGTAGAAGAGTGGACTAGGAGCTTTAAGTGCTCTGAACCACTTAAAACGACTGTGTCTCTTACATTCTTACTATAACTGCTATATCTGCTATAACTGCTATATTTGCCTCACTCTCATAAACTCACTATCTTAAGGGAGATTAAAACTAATAATAATTCCGCTAAAGTTTTAATCATTATCTACTAACAAGTTAAAACGAAAAGTTTTTCAAATATCTAATCAACCCCCCCCCCCTTCTAGATAACTATTGTGCCTTCAGAAACTAACAATTGGTATCAAAGCAGGTTCTATTATATAGCCTACAAAGCTTTAGAAGATCCAATGGCACATTTACCAAGTGAATCAAGAACTGGAGGAGGCAGCAAGCCACCAATGTGCAATAAAGATAAATTTGCTAACTAGAAAGTTTGGATGCAAGCATACATGGACTCAATAGATGAAGATCTATTTGAGACTGTTCAAAATGGGCCCTATATACCAACAAAGCTTGCACTAACAATAGACGATACAAATAGAATACAAATCAAAGTCAAAGAAGAATGGACTGACAACGAGAAGAGAGTTGTCCAACTTGACAAGAAGGCCAAAATCATTTTATTTCAATCCTTAGAAGACGATCTGTTCGAAAACGTTGTCAACTGCAAAACAGCGAAGGAGTTTTGGGAAGCACTGTTCATCATGCACGAAGGAACGGAAGAAGTGAGAGAAAATAAACAATCACTTCTGACACAGTAGTATGAAATTTTTACTCATGTTCAAGGAGAAAACGTAACTGCCACCTATGAGAGATTCAACGTTCTGCTCAACTCTCTACGAGCATATGGGAAGATCTATCCAAACAAATATCTGATCATAAAATTCATGAGAGCCCTACCGAGCAGGTGGGATGCCAAAACCACTGCTATAAGAGAGTCAAAGAATCCTCATGAGATGATAGTCCAATAGCTATATGGCAATCTCCTGACATACGAACTGGAGCTGACTCAACGAGCTAAAACCCTATCAAAAGGAAGAAAGAAGGATAAGGGTGATGCTCTCAAAGCAACTGAAAGTGCATCCAAGGTCAACACTGAGATTGACTCTGACTATGACGAAGACAATGATGAAGACTTTGCTATGCTGGTAAAAAGACTAAAAAGATTCATGCGTCAAGGAAAAACCAGCAAGCCAAAGAAGGTCAGCAACTACAGTAGCCAGGAGCAAATGAAATATCTATGCTACAACTGCAAGAAGCCAGGCCACTTCATTTCCAACTACAACAAACCTCTCAGAGAAGAACTAAAGAAGAAATCACATGCAAAGAAGGAATACAAAGGCAGCAAAAGGCCTCAGAAGAGAGACAAAGGCCTGGTAGCTGGAGGATCGTGGAGTGATTCAGACAATGACTCAAATCCTGATTCTTGAGATGATGAAGAACCACAAATGGCTAATATGTCCCTAATGGCCAAACATGCAAAGGACAAACAAAATTACAACATACATGAAGTAAGTCTCGATGAGGTATTTGACTTCAACTCTCATGATGTAGACATTAATGATTTGAGAACCGCATTGCATGGCATAACAAATTATCTACATCAATACATGAAGTGGTTCAGAGTTCTGTCTAAGGATCATTCTCTTCTTCAAGAGGAGAAAAAGAAAGTTCAAGAAGAGCTTGAAACAGCTCTTCTAAGTACTAACCTTCTCTCCAAGCTTGAGGCTAAGAATGAGATCTTAATACAGACAAATAAACTCAATACACAAAGAGAGTCTAATCTAACCTCTAAAATTGAGGAACTAGAAAAGACTATCTCTATATGGAACAAATCATCATCATCCATGGACTCCCTGCTCTCTAGTCAGAGAAATGCATTTGACAGAACAGGCCTAGGCTTTGGGGAATCCACTTCAGAGCCTTGTGTGGAAAAGACAAAGGAAACTAGCACTAGTAATGCCTCAAGTTTTAGTAGAAGCATTACCTTTGTGAAATCCTCACAGAAGGAAGAACCAGCCCAACCTTGTTCTACTGTTTCCACTCATACTCAAAGGAGAAAAGGATCTCATGCTGGCCTGGGCTTCATAAAAGAGAAGAGTAACCCAATCTCTATTTACCAACCTCGAAGAATCATAGAGTCAAGTAAGACCAACTCTGCGAATCAACCAGGAAGGTACAGTAGAGGTAAGGCACACCCATCACTATTTATGAAACACAAGGACACGTGGAAGAAGGAAAATCAGTTTAACAAAAGGATAACTAAAGAACCACACAAGTCCAAATGGAGGATGAATTATCACACACACACACACACACACACACAGAGGCATGTATCACACTAAATGTTTTGTGTGCAATAGAGTTGGTCACAAGGCTACAAGATGCTATTATAATTCCATGCATCTGAGACCCAAGATCAGACAGATTTGGGTCCCCAAGGGCACTAACAAAATAGGACCCATGCAAATATGGGTACCAAGATAAAGGTTAAATGTTATGACAGGAAAAGAGCTCCACGATCACAACCTGGTATCTGGACAGTGGATGCTCAAGACACGTGACTGGAAACAAAGCCCTTCTATCTAACTACATAGAGAAGGAGGGTCCCTCAGTCATCTTTGGAGACAACGGCTCGGGTAAGACAAGAGGATATGGCTCTGCTGGTAATGGTGCAGTATCTTTCAGCAAGGTAGCATATGTGGAAGGTCTCCAACACAACCTTCTAAGCATCAACCAACTCTGCGACAAGGGTCTTCAAGTAACATTCCTCAACAACCAGTGTCAAGTCAGAGATTTGAAGACATATGTTGTAAAGCTAACCGGGACAAGAGAAGGAAACGTCTACACAGTCGATCTTAGTCAACTAATCTCAGACGAGACAATATGCTTCCTAGCAAAAGCATCTGAAGAAATGAGTTGGCTATGGCATAGACGATTGTCCCACTTAAACTTCAAAAACATGTCCAAACTGGCATCAAAAGATCTTGTTGTAGGTCTACCTAAGTTCAACTTCGTAAAAGAAAGGCCATGCAATGCCTGTCAGCTTGGAAAGTAAACCAAAAGCTCATTCAAGAGCAAAACTTCCAACTCTATCGACAAGCCCCTGCAGTTGCTCCACGTGGATCTATTTGGGCCAATTCCAATAACAAGTCTTGGAGGAAAAAGATACTCTCTAGTTATAGTCGACGACTACACCAGGTTCACATGGGTATTCTTCCTAACCTCAAAGGATGAAACGAGCTCCTAATTGATCAATATGTTCAAACTGGTGATGAATGTGAAATGAGAGAAAATCAAGGCTATAAGGAGTGATCATGGAAGAGAATTCGACTTCTCAGAAATGGACCAGTTCTGCATAGACAATGGCATCAGTCATAACTTCTCAGCTCCAAAAACTCCTCAACAAAATGGTGTAGTTGAAAGAAAGAACAGAACTTTGATAGAGGCTAGAAGAACTCTACTAGTAGCAGCTCATCTACCTGAATACTTCTGGACAGAAGCCATCAACACTGCATGTTACACGCAGAATAGATCACTAATACACTCTACGATCAAGAAGACACCCTATGAACTGTGGAAAAGAAGAAAGCCAAATGTCAACTACTTTCATGTATTCGGCTGTGCATGCTACATTCTCAACAATGGGAAGCGGTAAGTACTTGACAAAGTTTCAACCCAAGTCGATCGAAGGAATCTTTCTTGATATGCCATGACATGTAAGGCCTACCGAGTGTTCAACAAGAAGACACCGAAAAGTTGAAGTCTCGATTCACATCATCTTTGATGAAATGTACTTAGACAAAATAGTGCTTCAAGACACTACGACCGATAGTGCAGACACTATGAATAAAATTGTCGAGCTCAACACTACGATCGTAGTGCCAGATAATGAAATCGTTGAGCAAGAGAATGAGATCGTAGAGAGGCCTATGCAAGACAACGAACCTCCACACCAAGAAGAAGAAATAGATCTTGAAGATTTAAGACAAAAAGGTATTAGGATAGATGTTACAACCGGAAACAGATGGGCAAGAGATCACACTCAAGATCTAATCATTGGAGATCCGAGTGCAAAAGTCAAAACAAGAGCTGCCACCCAAAATGAATGCTTTTATCTAAGCTTTCTATCACAAATGGAACCAAAGAAGATAGATGATGATATGGAAGACTTTAGCTGGATAGAAGCCATGCAAGAAGAACTCAACCAATTTAAAAGAAGTAAAGTATAGAAATTGGTACCAAGACCAAAGAGTCATCATGTCATTGGAACCAAATGGGTCTTCAGAAACAAGATGGATAAAGATGGAGTAATAACCAGGAACAAGGCAAGATTAGTGGCCAAGGGCTACTCTCAGGAAGAAGGTATCGACTACAATGAGACATTTTCACCTGTTGCCAGACTAGAAGCCATCAGAATCTTTATTGCCTTTGCTGCACAATGAAGTTCAAGGTCTTCCAGATGGATGTCAAAAGTGCATTCCTGAATGGAGAACTTCAAGAAGAAGTCTATGTAGAGTAACCTCCAGGTTTCATCAATCCATCTCTTTTCAATTATGTTTATAGATTAGACAAAGCTTTATATGGTCTTAAACAAGCACCTAGAGCATGGTATGAAACACTAACTAACTTCTTGATTGAAAATGGGTTCACTAGAGGTAGAGTAGATACCACATTATTTCTTAGAAAGCATAAAGACAAAGTCTTATTGGTTCAAATATATGTTGATGATATTATTTTTGGTTCTACTGATGAAAAGTTATGCAAGAGATTCTCCAAGCTAATTCAGAGCAAGTTTGAAATGAGCATGATGGGTGAGCTAAATTTCTTCCTTGGACTACAAGTAAAGCAGACTGATGAAGGAATCTTCATAAACCAAGCCAAGTACATCAAAGATTTACTTAAGAAGTATGGCATGGAATCAACCTCTCCAATGAAAAAAAAACCAATTGCTCCCTCGCAACCAAACTCGACAAAGATGAAAAAGGTAAAAGTATTGATATAACTCAATACAGAGGTATAATAGGCTCTCTTTATATCTAATCGCCAATAGACCGGACATATAATATTTGCAACATGCATATGTGCTAGATTTCGTGCTAACCCTAAAGAATCACATTTATCTACTCAGAAAGAGGATTTTCGTGTATCTCAAGGGTACACCTTACTTGGGGCTTTGGTACCCCAAGGAATCCTCATTTGAACTAACAGATACATAGATGCCTAATGATTTTGCAGTAATGCAAAATAGATAGAAAAGATTACCTGTGGCACCACCAATTGCTAGGAAATGACTTGTGTCCCGGTTTAGCAAAAAGCAAAACTCGTTGTCTCACGCCAACCGCAGGTTTTAATACATTGTTGTTGGCAGCTGTTGTGATCGGATCCTATGGATGAAAAATCAGCTAGCTGATTATGGGTTTGATTTCAAATCCATTCCCATTCACTGTGATAACACAAGTGCCATAGCAATAACTCATAATCCTGTTATGCATTCTAGGACTAAGCATATAAAAATAAGGTATCACTTCATTAGAGATCATATACAAAATGGAACTATATATTTACAATATATCCCTACTGAAAATCAACTTGCTGATGTTTTTACAAAACCTCTAGATGAATCCAGATTTAACAAGTTAATAAGTGAGCTAGGAATGTTTAATTTACAACCATGAGATATATGCTCTAGTATATGCTAGCTATACAGATACAAAGGCTATGGTTGAAATCGTAGACATGATCAAAGGAAGTCCACGATTGAAGAGATAAAGTGACATGGAAGAAAACGATCGTAGCATAGACTCAACCATCGTAGTGCAGACTCAACGATAGCAGAACCCCATCATCAAGAGGAGCATCCTGTGATGATAAGTTTCAAAACAAAGAAATCTCTCTGATAAGCGCCTCAGGAACAAACCTAACCCTTGACTCACTCCAAGAGGTTGGCCCTTCCTAAGCTACTTGAACAAAATGCTAAGTCAAAAACTCATCACAAGGATCCGGACAGACTCAACGATCGTACTCGTATACACGATTTATTATCGAACAAACTCGACGATCGTAGCTCGTATACTAACGAATGCTAGATGACTCGACGATCGTAGCTCGTATACGGCGATTCATTTGGGACGTAATCAATGATTGTAGTTCAGACTCAACGAATGCAAAGCAGACTCAACGATCACAAAAACTACCTCAATAATCGTAGGACACATCAGCTCTGCAGGAGCTAAGGAAAAATTAGTAGATAATCCTTCTCTCGACCAAATTGTAGAGAGCCAAGGAATTCACACCGTCCCACTAAGCGAAATAAAGAGAGGGAAGCTACATGTACTATTTGAAAGCACCTTTTTGAAATCAGAAGTTCAAAAGATTATCTTTTTCATCCTCTCTCAAAACAAAAACCCTAAATCAGAAGAAAGCCCAGTCAATCACACTTCTTGCAAGAAAACCAATAGCGACTTCCAATTTTATCTCTGGCTACAGACTCTGCTTTGACGAATTCAAAACAGCTGAATCCAAGTTTCACAAAACTCTGTCGTTACTGAAGAAGGCGGGTCTCGAAGAAGCTTTGGGCACAGACACATTGATCTACCCGAAGCTGGTAAAAGAATTTTACAATAATGGTGTATTTGAAAACAACACCATCACTGCAAAAGTCAGAAACGTAGAGATCAGACTAAAGGCTATGGACATCAATCTAGCCCTAGGTCTCAAAACTGAAGGGTATCCATCCATAGATGGCATAGACTTCCACAAGGGACTCAAAAGGATGCATCACAAGAAATCACCCTCTGTCAAAGGATATAAGAAGAAGGAGTTTTCTCCAAGGTATGAATTTCTAGCTGATATTGTTGGAAAATGTATATGTTGCAAGAGCTCTGGTCATAACTCTATAAATGAGGTGCAACTCAAACGCATGACTACCATAAGTTATGAAATACAACTTAACTATGGGACTCTATTGCCTGAATGGATTGGGAAGTGGTTAATCAGCTCAAAGAAGACATAGAGCTCTCAAAAGATGCTCTACGGACGATTCATAAGCATCATCCTACAAAATGCTTTGGGTGACAAGATTAACAATGACGAAGGAGAAGCCATTAATCCAAACAGGCGAATGACCCAACAAATATTCGTGAACTGGAAAAGGAATCCGGCTGAAAATGTGCGAATGATGTCTGAATCCAGTGGAAGAACTGGTGAAATAAGGGAATCAGGAGTACCAGAAAATTTTTCAATTGTCAGAGAAATTGAAGGAGAAGAAGAAGAAAAAAATAAGGGAGAACCCTCTGCCCTTATCAGAAAAAGCAAGGGCAAGAGGAAGCTTAAGGCTAGGATGGAAGAAGAACCCCAGGAATCCATAACTGATAAACCAGTAGAGTCCTCTGACATTGAGACTCTAAGGATCCTAAGAAAGAAGCAACACCAGGCTGAGGTAGAAGAAGATAGAGCTACTATATCTCAGCTGCTGAAGAAAGATAAGATCAGCCACAAACCCAAAAGGCCATCTCTCTCTTCAATTGTAGAGTCTCTACTGATCGTAGAGACCAAATCAAACACCTCGAGCAAAGAAGCTGCCACACCTGATAGTCTGGGTGATCAACAGAACAAAACTAAAGTTCAAAAAAATCCTGAGGCTGAGGCTCAGCCTAGAAAATCAAGAAGAAAACTGGTCAAGAAATATATCCTTGAAAATGAAAAAGCGCTCAAGATGGAAGACAAGAGTATAGGTCACCAAAAGGAACTGGCCCAAAGCAAGTCAAGAGAACAATGCTCCAAATTGAGGGGAGATCCTCAAGTTCTTATGATAGAGAATACACCAGCTGAGGGGGAGATGCCTGAAGCTCCCATCCTAGAAGATGCTCCAGTTGAGGGGGAGCTATTGATCGTACAAGAAGATGATCAAGTTGAGGGGGAGGCTCATGATATCTCCATGGCAGAAGAAGAGGTCCCTACACGAAATGAAGAAGAACCAGTGCAAGAACATCAAGAGGCCATTGAGATAATGGAATCCTCCAACGAGAACAGAGAAGAGAAAGAAGATGATGAGGTTGAGATCATAGCTATGGGCATAAATGGGTACAGAAGAGCTAACTATGAGCAAATATTTTCATATCTACCCATGATGCCTTTCCATCAAGCTCATATTCTAAATTCTTGGAATCACATATTTTGGAGCTTCAAAGAGTATCCGGCCATCTCAGTACTAGCCAATGGATTCCCAGAAAGATTCAACTTTGCCAAGAAGTTACTCACAAACTTCTCTTCCTCAAAGTATAAACTTAAGGTACTATCTATCCCAACCCTCTTCCAAGTTAATCACTTGCCATCATCCTCATTTAGTCAATTTTATGAATTCCCACGATGGTTGGAAGTGATTCTTCATCCACTAAATCAATTTCCAGTTGCAGAATCCCACAATTCTGTAACTGAGGAACCAAATGCAATCAACTTCATAATGCTCCCACAACCCATCATCTCTACGATCATGGACTCTAGCCTCATTGCAGAGTCTCCACCTCAAATCGTAGAGTCGCCAAACTCAAACATCCAAACCAAGGCCCCTCCATCGGATATTCCCTCCTCATCCAACAACGAATACTTCAATCTCGATCTTGCCCTCTACTCCGTGCAAGATCAATTCCAGAAAACATCCCCTCCTCTAACCACTCCTCAACCCAATGACCCACTCACAAATTTGCCCACGAAAGATGACTTGAATGAAGTGTCCAAGAACATGGTCAAGGACATCGATGAGAGCCTGGAAACTCACTCAGAACACATTCATCTCAGGCGGACTCAAATGATCACTACTGCAAATAATCTCCCAGGCACTCTGAACACTGAGCTTACAAAGAAGATGAGGGAAATTATTAAGGATATAATTCAAAGCTTGAAGGACAGAGATGATATTCACTTTCGGATAGCCACCAAACAAAGAGAGGTTGTTCTTGAATTACAGAAATCTCAAGAAGCCCAAAATAACCTTATAATGGAGAACATCATCAACCTGAAAGCTTCAGTCAAAGAATTTCAGAAAGCCTATATAAACCAAGAACAAAGAACCGACATCGTTTAGCCGCCTTTCTAACAAAAGAAGCTCGCTCAAGCTCGATCAAGGAAAATCAAGAGGACATTGCTCAAACACGAAGCCAACTCAACGAGTTTGTCTAAGGAGTGACTCGACTATCTGAAGACATTCGAACCCTTGATGCTGACATAAAGGGGGAAAATAAAGGGAAAGGAGTTCAAGGAAGCCAAGGCAGAGGTAGAGGAGTTCAAGGAAGCCAGGGAAGAGGCAAAGGACAATTTCACACTCAAGCGTCTAGAAGCCCTCCTGCAAGACAATTCCACCAACAGACTCCACAATCAAGCAATCAGACTCAACGATCTGATTAGCAGGAAGTCTTGATGGCTCAACCAATAAGGAGTCAAGGGCCAGCCACCACCTCACAAAATGTGACCACCACAGGTCTAAGAATGACAATCGGAGATCCTGCATTCATGAATAGGCATGATCACAACCCAAGGATAAGCCCAAGTGAGCTAAAAGAGATAGCCAGAAGGGATGAAGCAAGCAGAAAAAAAAGGGCTAAGGAGTATGCCAATCCTCCACGCAAAAGACCAAAGAAATAGAGATAAGTGAAATTTTAAATTATTATTGATGTAAAGCTAAATTGTAATACTCTTCAATCATCAATAAATTCATGCTTACTTCTAGAAATTTCAAATTACCAACAAAATACTAAGTCATGTTTAAATTTCCTGCAATTACATCTAGATACTAATAATCATGAAAACAAATCTCCTTGGTTATGTCAACATCAAATAGGGGGAGATTGTTGGGAGAATGCATATGTTGATTTGATGTTTAAATATAAATGCTCATAATTATTTGTAATGTCTTTCAAGGAATATATGTACAAGAACTTAGTGATAGATCAAATTTGTTAGGTTGATCTAAGCTCTTAATGTGTATCATTCTGAAAATGAATGTACAGATAGAAAGATCAAAGCTATTAGGTTGATCTTGAGATGTAATAGATAGGCTTCGAAGAATTCGTAGTGCATCAATCTAATCAAGATTGCAGAAGTCAAGGCAAAAACGTGGAGCTTCAAGAATCGTAGTGTGCCTGCCTTGAAGGGCCTCTTCAGAAATCGTAGAGTGGTCCCAACGTTTGCCGAGCCAACTCAGAGATCATAGTGTGCTCTCGGAAACGTAGAGTTTACAACTCAAGCAAGCAAAGATCGTAGTGTGCAAATATTTAAGAGAAATTGTAGTGCTCCCGGCTGATAACATCAGGCCAAGCACCAAGGTGACAAGTCACCATGATCTGAATCGTAGATTACCACGATCTGAATCGTAGAGTACCCTGATCTAAATCATAGAGTATCATCTGTCTTGTGTAAGAAGCAACAAGCCTCACGATTTATGTGGAGACAAACTCCAACATATGAGGAATGGATTCTAAACGTTGTAGTACTCACCAGTCCCAAAGTCATAAGAAATATCCTTAGTATGAAACAAAGAAGCGTATTGAAGAAGCTAAGGAAAGTACCATTGGTAAGGGGGGAAAACACCTTTTCAGGTGTTAGGTGAGAAAGCAATATATGTCACAATGTAATGCAATTCAAGATGTACGAAAAGTCTCCATCAAAGAACATAAAGGGTCAAACGATTTAATGCTTCAACTGGATGGATCCAACGGATAGTTTTCAAGATCACATATATGCAAATCAAGCGATGAGAGAAAAAGCAAGCATTGAAAAAAAATGAACAAGAACTCTCAAAGCTCAACTCCACGATCCGAGAAAAAAAAGCTTGCTCAAATACTCGGGTTCTTTTCGAACAAGTGCTTAAACAAAGAATCGAGTAGCAACCATCAAAAACTCAACATCTACCAATCAATCAAGAAAAGTTCCAAGTCGGAAGGACTTAAAGAGTTCTAAGTGAGTAAGAGAAGAGAGCAAGTCTCATTGACTTGAAGAGTTCAAAAGTGAACTAAGAAGTTCCTGAGATCACCGGGTCTGTAAGGAATCTAAGTGATTCAAAAAGTGTAAAAGACATCCTTAGTGGATTTTCTATTCGAGAAGTAGAAGAGTGGACTAGGAGCTCTAAGTGCTCTGAACCACTTAAATCGACTGTGTCTATTACATTCTTACTATAACTGCTATATCTTCTATAACTGATATATCTGCCTCACTCTCATAAACTCACTATCTTAAGGGAGATTAAAACTAATATTAATTCCGCTAAAGTTTTAATAATTATCTACTAACAAGTTAAAACAAAAAGTTTTTCAAATATCTATTCAACCCCCCCCCCCCCTTCTAGATAACTATTGTGCCTTCGGGAACTAACACTATTCACTTGGGTACTATTCACCCGGGGAATTAATCATGTCAAAAATTGATTTCTTTGTTGTCCAAATCATTTTTCATACAATATTATTCTTAAATTTTACTCCACAAAGCAGTATCATGTTGACAATTTGGACATTATTGAATTCTGGATAAATTAAATTATAAATCTTTAAAAATTTATCATTTGCTTTCTTTTAATTGAATTCTTATATCATTCTCATCATCCTTATGCTTATATTGTGATAAAAGTCATTTGTGGCTTACGTGCATAGATGTACTATTGATTGGTATGATTATGACCAAGTATTATTCGGTATAATCATGACCGTAATATTATAAATGATGTGATAAAAATCCTCATTGGCCTGTAGTGCATTGATGGACAGTTGTAAGTATGATTATGACTAGGGATTATTCGGTATAATCATGACCATTGATGATTACATGAATATCCTTGGCCATAGTGCAGGAATGATTCGATAAAGTGGTTTATTTATTAAAGCTAAGTCTTAACGATACAATTGATGATAAACTTTTTAAATCATAGAAGATAGAAGATATCATGCTCTACTTGACTCTTCTAATGGATTGCTTGTTCTGCTCCAGTTAAACTTGATGTTTATTATATTTTATCAGTTTAACATTGTTGAAGGCTAACGATAATTTATTCGCATTATCTTAGTCATAATATTTTCTTCCGGGCTAGTTGAGCTCACCCTTTGTTTTCATTGCTCTCTTGAAATGAGAATATAGATGGGACTAATCGTGGGAACGAGAGTGACTCCGAGATGTTTGCATTAGTAGTCCTCACTATTCAGTGAAATAGTGTGATAATAAATGTAATAAGAACTCCATTTGAGTTTGAATACTGTCTAGAAGACAATATTCATATTAAAACTCTCAGCTTATATTTTGTCGTATTTTACACGACAGTTGTATAATTAAGTTGTATTTGAATTTTGTACCATGTATTTGGCGACTCGGAATGGGTGATGTATACCTATTTTGGGGGCATCACATTAAGTCTGCTTTGGCATTCTGGTATTTTTCTATAAATAGGGCGCTTAGTTAAAATTGAAAATCACATCAGAATCAGAAGTTTTCTCTCTATATAATATCGAGCGTATTTTTGTGAGTATTTAGATACTTTGAGAGTTGTTATTCAGTACAAGTTTTCTTCAGCGTTATATCCAATATTTCATCCAGAAGTACTATTCTTTTGAGGTAAGGGATGTTATTTTCTTCGTAAATGATGTTATTTCGTTCAATATCATTATACCAAAATATTGGTATGAATTTTATTATGAAATTTTTACCTTTTCATGTCGAGGTTACTATTCATGTATACGACACTATTCACGAAGTATGCTTTTTTTGTGGAATTTCTGCCTTTTCGTGTCAGGGTTACTATTCACGTATACGGCACTATTCACGTATACGACATTATTCACGAATACGGTACTATTCATAGAAAAATTAAAATTTTCTTTTCTTTGTCCAAGATGTCTATTATGGTTACTATCTTTGATTGTATCCATGTTTTGATCTTCATTCTTGAATTTTACTCCACTATGGTTTATTATGGAGTATTTTTGAACTTGGATTATCTAAAGTACGAATCCCTAATCTTTGTCCTTTTATCTCACTGGATTCATTTTCTTTAAGATAATTTTCATCATCCTCAGTCCTAAATGATGATATAACTGAATATCTTTGGCCTGTGGTGCAAAGTTGAATGATTACCTGATGAATATCTGTGGCCCGTAGTGCAAAGATGGATAGATGTTGAGATGAACATGACCAACTGGTGATACAAATGAATATCTTTGGCCCGTAGTTCAAAAATGAATATTTGGTTTAAGATGTATATTGATTGATGTTACAGAGATAAAATATTGATGATAGATGTAAGACCCCGAATTTTATGAAATGAAAGTATTCAATTTTCTTATAATTATTATTTATTTCATAAATGGTTAAATTGATAAAAGGTTAAAGTTAAGGATGATATGTGAAAATTTTGCAAAGTATGCAAGTTGTTATAAAATATTCGTTTGGTCGGAGAATATTCTTTTTATCGGGGAATATTCGTACGATAGCACAATCATTGGTGGACCCCACAATGAAAGTATTATCGTGGTTAGAAAAACGGCGTAATTATCTTTTATAAAAATAACTACGAAAGTGTTACCGTTAAAACTGCTGAACTACCCGTGTAGCAAAAAGTACGATGAATACGCGTGGTTGCATAAGTAGCACACCAGTATTGATTATTGATGCTTACGTAAGAAGTCACTCGATTATACTCAATTATTGCTACAAGAATTGTTGATCATATCTCTCATATTATTGATTCAATTATTGTCACAAAGATCATCTCGTATAATATGTTATATTATTAAATCAATAATTGAGACTATGAAAGTTATTCATATTATTATTTACAATATTGACAATGTCTAGAAGTTCTGTCAAGGAGAGGTTTGGTCACCTAATTACGCGCCAATAAGGAGAAATCTTTATCGGATTGTATTACTACAGAGTCAACTTGAACAATTAGAACTTGACCCGGTTTTAGGTGTGGTCCATTTTTGGCTATATACATACATTTTCACAAATAAATCCTAGGAACGACCTGGTTGTTAAATATTGTAAATTATAATATTAATGATGAATAAGTTCGTGCTGATTAAAGATGAAATTGATAGTTCCATTGTGTTGGAATTATTAGTGTTAGTGAAAATCGATATTTATTTCGATAATAATTGATGTCTGGAGGTTATATTGACCAATCGGATAATTAACCGGATAAATGAGTAATTAATTACTATTAATTCACATACTTATAACTATGTGTTCACATGTGTGTACTATTGATTCACATGATTTACTATTAGGGGAGTTGGTGCAAGATTGATAATACTTGCATGACTAAATTTGAAATGGAGGTATAGTTGAAGGTACTATACTATAATTAATTTTTCACATGTTTAAAACTATTGAGTCACATGATTTACTATTGATTCACATGATTTACTATTAGGGGAGGTGGTGCAAGTTTGATAATACTTGCAAGACTAAATTAAAAATGAAGAAAAAGAGGAAGGTATTATACTGTAATATTTTGAGCCCCAAAACGTGCAATTATCGAAATTATATTTTCCTATAAATAGAAGCTCATTCCTTCATTATTTTTCACCAATTCACTAAAGCTATAGAGCAATTATTGTAGAGAGAAATTATAGAGAGAAAGAAGAAGAGAAGTCTGCTACTTCACTATTTCAGTATCCAGTTTCTTCTGGGGTAAGGGGTATTATTCTTTCGTATTCATGAAGAGAGTTATTTTCTTTCAATACTCGTAAGGGTTGTTATTCCATTCTTTATTATTATGTTGAATAACTTTTCGCCTATGCAAGTACCGCATACATGGTGAAATTCTTCATTATTCCATTCTTTATTATTCTCGTTGGAATAACTCATGCATGCAAGGCCTATCAGCATGCCTGGTGAATTTTGTTGTTATTCCATTCTTTATTATTTTGTTTCATGTCTGAGCGGATTACGCATGACCTGGTTCTATTCTTTATTATTTTGTTAGAATATCCTGTCTGTGCGGGTTACGTATGACCTAGTTCCATTCTTTATTATTCTGTTGGAATAACCTGTCTGTGCGGATTACGCACGCCTGGTGAATTCTTCTGTCATTCCATTCTTTATTATTCTGTTGGAATAACATGTCTATGTGGATTACCGGATGCATGGTGAATGATCCTTCGTATTCATTCCTTATTAAATTGTGGAAATGATCTGTCTACGTGGATTACCGCATGGCGGGCGAAAATTCATTTACAGTTTCATATATTCTATTATACTCAGTTGGTTAAAGTTTTGGTATCTATACTCCATGAAATTAGTAGAATATACTGGATATTTACGTTTTATCCAGTATCTTTTCATGAAAATATTATTCTGAGCTTTGTTAATAATTATTGATCTTTTCATGATTTTTAATACTATTCATGAGTTACTATTTACGGGTTACTATTCAACCGGTTACTATTCACTCAAATATTATTCACTCGGGTATTCGGGGCACTTTTCATGTCAGAGTACTATTCACGAGTTACTATTCACAGGTTACTATTCACCCAATTACTAGTCACCCGAATATTATTCACTCAAGTATTTGGGGTACTTTTCATGTCGGGTTACTATTCACAAGGTACTATTCCTGAAATACTATTCACAGGGTACTATTCACGGGGTACCATTTACCCGAAAAATATATTTTTGTTCTGTCCAAATTATTTTTGGTACATGAATATTATTCTTGAATTTTACTCCACAAAGCAGTATCATGTTGACAATTTGGACGTTATTGATTTCTGGATAAATTAAATTATAAATCTTTAAAATTTATCCTTGAACTTGTTTTATTGAATTATTATGTCATTATCATCATCCTCATGCTTATATTGTGATGAAAGTCATCTTTGGCTTACATGCATAGATGGACTTGGTATGATTATGACCAGGAATTATTTGGTATAATTATGACCGTAATGTAACGAATGATGTGGTAAAAGTCATCGTGGGCATGTAGTTCATTGATGGACAGTTGTTGGTATGATTATGACCAGGGATTATTCGGTATAATCATGACCATTGATGATTACATGAATATCCTTGGTTGTGGTGCGAGGATGATTCGATTTTATTTATTGTCGAGTGTCGTGATAAAGTTGATGAAAAAATTTTAAATCATGTAAGATAGTAGATTTTATGCTCTACTTGACTCTTCTAATGGATTGCTTATTCCGATGCGCTTGTTGATCTAAAACTTGTTGTCCGTTATATTCTATCGGTTGTTATCTTCGTTGAAGGCTAAGGATAATTTATTCTCGCATTATCTTAGTCATAATATTTCTTCTCGGGCTAGTTGAGTTCACCCTTTCTTTCACCGTTCTCTCGTGAAATGAGAATATAGCTAGGACGAGTCGGGGAACGGATTGACGGTCGAGATGGTTATTTTAGTAGTCCTCACTATTCTATAAAATAGTGTGACAATAAATGTAATGAGGACTCCATTGAGTGTGGATATTGTCTAGATGACAATATTCTTATTGAAACTTTTAGATTATGTTTTGTTGTATTTTACACGACAGTTGTATAATTAAGTTTGTATTTGATTTATGCATCATGTATTTGGAGACTCAAGATGGGTGATGTATACCTGTTTCGGGGGCGTCACAATAGACTTTTAAATCATAGAAGGTAGTAGACTTCATTATCTACTTAACTATTTTAATGAATTGTTATTTCCGCTGCGAATATTGATCTAAAACTTGTTGTCCATTATATTTTATCTGATGTATTGAAGGCTAACGATAATTTGTTCTACATTATCTTAGTCATAATATTTTTTACTGGACTAGTTGAGCTCACCCTTTTCCTTTTTGTTCCATTTTTCTTCTCAAGAGGCGAGAATATAGCGAGAACTAGTGGGGGTGTGGAGTGATGGTTCCATATTTGTTTTAGCAAATTCTCACTATTTTATAAAATAGTGTATCAATAATCGTAATGAGGACTTATTTGAGTTTGGATATTGTCTAGAAGACAATATTTGTATTTAAACTCACAGCATATGTGTTGTCGTATTTTGCACGATAATTGTAATAATAAAATTTGTAGTTGTTTCTGTACCATGTATTTGGCAACTCAGAATGGGTTGTATGAACCTATTTTGGGGGCGTCACATCAATAATAAGAGATACTATGCAATACCGTGTGTTATTGTGTAATACAGTGTACTACTGTGGAATAATGTGTATTACTGTACTTTTGTTACCGGGTATTTTAACAGTTAACGGTAAAAGTTATGCCGCCAATTTATAAAAATTTAAAATTTTTCGCTTTCTATATCAGACAGTTATTCCGTTGTGGGGTCCACCAATGATTGGTTATTTCGGCTTCGTCGTACTTTACCGAATATAATATTCCCTACCGAAAGAATATTACTTGACAAAACGAATATTTCCCAACAAAACGAATATTTTTTAAGAACTGTTTACTTTGTATAATTTATATTTATCACCTATAATTATAATATTTATTAAATTAACATCTTACTATTTAAAATAATATATAAAAAAATTAAATCTTATTCGTAAAAAGTTGGACTCTTACCAAAACTGCGCATTAGGATTATGTTGGTTTGCAAATATGATCGGTAAGATAATTATTTATACTAACTTAACGTATTTGAAACTTTTTATATCATAAATCTTTTATTTAACCATATGTACTACTTATTATTTCTTATGTCATCATTAATTTGTTACCTCAAAACCTCTCCTCGTGAGATTATAATTTATTAGCAAATAATCTTACAAATGAAAAAACATAATCTATATATATAGTAATTAAACAAAAGATTAATCATGAGATATCATAGTACCTAATTAATATGTTAAAATAGTACAAATATTTTATCTCATTTATTATTTTTTACAAATAAACATAATTTTAAAAATCAAAAATAATTTTAATTTTTTGACATTATACTATTTAAATATCTCGAGATCAAGAGCTTGAGTTTGTAATTTTAGAAGATTTTATGATGTAATCGTACATAAGTCCGAGGTTGGAGTCTATGCCACCGCTTTCATACATGTCGGCACGTTAATAGAATCATCATGCATGGACTGCATGCATTACTACAAATTAAAAAGTTATAAAAAAAATCAAAATATATTTAATTACTTATGTAAAGGAAAAAGAATCCAAACAAAGAAAATGAAAAAAAAAAGAAGAAGAAGAAGAAAATATTCTTAAGATCTTAAGAACATGGAGGTTTACATAGGGTGATAGCCCCCAAAGGAAACATCATATGATTCATACCATGTGAGTATGTGACCAACTCCTCAGAATTCAAATATTTATTATTAATTATTTTTTTGGTATATAAAATTCAAATACTTCTGCTAATCAACTTTAAATGCAAGAGATTTTCAGTTTTGTTGCAGAGTGATATTTAATTTTTATTTTTATTTTCAACTTTGGTATGACAGGCCTATATTTGTAATTTGTAATTTGAATCAAATATCAAAAACTCATATCATAATGGGATTAAATGTAAAGTCGATCACTGAACTTTTCTGATATTTGGGTATTGAGCTCCTTTCTTCCGGTCAACGCAAACTGAGCCACTTTTTATTTAAAAATTGACTTTGAACCTCTCAGCTACCACGCATAAGCGTTGACCGACCGACGCAAGACATGAATTTAATATTATAATTTGACACGTGGCATCTGTTGAATTTTTTTCAAAAAATTGTCTTTGCATATATTCAAACTCACAACCTCACATTGGAAATTTTGTTCATATGACCACTGAAGCAACATAAGTCAACCATTAATATTTTGCAATGATTAATATTTATATCAAAACATGAGATTTCCTCTATATATTCATTTCTTCTCATTCATAATAATAATAATAATAATAATAATAATAATAATAGTACTAATAATAATAATAATAATAACAACAATAACAATCATAATAATAATAGTACTAATAATAACAATAACAATAACAATAACAATAACAATAACAATAACAATAATAATAATAATAATAACAATAATAATAATAATAATAATTTTAATAACAACAACAACAACTATAATAATAATAATAATAATAATAATAATAATAATAATAATAAATGGTATCATAATACTGACCACGATTTGCATACACAAAAAAGTTTAGATTTTGTTTAGTATGACTTACAGCACAATTTTGGAAATTGTGAGGTGAGGATCTCAGGCCTTTTTCCAGCCACACGAGCAACAAGACCAACATACCAAAGTTCAAGAAATAACAAAACTAATGATTTGGTCATAAAAGTTGTCACGTTTTATTCAATACACCATTGAATTTTTAATTTTTCAAATTATCCAATTCAATTAATTATTATTGTTAAATTGGATCATTCTTTTAAATCTGGCTCACAGAGGTTAAATCTTTTCAGCTATTATGTGATGTGGACTTAAAAAAAAGAAAAAAAAGAAAAAATGACATGGCCTTGTCATACGTGGCTTTCGCGTCCTAGATAACCAACCTCCTCTGTCCAAACAATCCCTAAGCAAATACATACTGTAATAAATTCCCAAACAGAGGAAAACTCTCTGCACTCTGATTCTTGTATACACGTCCAAAGAAAAGCTAGAAAAATCGATTTCCTCTCATCTCCTTTTCTCTCTCAGATTAACAGAAACACAAAAGCAGAAAAAATTCAAAGGAAAAAGGAAAAACAGGTTCCCCAAGTTCTTTCTGCGTTGGAAAATCAAAAATGACGGAAGTTTCATACCAGGGAGAAGACGAAGACGACGATAATCAGCCACAGAACGTCGTTGTTACCCTCGATTCAACTCCCCCCTTTTGGTCTCACGGTTTTAAGGGGTTCGATTTTTACATCTCAGATCTGGAAATTCTGCCCTCAAAATTCCGAATCTGTACTTCCAGCCCATCACCACCGCTCCAGCCGTTCCCAGATCTTAAACGGAGACGTATCGGACCCAGATTCTTCTGACTTGAAAGCTCAAGGAATATTATTTAAGAAGAAAACTTGAATGGTAAACTAGTTATGTTAATCTCTTGCCTGTTTCTTCATTTCTTCTTTGATAGATAGTGATGACAGATAGGCAAAAAATTCTCAGTCTTGTCTATATAAGTCTACAATGTTAGTTCAGTGTTCTCTAGACTACTTGTAACCCATGATTTAATTTCCGGTGTATGTATTTAAGATTTTTGACACACAAAGCTTCTGGGAATCAAGCTTCTTAGTCGGAGAAACTAAGTTTCTAGAGTTGGAGATATGGCTAGTACTTTTTTATGGGTACTTTTTTTTATGGATATCTTCTCACTGTTCTTTTAGAACTCCTAGCGAAATCAGACTATTTCATGATGTTATTTGCTTTTTGGATTTTGTTGGGTGTGTTTCCAGAGCCCAACATGTTCATCATGTTCATCATTGTATTAATTCGAATTGCTTTTATTTGTTGGTTTATAATTTTAAAGAATTGGTTGCTGTGCAATTTGATGAAAATTTGGGGAAGATGAAGATTTTAATAAAAGGGAATATGAAAATTTTAATTTTGATTTTGTGTATTTATATATGAGTTGTATGTTCATCTGTTTTGGTTAGATCAGTTTTGATGAAAAATAAAAAAAATCAAATAAAGAAGATGATTAGATTTGTTTTGCAAAGAAATGTTTTGATTTTTTTATCACATAAGCAATATTTTTTATTTTTTTATGATGTCTTTTAATTTCTATGTCATTTTCTTTTCTTTTTTTCTTTTTTTTACGTTCACGTCAGCGCCACATAGATAAAAAATTAACGTCTGTCAAATTTTTTTAACGGAATGACCCAATTTAAAAATTAAAAGTAGTTCAGTGAGTTAATTTGAAAAAGTTCAATCATGTATTCAATAAAACGTACCAACTTCGATGGCTAAATCATTAGTTTTGCCTCCAAGAAATAAAAATCACGTCCGACTGGTAACGCGGCACACTTAGTCAAGGGGGTTGAAAGTAAATTTTTGATAGAAGGGCTACAAATCAAAAAAAGGAACTCAATACTATCGACCAAAGTTAAATAATCGATTTTAAACTTCATAGATCAATTTAACTAGGCACACTATTAAATTCAATAAGTGTATACTATTTTAAACTTTAAATCAAGCTATTAAATTCAAGTTATATTGATTAATTCATTTCTTTGAATTAATATAGTCTATTGAATTAACTAAATATCCTCTTTGAATTTATAACTTAAATAAAATACTTGGTGTTAAAGAATTATCTTAATATAATGCAAATATTCAAATTTTAATTATTAAGATAATTAAATAACTTACGTGAGTAATTAAAAGTAAAGCAATCGATAATAAAATCAACACCAAGATTTTTTAAGTGGTTCAGCTATTACCCTCTATAATAATAGCCTAGTCCACATCCAATACCAACTAGTATTGGAGACTCACTTTATTTATCTTTATAAATAAACATCGATTACAAAACAGATTCTTACAAAAATTAATTAACAATTAATTTCTCTTGAGCACTCTTGCTCCTTGTGCACCTATGCACTCTTCAAGCACCTTTGCTTCCTTGAACCTGTTTGTAAACCTTTTCTCTAATCCACTAGGATTAACACCTTTAGACTACACTTAGTCTAAAATAGAAAATTCAATACAAATATAGAGGTCTATGATCAATGCAAGAATAATCAATTTAACAATTAAAGGCTCAACTATATGCAATGATCAATTAGCACACAAAGATAAACAATTAATTTCTTACCAAATGCCAGCTCAAAGATATCAGAAATAAATTACTTAGTTGCTCAACGGTTTGCACCAATAGAATAACGTTGCTCAATATATCAGTAATTAGTGCAATATTAAATTCGTGAGCTGTGTCATATCTCATATATGAAATCCTATTTATATAGCCCACGAAAGTTACCGTTAATATAAAGAATTACATCTGATTTTATTAGTCCACAAAATTTGGTACATTAACAAAACATTATCCAACGGTAAAGATATGATTCAGTCCACAATATTAATAGTTATCCAATTTAGCAAAACAAATTCTTGTTGGTTACTCAGTTTGGATAAAATAGAAAGACCTCTTCAAATACAACCCATTAACAACTGTTGATTAAATCTTTCTTTATCACTTAATGTGGCTGTAGGTGGCGTGTGACAACATACTCCTTTTCCAAGACTCAAGGTCTTTAAAGTTCCAAGATAATCATAATAGCTTTTTCTTGAAAACTGCACATTCATCATATCATAACATATGGGTAGCTAGCATGTCTACGTAAAACACTCGTGTATGTATATATATATATATATATATCCCAAGCAAGTTTCAGAATGTATATAGAAAAGCTACTTGGCAGACACACTTAATCCACGTGTAAAAATAAGATTATGACCCAAGGATATCAAGTAACCATCTATAAAAGTATGCACATGTCATTTAATATCAATTCTTTTTGTACCTGCATAACACATCTAATCTTAATAAAAAAAAAAAAATTCATTAGATTTTAAAATCATTTTTCATTTAAGACATATAATAAAATGTAAATGATATGTCCTAGAGCCTTTAAATGAAAAATCAATTATTATGCAATTGACCTTACATTTGGTTTTTCTAGTAAAGAAAAACTCTTCAATCCAATAAATGTTCTTTATCATCATCAAATACGAAATGTCATAAAATAATTAAGCATACGAATAATTCATCATCAAAACTTAAGGATAAAATATGACTATGTCAACATTTTCCCCCTTTTTGATAATGACAACCAAAAACCTTTTAATTCCCTTTAATTCTTAACCCCCTATGTTCATGCATATAATATAATTAGCTCCCCTAAATTTATGCATCACTATCATTTCAGAATCTCATAATAACTAACTCAAATTCAAATTTGATTTTAATAAATGAAATTTTAAACCCCTATTATCTGGCATGTACCTGCAATCATGTTAGTTCAACATATATTTATCAAATATATCAAATTGCTAACATATCAATTAAAACTTTAAACAAAAAAGTCCGGGTAAATCACAAATCACAAATTAAAGTCTTTTTCGGTCTTAAAAAATAACCCCAAATTTCTCCCCTTTGTCATCAAACAAAAAGGAAAGATCCATCAATCGAGTTCTACCACCACTTTGCATGTTGTTCATCCCTCTTGGTGAAGTAAGGACGATGATTTGCACGGTGAATCCTTTTCAAGAAGGTAAAATCGATAGCAAAATGAGGAGGACGGGGAATGAAAGTTCACAGGGGGTAAAGGCACGTCAAGAAATTCACCAATGTACTCACGGCCACCCGATTCTGATGCACCCATTCAATAATCAGTAGAATGCTTACGTTGCGTATGTAGCTTAGATCCCACATCATTGAAACGCGTGAGACATGAACTCGACCAATTCTCCAACCTTGATTGCTAACAAACTTGATCTCTCGACTTAATTGGCGGGAATTTCGATTAAGCCTTGTTGCATAACCTCTACCAAAGCGGTGGTTTGCAATTCAAAACCTCGCTTGTAAGTCGATAAACTCATCTTCAAATTATTATACATTTTGTTAATCTCGGGAGCACCCAAAGGCAATTTGCCTTTCTCCAACATAGACATACGGTTGTGAAGAGCAGACATTTCAATTTGCATTTTCTCTTGATTACTAAGAACCAGTTTCAACATTTCAACAATCTCAGAAGAAGATTGAGTAGTAGGCAAAACAGGTGAAGATGGATTGGACACAGGAGGAGGAATAGGATTTTCAGAATTGCTTCGAACAAACTTACCATCAATTAAAATAATACGCGACATTTTCAAAGAACCAATGCTGATTGAATCAGTAGCCGAAACAGCGACTTCATTTTCAAAAGAGATTTTAAAATGATTGAACAGAGTAGTGAGAGTAGCACTGTAAGGCAAAAAAGTTTTGGTTTTTCGCAAACAAGTGGTCATTTGGTGAAGCATTATTTGAGATAAATTAAAAGAGACTCCTTTTAAAATCATGGCAACGATTATCAGGTCTTGATAGGTAAAATTTTCTCCTCCACCTAAACGAGGCAACAGATTGTATTTAACAAGATGATGAAGTACACAAGAAATAGGGGAAACATCCACTGTTTTTGGAGTAAAAACATCACCTAACAAAGAATTGTTCATAACAATTTATAACTGTTCCAGAGGAGTAAATGGAAAATGAACAGCTCCTTTTCTAGTATAGGGACAAACACCAGAAGATGGAATGTTTAAAATACTACCAAAATCCAAGACTGTAAAATATAGACACTCTAAATTTGTATAAAACTGTTGAACAAGTCTAGGGTATGCAACTGATGGAGGAAAAAGCATAAAAGAAATACCATAAGAATCAAACAATGTTCTCAAAAGAGATTGTTGGTAACAGATTTGATCGACTGACTTTTCATAGACAAATTGTTTAGGAAACACAACGGTTTTAAATCGTACTGCATAGGCATTGCTACGAAAGAAATTGTCAGGAAGATCTGAAGAAAGGAAATGATTTACCGAATTAGATGGTGGAGCAAACTCAGGTTTACAGGATGGAATAGTCGAGTTCTGTCTTTGAGATGGTCCAGATGATTTCGGCAGGAAAGGACTGAAAGTGGACTCGTCAGAAGACGAAGAGTCCAAATACCCTGTTTCATCGACACCGACCTTCTTCGATTTTCATTGCTTTCGTGAGTGAAGGTCCAGTAGTTGATTTGGGAGGAACTTAGGTTTGATCGTCATCGAGAATCGATCAACGATCTCTTTATGATTTTCGAGTTCTCATAGTTCATGGGTTTTGTTAGTGAGAAAGATGAAAGTATAGAGTATGAGAGAAAAGAAGTCGAAAAAAGATGTGAGTGTAAAGAGAATGGAGAGAGAGAGATGGAAATTTATAAAAGATGGCGGATGTAAGTACATTAGACACTCCTACACGCTTTACGTCTTTCAAGAAATCTTAGCCATTATATCTTTTTGATTTTCAAAATCATTATGAGAGGCGCCTAGAATCTTGCATCCATGATTTAAGCAGCCAAAATATTAAACCCATAATTAGATGAGATGTATGTATACTCACGTCCACTAACGTCTTCCGAGAAACCCTTGTTGTCTCGTCGTTTCATTTTTTTCAACTCATTATGATAGATATTACGATATCATCCAAAAAGACTTAAATGAGTAAAAAAAATATAATCAATTATCCTAAATTTTAGCGATTATAAATATATCTGCAAAATTTGAAAAATAAATTATGCATATACAAATTTTAAGTTCTCCCAAGTTCTCTTGCAACATACAAAATCTATCTTCACTTAATGGTTTTGTAAAAATATCTGCAATTTGATTTTCAGTAGAAATAAAAATTAATTTAATAAAACCTTTTGACACATTATCACGTAAAAAATGATGTCTCACTTCAATGTGTTTTGTACGTGAGTGTAACACCAGATTTTTAGATATATCTATAGCACTAGAATTATCACAATAGATAGGCACACAATCACATAATATATCAAAATCACATAGGGTTTGTCTCATCCATAAAATCTGAGAACAACAACTTCCTGCAGCTAGGTATTCACCCTCAGTGAGTTGAAAGAGCCACTGAGGTTTGCTTTTTACTATGCCATGACACGAGACTCTGTCCCAAGAAAGTACAAGCACCACTCGTACTTTTTCTATCAATTTGACATCCTGCATAGTCAGCATCTGAATAACCTATTAGTTCAAAGTGATTGGAAATTGGATAAAATAACCCTAAGTTAATTGTACCACTTAAATATTTCAAAATTCTTTTAACAACATTTAAGTGTGATTCTTTGGGTTTAGCCTGAAATCTTGCACACAGACAAACACTATACATTATATCGGGTCTAGAAAGCAATTAAATATAGTAAGCATCCAATCATACCTCGATATTTTGTTATATCTACATCAATACCTTTCTCATCAGTGGTGAGCTTTATTGATGTGCTCATTGGTGTACCTTTTGAGTTAGATCCTTCAAAACCAAATCTCTTGAGTAGTTCTTTTGTGTATTTGGTTTGATGGATATAAATTCCTTCCTTTGTTTGCTTGATTTGTAGTCCCAAGAAGTAATTAAGCTCTCCCATTAAGCTCATGTCAAATTCTTTATGCATGCACTTGGAAAACCACTCACAAAGAAAATCATTAGTAGCACCAAATTTTATATCATCTACATATATTTGAACAATAATGATATCTATATTTTTATGCTTTATAAACAATGTAGAATCTATTTTACCCCTAACAAACCCGTTTGATAAAAGATACTTACTTAACCTTTAAATACCAAGCCCTTGGAGCTTGTTTCAAGAAGCCATAAAGAGCTTTCTTTAGCTTGTACACATGATTAGGATACTTTTCATGCTTTCGAATCCGGAAGGTTGTTTGACATATACTTCTTCATTGATGTATCCATTAAGGAAAGCGCTTTTTTACATCCATTTGATGAAGCTTAAACTTTTTGTAGCAGCATCAAAAGCTAACAAAATTGATTGATTCGACCTTGCTCTTTGGTGCATAAGTTTCTTCATAGTCGATCCCTCCTTTGGTTGTATCCTTGAGCTACCAACCTTGCTTTATTACGAATGATTGTCCCGTGCTCATCAAGCTTGTTCTTGAAGACCCATTTAGTACCAATGATGGAAACATCTTTTGGAGGAGACATAAGTTCCCACACTTGGCATCTCTCAAATTGTTGAAGTTCTTCTTGCATTGCCAATAGCCAGTTCTCATCAAGTATAGCATCCTTTGCATTCTTTGGCTCAACTTTGTGACAAAAATGCGAGAGAATGCACAGTGATTTTGTAAACCTCTTCGTGTGGTTATACCTTTATTGATATCTCCAATGATATTTTCTGGAGGATGATTCTTGATGTATCTAGCTGTTCTTGGCATTTGGATATTATGCATAACTTCCTCTTGATCATTAGACTCATCTTCAGCATCCTGCAAATCTTTAGGTTCACGTTCATCTTTGGTCATTCATTTCAGTTTGCTGAATTTGTTCATTCGGTCTCTGTTTTGTTCATTTTGGTTTCTTTGAAATTTTGATTGTCTCCAAATTTCCTGCATCATCTTCACTTTCTTTTGGAAGATCATTGTTAGTCTCATTGAAAGTGATATGAGCAGATTCTTCTACACATGACTTTTAATATTGAAAATGCGATAAGCCTTACTATTTTGAGAATAACCATAAATATTCCTTCATATGACTTAGCATCAAATTTTCCCAAATTGTCACTTGTATTTAAAATGAAACATTTAGAACCAAATATTTTGAAATAACTTATGTTGGGAATTTTATTATTTAAAAGCTCATATGGTGTTTTTTCAAAATAATAGGACGAATGAGTACTCTATTTAAAACATAACAAGATGTACTTACTTGCTTGATTAAAATTTCTTTGGAAGCTTACTTTCTTGTAATAGAGTTCTAGTTGTCTCTTGTAGAGTCCTATTCTTCCTTTCCACCACCCCATTTTGTTGAGGAGTCCTTGGTCTGAGAATTCATGGCTAATACCTCTTTGATCACAAAAGGTTATAAAATCTTTTTGAAATTGATTATCATGGTCACTTCTAATTCTAATGAGTTTGTAACTATATTTTGTTTCAAGTTTTCTTATTAATCTTTCAAACTCTTTAAATGCTTCATCCTTAGTTCTCAAGAATAATACCCATGTGTATCTAGAAAAATCATCAACTATTACAAATGCATAAAATTTACCATTAATACTAGAATGTCTTTACGGTCCAAATAAATCAAGATGAAGTAATTGCAAGGGAGAGGAGGTTGATACCATATTCTTTTCCAGTAAAAAAGTTCTTTTGTTTTCCCGAGTTGACAAGGAATGCATATTCCTTTCTTTTCAAACCTTATTTTTGGCAATCCTCTTACAAGATTTCTTACAGATAACTTTTTGATTAGATCCATATGAACATGTCCCATCCTCTTTTATGCCATAGATAAGCCTCATCTTGTAGTGAAGTAAGACATAGTTCTTCATCCTGTTGCTCAAAATCAATAGTATATATATATTTCCTTCTCTTTGTGCAACTAGAGTAGTATTGTTAGTACCATGAAATATTGTGCATTTATCTTTTTCAAAATTAACTTGATGACCATTATCCATTAATTCACTTATGCTTATTAAATTAAATTCAAGATCGATTAACAAGGTGAACATTATTTATACTTACCTTGCCATTTCAAATTTTACCTTTTTCGATTATTTAGCGGGTTCTATTATCTCCAAATGTGATCGTTCCATTCTTTTTCTTGATGTCTAGTTCCATGAACTTTGATTTATCACACATCATGTGATGAGAACATCCATTATCAAGAATCCATTTTTGAGATGGAACTCTTGCCTTTAAACATACACTGTCGAGAAAAGATAATTCATCCTTTTGGTACCCATATCTTTTGGGTCCATTTATGTTAATGTAACAAGTAAATCACTCTTTTTAATCCATACCTTTTTAACCTTATTTAGTTTCTTAAAACAATTTATATCTAAATGACCTTTAATACCACAATGTTTACAAGTTGTGAAAGGAGAGCAATAATTTAAACTAAAACGTGATTTTGATTTTAACATTTTCATATTACTCTTTTTATGCATAGAATTAAAACCAATTCCTTGTCTTTCAAAACTAGGTCTTTGTTTACCTAATATGACATTTAGATTTTCTTCACCTTGAACAAATTTAGCAAGAGATGATTTTAGTGAGTCTATTTCTTTTTGAAGTTCATTATTAGGAAATGTTTTAACAGGAGATTTATCACTAAATGCATCAATACACACATCTCTCATTTTTTACTCATTAGTCAATTTTGGACTTCATTATTTAAGAATTTTACCTTATTGAAAAGTATTTTATTAAAATTGTCTAAATAATCAATCTTTGCAATCAAAACCTTTTCTTCTTTATATGTAGATTCCTTTTCAATTTCTTTCTTTTCATCTATTAGTGAATCTACTTCATCCATTAATGTACTAACTAATCCTTTTAAGCATTGCATTCTTTTCTCTTAATTTCTTATTTTCTTGTTCTAAAGAGTTTAGTTCATTAAGAGATACCTGATTAGATTCACCTTCAACTCCCACGAAACATACTTGTGCTATCTCATCTTTAGCATCGATCTCCACTTCAGATTCTTCATCACTCCAAGTAATAAAGGCTTTGTTCTTCTTGTTGTCTTTGTAGTTTGTCTTCCCTTTATTCTTTAATTGAAAACAGTCTTTCTTGAAGTGACCAGGACGTCCACATTCGAAGCACGTCTCTTCAGTTTATTTTCCTTTGACTTTGTTCGAATTGAAAGTGTTTCTCCTCTTGTTTTTCCTTTGTAGTAACCCCTTGAGTTTCCTTGACATCATAGCTATTTCTTCATCGGAGTTATCATCAAGTTCCTCCTCATTATCTGCAGTAAGAGCTAAGACCTTTCTTCGAGGAGTTTCCTCCTCATCATCATATCTCTTTAACTGATGTTCATATTCTTCTAATTCACCAAACAAAGTTAAAGTATCCATGGAAGAAATAGTAGCAGAATCTTGAAGAGTAGTGATTTTAGAAGCAAACCTTTTGGGCATAGCCGAAGCAACTTACGGTTGATCTCACTTTGAGGAATAGTCTTGTCCAACAATTTCAAGGAGTTTATAAGGACTAGAAATCTTGCTTGAGCTAGCTTGATGGTTTCATCTTTTTCGAGCTTGAACATTTCATAATCGTGCATAAGCATGCTTAGCTTGACTTCTCGTACTTTTGAAGTACCTTCATGACTTACCACTAAAGTATCCCTTATCTCTTTGGCAGTGTTGCATGAAGAGACGTTATCTATCTCGGATTGTACCATGCCGTTGAGAAGTGTGTTCATAGCCTTTGAATCATATGAGACCATGTAGATTTCGGTTGAATACATTTCTAGCAGAATCTTTGGTGTCCCATCATCTCTTCGTGGAATAACTAGTCCGTTCTCCACAACCCACCATTCCCAAGGATCTCTTTTAAGATAGATCCTCATTCAGAATTTCGAAAGTTGTAATTTTACATTCCCAAAGCGACAAAGGAGGTCTATTGGTTGATTGACCTTCTTGATTGTTGTTCCGAAACGTGCCCATGTCAGAATCTTTCCCTACAAGTCACCTTTAAGACCAAGATAAGTAGAGCCAAGCTTTGATACCAAATGAAATTTAACTAGGCACACTTAGAAGGGGGGTTGAATAAGTGTGGGAGCAATCTATGACCAATTTTTAAACTTTAGATCAAGCTATTAAATTCAAGCTACTATATTGATTAATTCAGTTTGCTGAATTAATATAGTCTACTGAATTGACTAAATATCCTGCTGAATTTATAACTTAAATAAAATACTTGGTGTTAAAGAATTATCTTAATATAATGCAAATATTCAAATTTTAATTATTAAGATAATTAAATAGCTTACGTGAGTAATTAAAGTAAAAAAGCGAATAATATCAACACCAAGATTTTTTATGGGTTCAACTATTACCCTCTATAATAATAGCCTAGTCCACGTCCAATACCAACTAGTATTGGAGACTCACTTTATTTATATCTTTATAAATAAACACAGATTACAAAACAGATTCTTACAAAAATTAATTAACAATTAATTTCTCTTGAGCACTCTTGCTCCTTGTGCACCTATGCACTCTTCAAGCACCTTTGCTTCCTTGAACATGTTTGTAAACCTTTTCTCTAATCCACTAGGATTAACACCTTTTAGACTACACTTAGTCTAAAATAGAAAATTCAATACAAATATAGAGGTTTATGATCAATGCAAGAATAATCAATTTAACAATTAAAGGCTCAACTATATGCAATGATCAATTAGCACAAAAAAGATAAACAATTAATTTCTTACCAAATACCAACTCAAAAATAAATATCGAAATAAATTGCTTATCGATGCTCAATTGCACCAAGTTTGTCATATCTCAATAAATATTGCTCGATAATATAAAAAATTACATCCGATTTTATTAGTGCAATATAAATACTGCATAACACATCTAATCTTAATAAAAAAAAACTTTTTCATTAGATTTTAAATCATTTTTCATTTAAGACATATAATAAAATGTAAATGATATGTCTTAGAGCTTTTAAATGAAAAATCAATTATTATGCAATTGACCTTACATTTGGTTTTCCTAGTAAAGAAAAACTCTTTAATCCAATAAATGTTCCTTATCACCAGATACCTGAAATGTCATAAAACAATTTAGCATACAAATAATTCATCATCAAAACTTAAGGATAAAATATGACTAGTTCAACAATAATATAACATACTTTTAGCCTTAAACCATAACTTGTTGGATGTTGACTTTTGCTCAATGATAATATATTTTTGCCTTAGTCAAAAATATATATAATTATAATTGCTCATACTTCTATTCTTGAAATTAATTCAAATTCTCCTGGTTATATTATTACTATAACTTATAGGCCAATTGTTATTTTAATATAATTAATTTTTAGATTAAAGCCTCACATCGATTAATTTAACTTAAAATTTATTATATATGCTTATTAGGTTTTTATATTTACACTCTGTTTCTGAGTTTTGAACAGAAAAGAAAAGAATAGAAAACTTAAATTAAAACAGAAAAGAAAAGAATAGAAAACTTCAAGTTTTTCTTTATGTTGTTTCTGAGTTTTTAATAGAAAAGAATAGAAAATTTAAAATTGAAGACATGAGTTGTAATTTAAAATTTATTATATTAAAAGTTTAGGGTAATATGGGAATTATAAAAAATTACTTATTCCAATTTTTTTCCCGTCTAAATCAGGCTAATTTTGAACGGAAAACTTTGGCAAGAAAAGTGGGCAAATTTTCTATCCATTTCTTTTCTTTTCCGTTTATTAAAAAACTCAGAAACATAAGAATTGGAAAGAAAACTTAAATTTTCTGTCTATTTCTTTTCTTTTCTGTCCGTTTTAAAACTCAGAAACAGAGACTTAGTATCAACTGATTTTAAGTTTGATGTGCAACATTGTATCATAGTTAGGCTTTTCCCCTTCAATGTGACCAAATGATTCACACATCAATATTTGTTTTAATTAAGTTGATTTGGTGGGTTGATCTAAGCTATGTCTCAATTTTATTTAGAAGACATTAGTTTCTTTATCTAGACCTCATTTATTGAGTTTCTCAATACTTACATTAAAGTACTTTATTTGTTTAAAATTATTATTGATTTTTTAAAAGTTAACATGAATTATTTTTAAATTTAAAATTATTATGATTCAGTTAAAATTATAAAATATTATAATATGTAATATTTTTTATATACTTTATAATATATATATATATACACGCACATGCCGACCACCTATAGCGACGGACCATACCGTCGCTAAAGTCGTCGCTATAGAGTATGGACACAATGGCTTCTAGGCTATGGTGGCAATCCATATGCTATCACGACAGTCCATACCCTATAACGACGGATGTAGTGACGGAATAATCAGTAATTATGGTCAAAAACTAAATGATAAATTTATATTTCAGAAACTACGAAGTAAAATAAGTGAATTCTTTAGGATTAACGCATATATGTCTATTTATACATAAACAATGACGAGTGAGAACAAAATTACATAAAAATGACACGAAAAAATGATGACTTATTATAATGCATGTGGATATTCTGTGTTAAATTTGTTTAAAATATTTAAGACATCGGATTACCAAATTAAAATAAGTGCATGATTATATTTTTCTAGACTAGTATAAAATAATTAATTCTCGATTTTGTATTTTAATATCTCGATCAGCACAAATTATCGCCCTAGTGGCCTGCCAAATGACAAATTAGAGAGTTACTCTCTCTGTTCTCTGTCTCATGATAAAAGTCTTGGACTTTTCACGCATATTAAGAAGATGAATGAAATGACAAAATTGCCCAGAATAATGTTATTAAATATGGAGAGAGAATTAGAATAAGAAAAGTATGAGATATTTAATGCTACGGGTATAATAGGAAAATATATGTAAAAGTTTAGTTATTAAAAGAAAATGAACATATAACATGGGACTACTCAAAATAGTAATAAAGATTTTTATCATGGGACGGATGGAGTATTAAACTAGTTGATTAACACATCATCCAAGTTTATATGATATATATAAAATAAAGTAATCAATTCAACTTAGTGATTAACAAGTACTAATCCCGAGTTTAGTCGATCCGATGTCACATAGAATATGATGATTGAAACGAGTTTAAGGCTGGTGTTGTTTTTTGTCCAAAAGGATTTTTCTGCTAACTCGATTATGGTTTAATTAAGTTTGTAAAGAAATAATCAATTAAGATTTTATTTTTTATTTTGATCAAAAACCATCTGAAAGACTGAAATATATTAAAACTGTAATATGTTACAAAATATTAAAGGACTAGATGTGTCCCGTGCCTCCGGCACTGTATAGACGGTGAGATTTATCCTAAACTTTGGACGGCCCAGATGATTTATTGAGTGAGCGGGAAATTCAAAACATTTGTATTTTATTAGATAGATGGATGGTGGGATTTATCCCAAACTTTGGACGGCCAAGATAATTTATTGAGTGAGCGGAAAATTCAAAATCATTTGTATTTTATTAGATAGATTAGAATAAAAGAACTAAACATATATACATGGGATGTAGTTTGCTAATGATGAAAAATCAATATCACAATGCAACAAACATACGGGTTAATTTAGCAAAAAAGAAAACATAAGGGTTAATTTTGCAATTTGAATCTTATAAGTAATAAGAAGAAGAGAAACTCTCACTCCACTCCAAAATATAAGATCACAATTTACTCTTTGAAGTCAATTTTTAAATTCAAAATTGATATAAAGTCACATAATTTTAATCAGTACAATAATTAATATTGCAAACTATCTAAGAAGTATTACTCTTATTAAGATTTTTTATTTTATAATTTTAATCAATTATTTTAAATTTAAATTTAAAAATATCTTATTTTAACTTTTAAAAGTCAATAATAATTATATAATTAAGAAGTTTAGTTTTTTTTCCCCTTTGGCCAACATATTGTCAAAAGCAATGTGAATCAACATTGACTAACATGCCTAGAACTTTAAGTTTGAAAATATGTTATTTTGAATTTTAAAAGTAAATTATTATCGTATAATTTAGAACAGAGAGAGCATAACACATTAAAAAATATAAAATAATAAATTTTATAATGAATAATACTTTTTAGATAGATAGATAGTTTACAATATTCATCATTGTATCGACTAAAATTAAAGGAAATCATGTTATTTTTGAATTTAAAAACGTCATAAATTAATTTTAAAAAGTTAACAGAGAGAGTATGAATGTCAAGTATAATTTTTTTTTAAATTAATATTCTTATAATTTGTAATGAAAAAAATACTTTAATTTGAAGTACGAAAGGAGTATTATTTAACATATATGAAAATCAAAGTCATGTTTTCCACTAAACTAATAAATAGAAATTTTGTTACTCAAGGTAAATATATATTTTTATATCAAATGTGGGGATCTCCACAAACAAATATCGACCACTGAATGACAGAAGTCAATTTGTGTTAGGCATGGAAGTAAATAATGCATCAAAATATATAAAATAGAAAGACTAGTAAAAGCCTAAAGCTACTTTTGCTTAATGGACACTCATTGAAAGTTTGAGATTTCTTGAAAACATGCATCTAACTTTTATATAGAATAACCAATAGGCAATCTTAAACTATATCAATTTCAACAAAAGAAGTTTCAACTATGGTTGAACCCTTGGGGTTCAAGTTACATAGGTTTGGACAAATAATATATATATATATATATATATATAGTTGTATATTACAGACGTCTATACTTTTAGCGACGGACAACATATAAGTGTCATTAAAAGTATGAGGCAACGATATATATTACCGAATAAATGCGTCGAATTAAAATCACTAAAGGGGGTGAGCTCGGGTGAGTTGGATAAGGGGTGAGCTTAAGATCCAGGGCCAGTATATATATATATATGATATAGTACAGCAGGCGTCTACTGATAACGATTTTTTGTGCTATGATGACGGTTCAACCGTTGTCATGGATACTCTGTTCTATGACGACGGTTGAATCCACTACAAAACTTAATTTTTTAAAATTTATAATATAATATCAGTTATGTACACAAGTAGAGCGTGTAACAAGAGCTAGTATATACTCCCTTTGATTCAAAATATAAGATAAAAAATACATATTTAATTTTGATAAATTTTGTAAATAAGATTCTTGTGAAATAAATAGAGTAATATAATTACTCTATTTATTGTTTTAAAAGATTAAAAAGAATTACATTAATTTTGAATTTTAAATTTTTACAAGTTAAACTTAAATTATATATATATATATATATATATATATATATATATATTAAAAAACTACTACAAGAAATTATGTAAATAAGATTCTTGTGAAATAGAGAGAGGAATTTAATTATTATATTTATTATTTTCAAATTTTAATTAACAAAGTACTAATTAATTAACAAAATAAGTTATGGTGGCTTAGCACTCATTTACACAACATAAACAACTAACTTTAAAGTCAAATGGAAACTACCCTTCTTTTTAGTTATGTACTTAGACTTTTACTAATTCAATCTTGCTTTTAGGAGTTGGTATATAATTATGTTATTGTGTATGTAATTTTGACTTTTTATCTTATCAACTAACATGCACCTAATAAAGGAGTGGGGGCTGAATAAAAATGAGCATTGGAATCATCGACTCATTACAACATCGCTGAAAAAGAAAGAGAAATGAAAATTTGTTTTCGCTATATATGTCTCAACTAGATAGGACTGTCCAAATAATTCAATTTTTTCGGTTTTTCGGATCGGATCGAATCGATTAGTTTGATATAAAAAGAATCAGTTCGATTTTGGTATAAAAAACCGATATATACCGATTTTTCGATACGTCCTATTTATGATTCGGTTTTACCGAACCAGATCGATATATACCGGTTTTCTAATTTTTTTATTATTAATAATAATAATAATAAACAAAATAATAAAATAATGATTATAATAATAAAAATATTAATAATAATAAAAATACACACTAATAATAATAATAAAAATAATAATTATATTAATTTTCGATAAAAATCGCTATCAAATCCAGAGATTTAAACTAGTTTATTTGTTTGGTATCTTCGATCTAGCAGAATTGCAGGATTCGATTCGATCTAAGTAAAAACCGATTACACACCCCTACAACTAGAGATATATTTTTTATGTATTTTATTTTAAAATTTATTTTTTTTATAAAAATTTTAGGGTATAAAATGACATAAAATTCTTGACATGTTAGGATTATTATTATAGGTAGATAATAATACTATCATTAATATATTTTTGATTAATTTTAAAAATGTTCTTTAAAATTCGTCGTTTAATAAATATATATATCTATTTTTGAAGGGAAACGACAACGCATAACTTTTTTTTAATCATAACTCTAATGCTACGTTTGGATTGAAAGAATGGAATAAAGTAGAGAATGAAATAAATGAGGGAATGAAATAAGGAAGAGAATGGAATAATTTTTTAATATTCCATGTACATGTTTGGTTGATATTATGAATACATCTAAGAATGAAATAAATAATTAGAAAGTGACCTAAATACCCCCAAATGTTCAAATTTAAATTATATTTAATTTATATTAAAAAATTAATATATATTTCTCTAGATTTTTTTTATAATTATATTCTTCTTCTTTTTTTACTATACTTTTTCATATAATTTTTCATATACTTTTCATATAATTTTTTTGGGTGTGGGTGGGGGTGGGGGTGGGGTGGGGGTGGGGTGGGGTGGGTGGTAAGGGTGTATACATAATCACATAATATTATTTTTTTGGGTGGGGGTGGAGTGGTGATGGGGTATATATAATCACATAATATTATTATTTTTAGCGTGGGCGTGGGGGTGGTGGGAGGGGGGGGGGTGGGGGTGGGGTGGGGTGGGGTGGGGGTAAGAGGTGTATCATTCTAATAAATAACACTCTCTTCTTCCAATATAATGTGATATAGATAATTGATAATATATTTAATCTTTATCTGATCGTTTCTTATCTTGTCTGTGGCTAAAAGCGGCCTATATTAAGGAACGGAGGGAATATGAGAAAGAGATGACAACAATAGTGCATTGTTTGAGAATGTGGAGGGCCCGAAATCTCCCAAATTAAGAACGGAAACTTTTCTTTGGGTTTATCTTGTTTTTCTCGTCTTGAATCGTCTAGCGTTTTTTTTTTTTTTTTTTTTTGTCTGGGTAAGAGCTTGACGTCGCCCTCTCACAAGAGAGTCAGAGTCCCCTTATGTGGTCTAATCATATGAGAGCTTTCCAGACACAGATACTTGATAATTTTTTCGCTATTTTCAATTGATTTGATTTGTTTAGATAATTTTTAATTCAATCGGAACAATTATGGTTTAATCAGTAAATACACATTCCTCTTTTTGTTGTATACGCCACCTTTAAGGGCACATACTTTAACCATAAAATTATGTTTGGGTGTCGGGATAAATTAATGATAACATGTTTATATCTTTTGGCATTTTTAAACATAGTAATATTTCTTAAACATTTTATAAATTATGTTCTTAGTTTGAATTCTATTGTTATTATTCTAGTTACTATGAATGCTTAGTATAATTGTGTGCAAAAAAAAAAATCATTTTAAAAACAATACAAAATACAGGAAAATGTAAGATTAGATCGATTTCGTATAATTTTCTATTTTAAAATTTTTAAAAAAATATTTATAAATCCAATCCGGCCCAAGTTCTGCATGGGCTTTTAATTTGTACATTTGGCAGTCCCCCATCCAAATCACTATGCCAATTTTGTTGGGTATGAGGAACCAAGAGAAGAAAGAAAACAAGGAATTGAAAATGATTCCAAGTTTCCAACCATTCAAATTCAGACCCAATCCATATACTAACAATGGGCCAAACTAACCCATAAATAATAGGGTTCTTTATAATAATATACAATAATTAATAAATAATTACAAAATTAGTGCATCCACAAAATAATTATAAAAAGAGTTGTAATTACAAAATAATTACAACAATAAAACTGAATTCTTCCTCTATCTTCCTCTCCTATCTCCGCCGTAGAATATGCTTGCCTGTAACAACTCATGTCAACCCATTCTCTATCCTCCTCCCCCATCTCCGCCACTTCTATCTCCGCCACCGTCGTCATCAGACTCTAATTGCCCACTGTCACCATCACCACTCACTTCCAGATATTACTACTATTCTCCGCCGCCGCAGCAGTAGTGAGAAAGAAGAGAGGAGGGATAAATCTTTCACAGTACTATCTCTTATGCTATTTCCATGAATGTCTTCTCAATATTAAGTACCGACCAGATCCGCAACGTGGCATCAAGGACAGGGTGTTGAAGATAGGAGGGAAAACATGTGTAATTGGTCCTGTCTACCCTACTTTTTGGTTGTAGCGTTTTTTTGCAGACGTGTGGATGTTCTTCCCAAATGAGGAAGAGTACATTGAATGGTTTGAAAAGGCTGGATTTAAGAACATTCAGCTAAAAAGGATTGGCCCGAAATGGTATCGCGAGGTTCGTCGGCATGGGCTGATCATGGGATGTTCTGTTACAGGTGTAAAAGAAGAAAGGAGGGATAAATTTTTTTATAATTAATTGGTAACTCAAAAAAACTAAATTGATTTACTATTTTATACGGAGGTTGGCCTTCAACAACTATGCACATGAAAAAAAAAATATAACGACAACGACTATTATTGCGTAACCCAATAAAATTGTTCGTGGTTGCTTACGTATTAAAGAAAACAAATTCGAGTAACACTTGAAAACTTTGTTCTTAAATTTTTATAATTAATTGGTAGCGATAAAAATTTGAATTTATTCTTTTTTATGAAAGTTTAATTTCTGAAACTTATCAACTGAACTATACAAAAAAAATATATCTCTGGCAACCATTACAATACCCAATAAAACTGTTCATGGTTGCACATGTTGAAGAAAACAAATTCAGGTAACACTTGGAAACTGTTCTTAAATTTTTTATAATTAATTGGTAATCCAATAAAACTGAATTGGTTACTTTTGTATGAAGATTTGGCTACCAACTGCACTATAAAAAATATACTGACACTATTTAAAACAATAATACCAGATAATGTTAATATGGTAATATGGGTGAGGTGGGTTGGACAAGAAGTGGCAGACAATAAGTTGGGAACGGGGAATGAGTAGAATGGATCTGGGTTGGAATACAAGTAGAGACGGTCGCGATTTTGGATGGGCACGTGAGGTGCATCCGGCGAACCGTTTTTTCTCAGAGTGGTTCGAGTGGGGTGAAGCCAAGGGGTTGAGAAGGTGCTCAAATGTAAGTTACGGGCGACCGAAAACCCGGAGGAATGAGTTCAGGAGGTGTTCTTGTTGTGGGAAGGTGAACTATTGCTCATGCGGGTGTCAGGCGCATGATTGGAAAGTGAGCCATAAGGTGGAATGCACACCTATGCCGGAGTGGGAGGATCAAGATGAAGTTGATGATCAGACAATGGAGGTTGAAGACATAGACGACAATACGACATGACTTGAACTTCAACTCTCTGACGGTGGTGAGATGACGATGGTGGTGGTGGAAGAGGGAGGAAATGGAGGGGATCAGATCTGAGAGTTAGTAAGGAGTTTAGGTGGAGCGTTCCATAATGCACTAATTTTATAAATAAAAATTTAAAATGTATTAATTCTGTAAATATTTTTTTGATGCACTTTTGTTATAATTTTTTCTAAAAATGTACTAGAAAGTGTAATTGTTTCTATTATTTAGGGTCCTTTACAATAATATACAACATTTAGTAAATAATTACAACAATAGTGCACTCATAAAATATTTACACAATTAATAAACTTTCCATATTTATTTACAATATTAGTGCAATTAGGATTTCTTAATTTAGGGAATTAGTATAGGATTCAATTTATAATAATAAGGAAACCTAAAATCAAGGAGAAATAACTGCCATAATTAATAATTCAAATTCAAATATCTTGGATCTAACAACAAAAATAAATTCAAATTCAAATATTCAAAGTTTGGCAACGCCATCTTCCTCCTCCCATCATGGGTCATCTTCCTCCTCCCTTTTCTTTGGTGAGACCCAATTTCATGTCCAAAAGAAAATAAGAACCTTGCGTAGGAAAAGAGATCTGAGAGTGATGTGTAATGTAATGTTGATAACAAACCTTCCGTCTGCAAGGTAACCAAACTTTATACTAAAGGTAATCAAACCTTTATACCAAGGTAACCAATCGCCTCCACACTGCGGTATGAATTGGTTACCTTGATGCGAAAGTTGACAACCAATTACGTGAAAGTTTGGCTACCAAGTACATTACTTTCAAAATAAATTGGTAACTTAATAAAGCGAATTGGTTACCTTGGTATGAAGGTTTGGCTACCAACTGCACTATTATATGAAAAAGCGCAAAAAGCAGGCGGCGACAAATCATATTTCTGCGTTAGTACTTGCTCTCGGAAGGATCATATTTCTAACTTACTGTTTCGAAAATGACCGTTACTATGACCAACACGTCACATGTAGCCCACGTGTCTCCCTAAAATCCATTTCTCTAACCCTTATTCATTAACTCTTTCTCTTTGTGACTAACGCTAGAGACACAAACTATTCTACAAATATTTTATAAACTGTTGATGTGGCATACTCCACCTCAGCATATTGATCAACAAATTGCTTCAATGTAGTCTTTGGGAACACATAAAAAGCTGAGATGGAGTATACCACATCAGCAGTTTGTAAAATTTTTGTAGAATAATTTGTATCTCTAGCATTATTCATGGCCGTTTCTCTCTCCTCAAATCCCAATCCATTTTCCCTTTTTGTAAAAATCTCGCCCTAGAAACCCTAATTCATATATATATATATATATATATATATATATATATATATATATATGGAAATGATCCATAACTAGTACTTGTTATGGATCAAAATTGAAAAAATAGCATCATAGCCGTCCATACCAATTATCAAGGGCGCATATTAAAGATGGTATGCAGCCGTCCGCTACTTCGTCTAGCGGACTCTGAAAAGTTATGAACCTCGTCCGCTAGTCCAAGTAGCGGATTATTAAAAAAAATGTCAATGCCCAATTTTTCCCCAAGCGGATGTATTTAATAGCGTGTTAGTTGAGCGTATGTATTTGCCTGCCAAAGCAATCCATATCATAGAAGGAAACAAAATACAACGCAACTACCAACCTACAAGGAAACTCAAAGATATGCAATCCATATCATAGAAGGAATCAAATTCAAATCAAAGAAGGAAACAAAATATGGGATCTAAAATAAAAAAACTCACATAAAATTTCAATAGTAAAAAAATACAAACCTTATATTATTATCATATGTATTCCTGATAATTTCTTTTAAATATCCTCCAAAAAAATATTAAGGAAGAAAACTGCGCAATAAATCAATCAAGGCTTTGCAGGTCAAAATCATCATGGTAAGTTCTCAATTATGGCTGAAGACATGTTTAATTCAAGTTCTTCAAATTCTTCTCATGATAATATTGACATGGATAATATTGGTGTTCATAACACGAACCAATCGCATATTAGCATTTCAAAAAGTCCATATGATGGTCAGATTTTTTCTACTATCCAAGAGGCGGAAGAATTTTATAGAACATATACACGTAGTTGTGGATTTGAAATAAAAATTGGGACAACTCATTAATATGCTCACTCCAACAATTTGTCCATGAAACTTTTTACATGTAAGAAAGCTAGAAAACCAATTGAAAGAAAGAAACAAGAGCGTTGATGAAGTTGATGGTAGTAAGGTCGAAAAGAAAAAGGGATTACTATGGGTGGGACGATGTGCAAAAGCTAGAATGTTTGTTGTTCATCAAAAGAAAGAAGATCTGGGAAAGTTTCAAAAATTGAGTTGTCTCACAATCATGATTTGGTGACTCAGAAGCGAAAATTTTCATTCAAACAGAGAAAAATATAACTCTTCTTTGCGAGAAGTTTAATCGGAACTTTCACAAGAAATTTGAGTTGGGCCAAGTAAAATGATGAATGTATTTAGTGAAATAGGAAGAGGGGTGGAAAATATTGGTTTCAGTGATAAGGATATTTGGAATGTTGTACGGGATATAAGACGTGACACAAAAGATTCAAACAATGCCCAAGCAGTATTGCAGTACTTGAAAAAACTCTCGGCGGAAAATCCTCTATTTTTTTACGATATCAAACGAGATGAAGATAATCGCATCGAATGTATCTTGTGGATAGATTATCGATTAGTGATAGCTTACAAAAATTTTGGGGATGTAGTGACATTTGATACAACTTATCGAACGAATAAGTATTCTATGCCGTTTATTCCTTTCACGGAGGTAAATCATCATTATCATTCCATCTTGTTTGGTTTTGCCTTTGATTTAGGGCGAAAGCAGAGGATACTTTTGTATGGGTTTTGAAAGTTGGCTTGACGATGAACAACAAGAGCCTTAGGTTACCATTATCCTTTGATCGGGACAAAGCTATGAACAATTCGATTGCTAAGGTTCTTCGAGAAACACACCATTTCTTTGCACATGGCATATTAGTAACAAATTTTGAGAGAAATTACATACATTGTATGAACAGTACCCAACATTTAAGCATGATTTTAACTGCTGTGTGTATAAATCTTTGGCTGTTGCGAATTTTGAGGATCGATGGAAAAAGTTGATGATATATTCTGAATGCGCATGACCATGATTGGCTCCAATCACTTTATGAGATTAAGCACAAATGGATCGGCGTACACTAAAATTTTTTGCACCGGGAATGGCGACTACATCCGGGGTGAGGAATGAAACAGTTTGTTCGATGAATATGTGAATGCGACAACGAGTATCAAGGAATTTATCGTAAATACAGAAAAAACACTTGAGAAGCAAGTCATGAGAGAGAGAAAAGTTGACTACGTAACCAGTCATCGGACCCGAAATATAACTCTTGAATCACCAGTGGAAACACATGGAGCAAATATTTATACAAAGAAGATGTTCAGGCGCTTTCAGATTGAGATAATAAAATCTCATAAATACGTAATGTAGAAGCTTCAACATCTAACAACATCGGATACAAAGTCCTATGCATTGTACAAGGCAAGCGACAACGAAGAATCAAATAGGTACGTTACTGTTGTTAGAATGTTCAAACTGGAGATATTAATTGTAATTATAAAAAATTTGAACATTCTGGTATGATTTGTAAACACATTATAAGGCATATGATTGCCAAAAGTACAAAAAAGATACCTTATAAATACGTTTTAAGGCGGTGGTGTAAAAATGGTAATAAAGTGAACGCTGAATTACCAAAGATTTTGACTAAAATGTCCAACTACGAGGAATCTCAGACGATACATTACAATTATTTGGTGACGTTGCTCTTGCGATTAGCTTCTACAAGTTCATGCTCAATTAATGGTTTTAAGCATGTCGTACAATTGTGCATTGACAATTAACCCATCGTTGAGAAATTTGACCCTGATGAAATTTGTGTAAAAGAGGTTCCTGATATTCGAGAAGATGATGATCAGCCCGTTGAAGATGAGCCGTTATTGGATCCTATTTGTTTGCAAACAAAGGGGCGGAAAAAAGCTACAAGAATAAAGAGTGGGATCGAAGAGGCTGCAAACCGTAAACAATTGAGAAAGTGTGCAATATGCAATATGATGACCAATCATGATAAGCGGAACCACTACAAAATTATGGGTCAAGAAAAGTCGGGTGTTTGAAGGATTACTCGAAATCGCAGCAGATGATGGAATCACACAGAAAAGGGTTTGGTTTAGAGGATTCGATCGAAATCGGTTTAGGAACGGAAATCACAGTCATAGGGAGGGTCGATTTAGGAACTGAAATCGCAGTCGCAGGGAGGGATCGGGTTTAGGGTGTGAAATCTCAGCAGAACTATGGTGTTGGATCTGATATTAGACGGAGATCCGCTACTCCAACTAGCGGATAGGACGAGGGCAGATTAGTCTTAAGCTTTCGTTTTCAGAGTCCGCTAGACGAAGTAGCGGACGGCTGCATACTATCTTTAATCTGCGCCCTTGATAATTGATATGGACGGCTATGATGCTATTTGCCCAATTTTGATCCATAGCAAGTACTAGCTATGGATCATTTCCATATATATATATATATATATATATATATATATATATATATATATATATATATATCTTTGGATGTATGGGTGTAGGACATGTGTTGATTAAAAGCAAAAGATTAATTATGTGCCATGTTTATTGTGGGGAGATCGATACCTCGAATCATTGGTGAAATTACATGCCATGTCTGGTTTGTTTTAGCCCTCCTTCCGATTAAGCGGAACCCTTCTGCGCCCTTACTTAGGGAGCGTGGATGAGAAGGGTGGCGGCGGACTTGGAGGTGGGAAAGGTGGAGGATTTGGTGGAGGTGCAGGATAGGTGTAGGTGGGGGTGGAGGCTTAGGTGGTGGAGGTGCTATATGGTTTACTTATTAATTACTTAATTTAATAAGTAAATTAATACTAATCTCCCAAATTAAAGAATCTTAATTGCATACTAATTTCCTAAATTAAAGAATCCTAATTGCACTAATATTGTAAATAAATATGAAAAGCGTATTAATTGTATAAATATTTTATGAGTGCACTATTGTTGTAATTATTTTAAAAAATGTAATAAAATATGTAATTGATCATATTTTTAATGCGATGGAATATTAGTTAGTTAAAATGGGCCGTCTTGCAATCACATTCTAATAAAATATTATAAAACGGGAGAGAAAGTTAACAATTAATTTGATGTAAACAAAAAAGTAAAACATTTTCACTTTTCTATTTTACCCTTTAAACTTTTTTTTTATTGGTCTCTTATTAACCTTTTCACCTTTCTCTCCCATTATCTAATCTATATAACAAAATACAAATGATTTTGAATTTTCCGCTCATTTTAATAAATCATCTGGATCGTCCAAAGATTGGGATAAATCTCACCGTCCATAGTGCTGGAGGCACGAGACTGTTGTTAGTCTTCAATATGATAGGATCACATATTCTCACTCAGAAATAATATATTGTTGATTATTTAATTGTCAGATAATTTTTTTAAAAATTATAATTTCTACTAATTATATGTATTAATAAACTTTACAAGCGTAAGTGGGCATATTACGATATGAGTTTTTTATGTAAAAATCTTGTATTCTTATGTTTATTTTTCATCATTGATTTTTTTGCTTGCCATAATTTGTTTCAACATAATATTTGTGTACAAAAAATTATCAGCATAATACTTGTGGTGAAAATCATGCAGTAATTGCTGAGTTCTAACAAAATATATCATGAATTATGCCTTCTTCTTTTTTTCTTTTCTTTTACAATTAAGAAAGTAAAATCAAGTTTTTAACATTAAATAATGCTATTATAACATAAAAAAAGTTATATAATGCTCACATACTCACACATGTATACTGCGGGCCTCACATGTTAGGCGGGAGCCCACAATATATATGTGTGTGTATGTAAATATTATGTGACATTTTTTATATGTGATAATAGCATTGTTCTTTACATTATATTTTAAATTAAAATTGGAAGTGAGTAGCCCATTCAATTTCTATTTCCTTAAACAAAAATTATGTCAGTATATATACTCCTCGAATTCTATTAAAAAATTGATATTATAAAAAAGAAAAAAAATTCTATTTTTAATAAGAGTATTATTTTAAAAAGAAATCTATTTATAGTAAAAAATTTATTTTAGAAGTATCCTATTTTGAATAGCGAGATGAGAATTGTGGTTTCTATAAATAGAGTATTATATTTAATTGTTGAAGTGTAACACAATTAAAAGTCATGTAGCATCCTAAGAGAGGAACGGTACGGTGGGGTGGGGTGGGGTGGGGTGGGGTGGGGGGAGGAGGGGGGTTGTGATTGAGTTTTGTGTTTCTGTGAGCAAGATGATTTTTACGATTTTTATATTATGTGTAAAAAAATTGTAGTATTGGAGGGAGAGTTTTACAACAAAATAATTTGATAAAAAAGTTGATCGTGATATTGTGCAATCTCAAGTTTTAGGACGCAAAACTTGATAGGAGTATTGTAAACTCATCATTATTAATAAAGTAGAAATTCAGAATTTAACCCTTCATTTTTTTTCTTTAAGATTTTTTCACATTAAATTATATATTATTTTATTTATTTTTATTTTATATTATTTGGTTTGCCTATACTTAGTTTTCAACACATTTACTAATCTCGTTGACTAGGGAAACATTTCTTTTTGAAAAAATAAAAGAGTAAACAAGTGCACGTCAAGTGGTGGAGACAGGTGACCTTCTCCTGGCTGTTTACTCTTCTAGTACAGGGTCGTCCACACAACTGCAGTTGACCTCTCATAAGTCTTGTTTGGTGAACCATAATTAATGTCCTTTCTAATTATACTCCCTCCATTCCTTTTAATCATTGTTGATTTTTTAAAGTCAAGTTAAACGTTTTTGAAACTTAAAATTGATACATATTCTTTTTATTTTAATTAAATTAATAATAAATATTATAAACTATCTAAAATATATTATTTATTGTAAATTTTATTATTTCATAATTTTTAATAAGTCGTCTCAATTTAAAACTTAAAAATATCTCAAATTAATAATCAATAATCAATAATAATCTTATAAATTGAAAGCCGAGGGAATATAATATTAATATTAGTATTAATAATATTACAAAATATTAAAATGAATAGTAACATGTTGCTACAACTTGTAGCAGTTGAGATAATTAAAATGAGACATGTTCTTTTTTAATTGTCTCATTATTCCATATTTGTTAATCTTAATTTTTTTTTATTGCTCCCCATTCTAGGTTTTACCGTAGATCACGGACCCTATATCTATATCTATCTATCTATTTATATTATAAAGTCTTCACGAAATTTTCAACAATTACATATTATAGTACATTTTTAAAAGTAATTACAAAATCATACATTCATAAAATAATTACAAAAATATGACACTTCATCATATATATTTACAATACTAATACAATTAAAGTCCTTAAATTAAAGGGATTAATATTAATGGTGACATAGCAAATTAGTTTCCATCTTCCTTGGTCTCTCTCTCTCTCTACACTTACTTATTTTCTCTCTCTTCTCCTCTTTTACTTCTCTCTCTCTCTCTCTCTCCAGCCACTCGTCGTCGTCTCTTCATGCTTGCCATTGCATTGCATGCCACATGACACCATAGTCTCTCGACTCTGTGAGAAAATTGAATCGTGACGTGACTTTCGGGCTATGTTTTCGAGGCTAATCGTGATTTTCTCTCTCCAACTCTCTCTCTCTCTGGTTGAAAGGATTACGGTTTCTCTCTAAAAGGTATGCTTCTAATTTACATTAATTCTCATTCTACTAATTAATTGTCAATATGATCATATATATCTGTTATGTTTCTAACGAGAATGGGGTATTGATTGTTTGGGTTTGTGTTGTTTTTTATGTTTTTGTATAGAATGGTTGATCTGAGGAAGAAGGATGGAAAGAGGAAAAGAATCACGGAGGGTGATTACATTAAGGACTTGAAGAAATTTGTTTGGGTTTGTGCGGTTGGATTACGATTTTGATGTTCACATGGTTAAGGCGAAGCTCAAGTTCATAGCAGAAGATATTTCGACCCAAAAATTTTTAAGGTTTGCTAATTTAAATTTTGTTATTATTCTTATCGTATAAGCTTGTTTGGTTATTACGCATTATGTTTTGAGTTCTTTGTTAGCTTGTGATTGGGATACCATTTTTGTTACCTTGATTTGGTATTTTGGTTACTTTTTTATGTTGTTATGGTTACCATGTATTTGCTTAGTATACATGGTTGACTAAAGCTGGTTTTTATGTGTACATGTTGTTTATGTATTGGTTACCATTAAAACATGTTTTGGTTCTTATCATATAAATATTTGGTTACTTCTTTAGTATGTTTTTTGGTTATTGTTAATTTACGATTTGGATTCTATTTTTGTTTCCTTGAGTTGGGATTTTGGTTCTTTGTTTTTTGTTGTTGGTTACCATGTATTTGCTTAGTATATATGGGTTGACTAAAGCGTGTTTGATACATATGTTGTTTATGTATTGATTACCATTAATATATGTTTTGATTCTTAACATATAAGCTGTTTGGTTACTTCATTAGTATATTTTTTTTGTTGTTGGCTTATGATTTGGATACCATTTTTTTTTTTCCTCGATTGGGATTTTGGTTACTTTTATATATTGTTTTGGTTCCAATGTATTTGCTTAGTATACATTGGTTGACTAAAGCGGGTTTGGTATACATGTTGTTTATGTGTTGGTTACCATTAAAACATGGTTTGATTCTTATCGTATAAGCTGTTTGGTTACTTCTTTAGTATATTTTTTTGGTATACATGTTTTTGTTTTGGTGACCTTTAAATTATGTTTTGGTTAATATTATATATAACTATTTGTTTCTTTGCATAAAATGATACATCTTACATTTTTTTATATTTTGGTCACCATTAGATTATATAATATAACTTTTTGATTCTTTGCTTTATTATGGTATGGTTAATGTTATATTATGATATGATAACTATTATTTGTCTGCGATCGATGTGGGATGTTGGTTATTTGTTATAGTTTGTTTTTTAGCTCTCTTTGTGTAATTGTTATATTATGTTTTGGTTAGTATGCTTTTATTTGTTTGGTCACTTCATGCTTTGTTTTTATGTTATAAATATTGTTTATATCTGATTCTTAATAGTTATGTAAATCGATTTTGTTTATTTGCGATTATGGGATCTTTACTATGAGGAATGCAACGAAAAATTCCTTTGAAAAAGTTATATATTGGTGTGACATGGAAGTCTCGACATTATTACCAAGAAATTGAACCCAAGTCGAGTTGGAGAAGTTTAAGGCATCATTAGTTTGTGGATGTTTTATTTTTGTAAATAATAAACCCAAGTCATAATAAACCATGTATTTGCTTAGTATACATTGATGTATTATTTTTGTAAATTCCTTGAAATATATTCTACTGAGGTTATGCTCTTACAGAAAATTCATTGGAAAAGTTATGGTTAAATGTACATGTGAGAGTATACATGGGTTGCCTAAACTTGGTTGGACATCTGAGTTGTTTACATTTTGGTTACCATTAAAACATATTACAGTTACTTTCATATAACTATTTGGTTACTTCTTTATTATGTTTTTGATTTCTTTGTTACTTATGGTTTGGCTATTATTATTGTGTCCTCGATGTGGGATTTGAGATACTTTTATTTTTTATTACGGTTAATATGTAATTGTTTAGTATACATGGATTGTCTAAATTGGGTTTCATTACATGATGTTTACATTTTGGTTACCATTAAAACACATTACAGTTCTTATCGTATAATTATGTAGTTCTTGTTTTTATTATGTTACATTATAGTTCTTTATTATTAGTAACGAGATAATTCTGAAACTTATGTCGGGACAAACATCAATTGTTAAATGTACATGTGTGAGTGTCTGTTTATCTACAAGCTTGTTAGTAACGAGATAATTATCATAGATATAATTCTGAAACTTATTAGTAACGAGATAATTATAAACTTGTATCAAAGGCTTATAAAGTGTTAAATGTATATGTTTTATTTATACCTGTCATCATGATAGAATAAGAAACTCCAATTAAGAGTTCTCATTTATATATATGATGGTCACTTATAGATCTCATATTAAAATAAAAATAGTTTAAGAGGTGCGATTTGGTAACCAAACTTGCATATAAGGGTAACCATTTTAGTTTTTGTTAGTAACCAAATAATTAAAACTTATATCGAAACAATTATCAAGTGCTTAATGTACATGTGAGGGTTCCCATTTATCTAGCTGATGGATACTTTTAAATTACGTAGTTATAAAAGTTATTTGGAAATGGTCCATGCCAGTTGGTAACTAAATATGAATATAGAGGTAACCATTTTATTTTAGATGGGTAACCAAATTTACATAAAAATATTTGAGCAGTTACCAATTGTTCGATGTATATATTTACTTTATATTGATAACTCATGATGGAATAAAAAATTAAAATATTAATCAACATCAATTTTAGTTACTGTACACCATCAAAAATGTTACCAACCATGTGGTTAATGGTTACTAACAGTAAACAATTATATATTTCTATAAACAATTAAATTTGTTGTATTGTTTCTTGTCGGTCTCCATTATATAACAAGCTGAATAAACATTGTAAAAAGTAACCAAATCAATATTAGAGCGATAACAAATTACATAATCTTAGTAACCAGAATATAAACCACATTTTTACATGCAATTTTGAAGGCCTAAATGATGGAATTTGACCAAAAAGCCCTGCAGTTCACCAGCAAAGCTTGTGACTTTGGATCGTTGACCCGTTTCCAATGAAATTAGGCTCCGAAAATGCCCAAATCCGACACTCCAAACTTGACAGAAATTGTCAAATTGTCACTAACCAAATAAACATTATTACGTAACCAATTAAATAGTATACAACAACCATATATATAATCAGTTAACGGTTGTATGAAGGTAACCAATGTAGTCGATAAGTAACCACCAATATAAAAGAAACAATTATAAAACTTCAATAACATTATAGAGTAACCAAATAAACACCTTACGATATCTAAATACATATTATCTGATAACGAAGATATATGTAATTAGTAGCGATATTATAAAAATATTTTTACATTCATTTTACAACCAAAACAATCGATAATGACTTTGTTACAAATTAAAGACTAACGGTGTATGAAGGTAACCAATATAGTTAATCGGTAACCATCGATATATAAAAAAAAATCGAGTATAAAACACGGTAATATTATGTAGTAACCATGGTAATATTACCACGATAAACAAATCGAAATTATATACTAACCAAATCCAGTTAGGCGATAACCAACATATATTTACTTAGTATCCATAACATAAAACATATTTGACATGCATTTTACTGACAAAAACAAACAATATAAAAAACATCGATATGTCTTAAAGATCCAACAGTTGCGGGAAGGTAACCAATGTATTTAATAAGTAACCATCGATATAAAAAACATCGATAGAATATACATTTAAAGTATCTGACAACCAAATAAACATTATCGATAACCAAATCAATAATAAGCGATAACGATTTATATGTTCTTAGTAACGAATATATAAAATATTTTTACATTCATTTTGCAATCAAAAGCGATTCGATTATACTAAGCTTGTGACCAATCGAAAAAGCGAAAAACTTAAGAAAGGTAACCAATATACTGAGTATATAGTAACCACGGGGTAACGAATAAACATTAATTTAAAGTATCTGACAACGAAATAAATATTATCTGATAACAAATCAATAATAAATAGTAACCAATTTATATGTACTTAGTTACGAAATATAAAACATATTTTTACATGCATTTTGCAATCAAAGCGATCGATTATCTTGACTTTGTGACCAATTAAAGAAGCGAAAAACTTAAGAAAGGTAACTTGATATACGAGTATATAGTAACCACGGGGTAACCAAATAAACATTTAAAGTATCTGACAACCAAAATAAACATTATCTGATAACGAATCAATAATAAGCATTAACCAATTTATATGTACTTAGTAACGAAAATATAAAACATATTTTTACATGCATTTTGAAATCAAAAGCAGTCGATTATCTTGAAGAGAATTTGTAGAAAAAAAGAAGTTTGGGCGACTTTACGAAGAGAATTTGTAGAAAAAGAAGTTGGGTATCGAGTCATCTTACTAATCATTCATTCACGTTATATATATATATATATATATATATATATATATATATATATATATATATATATATATCCAAATCAAAGTTTGTATATTTGCTTGATTTACGATCTTTACATGATCTTGAAGACGATGATCTTGAAGTTGTTGTTGATCTTGAAGTTGTTGTTGATCTTGAAGTTGTTGTTGATCTTGAAGTTGTTGATCTTCTCTCTTATATCCTATCTCGAGTTGCATCTCGTCTTCTCTCCGATCTTTCGTTGCTCTGTTTTTTACGATCTCAAAGTTGCCTTTTTTCTCATTAATTAGCGTGATTTTAGGGCCGAATTGGTTTGGAAATTTGAAAATTTGAAAGTCGATGGCGGCGTGTAGGAGAGTTAATAATTAGTGTTAGCGTAATTTTAGCGAGTTAATGTAATATTGTATTGCGTTATTTTTGTAATTATTTTGTGGATGTTTTATTTTTGTAATTACTTTAATTGTTGTATATTAGTGTTAAGGACCTCACTTCAAAGTAAAACTTTGCTGCACATAAAGCAAATAAAAGAAGAAGAAAAGAACAACAAAAAGAAAGATAAAGTGAGAGAGATCATGAAACTTTAGTGAAAGGGAAGCTTCTTCTATTTATGTGGCTTCTTCTATTCTTGAAGTGAAACCCATTTCTATCTCTCTCAACACAACCCTTGGCCCAAAATGACACTCTCATATAGCTTGCACTTTTCTTGAAAAGTTTTCTTTGCGATATGGTTTAAATTTCAATTTCTTTTTAAAAAGATAACTATTCAAAAAAAATTATTCAAATTTATATCCACCCTACATTGATATTTCATATTACTGCTATGGAATATGCTCTTTATACCATTCTTTCTTACCAACTACCAACATTCACAACGACTTCACTCTAGCGACACTGGTGTTACTTAAGGATTAATTAGATGCATGCCATGACTTATTTACACAAAACGAAAAACAAAAATCATATATTTTGAAGCGTGTTAGCCTTTGGTACAAAAAAACCTTGTGCAATCCCACGTACTATACAACCCAGTGACGTCTCCAAACTACAATCTTTGTGGGATGAGAACGAAGCTCAAATCCACGATTTGTAACAGCTAAGGTTTGGTCTGTCTTGGGATAGCTTACTGATAATAGCAGTATACCATCACTATGTTTTTTTGGGTTTTTGGCCAACTGATTAATCATGATCAATTTGAGGAGAGGAGACGCGACTATTATAGGTAAAGTGGTTAAAACCACTTCCTAAAAACTCTCCAACAGATAAGTCAAAATTCTTCTTAATAAATCAAACAAAATTGACCAAATCTAATTGAGTAATCTTACTAACTACCAAAATGAGTTACTCTCCATGGGCACCCCATTTGGATATCCAAAATCCAACATCTCCCACTCACCCAAGGTGGGGACGACGCAATCATCACATCTGCCAAAAACAGCTCAAACCAAAATATGTAAACCTCTAACTATCGAATTGTGCGACTGCTAAGTTCACCTGCAATGCAGGAGCTCTATATCAAACCCGTTAGGGCCAACATAGAGACATCTACCCTTCTAAATAAAATAGTTGTAGACACTCGAAATTTTGCTTTATTTGGACTAACCATGCAGGAGGGAAAAAACATCTTTTACACCCCGTAGAAAGCCCCAGAGGACTAAAGTAACAATCAAACCCCGTAGATATCCCCGTGGGATATCAAATCAACCTTAGAGACAACCCCGAGGGAAGAAAAAATAAACATCAATCAAACCCTAGAGACAACCCCGAAGGACAGCGAAAAGTCACCTTAACCTTGGAGACAATCCCGGGATGACAAAGAGGGAATGTTGACAACACAACATAAGCAAACAACCATCCAGCTGTAGATAGGGTCATAAAGAGCCATCGCAACAATCTTAAGTGCAAACTGCGCAAGACAGCTCAACGAACTACCTGTGAAAACCTGGAGATGCTATTTTGATCATGGACCCATCTTCCCGGATTTGGAAAAGGTTAAGCCCTATGTCATTGTGTAGCTCTCGGAAAGAGCTTTTCGTAATCACTACAAGAAATTACACAAAAAATGACGCTAAAATTTGTCACATAAAATTTATTTTTCGTCACTAAAACATTTAGTGACGATTATTAATCGTCACAGAGACCGTCATCGTATGAGCGTGGTATTAGGTTTATTTGACACTATTTGATGTCGTCACTAAATGTTTTAACTTATGGTCACGATCTACATCATTGTCACTATAATTAATTACTTTTAGTGACGTTAATAACGTCACTATTTGAATGAAACTTTCGTCACTCTATTATTTTTCGTCATCAAAACTTGGTGCATTAAATGACAAAAATCTTTTTTTGTCATTAAATGATATTGTTTAGTGACGAAAATATGTTACTCTATTTAAATCATCTAATTTTAATGACGACAATATTGTCATATTTATGATTATTCTTTTGTCATGTTATTGTGTTTATCGTCACCAAAAATAAGAAAATAAATGAAAGAACAATTCGTCACCTAATAATATATTTAACATGACAATTATGTCGTTGTCATTTCATATTTTAAATAATATTACAAAATAATGTCACCAAAGAGTTATTTTTTGGGACACATTTTTCAGTGTCACTAATTGAATACTTATGGTGATAATACATCTCGTCACAAAAAGAGTTACTAATAGTGACAAAATTAGTTGTTGTGACTAAATGAATATATAACAGTGACGATATAGTTTGTCACCAAAGAGTTAATTTCTATGACACATTTTTCTCTGAACCTGCTGAGCTCTTTTTCCTGTTCCCTGCGTCACGCCGCCTATATTCCTCCCACTCTCTTCCCCCATTTTCTTCCCAAAGCTAACCTCTTTCCTTGCTGCTTCATAGTCAAATGGTTTAAACTGCATTAGGCCCCCACATTCTTTGGACTTCCCACCTTGTTTGGTTTTCCCCATTTGATTTGATGATTGGAATAAGCACTTCTTGAAGCTGGAGGATAGATCAGAGAGAGACATAGTCTCACCTCCGTCATCAAAGGCAGCAGCAGGAGGACTGTTGCCTTTGTTCAGCTCATCTGCGGACTTTGGGTCATCATTTATTGCCTCCTCTTCCGAATCATCTTTTAACAATATAACTTCTTCCACATGTGAGTTAGTAGCTAGTACAATAGCAGGTACTTCATGATGCAAAATCTCTAAGGGTTTAGCAGCTTCTTTTACAATCGCTTGTACTTTGTCAACCTCGGCCAAGAATGAATGGAATGGAAGGTTCACAGAAGATTTAATCTGGCTCCAACTTGGCCTCTTCCTTTTCCTATAAAATAAATTGATTAAAACTGACGCTTTCAGTATAATATTTCCTAATTCATGAAATAATTTCAAGTATCCATAACCAAAAACTTTCCACCAAAATTAGGAGACAACAATGAGCCACCTTTTAAAGATTTCTTGGGAATCATGGAATTAATACTACGCGAGGTTTGAGAGAGAGAAGTTCCCAAAGCCGATCAGGCAAACAGGAAAAAAAAAACTCAAAAGAAAACTGTGACAAATTCTCTGAGTACATGTTACAAAATATGACCCAGCAATCAAGAACATCATAGTGAAAATTTAGAAAAAACGCCTGCAAAACAGCCAATTTGATTAAATTACCTTTCTCCCAGGGTCAAACTTCCTCTTAGAAGCTGAATTTCCTAGCAATGCCCCAAAAGCACAGTTCGACTTTTTTAGCACCTGAATAGTTGCTTCAGCTCCAGACACCTACAAAAGAACAAAATACTAAATATACAAGAAGTTTACCAGTTCGAGTAAAATAACAAACTCATGAAACTTCACAAGAGAGCAGTAGCATACTGGATATAAGAAATTTATGTTTCCCACTATGCTCTGTTTTGACATTGCAAAGCTCTATTGTGGAAGTGCAGGTACATAGCCATCTTTCTCATCCTGCACATAATTCCTATTATTTCCAGGATTCACAGAAGATTCGCCATGTTGGTTCCTACCTACTTCGTTGGTACTGTTAACAAGTTCCAAAAACTTCTCCTTTAGTTTCACGGGAACTGGTAGGTGTTTAAACAATTTCACATTCATTTCATAGCTCCCACTACCAAGTTCTGCTCCAGTTGCTGCCTTTGCTCTTGCTAGAACATCAGGAGGAGACAACACTTCAGATCCATCAGCAACAACCAAGTTTCCGGCAGATGTCTATACATTACACAACAACATGAATCATTAATAAGACAATATTAATCACAAGAGAAATTTAAAAATTATGACAATTGAAGACTATGAAACAAAAGGACAAGTGAATCACTTAAATGGTTTGAAACAAAATATATCAAAGTTTTCAAACTACCTATTATATGTGACGCAGAAGGTCCATTTTGTCGCATCAATTTTGACAAAATAGCTAAACCCTATATAGTTTAACAAGGTGTAGTAACATCAATTTTGACAGTGGTACATTGCTTGACCGGATGCTGCAAGCTAATCAGCAATGTTCCAGTGTTGACAGGTTTGAATATAATCAACACTTGATAAAAATGAAATCATTACATGTATATAAATCTCTACAAGGAAGCTAATAAAGGAAGTACTAATACTCAAAGCAATACTTTTATGATTTTAAGAACCCAAGAAACAACACATGTTTTTCCAAAGAAATAAAAGTGGAAAGTATGGTGATGGTTATAAAAAATGCCTTAATTATTCGGAAGGAAGAAATTTCTTATTCCGCTTCTTCTTTTTTCAAATTTTGCATACTCCTTAGCCTAGCTCATTAATATTTCAAAAGTTTTCCATGGAAAGTGCGTAAAGCTCATTTTCTACTTTCCTAGCCAACACTCATAACAAACGTATTTGGACGCAGAATATAGTCCCACATTCATTTTGCCCTTCTTTAGAGTTGGGCAATTTAGGAACATAGATAATGATACTTCTATTCAAGAAAAAGAAAATTGTAAAACACATGGGAAGAAAAACCTTGCGTGATTTCTTACTTTAGAAAAATCAAGATACTAACTATGCATTTCCATTACCATGATTATAATTCCATATTGGCTAAGGAAATCATGTACATGTGAATTAAACAACTTAACAATTCATTAGGCATAAATTTAAAGAAAACTGTGGAGGGTTAAGTTAACCCACCATATCTCCATAATTCCATATAGGAGCTAGTTCAGGAAATTGTCTACACATAATTAAACAACTTAGCAATTCATTCAGCATAATATCAAAGAAACCAATGGGGCGTTAACCCTAGCTTGTATGTGAGACTTACTGTTTCCATGCGCTCTTCCCTAAGATGTTCAGCAATACCTTCATAAGCAGGAGCATTTTAAATGGAATGCCTAATGATGCTAACAACAGAACCAAGATTGCGATCAATATACTGGTGCTTCGACTTTACCAATCGATGCAAGTTGCTAGTGGTGACAGGCATCTGCTTAGCTTCAATATAGAAAAGGAGAGAAAGCACAATGCAAGTCAATGAACCGCATACAAACACAGTGAAAAGAAATAAAATGAAGTTCATAGTTCATGTGGATCAGCTCTCAGGTACCAATTTCAAGAAGAGTTTTATTGGGCAATATATAACCAGTACTTTCATCTTCAGCACGGGCAACAACATCTCTCCATTCGCAAAGCCCCTGAAAGACATATAGGAGGTGCAACACTCATTTATCCAACAATTCATAAATGATTCATGAAATGTATAATAAGAAATATTGTAGCAGAGACCCTGAAATCAATATTGCTTCCTTTTAAGACCAATGTTCTAAACTATGCAGAAAGCAGACCTCTGGCTTCCCTTGCAAGTTTGCATATTCCAATATCATCTCAAAGGCTTAAAAATAATATTATATGTGTGTGTGTGTCTGAAAATGTATTGTGTGTGTGGATTATATATAAAGAGCGAAAATATAATATAGAGACGCAAGACTGAAAAATAACTTACTGCAACTATCGCAAGCTGTTGAGCATTGAGATTAGCACCCTGCAACCTGTATGGATACCACAAAAGGCATGCATAAATGAGAACGTGGTCCAACTACAACAAGGACAACAGTACATATCAAAGTTGTAATCATTGTTGATATGCATAAGATTTTAAATTCATGCAATTAAAGGGCATAATAAACATTGAGATGGTTAGCAATATACCCATATATGTAGAGATAATAACTATCAGTCAGAACCTCTTTCTCATAAAGCTGCATGCATATATAATAGTTGCGCTGGTACCGGCCACATAGGCCAATAATTGAGCAAGCATTTCCCTCAACCTAATAGCCAGAAAATTGTAAAATACCAATGATTACAATAAATCTGTCTTGCCCTGCTGAAGGCCTGAAACCAATTAGGAGCAATGCCTCCATTTACTTCAGGCAAACCCAAGTTTCTCCAATTCTCCACAAGTAGTTCAACAAATTCCTAGTTGTAGGTCTGTGTATAAACAAATGAGGCTGGGTCTCACTAGCAGACTAGCTTACAAGCATATCGCACAAATTTGGGTAGAAAATAATCTGAACTATCCAAACCAAGACTGTTGGTCAGGGGCAAAAGCTAAAGGACAATAGCTTAGAAGAATGAGGCAGAAGACAAACCTTCAGTCTTCCCCTATCAATCAATCTGCAAAACGCATAAAAGTTGCACAAAGTAGGAATCCCTTCACCAATAGAGAAAACCAGGGATCAGATTTATGAGCATTGTGAAGGGAACAAAAATAGAGCAAAGATTGAAAAGCCAAAAATAAAGGAACATTGCCATCCAAAACATCCTCTTGAAAAACCAGATGAGACTGCCATTCCTACTCTAAAAGGGAAACGAGGAAAAATGAAGAGAACCCTTGAAACATGGACTTTAAGAGACTAGATAAGTAATTGATGATGAAGTAGGACTGACATCCCACTCATCTAGCTGAAGGAGAAGATTTTGCCTGAGATCAGTATATCACACTATCCGACAAAGAGGTAGGCTCCAGAGCCAAATGCCGTAACCATTAATCCACTAGGGAGCATTAGATTCCTAAGCTCCAAGGGGGTTCAATACTAAATTAATGTAGTGAAACACAAGTATAAAAAAGTAGGCACCAACTCCTTTAATCCTCTAAAGGTGGTTCCTAAACAACATTTTTGGGTTCAACAAGGGCCATAAAATTTATAGTCGCATTTTGTTGTACCTGAAACACCCGAGTAGTATAATATTTTTATAAATTATTTTTAACAAGACTCTGAGAACTCCTAAAATTGATGGTCCTAGAACCCTGAATTTCATTACAAAACTTGTATATATCTAATAGAATATTAGGAAAGGGATAGCATAACCATGTCAACAATAAGGAGTAACTCTCACCGCAGGAGCTGCCTCCAAAGCTCCATTAGCAGTAGAAAACATAACATGCTTAAGTCCATTTTCTTCCATAAATTTTGGACCCAGCTGTCAATAGAAATACAACAGAGATATTTTCAAGTTAAAATTTCTCAATAATTAACTCGAGAAATGGTTTGAGGGGAAAAAATTACAATAAATATGATGGGAGAAAAACCTAAATACATCATCATCATACATAAGCGAAGCCAGTGGCAACTCGGAGAGGTTTATCAGCAGTCCATTGAGGCATTTCTGCTAGCTCCCTCGTCGAATTTATATTCTCGAAAATTCCATATTGGGGTATCTGAGGAGAATCGTTAAAGATAAATTACAATGATGATCAACAAATTATGGGGAATCCATAGTCTCCAGTTAAGTATGCTAAAAATAGAAAAATCACTTACTGCCAGGGATAAATGACAATCGCCATATCCAAGTGCTTCATGAACAATAATAAGATCTTCATTTCCCTAACAAAAGTAATTCAAATGGGAAACTTTTAATGGTAATATTTTCATATGTCCAAACAGAACAACAAATTGGGAAAAATGCTTATAATTTAAACTTCTACAAGATTCAAGCATCAGGAGGCTTCAAGTAACTTTTACTTTAAAACCATAAGCAAAACAATGGAAGATATTTGCAAGTCATGTCGTCAGACAACACTGCGTAGTTCGCCACATGAAGAATGTAGCATAGGGAAAATTAAACTAAGCTAAGATGGACAAGAACCATATCATGCTTAATAGCTTTTTAGACAATATAGAAGGAAGAGCATTAGTGACTCTGAAACCTCAATTCTAAAATCTAGATATTTGTTGCAAGATATGGGTATTTTAAAAGCTTTATTAGGATAGGAACGTGCAGTTGATGCTAGATCATCAATGAAGGTAATAAAAAATATCTAAACAGTGCAGGAAGTTAAAAAACAAATAAGGATATAAGTGAATGAGAATCCCACTCATAATAAAAAGCCACTCTATCCTCTGATGACGGAGAAGGATACTGCAAGGCACAAGCTAAAGCTACTGCTTAACCAAACTTCGAAAGGGAAGAAGTGCAAGTCTGGTTTCGACCCCTCCACCGCTCCTAAAATCCCCCACCGATTGATTCCGCCTCACATCAGATGCAGATCTAAACCCTCCGTCATCAAAATTAGGGCTTGACTTGGTATGAGAGATTTAGGCTGATTCCGGTCCTAAAATCCCCCACCGACGATTTTGACTGATTCCGCCTCACATCAGATGCAGTTCCTATGTGCGATTAGGGTTTGACTCGGTATGAGAGATTTAGGCGCCAACTATTATTTTATTATCTTAAATTTGCGAAAGAAATTAGCTAATTATTTTTGTCACGTAATCTTTTTCCTTCATTAATCCTTCACAAAAAGGCTTATTTGAGAATGGAAATAATTTATTCACAAATTTTCCTACGCAAGAGCCCCAATTTCTTGTAGTGTCTACTCATCTAATTAATGATGTACTATTATCTCGTTATATAAAATTGGTATTTATGAGAATAAAAATTATCATAATTTATTAATTTTTCGTCTTTACAAAATTTGCCTCCAAAATTTCTTAAATTTTTTTGCCTCCAAATCAAATTGTGACGATATTACCTACTTTGTCACTAAATATAAGAATTTATGACGAACCATTGTTGTCACTTATCCACGCATTTAGTGACGCACTATTATCTCGTCATATAAAATTGGTATTTATGACAATACAAATTGTCATAAATTATTATTTTTTCGTCTTTAAAAAATTTTTCTCCAAAATTTTTCAAAAAATTTTGCCTCCAAATAAAATTGTGACGATATTACGCATTTTATCACTAAATATAAGAATTTATGACGACCATTTTTGTCATTTATCCATTCATCTAATTAGTGATAAACTATTATCTCGTCATATAAAATTGGTATTTATGACAATACAAATCGTCATAAATTTATTATTTTTTCGTCTTTAAACAATTTCCCTCCAAAATTTTTTAGAAAAAATTTGCCTCCAAATAAAATTGTGATGAATTTGTATTTGGCGTCACTAAATGTGAACATTGATGACGAAAGCACATTGTCACTAAATTTTACAAATAATTAATGACAAACTATTATGTTGTCATCGAAAGAAATATTTGGTGACAATAAATACTATCATCAATTATTACAAAATGTCACTAAAAGGTTTCTCTCCAAAATTTTGGTGCGAAATTCTACCTCCAAACTAACTTGTGACGAAATTTTCTTAATCATCATCAAATGTGTAAATTAGTGACGATATAAATGATTAATAGTAAGAAAATTAAAGGTCGTCACAAAAACAAAAGTTTTAGTGACGATTATGAATTTCGTAATTATTAATTAACAAATTATGACAAAATTTTGTGTGTGGCAAAAAATTCGTCATAAAATGTGTGATTTCTTGTAGTGAATGGTATGACACAACTCCATCACATTCCTAGATTGCAAGTTATGAAGGTTTTAGCAGACAACGCGTCTGGCGGGGTCTATATATATCAGACCCCCAACTCATTTAAGCAGATTTTAGAGAGAGTGGGAAGGCTCAAGAAAGAGAAATCTGAGAGTTCTAAGAGAGAAACAACCTAAATCTTCATCTAAACTCTGTAAATCTCAGTTGTAAACACTCATATACATATAAACTTCAATATATCAACTTTTCACTGGTTGAAATCATGTTTTCAGCAGTTTTAGCCGTTCATTGTGCTATTATTGCGCCATATTGTAAGATCTCTTCAGATCTGTGCATATTTGTTACTTTTATCTATATATAAGTTCTAGATATACATAGATTTTGTTTGGATGTGGTTAGATTTAGTTTTTAAACGTTCATTTTGTGTAAATAATCAATATGTGAAGTGTATTGACTAGATCTATCCTAGATCTAGCCAGATCTAGCTTTTAACCGGTTCAAAAGTTGTAAAACCTGAACCTTTAAGCTAAATCGGCTAGGATCTAGATAGATCTAGTTTACTTTCTAGTTTTTGCAAATATTTAGTAACCACGTGACCCTAGATCTGTATATAGAGGAAACGGGAAGCTTGTTTACTCGCGTACAGGGATTTGATCAATAAATCCCTTATTTAGTGAAGTTTTAACTTAGATGTACATAGTGTGCTTAAATATGCATCTTGCAAGCTTTTAACTGATTTCATGTGAGCCTAGGAGCCTCAAGGTCTACAATTCAATCAATGAATCTAGATCCGATTCCTGTGATGGACTTTTTAAGTTGCATCTAGCTTGCAATCCATTGTAAGTGTAAATCTAGGGCCTTAAAACGGTATTCAGATTTAAGGCCCCAATATAGTGGAAAATCATGTATGGGGTGCTCGGGCTTACTTCGATGGCTTTCATGCCCATAAGAAATCCGCCCCTTGTATATATTAATTTCAATACTATCAAAGATGCTTCGCATCTCAATAAAATTAAATTAAGCCAAATATGGAATAAAATTGGAAGTATTAAATGCCTCAATTCCTCTACGAGCAAAAGGGTTTCAAAATAGCTTTTCAAAACATCACTTTCATATGCTTGTTAAAAAATAAACTTTTTTATAAATCAAACCCTTTGTATATAGGTCCAAAGAGGCATATCACTACTTTCAAAATAAAGCACTGAAGCCCTTTTTCAAAACAAAAGCTTTCAACACACACACACACACATTAAATGCATAGGGAATGAAAAGACGCGATAACCGTGTTTCACAAAAGTCGGGGGGTGCTTAACACCTTCCTCTCGCTTAAGCAAGTCCCGAACTCTATGAATCTTGAGTTCCAAACCAATTAAACAGAGTCACATATTGGGCCATATTACGAAAACCTTTCTAAAATCCGGTTGAGTTGGTACAAACATTTAAAACTCATACCAACTGGCGGCTCTGTCTAATTCGACCCAAATCATTAAATCAATTTTTTCAAATCGTCGACATGTATGTCGGTCCTTTTCCAAAATCTCATCCTTTAAGAAAGATAAATAAAATTACATAGAAAAGACAAAGGGTAGTAAACAACATAGGAAAAACGAACTTCCCGGCGTCGATAGGTGGCGAAACTGTTGAGGACAGTAGATGGCTTAAGCCTCATTTCAATCTTTTCAATTCCCTTTTATCTGCATGTGTGTGAATGCTTGATTTATATTGAATCATTGCAAATGAATGCTTACTTACAACGCTTTATACTAGTGCTTCACACAATGTCACCATATTGCATACGGTGAGACGCGATGAATGTGTGTGAATGTATGTTGTGTGATTCCTCCACCAGGAGGAAAACTCGTCGGTAGATGATTAATGGACTCAAGAGGAGCATAATCCCGCGAGGCTTAGAAAAGGCGCCACTCAGATCCGCTCCAATTAAAAAATTGAATTAATTTCCCATCTAATAAATTGCAATGATCTAGGAACCTTCATGCCGAAAACCATGTGAGAGTAAACCTAAGATAGGCCAGCCTCTGATAAACCAAACACAAAGGGAAGTCTCTTCATGCCTTTCCTTTTCAATTCATGTCAAATGTCAATTCCATGTCAAATATCAAATGTCAATTTCTATCAAATATTAAATGTCATATTAATCCTGTCATATTAAATATCATAATTATCATGTCATCAAAACAACTAACCCCGGGTTTTGTAGGAAGTGAAAAAAATCAAATCAAATTAAAAAATCAAGTTAAGCGTGAACTACGTAGACCTGATCTCCTCGCATAGGAGAACGTAGGCAGCCATCAATGGTGTGGTCTAACCTCTACAAAAATCACAAAACCCTTTCAATGATTCAACGATCACAAGATAAAGCTCTTTAACAACTCATCAAGCCTGAACTACGAAAGACCTGAGCTATCTCCATCAATGGGAGTACGTAAGCAGCCAACTATGGTTCGATCAAACCAAATAAACACACTTCAAATCAAACCAAATAAACACTCTTCAAATCAAACCAAACAAAAACTTTTCAAATCAAACCAAATAAGCACTTTTTAAACCATTCAGAACAAGCCTGAACTACAAAAGACCTGATCTCCTTCCAGCCACCACGGGAGTACTTAGGCAACCATCTATAGTGCAGTCTAACCCTAAAAAAAACATCTAAACCCAAATACCAGTCTCAAGACACCAAATTAAACCTAAAAAGCCTACACCCAAGAAAAACCCCACAAGACCGACGACCCTAGTTGAGAAGATACAATGACACCTCAATTTCGTTCTATCAAATCTAGAGCAAGTCTCGAAAGGAAGAGGTAGTGATACATTGACTAGTCACAATGATGAAATAACATTCATCCTAAGATGCAAACCTTCAGTAACTCATAACTCCTGAAGTTCGAGAAAACTTGATCTCTTTTGACCTACAAAATTATAGGGAAGACCGACATAGGAAAGTCTATCTCAAACCCGACGACCTATTCCCAGAGAAAAAGGCCAGAAATCAAACCTTGCAGGTCAAATCAAACCGGCTAAAGCCATCACGTCACAAACCAAGCTGAGGTTTTAGACACCCTCGGTCACAAATCTTCGTCAAATAAGAAGAAAATCATCAAAGCCAATTGCTCCTACAAATCAAAAACAATAATTGGGGCATCCAACCACGAAAGCAAAAATCCACTACCTATTCACCTTTGGGGTCAGAAGGTAAAAGACTTGCAATCTCAGCATCTAATCATCATATCTGTTAAACATACAGTAAAGAAATTACCCTAGATGACATGCAAGACTAGGGCAATTTCAGAATCGGCAACAAACCGATATTGGGACCCTTGCAACAAACAAGATTGGATCAATGTTGGAGACCATGAAAACTTAACACTGGGGCATTTATCGACCATCCTAAAAAGGAAAATACACCAGTCAGCACCATTAGCATGGTCCGTCATTATCAGAGCTTCCCTCATAGCATTTCTATATCGGTCTGGTAAGATCATTGGGGCTTTTCCAATCATAATTTTCTTAGAATACAATGACTTACATGTGAGGTACGACTCTTTCATCTCTTTATGTGCTTTCAATCTCCATTTACATGCACTAGCAATGATAGACATGTTAAACTAGATAAATCTTGCGTTAGAATCTTATAAAAAGGTTTTAGAAGAGAAAATTTTGACTAAACTTGTTATGAATTTGATTAATTCCAATAATTATCAATGGAGCGAGAATCACGGGAATGATTAGAGAATTAAAACTATTCAACCTTTTGATTAGGCACGACATCCTAGTTCAAAATTCTTTTTGGAACAGACTTGACCTCCTATGCATGTCTGTACTTTGCGATTGCCCTGACTCTTAGTTGTGGGGTATAAAACTTTGGCGACAACAATGACAATTATTGAGAAAATAAAAGATAAGTAACCAGCCTAATGTCTTGAATCGTGGCCTGGGTTACTCGAGTTATTAAGCCTGAGGGGTGTTTTTACACCTGGTGCCCTAAAGCCATCTGGTTTGGGAGTTATCGACCCAACGCTTGTTACATGGGTAACTTAGTGCCTAAGAAATTGAGCATTGCAAAAAGAAAAAGGCAAGACCTGAGAAGATCCGAATCGTGGTCTGGATTACTCGAGTAATTAAGCTTGAGGGGTGTCTTTACACCTGGTGCCTTGAAGTCGTCTGGTTTGGGAGTCATCGGCCCAACACTAATTACATGGGTAATTTAAGCCTAAGAAAATGAATCTTGCACAATAGAGTAGATGACCTGACTTGTCTCAAAGTGTGGCTGTGACGCCCCCAAAATAGGTATACATCACCCATTCTGAGTCGCCAAATACATGGTACAGAATACAACTACAACTTAATAATATAACTATTAAGTGTCGTTCAGAATACGACAAAATATAAGATGTGATTTGTAATACAAATATTGTCTCCTAGACAATATCCAAACTCAAATTCTATCTTATTACATTTATTACCACACTATTTCATAGAATAGTGAGGACTACTAAAGCAACCATCTGGACTGTCACACCATTCCCCGACTAGTCCCAGCTATATTCTCAATTTCTGAAGAGAACAGTGAAAGAAAAGGGTGATCTCAACTAGCACAGTAAAAAATATTATGACTAAGATAATGCCGAATAAATTATCCTTAGCCTTCAACAGTATAACAACTGATAGAATACAATAGACAACAAGTTTTAGATCAACAACTGCAGCAGAACAAGCAATCCATTAGAAGAGTTAAGTAGAGCATGATATCTACTATCTTCTATGATTTAAAAGTTTATCATCAATTTTATCTCCGAGACTCAACTTAATAAATAATCCACATCACTAAATTATCCATGCACTACGGGCCAAGGATATTCGTGTTTTCATCAATGGTCATGATCATGCTAAACAACAATTCATCTTTGCACCCTTGGCCGAAGAGAACACATGGTCATGATCATACCAACAACTGTTGCTGAGACTCAGCTCAATAATCCACATCACTTGTAACATTACAGGTCATGATTATACCGAATAATCCCTGATCATAATCATACCAACCAATAGTCCATCTATGCACATAAGCCAAAGATGACTTTCATCACAATATAAGCATGAGGATGATGACAATGATATAAGCATTAATCAAACAAAATCAAGGATAAATATTAAAGACTTTAAATATATCCATAGTTTTAAAAATATCCAAATTGTCAACATGATACTGTTTTGTGGAGTAAAATTCAAGAATAATATTGTATCAAAAATGATTTGGACAGCGAAGAAATTAATTTTTATCATGAATAGTTCCCCGGGTGAATAGTACCTCATAAATAGTACTTCATGAATAGTACCCATGAATAGTACTTTATGAATAGTATCCGAGAATAGTACTTTGTGAATAGTACCTATGAATAGTACTTTGTGAATAGTACCCCGTGAATAGTATTCTGGCATGAAAAGATCAATAATTATCAAGAATGCTCAGAATAATATTTCCATGAAAAGATACTGGATGAAGCGCAAATATCAAAGATATTATACTAATTTTACGGAGTATAGAAGTAATACTTTAACAGAATGAGTGTAGAATCAGAAATACAAAACGAAATAATATTACTCACATACTACAGAGTATGGAAGAAAATATTATTTCTTACGAATACTGAACAAAAATAATATCCCTTACCTTAGAAGAAGACTGGATACTGGATTAGCGAAGTAGCAGAATACTCTTCTTCTTCCTCTCAATAACTTCTCTCTCTATAGCTTCTCTATCTATAATTGCTCTTGTGAGTCTTAGTGAATTGGTGAGAATGAAAGAAGAATGAGCTTCTATTTATAGAAAAATATAGTTTCGATAATTGCACGTTTTGGGGCTCGAATTTTTACAATATAATACCTTCATCTTTTTCTTCATTTTTAATTTAGTCCTACAAGTATTATCAAACTTGCACCACCTCCCTTAATAGTACATGCATGTGAATCAATAGTACATTCATGTTAATCAATAGTTCCATACATGTGAAAAAAATAGTTTCAGTATAGTAACTTCATATATACCTCCATTTTTAATTTAGTCATGCAAGTATTATCAATCTTGCACCACCTCCCCTAATAGTACATGCATGTGAATCAATAGTACATACATGTGAACAAATAGTTATAAGCATGTGAATTAATAGCAATTAATTTCTCATTTATCCGATTAATTAGCCGATTGGTCAATATAACCTCCAGAAATCAATTATTATAAAACTAAATGTCGATTTCCACTAACACTAATAATCCCAACACAATGAAAATATCAATTTTATCTTTAATCAACACGAACTTATTCATCATTAATATTATAACTCACAATATTTAACAACTAAATCATTCCCAGGAAAAGGGGGCTTTCCAATAAGGATTTCTCCCTACAGGCGTGCAATTAGGTGACCAAACCCCTTTCCTCGATAGAACTTTCTAGACATTGTCAATATTGCAAATAATAATATGAATAACTTTGTCGTTATTATTGATTTAATAATATAAAATATTGTGTAGATGAAACTGTGAGACCCCAAATTTTATGAATAAAGATTTAAATTTCTCGAAATATTTTTTTGAATATTATGCTGTGGATTTGATATAATGTTATAGTTGTGGGTAATATTTATAAATTTTGCAAAGTAAGCAAGTTGTTATATAATATTCGATTGGTCGGGGAATATTCGTTTTAGCAGGGAATATTCGTACAACGACACAATTATTGGTGGACCCCACAACGAAATTATTGTCGGATTGAGAAAACGATAAAAATATTTTATAAAAATGACGGCGGAAGTTTTACCGTTAACTGTTGAAACACCCGGTGTTAAAAGTACAGTAATACGCGTGGTTTCATAGTAGCACACGGTATTAATTATTGATGCTTACGTGAGAAGTCACTTAGTTTTGTTTAATTATTGCTTTCGATGAATTCTTTGCATAGTATCTCACGTTATTTGATTCAATTATTGTCAATATTTTATATATTATTAAATCAATAATTGAGACGACAAAGTTATTAATATTATTATTTGCAATATTAACGATGTCTAGAAGTTCTGTCAAGGAGAGGTTTAGTCACCTAATTGCGGAAATCCCCCTCTTTCCTGGGAATGACCTAGTCGATTAATATTGTGAATTATAATAATGGTGATAAATGTTGTTTTATTATTATTATAAATGTAATAAAACAAAAAACTTTTTATATAAAACAAAATACTTTTTATAAAGTTTTGTTTTATTTGATTATAAATAGAATATATTATATTTTATTATGCATAGTGTTTTGCGTAGTAAAAACTTTTTATATATAAAATGAATACTTTTTATAAAATTTTGTTTTATTTGATTATAAATAGAATATATTATATTTTATTGCATAGTGCAGCATAGTATCTTTTCCATTCTCCTATAAATAGGATGCTTAGTTAGAATTGAAAATCACACAAGAAATTCAGAGAATTCTTCTTCTATAATTTTGAGCGTATTTCTTTAGAGTTTAAGAAAGCTTTGAGCGTAGAAAATAGTGCAAGTTTTCTTCAAGTATATCCCCGCCCTACCGTCAGAATACTCTTCTTTTTAAGGTAAGGGTATTATTCTTTCGTATTCATGAAGAGAGTTATTTTCTTTCAATACTCGTAAGGGGTATTATTCTTTCGTATTCATGAAGAGAGTTATTTTCTTTCAATACTTGTAAGGGTTGTTATTCCATTTTTTATTATTATGTTGGAATAACTTTGTCTATCTGAGTACCGCATACATGGTGAAATTCTTACATTATTCCATTCTTTATTATTACATTGGAATAACTTGATTTGTCTTGATCTATCGCGTGCTGTGAATTCATTGTTATTCCATTCTTTATTATTACATTGGAACATCACATGCATGCGGATTACGCGTGACTTCGATTCCATTCTTTATTATTCATTGGAATATCACGTGCATGCGGATTCTTACGTGACACAGGTTCCACTTTTTTATTATTTTTTTGGAATATCTTGTGCATGCAGGATTCTGCATGACACAGTTCCATTCTTTATTATTCTATTGGAATAACACATGCGTCTGGGGGATTACGCGCATTCACTGGTGAATTCTTACATTATTTCATTCTTTATTATTACATTGGAATAATGCATCTATGTGGATTATCGCATGGCGGCAAAAATCCATTTGATGTTTCATATATTCTATTATACTCAGTTGGTTAAAGTTTTGGCTCCTATACTTCATGAAATTAGTGGAATATCTTTGATGTTTGCGCTTCATCCAGTATCTTTTTATGGAAATATTGTTCTGAGCATTCTTGAATTTTTACTCCACAAAGCAGTATCATGTTGACAATTTGGATGTTATTGGTTCCTAGATAAATTAATTTATAAATCTTTAAAATTTATTCTTGAACTTTTTTTATTGAATTGTCATCATCCTCATGCTTATATTATGTTGAAAGTCATTTGTGGCCTGTAGTGCATAGATGGACTTGGTATGATTATGACCGAGGATTATTCGGTATAATCATGGCCGTAATGTTACGAATGATGTGGAAAAAGTCCTCGTTGGCCCGTAGTGCATTGATGAGCGATTTTTGGTATGATTATGGCTATGGATTCTCTTGACCAAGGTGCAAAGATGAATTATTTTATGGCATGATCAGGACCGTTGATAAAAACACGATTATCTTTGGCCCGTAGTGCATGGATAATTTGTGGTCGTGATACTAAAGAATATCCTTGGCCTGTAGTGCAGGGATGATTTAATGATGTGGATTATTTATTAAGCTGAGTCTCAGCGATAAAATTTATGATAATTTTTTTAAATCATAGAAGATAGTAGGTTTTATGGTCTACTTGACTCTTCTAATGGATTGCTTATTCCGCTGCAGTTGTTGATCTAAAACTTATTGTCTATTATATTCTATCAGTTTCTATACTGTCGAAGGCTAAGGATAATTTATTCTGCATTATCTTAGTCATAATATTTCTTACTGGGCTAGTTGAGCTCACCCTTTCTTTCAATGTTCTCTTCAGGAAATAAGAATATAGCTGGGACTAGTCGGGGAATGGATTGGCGGTCCAGATGGTTGCATTAGTAGTTTTTACTATTCTGTGAAATAGTGTGATAATAAATGTATTGAGGACTTATTTTGAGTTTGAATACTGTCTAGAAGACAATATTTGTATTAAAACTCACAGCTCATGTTGTATATTTAAGTTTATATTTGTATTCTGTACCATGTATTTGGCGACTCAGAATGGGTGATGTATACCTATTTTGGGGGGTCACAGTTGGTATCAAAGCTTAAGGATATGATCCCTGGTTGAGATGTGAGACAAGAACTACGAGGGGAGAGACGGAGAATTCCTTCGCTAGTATGACCTACCTAAGTTTATTTGGTATTTAATTGGTCGGTCAGAGTATAGGGATAACATGTGATATGTTAATTAACCCTTGTTTTGTGACAGTATTTGAAAATGACATCCGAGAATGTTGAGAATAGCAATGGAGCACAGGAGACCGTTGAGTCTCCACAGATCAATACCCAGAATAATGTGTAACAGGAAGACAATAATCCTCAGGTAAACAACAACACTGACCAAATGATGAACGATGGAATGTTCAGAGGCTTTATGCAATTCATGCAACATCAGGCAAGAACGACACCTGTCCAAAATGCAGGTGGAAACACTGGCAACTCTCGGACGGTCACCGCTAAGTAGTTCAAGGAGTTGGGACCACAGAAGTTTTTGGGAAAGCCAGAACCACTTAAGGTAGAGACGTGGATAAAGCAGATCACCAAGATATTTGATGTCTTGGAATGCTCAGAGGAGCAAAAGGTTCCATTCGCCACCTTTATGTTGCGTGAAGAAGAAGACCATTGGTGGGAATCTGTAAAACGTACCCAGACTGATGCACTCAAGAGGTCTTGGGAGAAGTTCCAAGAATTGTTCAATGACAAGTACTTTCCTGAAAGTATTCGTCACATGAAGGAGGTTGAATTCATCAAGCTAGAGCAAAACAATATGACCGTGTCGCAGTACGAGGCTAAGTTTGCCGAGTTGTCCCGGTTTGCATCCCATTTGGTTGATAATGAGGAGCGAATGACATGAATGTTTCTGCGAGGTTTGAAACCCGAAATACGTCAATACCTCATTTCTCACAAACTTTGTTTATATTCAGATGTTGTGAATAGGGCTCAATTATTGGAGTGCGATAATGAGTCAGCACAACCAAAAGGCAATGACCAACAACACGATAATAATAATGCTGCGGTGGCAACGACCATCGAAACAATGATAACCATCATGGGGAAATTATCATGCCAAGAATGGTAACCACTTGGTGGTAATCATGGCCAAGATAATAGAAGTGGAAATTTCAAGAAGAAGGTTCAATAATGATGGAAAGACAATGAACACCAAAGACTTTCGGTTCAAAGGAAGAAGAACGACCACCGGTCGTATGTTTTAAATGCGGACAAGAGGGATACATCCGTCCAAACTATACGCAATAATCCAAAGCGTGTTTCAATTATGGAAGAGAAGGTCACCTAGCTCGATTTTGTCGTGTAGTGAAGTCAAGTCCAGTTGGGATAGTGATGCCAAAGGATGTCTCAGACAAGTCAAAGCCGGTAGTTTAAGTGAGAGCGTTTATCAAGGAACCCGAACGAGGTTATTACGTGTAATTTAATCATAAGCTCTTCTTGAAATCTATACCTTATTCGATCTGCAGGTTCTACTATTCTTTTATCTCTCTTGCTTGCGCTCAACATTTAAATTTAACTCCGCATAAATTAGACTTTGACTTATCTGTTGAAACTACGTTTGGAGAAACCTTCGTTACATCCACTGTTTATAAATCTTGTTGATTCAAATCGACACTTTCACGTTACCTGTCGATCTTATCTCTTTGAAAATACTTGCCTTTGATGTGATTTTAGGAATCGACTGGTTAACTACTCATCATGCTAAAATTGATTATTTTCGTAAGGTTGTTAGCTTTCATATTCCTAACCAACCTGTTATATGAATTCAAGCAACCAAACCGCTAAAGTCAATCATTGTCATATCATGCCATAAGTAAGAGCCCAGAACCTTTCGCTGATGACTTCCTTGTGTGGAATGCACCGAAGCCAGACTATCCGTAGTGGATGCCATGAATAACGGTGGCAAATTGATAAGTATCAATGTGACGTGCTATCCAAGTCTTGGATGAGGGTCACAGTTTTGAATGATATTTCTATCGTTAATAAATTTCTTAATGTATTCCTGAAGACTTCTTGGCCCACCCTAGAACGTGAAATTGAATTTTGTATTGACCCCCGTACAAAACCCCATTTCTAAAACCCTTAAATATTTCTTCAACTAAAACAAACGTATTATGCGCCAACGACGTTGGCTCGAGCTGTTGAAAGATTACGATAATACCATTCAATACCATCGTGGAAAAGTGAACGTGGTAGCTGACGCGTTGAGTAGAAGATCGTAAGCATTTACGAGTGCGAATATACGAACCTACGTGAAGATAACAAATATATGATTAAAACCAACTTTAGTCGATAATGTTAAAGCTGCTAAAGCTACAGACCCAGAGCTGATGAATACGAAGAAGAAAGTTCAAGAGGGAGTTATTCTAGAAGCAAGAATCGACGAAAAAAGGAAATCTCAACCCTCGATTTAATTGGCCCATTTGAAATCCTTGATCGAGTAGGAACTGTGGCCTATAGACTCGTTTTACCGCCAAGTATGTCGCGTGTTCATAACGTTTTTCACGTATCGATGTTACGTAATTATGTGGATGACCCGAACCATATTATTAAATTAGAACTAGACGAGATAACAGAAGATTTAACGTATTAGGAGATACTTGTTAAAATCTTGGATAAGAAGGATCGTATTCAACACACAAAGGTTATACCTCAAGAGTTAGAATCTGAAATGAAGTCAAGATATACTCATCATACCAGGTACGTACGTAAATTTCAAAGGCAAAATTCCATAAGGAGGGGAGATTGTGAGACCCCAAATTTTATGAATAAAGATTTAAATTTCTCGAAATATTTTTTTGAATATTATGGTGTGGATTTGATATAATGTTATAGTTGTGGGTAATATTTATAAATTTTGCAAAGTACGCAAGTTGTTATATAATATTCGATTGATCGGAGAATATTCATTTTAGCAGGAAATATTCGTGCAACAGCACAATCATTGGTGGACCCCACAACAGAATTATAATCGGATTGAGAAAACGACAAAAATATTTTATGAAAATAACGGCGGAAGTTTCTGAATTAATGTTGAAACACCCGATGTTAAAAGTACGATGTCTGGCATGGTTGCATAGTAGCACCGGTATTGATTATTGATGCTTCGTGAGAAGTCACCCGATTTTGTTCAATTATTGCTACGATAATTCTTGCATAGTATCTCACGTTATTTGATTCAATTATTGTCAATATTTTATATATTATTAAATCAATAATTGAGACGACAAAGTTATTAATATTATTATTTGCAATATTAACGATGTCTAGAAGTTACGTAAATGGAGAGGTTTGGTCACCTAATTGCGGCGCCTAATAGGGAAAAATCCTTATTGGAAAGCCCCTCTTTCACAGGAGCGACACAGTCGATTAATATTGTGAATTATAATAATGGTGATAAATGTTGTTTTATTATTATTATAAATGTAATAAAAGCGAAAAACTTTTATATAAAACATAATACTTTTTTATAAAGTTTTATTTTATTTGATTATAAATAGAATATATTATATTTTATTATGTATAGTATTTACATAGTAAAACTTTTTATATAAAACAAAATACTTTTTATAAAGTTTTATTTTATTTGATTATAAATAGAATATATTATATTTTTATTGTATAGTCTTGACATAGTATCCTTTCCATTCTCCTATAAATAGGAAGCTTAGTTAGAATTGAAAATCACACCAAAATTAGGAGAATTCTTCTTCTATAATCTTGGCGTATTTCTTTAGAGTTTAAGAAAGCTTTGGCGTGAAAATAGTCTGAAGTTTTCTTCAAGTATATTCACCTTCTCTGGTTAAATACTCTTCTTTTTAAGGTAAGGAGTATTATTCTTTCGTATTCATGAAGAGAGTTATTTTCTTTCAATACTCATAAGGGGTATTATTCTTTCGTATTCATGAAGAGAGTTATTTTCTTTCAATACATGTAAGGGTTGTTATTCCATTCTTTATTATTGTGTTGGAAGAACACATACATCTGAAATCTATATACATGGTGAAATTCTTCATTTATTCCATTCTTTATTATTCTCATTGGAATAACTTTTATCATGCATCTTGATCGATCGCATGCCTAGTGAATTCTGTTGTTATTCCATTCTTTATTATTCTATTGGAACATCCCATCTATGCGGATTACGCATGACCTAGTTCCATTCTTTATTATTTTGTTGGAATATCCTATTTGTGCGGATTCTGCATGACACAGTTCCATTCTTTATTATTACATTTGGAATATCTTGTGTGCATGCAGATTCGCGTGACACAGTTCCATTCTTTATTATTACATTTGGAATAACACTGTGCATGCGGATTCATGCGCTGGTGAATTCTTCATTATTTCATTCTTTGTTATTACATTGGAATAATGCATCTCGTGCGATGATTCTTGCATGGCGGCAAAAATCCATTTCTTTGTTTCATATATTCTATTATACTCAAATTTGGTTAAATTTTTGGCTTCTATACTCCATGAAATTAGTGGAATATCCTTGATGTTTTGCGCTTCATCCGATATCTTTTCATGGAAATATTCTTACGAGCATTCTTGAATTTTTACTCCACAAAGCGATGTCATGTTGACAATTTGGGCGTTATTGGTTCTGGATAAATTAATTTATAAATCTTTAAAATTTATTCTTGAACTTGTTTTATTGAATTGTCATCATTCTCATGCTTATATTATGTTGAAAGTCATATGTGGCTTGTAGTGCATAGATGGACTTGGTATGATTATGACCAGGGATTATTTGGTATAATCATGACCGTAATGTTACGAATGATGTGAAAAAAGTCCTCATTGGCCCGTAGTGCATTGATGGACAGTTTTTGGTATGATTATGGCTATGAATTCTCTTCGGTTAAGGGTGCAAAGATGAATTGTTTTATGGCATGATCAGGACCGTTGATGAAAACACGATTATCTTTGGCCCGTAGTGCATGGATAATTTGTGGTCGTGATACTAAAGAATATCCTTGGCCTGTAGTGCAGGGATGATTTAATGATGTGAATTATTTATTAAGCTAAGTCTCAGCGATAAAATTTATGATAATTTTTTTAAATCATAGAAGATAGTAGGTTTTATGGTCTACTTGACTCTTCTAATGGATTGCTTATTCCGCTGCAGTTGTTGATCTAAAACTTATTGTCTATTATATTCTATCAGTTGTTATATTGTTGAAGGCTAAGGATAATTTATTCTGCATTATCTTAGTCATAATATTTCTTACTGGGCTAGTTGAGCTCACCCTTTCTTTCAATGTTCTCTTCAGGAAATGAGAAATATAGCTGGGACTAGTCGGGGAATGGATTGACGGTCCAGATGGTTGCATTAGTAGTCCTCACTATTCTGTGAAATAGTGTGATAATAAATGTATTGAGGACTGTTGGGTAAAATCAATACGCGTAAAACACGCAAGTGTACGTGGTCAACAGGTAATATAGTAGTGAATAAAGTATCATTCCCACGAGGACAAAATATCAAGAGTTTTAACTTCACAATTATAAATTTTGTATTAACCCTAATTTTATTAAACTAATCAATTCAATGGTTTTAAATTATATAAAAAAACTAAATTAATAAAGAAATAAACTATCACAAAACAGTCACCAATAACGAAATCTGGAATTTCAAACAATTAATGGAGAATTAGACTTATGATTTCACCTTGAGCTTCACTCTGATTTTCAAACCTTTATTCCACCTCTCGATGCACTAATACCATATTAACATCAATCCACAATTAAGATAGAAATCCGTTAAACACCTAAATTAACCAACTCACTATATCTCTATGTGAACTGCAATCAAAGAAGGTTGAAGTTTAAGCTCTCTATACGATTACATGCGATGTCAAGCGTATCTCTACCTTAACAATAATCACAAATCTGCTATCGACAAAATTCATGACACATGCTATATTAACTAGGTCTAAATTTGAATCTCCTCTCTCGATTCCTTTCAAATTCACAAAGAACTGTTGATCAGGCAATTCATAAATTCACGCTCAAATTAATATAGATAAACTATAAATATCTTATTGAATTGGAAATCAAAGTTATAGAATCATCTTTTCACCCAAAGATCCATCACAAGTCTAATAAGTAAATTAGTTCATAACGAATGAATTAAAAACTGAATAATTTGTCGAAGACATCCTTCCAATTACAAATAAGACTAAAGAGAAGAAGAATAATGAAAACCCCTTCACGTAGCCTTGATTCGCAACCGTTGTGACAATCTCTGAAAATTACTCCTCCAACGTTTGCTCTTGAATCCTTGAAATCGCTCTTGAATTAATGCCTTTGTGTTGTATGATTATTGTTTTTCTACGTAATAGCAAGCTCTCCTTCTCTTCTAGCCGAAATATCTTTTTATTAGAGTTCAAACGCATCATTCAAGTCCAACAAATCGAGCACCAGCAGAAGTTGAAACAGAACAGGATACCCAGAAATCGGGACCCCCGCCCCGGCGGGGGTTACAGTGCACAACAGGCCCGCCCCGGCGGGGGGTGCTACTGACTTCAAGATTTTCTTTTCTCAACTTTTTTCCACTTTTGCTTCAAAAAGACCGCCTTTCCTCACCACTTGCATCCATGACCACCTACATAAAATAACATGAAACAAGTAAAAAGAACACAAAACATGAAGAAAACTACGAAAATTAAACTTGAAATGAATATCGATTAGTGTATATAAAATCCACTTATCAAAATCCCCTGAAACTTAAGCCCGTCTTTGATCGTCATGAGCACAAAAAAACAAACTATCTGCTATGCAATGCAATGAAATGCAATAACAATCTAACTATCTAAAAATCTAACAACATCGTATAAACTAACTTATCCCATCGGCCTCAGAGAAAACAAGCAACTATACAATACAAATTATCAAAACCAATCCACACATACATATTAATTCTCAATTCTTGAACAATTATCATTAGTATAGTGTGCGTGTGTGATCAACATCTAAGATAACTGATACGGACCCAAATTCAATACATAAACAACTTCTTAGAAGGAATCATACAGTGCAAACTTCAAAAATCTCAAAGATAGGCATGACTCAACTACAATTAAACTCAACCAAATTCAAGGGTACATGCAGGATACTTATACTTTCTTTTCTTCTTTTTTTTTACACGGGGGCTTTCTGCTCTTTTCCCGTGATTATTTTCCTTTTCTTTTTCTTTTGATAGATGGTTGGTGAGTGCGTTTTACGCTCCATCTCACGCTTGTGTTTATGGGGAGTGTTTCTCCTCAACCCACCACAAGACTCAACATGTTTCATTCTTTCTCTTTTCTCTTTTTTTTTTCTTTTTTTCTTTTTAAACAAGCTTATATATCCCACATATATTCCCCCAAGCTTAGGTTTTTGCCTAAGTTAAGCCTTCACTGCCTATCCTTGTCATTTTCTAGTTCACGCTAGCATTATCCTTTAAAAACTTTTTATGTGTCAATTTGAACTGACTCAACAACAAAGATGTTATTAGTATACCCTTTTTATAACAATTTCAAACAAGTCCAAGAATCGATTCATAACAGAAATTATATCATAGTTTTAATAATCCATACTATATTGGTTAACTTGTTCACAATCTCATCATTGTCCCACAAAAATAACATGAAAAATGCGACACCGTTGGACATATGCAAACACACTATTTAACTAATTATATATATATATATATATATATATATATTAGATAAATGAAAACAATGCAAAATCCTAACTACTATGCAAAAACCTATTCTATAATGCAAAACTAGATATGACAACAAAAAGTTAAAAATGCATGTATGCAACTAAACAAATTACTCCCCCAAACTTAAATAAGACAATGCCCTCATTGGATAACAATAAAGTGCAATAGGACTTCCCTAGAATCGTCTAAGTGCAGAAATGGTGGTTGGTGCTCTTCCTCATCGGAATCACTAGGAGGAAATCGAGGTAAAGGACCGGGTTGTTGATATGGAAATTGAGCCGCCGGGTTGAAACTTTGAAGCGTTGTGTTGAATGAGGCGAAAGATGCGTTCATGGCATCAAACATATGATCTTGGCGCGCCATGATCGCCGCTTTTCTGGCGTCTTTTCCTATTATCGCGCATTCATTTGATTTTGGAACTCAAGGCCGAGTACTAGAAAATGCCTCGATCTGGAACTACTCGATTCCTTGATCTCCCATTGTTTCATCCTCATCCCAAGGTATCTTGACATCGACTTACGTTCCCGACGCCGATGGAAAAATAAAACCCAAACCCGTGGATGTGACTCTCCTCCACCCCTTGCTCGAATACCGCATGCAATCATTCGTGAATCAAACAAAGAAAGCGGCGGTTGAGTTGGCTCATCATCAGAATAACGCACCCCGGCGTTGCGGCATAATGCACATATAAGTGAAGGGTGCGGTAAATCGCCCGAAAAATTTCCACATAAGCACCGGCGGATGGAGAAACTGATGATGGCCCCGACGTCGATAATGAAATCTTGCACAATGGCGTATAACAGTAACGCCTTCTCTTTGGTGACTTCCGAAGTGTGTTGGGACGGAAGCAATTTTGCACATAAAAATGCGTACCATATCTTTCCCTTCCCACTTAAGTCCTTGCTATTGAACACTTGGTTCCTCCTTCCTACCTTTGGTCCAAGATGTGCCCGGCTTTGTCAAATTTTTAATAACCTCCTCATAATCCGGGTCAAAATCCCTCATTTGGACATACTGACAATGGCATGGCACCCGCAACTGATAGTAAGCATTGATTGCATCGTCACTGAACGGGACCATTCGACCCCACACAAACGCTTTGAAAGGAGCTTTGTCTTGATTTTTCATAGAATTCCTTGACAATATTAACCACTAGTGGTGTCGGATGTTCGATTAATTTGATCCACCTTTTGGTGAATTTGGTACATCATCTCCCCGTCGTTCCCCTCGGGGCCAAACCACGCCCGCTGTAAGTGCCTTAGATTGCATGTAGTCATAACTTGATTACGGCGTGCAAGCACTCACAAATTTTCGGTGGTCATAGGTGGTTGGCGGTGGAGCGGCGCTTGAACTCGCCCCCATTGGCGTTTAGGTGTCGGTTGAGAAGCCATTGAATTTCAGCAGTGAACTCTTGCTAGTAAACACTTCCTTTTCCAAAACTTGGTTCAAGCACTTTATCAAACACTTGGTGTGCGGTTGGGGTAGGTTACACAATTTGTGAAATTTGAACTTGGAAATTGGTGTATATGGTAGAGATGAGATGAAGCCCCAATGCGCACTAGAATCGCTCTCAAAAACAACCTCTCAAATGCCGAATTCAGAAGTTTGAATGTGGGAAGAAATAGAGATGAGATGGAGGATATATATAGAAGTGGTGTGGTTGGGAGAATATGTGAAGGGATGTTTGGGGAGTGGAGATCGTGGGAAGTAGTAGTGGGGAGGAGGTTTGTGATGTGGATAATGGGTTGGGTAATAGTGGTTTGGTAGGAGATGGCGGTGAGAGAGCAAGACGTGTATGGGTGTGGGAAAAAAAAAAAAGGGTCGTCGTGCCTTAAAAACAGCGCGTGTGCTTGGATTCAGGACCCACTTCCCGTGGCGAAGTGCTAGGCCAAAGAAGTTTTACCTACGGTATGCCTTATCAAAAAATTTTGGCCAAAATTTTTGAGATGCAAAATTCTCGATTTTCCTCCATTTCGTAAGTCGTTGTTGCTCTGACTCACGTTGGACCTCTCCTGAAACCAAAAACATGCAATATGTTAGATTAATGATGACTTGGAGTTTCAATGAGATTTTTAGTTCTTTTCAGAGATTTTTTTAGCAAAACTTATAATTGACAAGACCTAACTACTGCTTCATAAACTATATCCTAACAAATTAAACATGAACTATGAAAAATTAAGAAAAGTTGGGTTGCCTCCCAATTAGAGCTTGATTTTAAGTCGTTCAGCCTGACTACTCCCTGGTTTACTGTGTATCGGCGAGGGTAATGTTGTCGGCGTCCCAATTCGACTCGCCACCCCAGTAATGCTTTATCCGTTGACCATTGACCTTGAACGTTTTTAACGGATTACGACTATAGAGTTCAACGGCGCCATGAGGAAATACTCGTTTTATAGTAAATGGTCCCGACCATCTCGACTTAAGCTTTCCTGGAAATAATCGCAGCCGTGAGTTGAACAAGAGGAATGATTGGCCCGGCTCGAATGTTTGTTGCACAATTTTCTGGTCGTGCCATATTTTAACCTTTTCTTTGTATAGCTTGGCATTCTCGTAAGCTTGGATGCGGAATTCGTCGAGCTCATTTAGTTGGAGTAGCCTCTTTTCTTCTACAGCGGCTTGATCAAAATTCAATTTACAGATGGCCCGATAAGCCTTGTCTTTGTAGCTCCACCGGTAAGTGACATGCCTTTCGCGTACAGAGTTGATAAGGTGACATCCCGATTGGCGTTTTGTATGCAGTCCGGTACGCCCATAATGCGTCGTCCAATCGAAGTGACCAATATTTCCGGCTCAATTTGACTTTCTCCGAATTTTCTTAACTTCTCTGTTCAAACCTCTTTTGCCCATTAGTTTGAGGGTGATCTGTTGTAGCCACCTTGTGGTTTACCCCATACTTAGCCAAAAAGAGTGTAAATGACTTATTGCGGTGACTACACCTTCATCACTAATTATTGCTGCAGGCGTGCAAACCTCGTGAAAATGTTTTTCTGAAGGAATTTGAGGACCACCTTAGCATCATTTGATGGTAATGCTGCAGCTTCAACCCATTTCGAGACGTAGTCCACCGCGAGTAGAATATACTGATTGCTCAAAGACGAAGGGAAGGGTCCCATGAAATCGATGCCCCATATATCAAAGATTTCCACTTCAAGAATTGTTTGTAGGGGCATCTCATTCCGTTTCGATATGTTTCCCACCCTTTGGCATCTATCACATGTTTTCATAAATTGGTGGGCGTCTTTGAACACTGTAGGCCAATAAAACCCAGATTGATGGTGCGCTCACTCCCGTAATGTCCACCATATGCCGATGAGTGGCATTCTTGTAATATGTTGTGGACTTCACTGTATGGGATACATCGTCGAATCATCTTATCGGCGCATTGTTTGAATAAGTACGGTTCATCCCACATAAACCACTTGACGTCATGCTGAAACTTCTTTTTCTGTTGCCGTGTAAGATCCGGGGGAAGCATTTTGCTCACCACATAATTCACGAAGTCTGTATACCACGGATATTCTGCATTCAACCCAAATAGTTGCTCATCCGGGAATGACTCGTTGATCGCGCATCTATCTTTATCCTTTTTCCCCAGATTTTCCAGCCTTGATAAATGGTCGGCAACTTGATTCTCCGTCCCCTTTCTATCTTTAATTTCTAAATCAAAGTCTTGAAGTAGGAGAATCCATCGGATAAGGCATGTCTTAGCAACTTTTTTTGCTATTAAGTACCGAATCGCCGAATGGTCCGTGTAGACTATTACCTTAGTCCCATCAAGTATGCCCAGTAATTTGTCGAACGCGTACACCACTTTAAAGCAATTCCTTTCCGTAGTAGTGTAGTTCATTTGAGTCTCGTGAGTGTTTTGCTTGCATAGTATATGGCGTGAAACACCTTGTCTCGCTCTTTATTTAAAATAAATTAACCGCATAGTCGCTCGCATCACACATAAGCTCAAATGGCATTTTCGATCTGGTTCGACTATCACGAAATTTGTAGTTAATTTCTTCTTCATAGGTAAAAGCGCGACTTACATTCGATAAAAGCTCGAAAGTGGCATCCTTCTCAAAAAGACATGCATATAGGTTTTGCAATCTTAGAGAAGTCTTTTATGAACCTCCTGTAGAACCCAACATGCCCCAGAAAACTTCGAATACCCTTAATTGAGCTCGGCGGAGGTAGTTTCTCGATCGTGTCCAACTTTGCCTTATCCACCTCCAATCCTTGAGCCGACACCTTATGGCCCAATATTATGCCCTCTTCAACCATGAAGTGGCATTTTTCCCAATTTAATATGAGGTTTGTGTCCTTACATCGCTGCAATACCATGACCAGATTCTCTAAGCAAGTGTCAAAATTGTCCCCATAGACCGAGAAATCGTCCATTAAGACTTCAATGTTCTTCTCCACCATATCCGAAAAAATAGCCATCATACACCGATGGAAAGTTGCAGGTGCATTGCACAGTCCGAATGACATTCTCCTGAATGCAAAGGTGCCGTAAGGGTAAGTGAATGTTGTCTTTCAATAATGACCCCGACATCCAATAATTTTAGAATTTCCTTCTTGACCACTTCCTTCATGATTGGGTTAAGGCGACGTTGATGCTCCACCGATGGACTTGCATCATCCTCCATCAGAATCTTGTGCATTCAAAATTATGGGCTAATGCCTTTTATATCCGCAATCGTCCATCCAATTGCTGATTTATGATCCCTAAGCACCCTCAGCAACTTTTCTTCCTGCAATTCGTTAAGTGCAGCAGAAATAATTACAGGTAAAGAATTTAAATCTCCTAAATACGCATTCCTGAGATGTTTAGGGAGTGGCTTAAGTTACAATGTTGGTGGCTCCTCCAATGATGGTTTCAATTTTTCTGCAACTGTCTCCTCGGTGTGCAGAGGTTCAACCGGTGCTCTGAATCGGCTAACTCTCGGCAACGAGTCTAGTATCTGTAGTAAGTCCACAAATTCTGGGTCGTCTTTTTCTTCATCCCCCAATAAGGTTGTTTCTAACGGATCATTGATCAAACTTTTGTTAATATCTTCGCTGGTAATTTGCTCAATTAAATCCATTCGATAACATTCTTCCTCTTCCGTAGGATATTTCATGGCCTTGAACACATTGAATTTTATTTCTTGATCTTGGACCCTCATTGTAAGTTCTCCTTTTTGCACGTCTATGAGTGTCCTTCTCGTGGCCAAGAAAGGTCTCCCTAGGATGATCGGGATATTCTTATCTTCATCGAAATCTAGTATGATAAAGTCCGCAGCGAATATAAACTTATCCACTTTTACCAAAATGTCCTCTACAATGCCCCTCGGATATGTGACTGACCTATACGCCAACTGCAATGAAATATTCGTAGGCTTTGGCGCGGGCAAACCTAAGCACTTGTTAAATGACATCTTCCCGATCGTGCACGGGATAGTAAAGCTCCACAGGTCTTTGAGTTTTGGTGGAAGCTTTTTCTGTAACACTGCACTACACTCCTCTGTTAGTGCCACTGTTTCGAAGTCTCCCTATTTCTTCTTCCTCGACAGAATTCTTTTCATAAACTTCGCATAACTCAACATTTGCTCCAGGGCCTCTGCGAATGGGATGTTAATCTGGAGTTTCTTGAACACATCTAAAAACTTTGCAAACTGCTTATCTGATTTCTGTTTTTGGACCCTCTCATTTGAAAGCAGCGTGGAGGATAAACAATCGGCTCATTGTTTAACTTTATTTCCTCATTTTTGTTACCTCCATCTGCGTTCATCGGTCATCAACTTTTTCCTCCTGTTCTTGAATTTTCTCGCTATTCCCGCACCGAGATGTTTTCCACTTCTCAATATAACTGCTTGACATTGCTCATGATTACCCTTCGGATTTTTTTTGGTGTCGCTAGGTAATGTTCTTTGTGGTCTATTATTCAATGCCAACGCAATTTGACCTATCTGATTCTCTATGTTTTTGATAGCAATAGCTTGATTCTTCATAGCCAAATCGTTGCTAGTCATGTACCTTGCCCATGTTTCCTCCCAATCGGGTTTCTTGTCCTGCTGTTGAATCTGTTGCGGATGACTATGAAAACCAGGGGGATATGATTGTTGTGGAGTTTGAGTTTGCTGATTATTTCTCCATGAAAGGTTTGGGTGGTTTCTATTCCCCTGGTTGTAGGTGTTTTGGTAAGTATTTTGCAGAATTCTATTGTAGTTGCCTATGGTGAGATCGGATCTTTGGATTTATTACACAATCGCTTTCGGTTTGATGATCACCGCACATAATTCACATACTACCATAACTTTCTTTGAACTTGTTGAACTTGAGCCTCTGCCATCGTTATTTACCCTCTCATTCATCGTATCAAACTTCATGGATAGTGCGAGAAAATTTGTGCTTGTATAGTCATTACTCCATCTAATTCCAAGATCCCAAGTAGCTTTTGCTGTGTCATTCTTCTTTGTGAGCCACCGGGTAGTTATTTACCGCCATTGTTTCTATTAAATTGTATCGTCCTCGTAACTCTTAGCCATGAATACACCGCCCGATGCCGCATCAATCTTTGGTTCGACATTTCCATGTGGCAGATTATAGAATGTGTTCATTTGTAACTACTTGGGCAATCCATGATGTGGGCACTTTCTGAGTAATTCCTTGTATCTCTCACATGCCTCATATAGTGACTCTCCATTCTGCTGCTCAAACATTGTGATGTCATTCCTCATTTTCGCAGTCTTCGCCGGTGGGAAAAATTTGGCAAGAAATTTTGAGCCAAATCCTCCGTAGTGATCGAACCCGTGATAAAAGAATGTAACCAACTCTTCGCTTGTCCCGTAAAGTGAATGGGAACAAGCGAAGTCTCACTGCCTCATCTGACACCCCATTGTACTTGAACGTGTCGCACATTTCCAAAAAACTGATCAAATGCTCATTCGGATCGTCGTTTGCCATTCCCCCAAACTGACATGAGTTCTGCATCATCTGAATGGTCCCAAGCTTAATTTCAAAAGTGTTCGCAAACAATTGCGAGGCCTAGTAATGCTCGTACGTAGATCGATCACCCTAGGTGTGGCAAAATCCTCAACGCTTTACGGTCTTGGCGTGACCATTGTTCCTTCCTTATCAGAATTTTCGAATTCGTTCCTCGTTTCCTCCATCCACTTACTCAACTTTTGAAATCGTCTGTCAATGTCGTCCTCAAAAAGAAGCAAGTCTGGATGTTTAGATCGTGTTTGCATAAACCAATGTCGAAAACCTGAAATAGAAAACAAAATAAAAATGTTTAAGTAAAACTGGACTAATTAAACTGATATTGTAAAAACAAATATTAAAATCTCGGCTAAATTGTCCCCGGCAACGGCGCCAAAAACTTGTTGGGTAAAATCAATACTCGCAAAACACGCAAGTGTACGTGGTTAACAAGTAATATAGTAGTGAATAAAGTATCGTTCCCACGAGGACAAAATATCAAGAGTTTTAACTTCACAATTATCAATTTTGTATTAACCCTAATTTTATTAAACTAATCAATTCAATGGTTTTAAATTATATAAAAAAACTAAATTAATAAAGAAATAAACTATCACAAAACAGTCACCAATAACGAAATCCGAAATTTCAAACAATTAATGGAGAATTAGACTTATGATTTCACCTTGAGCTTCACTCTGATTTTCAAACCTTTATTCCAACTCAATTTAATATCCCAGTTTATTAATCAAGAACACGAACGTAGTAAGAGCCACCTCTCGATGCACTAATACCATATTAACATCAATCCACAATTAAGATAGAAATCCGTTAAACACCTAAATTAACCAACTCACTATATCTCTATGTGAACTGCAATCAAAGAAGGTTGAATTTTAAGCTCTCTATACGATTACATGCGATGTCAAGCGTATCTACCTTAACAATAATCACAAATCTACTATCGACAAAATTCATGCGACACGTGCTTATATTAACTTCAGTCTAAATTTGAATCTCCTCTCTCGATTCCTTTCAAATCCACAAAGAAGCGTTGATCGAAATTCATAAATTCACGCTCAAATTAACATAGATAAACTGTAAATATCTTATTGAATTGGAAATCAAAGTTATAGAATCATCGTTTCACCCAAAGATCCATCACAAGTCTAATAAGTAAATTAGTTCATAACGAATGAATTAAAAAACTGAATAATTTGTTGAAGACATCCTTCCAATTACAAATAAGACTAAAGAGAAGAAGAATAATGAAAACCCCTTCACGTAGCCTTGATTCGCAACCGTTGTGACAATCTCTGAAAATTACTCCTCCAACGTTTGCTCTTGAATTCTTGAAATCGCTCTTGAATTAATGCCTTTGTGTTGTATGATTATTGTTTTTCTATGTAATAGCAAGCTCTCCTTCTCTTCTGGCCGAAATCTCTTTTTATTAGAGTCCAAACACATCATTCAAGTCCCACAAATCGAGCACCAAAGAGAGTTGAAAGCGAGCAGGATACCCAAAATGGGACCCTACTTCAAATGGGGTTACAATGTACAACCGAGCATTTTACGTGAAAAGTCTCTTGACTTCAAGATTTTCTTTTCTCAACTTTTTTCCACTTTTGCTCCAAAAAGACCGCCTTTCCTCACCACTTGCATCCATGACCACCCTACACATAAAATAACATGAAACAAGTAAAAATGAACACAAAACATGAAGAAAACTACGAAATTAAACTTGAAATGAATATCGGTTTGTGTATATAAATTCCACTTATCAAGGACTTATTTTGAGTTTGAATACTGTCTAGAATATAATATTTGTATTAAAACTCACAGCTCATGTTGTATATTTAAGTTTGTATTTGTATTCTGTACCATATATTTGGCAACTCAGAATGGGTGATGTATACCTATTTTGGGGGCGTCATAGAAACTGTGACAATAATTGAATCAATAATGTAAGATATTATGCAGTAATTACTGTAACAATAATTGAATATAACTGAGTGACTTCTCACGTAAGCATCAATAATCAATACCGTGTGCTACTATGCAACCACGCGTATTACTATACTTTTACCATCGTGTTTTTCAACAGTTTAACGGTAAAACTTTCGCCGTTATTTTTATAAAAAGATATTTATGTTATTTTCTATATTCGACAGTTGTTCCGTTATGGGGTCCACCAATGATTGTGTCGTCGTACGGATATTCCCAGACAAAAAGAATATTTCCCGACCAAACGAATATTGTATGACAACTTGCTTACTTTGCAAAATTTTCACATATCACCCTTAACTTTAACCATTTATCAATTTAACCATTTACTAAATAAAATAATAATTATAAGAAAATTAAATACTTTTATTTCATAAAATTCGGGGTCTTACAATGGCCTTTGTTACTCGAGCAAGTAAACCCGAAGGGGTGTATTTACACCTAGTTCCCTAAAGTCGTTCGGCTTGGGAGTCATTGGTCCAAAACTCGTTAAATGGGTAACTCTGAATAACCTAAGAAAACGAGAAAAGTTAGGCAAAAAAAAAGAAAAGAAAAAGAAAAAGAAAAAGAAAAATCTTTTGGAATCAAGAAAATTTACAAGATAGAGATGAGATCATCTAAAAGTCATGGAAATGAAACCCCTGCTAAGAGTTACGGCACTCAGAGTGCATGTGTCATAAGGCTGAGCAAGTAACCAAATTGGAACCGAAACCGCACCAAAAACTGCACGAACCGCACCAATTAAAACCGCACCAACGGTTCCGGCGTATGTGGCGATTTTAGGTGGGTTGAATAACCAAATTTACGGTTCTGGTTTGGTTACTAGCCAAAACCGCACGCATAAAACCGAAACCGCACCATGTGTATGTATGTATGTATTATCTCTAGTAAATTCTAATGTTACTTTTCACTTGAACACGCTCAGAGAAAACTCCAGTCTTGCATTGTCATTTTTTCACCAATTGAAAGAAGATGTTAGAGGTTATAGAGTTAAAAATTAAGCAATTGGGTTTTGGAATTTTGAATTTGTTTGATGCGTTATTGGAGGGGATTATAGCTGACGGGCTCGAGCACTTGATGCATTGGTTAATGTCAATGCTATAATAGTAATAGTCTAATAGATTATTTTCAAATTAAGTACAGTTAGGATTATATTCTATAAGTCATCCCTGCAATATATGAGATAGAATTTCATTTTATCTCCAGTATATACTTTTAATTTTTGGAAAACTAGATAAACATTCTTTCTTGTTATCGAATATATGGTCTCCGTTGTTTTATATAGCGTATGTTTTAATTTTAAAGCATGCTTGATATAATTCCCATTGCCGACTCTGCCACTAAGTTAATTGCTCGATGTAAGTTTTATGTTAATTTTTTTTTGTTGCTAAATTTTTATGTTAACTTTTATTGAAGGCTTAGACTTTTTTGTTGTTTCAATTAGTTTTGGAACCGAAACTGCACCAATTAAAACAGCACCGCACACTTTAAAACCGCACCGCACCAATCACAAACGGTTTTGGGTGCGGTTTTGAATTTTTCAAGCCGCACCTAAGCGATTTCGGGTGCGGTTTGGACTTCAAACAGCACCAAACCGCACCATGCTCACCACTAAATTGTGTCATATGAAACTAATTCTGCGAAGAATAACGTCTAGAGTGAAGATGAAATATCTCTGATAAAGGGAGATAAGTCTTTTGAATACGATCCTACCCATGAACAATGACCATGGATGCTTAAAAAATTCTTTGTGATTTCATAACTCATTCAATTTCGTAAACTTTAACTTCAAATGCCTCATTCACAAGATTATACTAATCCTGATCGTAGACACTCGAAATTTTGCATTCCTATTACTAACTATGTAGGAGGGCAAAATCATCTTTCATCTTCTAAAGACAACCCTGGAAGTCCAAATCATCAAACCAGAACCTCGAAGATAGCCCCAGAAATCATCAAACCAGAACCCTGGAGATAGCCCCAGGAAATCATCAAACCAGAACCCCGGAGACAGCCCTGGAAAATCATCAAACCAACTTTAGAGACAACCACGAAAGATGCATGTAAGTCAATGAAATAAAACCGAAAGATAACCCCTTAGAAAGGCGTTAAGTAGCCATGTCAAGCCCGAAAATCAACCCGAAAGAGCAAAAGTGTAATTTTTCCAACTCAACATCAAATCAAATTAAATCATCATGAAGAAGTTCATGCAGAACTATAATAGCAATCCCGAGTGAAAACAGAGCAAGACAGCTCAACGGACAGACTGTAGAGACTCAAAGATCTGGTCATGGACCCATCTTCCCGGATTGAAAGTTATGATGGTTCAAGTAGACTGCGCGTTAGTCAAATTACACGTACTTCGAGACGACGGGACCCATCGGGCCTGGCCCAACAGGTCCAGCCACAGGTAGACCTACGGCAACTCGAGTCTATATATACCCCCTCCCCCTATGGCTTATAAGAGAAGATTAGGAAAGAAGAGGGCCCATGCGAGAGAAATAAAGGCTAGAATAGGTAAACGAAGCTCGAATTGTGCTCTAATTGTTATAAATCTCTTATACAAACACTCTTATATATAAACATAGCAACATATCAAGTTTTAATTGGTGAAAATTGAGTTTATAGGCGCTTAAAGTCGTTCAATAGCCATTATCGTGCTTAACTGTAAGAACCCTTTAGATCTGTTGCTATTTCTTGCTTTACACCGTATATAAGTACTATATATATAAATCTGCCTCTGTATGGCATAGATCTGAAATTTTAACCATTCATTTTCTTATAAATAGTTAATATTTAAGATTTATTGACTAGATCTGTACTGGATCTAGCCAGATCTAGCTTTTAACCGGTTCAAAAGTTGTGAAACTTGAACCTGGAAGGTAGAATGGCTAAAATCTGTATAGATCTATTTTTCTTTCTAGTTTTTGTAAGTATTTAGCAACCACGTGGCCCTAGATCTGTATCTAGAGGACGCTGGAAGCTTTGGCTACGCGCATGCAATGATTTAATTGATGAATCCTTTGTTTTGCAATGTCTAGAAGTAAATATGTGTTTCATTGCATTATATTCATGGTGCAGGATATTTATGTGATATTATGTTAGCCTAGGAGCTACATGATCTATGATCCCATCAATGGATCTAGATCTGGTTCCCACGATGGACATTTTTCATTTGTACAGCTAGCTTGCAAATTTTATACTTGTAAATCTAGGACCTTAAAACGGTTATCCGGATTTAAGGTCCCCGTAATAATGAAAATCCTATGTGTGGTGCTTGGACATACTTTGATGGCTTTCATGCCCATAAAGAGCCCGATACTTATATATATATATATATATATATATATATATATATATATATATATATTTTGTCAAAGATGCTTCGCATCTCGAGAATAAAAATCAGAATAAGCCGAATACGAAATAAAATGGAAGTATCAAAGGCCTTAATTCCTATGCGAGCATAAGGGTTTGAAAACCTTGATTTCAAAACATCACTTTATATGCCTTGTATTAAAATTAAACTTTTATATAAGTCAAACCCTTTGTATATAGGCACAAAAGAGGCACAATACTACTTTCAAATAAAGCACTAAGGCACAGTTAACTACAATACACACACACAAATTAGGGAATAAAAAGTGCAGAATCAGAGTATTTCAAGAAAGTCGGGGTGTGCCTACACCTCTCCAGCTTAATCAATCCCCAGAACTCTATGAATCTCGGTTTCCAAGACCAATTAAACATAGTCTAATATTAAGCCATATTACAAAACCTTTTAAAACTCGGTTGAGTTGATACAACCATTTAACTCATATTAACTGGCGACTCTGTCTAATTCGGACCAATAAAAAATTAAATCTTTTTAAATCGTCGACATTATATGTTGGCCTTTTCCCTAAAAATCTCACCCTTCAGATCAAACAAATTCAAATAGAAAATATAAAGGGTAAGAAACAACTAGGAAGAAGGAGAAATTTTTTCGGCGTCGACAGGTGGCGAATCTACTAGGGACAGTAGAGGGCTTAAGCCACATTTCAGTCTTTTTGATTCCGTTCTTTGTGCATGTGTGTGAAATGACGTCTTTACATTGAATGGATGTGAATGTCTCTTTACCACACTTTATATTAGTGCTTCGCACAATGTCATCATTTTGCATGCGGTGAGATGCGATGAATGTATGTTGTGTGATTCCTCCACCAGGAGGCGAACCCTTCGGTCACTGATTACTGGACTCTAGTGGCGATTAAGTCCAAGTGAGGCTCAAGAAAGGTACCACTCATATCCGGTCCATTTGAAAGATCAGATTAACTTCCCATCTAGTAGATTGCGATGATCTGGGAACCTCCATACCGAAAAGCCCGTGAGAGTAAACCTAAGATAGGTTATCCTCTGATAAACCAAACGCGAATGGAAGACTCTTCATACCTTTCCATTTCAATTCCATGTCAAATATTAAATGTTGTAAATGTCAATTCTTATAAGATATTAAATATCAATTATTTCAGATTAATTATCAAATATCAAATCCTGTCATCAAAACAACAGACATTTGTTTTACAGGAAAATATTAAAAAACACTACACCTGATCCATTGCATAACATGAATATTGTTCAGGTCTATCAAGACTAAACTACCTACTTTTATTGTAGGCAATATTGGTCCCATTACCAGATCTAGATCTAAGAAGGCCAAAAGCCTACCCATTAACATGGAAGAAAGTACCCAACAGGGGTCAGGGTTCGTGTCTCGGGAAGTATTCGAGTGACTCAGAAATCAGATAGCAGAATTAGTTGTCTTCTTAAAAGAACAGAGCAAAAGTGCTCATGGTAAACAAATACCTACTTAACTAGAGTCCTCCGAACAAGGTGGGAGTCAGGGTACTGACAAGAAAAAGGAAGCACAAATTCTGAAACCTTAAAACAATGAGAAAACCAATAAAACTGCTGAAATCATCAATCTCAAAGATGATCGAGATACTGGTGATATCCAAAAGAAAGTCCAGCAAATGGAAAAAACCATCAGGTTAATCAAAGGGACTGAAGCATATGGGAGTGTTAACTACTCAGACCTTTAAACTTTTCCCAAGGCTCGGTATCCAGACAAGTTCTAAATCTCGGATTTTAAGAAATATGACGGATTGCGAGATCCTTATACTCATTTGAAAGTGTTCATTGGAGAACTTGAATCTTATGCAAAGGACGAGAAGCTGAGAATGCAACTATTTTAGAAAAGTCTGACCAGAGAGGCCAGAGCCTAGTATGACCGACTGGACAATTCCAAAATTCACAGTTGAAAAGAGCTAGCCCATGCCTTCCTAAATCAATACAACTTCTAGTCACAAATGGCTCCAGACAAATATCAAATCACCAAAGTTAAAAAGCAGAATATTGATTCATTCAGAAAATATGCCCAAAGATGGAGACGTCTAGCTGCTTAAGTCATTCAATCAATGACATAAACTGAGATGGTAATGACCTTCATTGACATACAAGAAGCTCTATTCTATGAGTGAGTCCTAGCAGGCATAGGAAAACCATTCTCAGAAATGATCAAACACGTAGAAATGGCTGAGATGGGGTTGAAATCAAGATTAAAGACCTTACTGATTTAGAAGTCGTGGCTGAGCACATTTAGGCCGGAAATTATGGGAATAATCCTCGAAGAGTTCATAAGAATAAAGAGAGGATGTATCCTTGATACTACAAGGTCAAACTTAGAGAGGTGACCAAAGCCTGCCCATTAAAATAAAGAATTATTCCCCTTTCCAAACACTGTACAACCCTCAAATCCTACGTTCCAAAAAACTGGAGATTTGTAAGACCCCAACTTTTTATAAATAAAATTGAATTTGCTTTAAATTATTATTTTGAATAATAAGGTCTTAATTTGATATAATGCTTTGGTTATAGGTGAAATGTACAATTTTTTTTGCAAAATAAGCAAGTGGTTATAAAATAATCATGGTAAATATTCAAAAATGCCCTTGATGTTTACACGGATGTCCCACTTCCACCCTAAACTATTTTTTTTCTTCTAAAAGTACCCTTAACGTTTCAAAAAGCAGGTCACATGTGCCCCTGCCGTTAACAGAAGACAAACGAGGTTATAATGTGATGACGTGGTAGGCTTAAATATAAAATATATTCTAAATAAAATAATATATATCATGTAATAAAAAAAAATACTTAAATTCAAAATAAAAAAAGCATAACATATTTACATCATTTAATCAAAATAATAAAATTCAAATTATTTTGTTAACTAATCAAAATAACTAATTAAATAAAATAAGTTATATAACATATTTACATCATTTAATCAAAATACTAAAATCAAAACATAACATATTTACATCAAATACTAATTAAAAAAATACTAAAATACTAATTAAAAAAATACTAAAATACTAAAAAAATTAAATTAAAAAAATACTAAAATACTAAAATTCAAATTATTTTGTAAATAATAAGATGTATTTTACTATTTATTATCAATCATTAATAACAATTTCTGATCAATCATTTAAAAATTTTATTAAAATACACATGCATTCATCGGATGATATATAAAAGAATGTTTGATTGTTAATCTGAATTTCTGGGTAGTGATACATTTTAATTTGATAAATTGAATGATAGGTGTTGATTTTATTTATAATATTTAAAACTTATAAATATATTTGTCCAATTAAAAAAAATAGAGAAATTAAAAGGTTATGAAGAGGATGCAAATTCACTTATTGGTGGGTCACTAACACCTGGAACTTTAAAATTTAAAATTCAAAATTCAAAATTTTACCTTTTATTCAATAATTAGGTTCACGGTACAAATGGAGTGGTGGCAATTAGTGCCTTTATAATTCTGATTTCTCTTGCTCTACTGCTAATTTTAAAATTTATTTTTATTATGCATTTTTATCAGCATTTTTCAAATAATTTCTGTGTTCCCAATACTAAAATATTAAAATTTAAATTATTTAGTATTATGATTTTAGTAATTTAAATTTTTTATATCAATTAGTATTTAGTATTATGATTTTAGTATTTTAATGATGTAATTTGAATTTTATTGGTTTGATTAATTAACAAAATAATTTGAATTTTAGTATTCTTTTAATTTGATTTTTTTAGTATTTTAGTATTTTTTTAATTAGTATTTTAGTATTTTTTTAATTAGTATTTGATGTAAATATGTTATGTTCTGAATTTTAGTATTTTGATTAAATGATGTAAATATGTTATACAATTTATTTTATTTAATTAGTTGTTTTGATTAGTTAACAAAATAATTTGAATTTTATTATTTTGACTAAATGATGTAAATATGTTATGCTTTTTTTATTTTTTATTTTAGTATTTTTTTTTGATTAAATGATATATATTATTTTATTTAGAATATATTTTATATTTAAGCCTGATACTTCTTCACATTTTAACCCCATTTGTCTTCTGTTAACGGCAGGGGCACGGGTGACCTGTTTTTTGAAAAGTTAAGGATACTTTTAGAAAAAAAATTAGTTTAAGGTGGAAGTGGGACATCCGTGTAAACATCAGGGACATTTTTGAACCTTTGCCCAAATAATCATTGTTGTCGGGGAATATTCGTTTGGTTGTGGAATATTCTTGTTGTTAAGGAATATTCGTACGACGGCGCAACTATTTGTGTGTCCCATAACGGAAAACGGTCGGATGAAGAAAACGGCAAGTTTGAGTTTTTATAAATAACGATTTAGTTATTCTGAATTAACATCTTATTGGAATGCCTTTGGTTAAAATACTGATGTCTGGCGTGGTTTGCACAAAGATGCACACGGTATTGCACAATTTTTTGAACTATTGTTTCTCACGTGAAGGCCTTACTCAATAATTGTTACAAAGAATTCTTTGCTCAATATTTTATTTTATTGATTTAATAATTGTTACGTTGATATGTTATATTATTGTTGTTTCAATAATTATTCTTGCATGATATTCACATTATCGGATCAATAATTAATATTATTTGAATAATATTATTAGATAGCATTATGGGCAATGTCTAAGGAAGTTATGTCTAGGAATGGGGTTTGGTCACCTAATTGCGCGCCACTAAGGAGAACTTCTTATCGGAAAGCCCCCTCTTTTTTGGGAACGACCTGGTTGTCATAATTTTGATTCTATAATATTATTTGTGAATAATTAATTTTTAATTTATATGTTAAGGAAATATTTATTTTTATGTGGATATAAATGAAGGAATTTTAGTATGAAATAATTGTTGAAAGTTTGACATATTTTCTGTGGGATTGCAAGTATCTCCTCTGATAAAATATTCATTCAAGTATATTATTATTATTATAATATATATATGCATGTGATTAAAGTGGTGGGTGGTGGATTATTCTTGCCTGCAAAGCTTGTTCCAAAATGTTGGCCCCCCAACCTTTGAAATAGTAAGAGTTAGGCATTGAAAATAAAGATTTTGGCAGATGAAAAGTTAGGCAGAGAGAAATTTGGGGCAAAGTTAGGCACATGCATTTGATTTTTCTTTCCCCCGTTGCACTATATAAGGAGGGGCAACCTCCATCCTAAATCACACCAAAAATCTCAAGCATTTTTACTATAGTATTGTGAGTATTTTTCTTGAGTATAAGAATACTTTGAGTGTAACTTTTTGTGCAAGATTTTTTCAGAATAATATTCGATATTTCAGTCAAATCCAGTTTCTACTAAGGTAAATTATATTATTTTATTGCAATACTCGTGAGAAATATTATTTTCTTTCATACTCCATATTATGAAAGGGATATTATTTTATTTCATATTCCTAAATTTAAACTTACTATGGTAAGTATTGCTTCTATAATTCATGAAATGATTAGAAATTTCTTAAGTTTTGCACTTCATCTAATATCATTTCACGGGAATATTGGTCTGAAATTTCTTGATAAATTTCCATATTTTTGTGTCGGGGTTACTATTCACGTATACGACACTATTCACGAATACGACACTATTCACCGAAAAATGAAATTTTCTCTTCTTTGTCCAAGATGTCTATTATGGTTACTATCTTTGATTGTATCCATGTCTTAATCTTCGTTCTTGAATTTTACTCCACTATGGTTTATTATGGAGTATTTTTGAACTTGGATTATCTAAAGTACGAACCCCTAATCTTTGTCCTTTTATCTCACTGGATTCATTTCTTTAAAATATTTTTCATCATTCTCAGTCCAAAATGATGATATAACTGAAAATCTTTGGCCTATAGTTCATAGATGAAAGATTACCTGATGAATATCTTTGGCCCGTAGTGCAAAGATGAACATGTGTTGAGATGAACATGACCAACTGGTGATACAAATGAATATCTTTGGCCGTAGTGCAAATATGAATATTTGATTCAAGATGTATATTGATTGATATTACAAGGATAAAATATTGACGATGGACTTTTAAATTCATAAATGATAGTAGATTTTATTCTCTACTTAACTCTTCTAATGAATTGTTATTTCCGCTGCGAATATTGATTCAAAACTGGTTGTCCATTATATTTTATTTGATTTATTGAAGGCTAACGATAATTTGGTATACATTATCTTAGTCATAATATTCTTTACTGGGTTAGTTGAGCTCACCCTTTTCCCTTTTGTTCCATTTTCTTCTTAGGAGGCGAGAATATAGCGGGAACTAGTCGGGGTGTGGAGTGATGGGTCCAGACAGTTGTTTTAGTAGTCCTCATTATTTTGTAAAATAGTGTGATAATAATTGTAATGAGGACTCCATTTGAGTTTGAATATTGTCTATTAGACAATATTTGTATTTAAACTCACAGTATATGTGTTGTCGTATTTTGCACGACAATTGTAATAATGAAGTTGTAGTTGTTTCTGTACCATGTATTTGGCGACTCAGAATGGGTGATGTATACCTATTTTGGGGGCGTCACAAGAGGCCAAACGTCAAAGGACATTTACACCCTTAGGGGACTTACTTGAGAATATACTCAAGCTTCTAACATCACAAAAAAAAATCGCTCAGCTCCTTCCGCAAGCCAATCCAAGTCGGAAGAATTTAAACCCAAACAAGAAATGTGCTTATCATTATGGGGCTCCAGGCTATGATACCCAATAATGTTGGTCTTTGAAGCACAAGATTCAAGACCTAATAGACAGTGGTGAGATTGTGGTGACAAAACTAGAGCAACCACATGTCCAAGATAACCCTTTGCCTCAACACAATAAGAAGGAAGTAAACATGATCAGTATGGGGAGTGGAAAAAGTTCCAAGTACCTCAAGTACGTAGGGGATTCTCCCTAAACAAGTAAGGATAGTTCTAATAAATGGGATTATTTAGAATGCAAGTTTCTGAGAACGAGAAATGAAGTCATATCAAAGAACAGATTGGTCAACTGACAAAAATAATGGTATATCAACACCAAATAACTCGATAGTTGACAACTCAAGTGAGCTAGAGGAAAAAAAAATCCTCCTACGCCTAAAATCCTTCTAACTGCAAGAATGGATCATTATCGATTCCATGAACATGAAACATGGGCATATAAGGTTACTAAGGAAGAAAGATTCTGAGCAGATAGAGAATTTTCCTTCAAAAGGAAGTTCACTCCTTTGAATCAACCCATGGAAGAAATCCTCCAGATGTTGATCAATGAGGGAAGAGTCACAGAACTGTTACCCCCAGTGGACACTCGATCAAGGAAGTTCAACCCTTCCAAGATATGTCAGTATCATTCCAACACTTCTGGGCACGATACAGAAGAATGTTGAGAAAACCTGATTGAAAGCGGCGAACTACTGAAAGCAAGTTAAGATAATGGCCTTCCTGATGAAGAGGCTATATTTCATCCTCTAACATGGAATCTGAAGGAAATTATAGCAGTTATTTCCTGTGAGAAAGACACAACTGTGACGCCCCCAAAATTAGGTATACATCACCCATTCTGAGTCGCCATATACATAGTACAAAATTCAGATACAACTTCATTTATACAACTGTTGAGCTGTTGTATAGAATACGACCACAGTTAACTGTGAGTTTTAATACAAATGTATGTAACTCTCATGGTGCCTCGACCACAACCTTACAATGGTACTTTACATAAAAGTATAGTCAAGACCGCTTTTTTAGAAATTAAAATATTTGGGAAGTGCTCAAGGAAACTTTTATGCGTGGGGAGACCATGCGTCTAGGTTATAATAGATATCATAAGGCCACGCGAATTATCCTGGTTGACCCAATTGATTTGAAAGAAAAACGAGAAGATTACTATCATCTTCTTTCCAATGGTGAGTCTTCTCTTGACATATAACTATCTCTCTCTCTTGTCTCCAAGTGAATATTATATTTCAAATAAACTCCAAGATCATATAGGTAGTGCCCGTAGATATACTCAAAGAAGTGGATGCGCATAAACCCTATCTTATGATAACACGAGGTTGTATGTCATTAGACATCTTGTGTGATAGTGGCAAAACACCCTTCCAAAGTTGGGTTCGCCTCACCCTATTTGATTCACTAAATATAACTACTAAATAATGTATAGAATATAACACACTTTTCTATACTTGTTTAGGAGAACCTCCATGACTAGAGACCACTGTTCTATTCCCTGTTATCCCCGCTTCGAATTCGTGACACTCTTTACGACAACACTCTTATTACACGAAAGGAATTGTGAAGCGAAAGGGTGAGGACAACTAGCCCGATAAAAGAATATCATGACTAAAGATAATTAAATTATCAATAGCTTTCATCAATAATAAATCGTAGATTTAGAACATATGGTAGATGATGAAACTTTTTCACCATACTTTACGTCGAGCGAGCAATCCATTAGAAGAGTCAAATAGACCATCATGTCTATTATCTTCTCCATGTTAAAAGTCCTCCAATAATGTTTTATCCTCAGTAACATCAATCAACAATTCCTCATCCACAATCATATGAATAACTCGTAATCATAATTGTGATTACGAATTCCTTTTTTCGCACCGGAGATGAAGATGATTCTCATCACCTATCTTCACCGAAATACCACAAATCATGGTTATACCAAATCATAATTCCCCTCATAATCATAATAATAAATTCATCTTTGCACTACGGCCAAAGATATACAAATCTATAAAACCAATAATCTTTGAGACTCAACTTAACAAATAATCCACATCATTGAATCACCCCTACATTTTACGGCCAGGATATTCGTTAATATCACATCCATGAAATATCCATGCACTACTACCCAAGGATATTCATTATTATCACATCCATGAATTAATATTTCATTCTTTGAGACTCACCAATAATTAATCCATATCATCAAATCATCCCCGCACTCTGTGCCAAGGATATTCTTTAGTATCACGACCACGAATTATCCATGCATTACGAACCAAAGATAATCGTGTTTTCATCAACGGTCCCCGATCATGCCATAAAATAATTCATCTTTGCACCTTGGTCAAGAGAATCCATAGCCATAATCATACCAAAAAGCGTCCATCAATGCACTACGGGCGAATGAGGACTTTTTCATTAATATCCACAACCACAAATTATCCATGCACTACGGGCCAAAGATAATCGTATTTTTTTATCAACGGTCCTGATCATGCTATAAAACAATTCATTTTTGCACCCTTGGCCAAAGAGAATCCATAGCCATAATCATACCAATAACTGTCCACCAATGCACTACGGGCCAATGAGGACTTTTACCACGTCATTTGTAACATTACGGTCATGATTATACCGAATAATCCCTGGTCATAACAGGCCACAGATAACTTTCAACAAAATATAAATATGAGGATGATGACAATGATATAAGAATTCAATAAAACAAGTTCAAGAATTAATTTAACCAAGAACTAATAACGTTTCATTTACTCATAACTAGATTATTTTCATGACAAAATACCAAATCAGTCCCAAAAATATTTCTTTTCTGAGATTTAGCAGAATATAGTCCCATATTGAACATATATTTTTCTCGGAATTTTTAAATTTTATTTACTATTTTTCAAAAATCAATTTCTAATTAATTCCTTAAGAAATTAGCTACCTTAAGTTTAACTCCAGAAATTCCCAAATCTTAATGGATCTTACACATGTTAACGTGAGCTTCAGTTTAAATTTCATGGTCATCGAGAGTTATAGAACTCCTGGGTTATAGCATTTTGTCGGAAAACCTAAATATTGAAATGGTCATAACTTACTCATTTTAAGTCGGAATGAGCTCGATTTTTGTGAGGTACTTTATACCATATACTTTCATGTCCCAAAAGGCCGAAATTTTTCTCACAAATTAATTGGTCAAAAAATTTCTTTTAAATTTACTCAAGCGTTAGCATTTTTCTCTTTTGCAACTTTTGACTCCTTTGCTAAAGTCATCCAATCCACTTTGAAAATCTACAACACCTTTATAGTGATTCCACTTGGATAAGTTACAAAACTCATAGATCTAACTCTAGAACTTGACCTCACTCAAAAATTCAAAATATAATAGGAGATATGGTCAATTGAATTTTATGTTCTATTTTCACCAAAATCTGATTTTCAACTCTTTGTGATTTCTAAGAAACTTTCATGTTTTCACATATTAACCAACATAACTCATCATAACACTTACTAATACTCAAAACATATGAGGACAACATGTATACAGATCATTTCCACAATTTAATAAGGAATGAATACAAAGAATCATTCACCATGTATGTGGTAATCCACATAGACAAGTTATTCCAACAGAATAATAAAGAATAGAATAACAGAAGGATTCACCATGTGTGCGATAGATTGCACAGACATGTTATTCCCAACAGAATAATAAATAATAGAACCAGGTCCGGCATAAACGAATAGACAGGATATTCCGACAGAATAATAAATAATGAAAAGCAGTCCAAATAATAACGTATGAGGCATGAGATATTAAATGTATAATGAAGAACGAAATATTAGAAGAATTTCACCATGTATGAGGTACTTTGCATAAACAGGTTATTCTAACATAATGATAAATAACGGAACCAGGTTCGGCGTAAAATGCATGCATAAAGATGTTCCAATGTAATGATAAAGAGCGGAATCGAATCAGTCGTAAAATGCATGCATGGATATTCCAATGTAATAATAAAGAGGCGGAACCCAGGTCCCACAGAAACATGCATGAGGGATATTCCAATGTAATAATAAAAATGCGAATCAGTCCGACATAAAATGCATGACGAGATATTCCAAATGAGAATAATAAAAGACGGAATAATAGAAGAATGTCACCAAGTATAGGGTAGCACGCGTATACAGGTTATTCCAACAAAATAATAAAGAATGGAATAACAGAAGTTTTCTTCATGAATACAAAAGAAATAATACTCCCTATGAGTACAACAAATAATATTCCATACCTTGGAAAAACTGGATACTGGAATAGTGAGGTAGCAGACTTCTCTTCTTCTTTCTCTCTATAATTTCTCTTTATAATAATCGCTCTAAAACTTTTTTGAATTGGTGAGAAATGAAGGAAGAATGAGCTTCTATTTATAGGAAAATATAGTTTCGATAATTGCACGTTTTGGGGCTCGAAAAATTACAGTACAATACCTCCAACTTTTCTTTCATTTTTAACTTAGTCCTGCAAGTATTATCAAACTTGCACCACCTCCCCTAATAGTAAATAATGTGAATCAATAGTACACACATGTGAACAAATAGTTATATAAGCATGTGAATTAGTAGCAATTAATTGCTCATTTATCCGATAAATTACCCGATTTATCAATATAACCCTAGAACATCAATTATCACCGGAATAGATGTCGATTTCCACTAACACTAATAATCCCAACACAATGGAACTATCAAAATTCATTTTTAATCAACACAACTTATTCATCATTAATATTATAACTCACAATATTTAACAACCAGGTCGTTCCCAGGAAAGAGGGGGCTTTCCGATAAGGATTTCTCCTTATTGGCGTGCAATTAGGTGACCAAACCTCTCCTTGACAGAATTTCTAGACATTGTCAATATTGCAAATAATAATATGAATAACTTTGTCATCTCAATTATTGATTTAATAACATAATATATTATGCAAATGATACTGTGACAATAATTGAATCAATAATATGAGAGATATGATGCAGCAATTATTGTAGAAATAATTGAGTATAACTGAGTGACTTCTCACATAAGCATCAATAATCAATACAATTAAGTCTTCTATGCAACCACAGCAGATTCTTATACTTTTAACAAGGTTGTTTCAACAGTTAACGGTAAAACTTCCGCCGTTATTTTCATAAAAGTATTTTTGTCATTTTCTCGATCAAATGATAATTCCGTTGTGGGGGTCCACCAATGATTGTGCCATTGTATGAATATTCCCTGTTAAAACAAATATTCCCCGACCAATCGAATATTATATAACAACTTGCGTACTTTGCAAAATTTATAAATATTACCCATAACTATAACATTATATCAAATCCACTCCATAATATAAAATAAAAAAATTCTAGAAAATTAAATATTTATTCATAAAATCTGGGGTCTCACAACAACTGTCATAACCTTGACAATTCAAGGAAAAAGGGACAAGGGAGGAAAGAATCCCTTGAAAATGGCTACACCAGAACCCTTGATGTTGCCATTCAGGCCGCAGTATCCCTTCATCAGCCTGAAAAGAGTCACATGGAACTATGGGAAGAATGAGAGATCGACCTCAAATCACACGGTGACTATACAAAGGAAAAATTGTTGTATCTACCTCAACGAGTGATAAATCCAGTAACTAAAACCAATAAGACAGTTCTCGAGGAGAAAATTGAAGAATTCCTTAGAAAAATGGGGCATAATGAAGCCAAGATAATGCAGAGATTAAGGGAGACATCTCAACAGATATCCATTCTAGACTTGATATTGTCTTCTGAAGATTATCGTAAAATATTAACCCAAGTGCTGGAAGAAGTGTATCTGCCTAAGGCGGTGGATATAAAAAAGTTTTGTCACTTGATAGATCATAATTTCAACAGCAATGTGATATCTTTCACTGATGATGACATACCAGTGGAAGGAATTGGTCATTGCAAGTCATTGCATTTAGCAGTGATATCCTATGGGTATGTGATAGGAGGAGTATTGATAGCTGGATGATCTTCCTTAAACATCTGTCCCTACGACACTTTGGAAAGAATGAAGATCAGTCCAAATCGAATCTGAAGCAGCTATATAGTCATAAGAGCCTTTGACGGGTCTCGACGAAATTCTGTAGGAGAAATCGAACTTGCTGTGGAGATCGTTCCACATACCTTCTACATATCCTTTCAAGTGTTAAACATCATCACAGGATATAATTTGTTGTTAGCAAGACCGTGGATTCATATGGCAGGAGTAGTCCCATCCACCCTTCACCAACAAGTCAAATACATCATCAATGGCATTCTGGTCACTGTCAATGCCGAACCAGAATACCCAGTTTATGTACAATGTGACAAGCCTTTAATCAGCCTCAACGAAGGAGTTGTGTGACGCCCCCAAAACAGGTATACATCACCCATCTTGAGTCACCAATTACATGGTACATAAATCAAATACAAACTTAATTATACAACTGTCGGGTAATATACGACAAAAACATAGCTGAGAGTTTAAATAAGAATATTGCCTTCTAGACAATATCTACACTCAATGGAGTCCTCATTACATTTATTGTCACACTATTTAACAGAATAGTGAGGACTACTAAAACAACCATCTCGACCGCCAATCCGCTCCCCGACTGCGTCCCCAAATATATTCTCATTTCACGAAGAGAACAAGAAAGAAAGGGTGAACTCAACTAGCCCAAAGAAGAAATATTATGACTAAGATAATGCAGAATAAATTATCCTTAGCCTTCAACAGTATAACAACTGATAGAATACAATAGACAACAAGTTTAAGATTAACAGCTGCAGCGAAATAAGCAATCCATTAGAAGAGTCAAGTAGAGCATAATGTCTACTATCTCCTCTAAATTAAAAGTCCATCTTTAATATTTCATTCCTGTAATATTCATCAACAGTTCTTTGTTATACCCAAGACAAAAAGAACTCTCATCACCTGTCTTCACTTGAACCACCAAAGATTATAGTTAAATCCATAATTCATATTTATAATCATGTAAATCAATAGTTTCTCTTTGCCACAAAGGCTTAATAAAACGTTTACTCAATATCCTTACCCAAAAGGCTAAAGAAATTCAAATGTAATAACAATGATTATACCAATCAGTTGTCTACCTTTGCACTACGGGCCAAAGATATTCAACTATAAAACCAATTGTCATGATCATAATAATCAATTATATGTCAATGCACTACGGCCAAAGACATTCAACTGTTAACTAATGGTCATGATCCTGCCAATCACATCATCGAATTATCCATACATTACGGGCCAAGGATATTCGTTATTATCACTAGTGGTTATGATCATGTCATACACCTATCCATCTTTGCACGTAAGCCAAAGATATACAACTATAAAACCAATAATCAACAGTCCATCTATGCACGTAAGCCAAAGATGACTTTCATCACAATATAAGCATGAGGATGATGACAATGATATAAACATTAATCAAACGAAATCAAGGATAAATATTAAAGACTTTAAATTTATCCGAGTTTAAAAATATCCAAATTGTCAACATGATACTGCTTTGTGGAGTAAAATTCAAGAATAATATTCATGTACCAAAAATAATTTGGACAGAAAAGAAATATATTTTTCGGGTGAATAGTACCCCATAAATAGTACCCTGTGAATAGTGCTTCGGGAATAGTACCTCGTGAATAGTACCCCGACATGAAAAGTGTCTCAAATACCCGAGTGAATAATACTAGAGTGAATAGTAACCCGTGAATAGTAACTCGTGAATAGTACTCCGGCACGAAAAGTGCCCCGAATACCCGAGTGAATAATACTAGAGTGAATAGTAAACGGGTGAATAGTAACTCGTGAATAGTACTCCGACACAAAAAGTGCCCCTAATACCCAAATGAATAATACTAGAATGAATAGTAACCTCGACATAAAAAGGTAGAAATTCCACAATAAAATTCGTACCAATATTCCGACATAACGATATTGAAAGAAATAATATCATTTACGAAGAAATAATACCCCTTACGACTGTTGAACGAAAATAATATTCCTACGAAGATGATATTCCTTACCAATATTGAACGAATATAATATTCATACGGATACGAAAAATAACATCTCTTCAGAATATGAAATAAATAATACCCCTCACCTTAGAAGAAAACTGGATACTGGAATAGTGAGGTAGCAGACTTCGCTTCTTCTTTCTCTCTATAACTTCTCTCTCTATAACTTCTATCTCTATAATTGCTCTTGTGAGACTTAATGAATTGGGGAGAATGAAGGAAGAATGAGCTTCTATTTATAGGAAAATATAGTTTCGATAATTGCACATTTTGGGGCTCAAAATATTACAGTATAATACCTTCCTCTTTTTCTTCATTTTTAATTTAGTCCTGCAAGTATTATCAAACTTGCACCACCTCCCCTAATAGTAAATCATGTGAATTAATAGTTCATTCATGTGACTCAATAGTATAATCATGTGAAAAAACTAATTACAGTATAGTACCTTCAACTATACCTCCATTTTTAATTTAGTTATGCAAGTATTATCAATCTTGCACCAATTCCCCTAATAGTAAATCATGTGAATCAATAGTACACACATGTGAACACATAGTTATAAGCATGTGAATTAATAGTAATTAATTGTTTATTTATCTGATTAATTACCCTATTGGTCAATATAACCTCCAGACATCCATTAATATCGAAATAGATGTTGATTTCCACTAACACTAATAATTTCCACACAATGGAACTATCAATTTCATCTTCAATCAACAAGAACTTATTCATCATTAATATTATAACTCACAATATTTAACAACCAGGTCGTTCCCAGAAAAGAGGGGGCTTTCTGATAAGGATTTATCCTTATTGGCGCGCAATTAGGTGACCAAACCTCTCCTTGACAGAACTTCTAGACATTGTCAATATTGCAAATAATAATATAAATAAATTTGTCGTCTCAATTATTGATTTAATAAAAATAAATATTATACAGATGATACCGTGACAACAATTGAATCAATAATATGAGAGATATGATGCAATAATTACTGTAACAATAATTGAGTATAACTGAGTGACTTCTCACGAAAGCATCAATAATCAATACCGTGTGTTACTATGCAACCACGCATATTACTGTACTTTTACTACCGGGTAGTTCAATAGTTTTAACAGTAACATTTTCGCCGTTATTTTTATAAAATGATAATTCTGTCTTTTTCTTACTACGACAATACTTCCGTTGTGGGGTCCACCAATGATTGTGCCGTCGTACGGATATTCCCTGACAAAAAGAATATTCCCCGACCAAATGAATAATTTATAACAACTTGCTTACTTCGCAAAAAAAATTCACATAACACCCTTAACTTTAACCTTTTATCAATTTAACCATTTACGAAAAAAATAATAATTATAAGAAAATTGAATACTTTCATTTCATAAAATTCGGGGTCTTACAAGTTGAGCCAGCCAGTTTTCAAGCCTTCGAAGTGAGCAACACTCACTATCAACCTATCGAAGCCCCAGCCTTGAAGCCAAAAAATTCTTCCGAAGTGATGTTCGTCGGTAAAGAAATGATATCTTTGGATTACTGTCCTGGCAAAAGGCTAGGGAAAAATCATCAAGGGATTAAACATCCAATCCAAATATCTAGCCAAACAGGAAAGGATAAATTAGGGTATGGATCCAATTACAAGAACCCTCACAAGCATCAGCTGGTTCAGACATCCACCATTTTACTACCAAATCTCACGGATGCAGGATTCATGAAACCAACAAGGAAAATCCTTGTGGTTGTATCAGGTATGCCGATTCCTAAGGTTAAACTGGCCAGTGGAAAGGAAATCCAGTCTCCTGTTAAGGAAAATAAGAAAAGGAATGAATGTTTCCAATAAGAAATGCAAGATCGATTTTCAAAGATGTATTTTCTGGCACATACTGAGGGTCTGAACGAGGATATCCCAGATGAGGACTATTCAGAAATTCAAATCCTGACCCCTCGCATAAATAGGGCTAAGGAGAACCATTCAAAGATAAATATCGACCCTGATGTAAGTTCAGTCATGGTTATTATCAAAGAGGAGGAGTATGTTAGTTCCTAGAGGAACAATAGTTATCTAGAAGGGGGGTTGAATAGATATTTTTAAAAATTATTTTTCAAAATCCTTTGTCAGATATTGTTAATCAATTTCAGCGGAATATATGATTTGTTTGTTTCCCTTTAAGATAAACAAAGTTAATAGTTAACAGGAAGTTATAACAAGTATAACAGTTAAAACAAGAATATAAAAGACATGGAGCATTTAAATGGTTTAGAGCACTCAGAGCTCCTAGTCCACTCTTCTACTCCTCGAGTAGGAAATCCACTAAGGATGTCTTTACAATCTTTGAATCTCACAAATTCTTTCAAGACCAGCTGTCTTGGAACTTCTTAGTTCACTTAGAACTCTTCAAGTCCAGTAGACTTGGAATACACTTGATAAGAGTTGAGTTCTTTGAGGTGTGCTACTCAATTCCTGTTAAGCATGTGTTCTAAATAAATGAGTAGCTGAGCAAGCTTTCTTTCTAGATCGTAAAGTTGAGCGTTGAGTGTTCTTCAGCTTTTCGTTATGTACTTGCTTGGTTGTTGCATCTGCATCTAATTTATATATAAGGTGCCTTTGAAATATGTCCGTTTGAAGGCATTCGTTGAAGCATTAATTGTATTTGACATTTCTGAGCACTGATGGTGACTTCCTGAAAATCTTCTGTCTAGCCGTCTGGCCCACTGACATAGCAGCCTGCTATCTCACCTAACACCTGAAAAGGTGTTTTCAGCTGACATGTACTACTTTCCTTAGCTTCTTCAATACATTTCTTTGTTATATACTAAGGACGAGTATTGTGACATTGGGATTCCTGAGAGTCTCAACGTATATATTCTATTCCACATTTGTTGTAATTTATTCTTAAACAAATGGACAAAGCTCGATGCTTCTGATGCAGACAGATGATGCACTACGATCATGGTCATGGTGTCTTGCCACATTCGTGCTTGATCCAGACTAATACAGGAGAACAGTACGATTACTCTTAAGCACCAGCAGACTACGATCTTTGCTTACTCGATTTTACAGACTTTACGCTTCCGAGAGCAGACTATGATACTTGATTTGGCTCGGCAGGCGTTTGGACCACTCTATGATTCTGGGAGAGGCCCTCCAAAGCAAACAGACTACGATTCTTAATGCTCTACGACTTTGCCTTAGTTTCTGCAAATTCTTGGCTGGCTCGACAGACTACGATTCTGTTGAAACCTATCTATTACATCTTAAAATAGATCAACCTAACAACTTCGATCTTTTCTTCTATACATTCATTTACAGAATGGTAAACATAAAGCACAGATCAAACCTAACAAGTTTTGATCTAACACTAAGTCCTTGTACATGTATTCATTGAAGGACTTTACATATAAGCATAACTAATTACTTTCAACATCAAATTTAAATATGCAATACCCAACAATATCCCCCTATTTGATGTTGACATAACCAAGGAGATTTGTATCATAATCATTAATTTCTAGATGCAGTTGCTAGAAAGTAAATATGACTTAGTATTTCAGTGAGCAGCTGAAATCTCTAGAGGATAAACATGAATTTATTGATGTATGGGAAGACAGATATTACAATAAATCATAGTTACATCAATAAGAAATACGTTTCAACTTATCTCTATTTCTTCTACCTTTTATTTCTTGGAGGATTTGCATGCTCTGCAGCTCTCCTTTTCCCGATGGCTTCGTCTCTCCATGAAATATCTTCTAGCTCGCTTTGATTCAGCCTTTTTCCATGTTCATGTCTATTCATAAAGACAGGATCTCCAATTAGCATATGTACGCCAGTAATGGTTACCCCTTGTGAGTTAGGAGATGGCCCTTGACTCCTTAGCGGTTGCGCCATGAGAATTTGTTGGTGCTGCTGTTGTTCAGGTCGTGGAGTCGGATGGCGAGGCTGTCTTGAGGGAGTGCTCCTTGCGGATTGAGCAATAAGTTTCCCTCTACCTTTTCATTTCTATTCTCCCCCTTTATGTCAGCATCAAGGGTTCGAATGTCTTCAGACAGACGATTCATGCCTTGGACAAATTCGTGGAGCTGATTCCTGGATTGAACAATGTCTTCATGGTTTTCTTGAACCAGAGAATCAGTTCGAGACCTGTTCTTTTGTAGAATAGCCAAGAAAATGTCTGTTTGTTACATCTGACTCATTAAAAATTTTTGGAATTCTTTCATTGAGGTTCGTAGACTTGAGAGAATTTCCATCACAAGTTTATTTTGAGATTCCTGAGTCTTCTGCAGAAGGAGAACTGCTTCCTTGTGTTTCTGGGAAGACTGAAAGTAAATCTAATCCTTTTCATTAATGATGTGGATCATTTCCTTGATGATATCCCTGAGCTTATTTGTGAGCTCGGAGCTCAAATTACTGGGAAGGGTGTTGGCAGCATCTATCAAATGGTTCAGCCTCATATGAACAAGCTCAGAGTGAGTTTTAAGATCTTCTTTAATATCTTTAGTCACTTTATGTGATGCATTAGACAGCTCAGTTTTGGTAGGAAGATCTGAGAGAAGCTCAAGAATTTGTTGAGTGTTTGAAGGAGAAGCTCTAATATTTTGATTTTGCAGATTGTAGAGAGCAAGATCAAGATCAAAATAACTATTGGTTGATAAGGAAGGAATATCTGAAGGAGGTGCATGTAAGTTTGAGGTACAGGAGGAGGTGATATTGGTTCTGGTTCAGTGGGTGACTCTACAATTTGAGTATGATTGATATTCGTAGAGTGAGAGATGGTGGGAGACTGGATCAATATAAAATTAGGCATATTTGGTTCATCAGTTATAGAATGTTGGGATTCTGTAGATGAAAATTGGTTTAGTGGATGAAGTATCACTTCCAACCATCTTGGCAATTCATAGAATTGGTTGAAGGTTGATGGAGGACAGTGACTAACTCTGAAAGAGATGTGAATTGATTGTACCTCACGTCCAGTTTCTGAAGAAGGATGGTTAGCTATTAGCTTCTGAGCAAATGTGAGGTTGCCTGGGAATCCATGAGCAAGCACTGAGATTGTTGGATAAGCTTTGAAAGTCCAGAATATGTGATCCCAGGAGTTGAGAATTTGGGCTCTGTGATAGGGCATCATAGGTAAATAGGAGAACAACTTATTGTAGTTAGCTCTCCTATACCCATCCCAGCCCACTGCTATAATCTCAACTTCATCATCCTCTTCTTCTTCTTGATCTTTATTATCTTCATTTGAAATTTCCAGCACTTCAAATATCTCCTCATTTCTTGCCTAATCATCAATCCTTTCTTCCTCCATAGCTTTCACACCTTCTAATTCCATATTTTCTTGTATCTCCCCCTCAGCTGTAGCCTTTTCTGTCACAAGGACTTCTAGAGGTTCCCCTTCAATCTGATCATTCATTTGATCTTCAGGCAGCTTTCCTTCAGCTGGATCATTAGGAGTTTCAGAAAGTTCCTTTTCTGCAGCTATTTTCCTTTCTTCTTCCTTCAAAGCTTTTACATTTTCAAGAACATATGTCTTGACAAGCTTTCTCCTTACTTTTCTGGGTTGAGCTTAAGCCTTGGGGCTCTCTTCAGCTGCAGCTCTGACAGTTGATCCAGTTTGGGAGACTATTGCAGTGTCCACTTCAGGAGTGATGTCAAGTCTGGACTCTACGATCGGTAGTGACTCTACGATTGAAGATAGTGAAGACTTCTTTGTTTTGTGGTTGCATTTTCCCTTTTAAGTAGTTGAGAGATGGTGGCTCTGTCTTCTTCCTCCTCAGACTGCTGCTCTTTCCTCTTCATTTCTTTCAGAGTTTCAGTACCCGAACTCTCTTGGGGTGCATCAGTGGTTGAGCCTTGAGGCTCTTCTATTATTTGAGCTTTCATTTTTCTCTTACCCTTGATTTTTCTGATCAAAGCGATGGGTTCCTCTTGATTAATTTCTTCTTCTTCATCAGCTTCCTTCATAATCGACATGTTTCCTGGTAGCCCAGATACTTTCGTTTCACCAGTCCTTTCACTTTTTTCAGACATCATTCTGACATTTTCTACAGGGTTTCTTTTCTAGTTTTAAAACAGTTGCTGGGTCATTTTTCTGTAGGGGTTGATGGATTCCCCTTCCTTGTCCCCAATTTTGTCACCCAGAGCCGATTACAGGATTATGTTTATGAACCTCCTATAGAGCATTTTCCCAGAGCTCTTTGATTTTTTTGAGCTGAGTATCCACTTCCCGATCCAATCGATAAGTAGAGCCCCATAGTTGAGTTGAATCCTGAAGCAGATTGATTGCTGTCATGAGCTTTAGTTGAACTTCATTTACAGATTCATGACCAGAGCTTTTACAACATATGCACTTCCCAACAATGTCAGCCAGAAATTCATACTTCTGGGGAAACTCTTTCTTCTTGTACCCCTTGACGTTCTGAAACTTTGTGTGGTGCATCTTCTTCAGACCTTCATGAAAGTCGATAACATCCATAGATACGAGTCCCTTTGATTTGAAACCTAAGGCTAGGTTTATATCTTCAGTTTTGAGTTTAATTTGTTCCCCCTTGACCCCTGTAGTGATGATGTCGTTCTCAAAGACTCCATTGATGCAGAACTCTTTCACCAGCTTCAGGTATATCCATGTGCTGGTGCTCAGAGCTTCTTCAAGACTAGCTTTCTTCTGAAGAGACAGAATCTTGTGAAACTGAGGGTCAGCTGTCTGGAATTCGTCAAAGCAGAGTTGGTAACCAGATATAACATTGGTAGCAGCCATTGATTTTCTTGAACAGAGGTTGGTTGATCGTTCTGAAGGCTAGGGTTTCTGTTGATAGAGAGAGAGGAATGAGTTTTTTGAACTTCTGAGGTGAATTTTCAAAAAGCCTTTTCAAACTGTATTTGTAACTTCCCTCCACACGATCTACATAGTGGGGGCACGTGTAGAGTTCTGTCGGGCTCCACAATTTTAAATAGTGTGGAAAATACTGATCTGCCCTTAGCTCCCCCTGAGCTACTATATCCTTTGAGAAGACTATGATTGTCGAGGCTGCTCTACGATTGTTGAGTCCATTGTTGATTATACTCTACGATCATTTTTTGTCCTTGTTCTTGTGATGAGCTCTGACTTAGCATTCCTTCTGGGTTAAGGTAGCTCTGGAAGGGCCAACCTCTTAGACTGAACTAAGGGTCAGGTTTGTCCTTGAGGCACTTATCAGAGGGGTTGCTTGGATAAAAAAGATGTCATCACAAGATGCTTTATGTCGAGACTGCTCTACGATCGTGGTTTCATCTCTACGATTTTAAACATAGTCAATTTATTTGCATGGTTAGCACAAACTAGAGCATAGAGTTTATGGTTGCAGATTTAGCATACCTAACTCACTTATCAGTTTATTAAATCTGGATTCATCTAAAGGTTTTGTAAAGACATTAGCAAGTTAATTTTTTGTAAGGATGTATTGTAAAGATATAGTTCCATTTTGGACATGATCCCTAATAAAATGATATCTTATTTGTATATGCTTAGTCCTAGAATGCATGACAGAATTGTGTGTTATTGCTATGACACTTATGTTATCACAATGAATAGGTATAGATTTGAAATCAAACTCATAGTCTGCTAGCTGATTTTTCATCCATAAGATTTGAGCACAACAGCTGCCAGCTGCAATGTATTCAGCTTCTGCTGTTGAGGTAGATACTGCGTTTTGTTTTTTTGCTAAACCAAGACACAAGTCTGTTTCCTAACAACTGACAAGTGCCACTAGTACTTTTTCTATCGATCTTGCAGCCTATAAAATCAGCATATGTATATCCTATCAGTTCAAAGGAGAACTCCTTGAGATACCAAAGTCCCAAGTGAGGTGTGCCTTTGAGATACCTGAAAATTTTCTTTACAATAGTTAAGTGTGATTCCTTAGGATTAGCTTCAAATCTAGCACATATGCATGTTGTAAACATTATGTTTGGTCTACTGGTAGTTAGATATAGAAGAGAGCCTATCATACCTCTGTATTGAGTAATGTCAATACTTTTACCTTTCTCATCTTTGTCAAGCTTGGTTGCTGGAGCAATTGGTATTTTCATGGGAGAGGTTGATTCCATGTCATACTTTTTAAGTAAGTATTTTATGTACTTGGCTTGGTTAATGAAGATCATCAGTTTGCTTTACTTGTAATCCAAGGAAGAAATTCAGCTGACTCATCATACTCATTTCGAACTTGCTCTGCATAAGCTTGGCAAATCTCTTGCACAATTTTTCATCAGTAGAGCCAAAGATAATGTCATCAACATATATTTGAACTAATATGACTTTGTTTTTGTGCTTTCTAAGAAATAATGTGGTATCTACTCTACCTCTAGTGAAACCATTTTCAATAAGAAGGTTAGTTAGTGTTTCATACCATGTTGTTCTAGGTGCTTGTTTAAGTCCATATAAGACTTTGTCTAATCTATAGACATAATTAGAGAGACTTGTATTGATGAAACTTGGAGGTTGCTTGACATATACTTCTTCTTGAAGTTCACCATTCAGAAATGCACTTTTGACATCCATTTGAAAGACTTTGAACTTCATGTGGGTAGCAAAAGCAAGGAATATCCTGATGGCTTCTAATCTGGCAACAGGTGCGAAGGTCTCTTCATAGTCAATGCCTTCTTCTTGGGAGTAACATTTGGCTACTATTCTTGCCTTATTCCTTGTTATTACCCTATCTTCATCCATCTTGTTTCTGAAGACCCACTTGGTGCCAATAACTGGGTGGCTTCTTGGTCTTGGAACTAATCTCCATACTCTGCTTCTTTCAAACTGATTTAGTTCCTCTGGCATGGCTTCTATCCAACTTGAGTCTTTCATAGCATCTTTTATTTTCTTGGGTTTCATTTGTGACAGAAAGCTTAGATAGAAACACTCATTCTAGGTGGCAAATCTTGTCTTGACTTTCGCATTTGGATCTCCAATGATTAGGTCTCGAGTGTGATCTCTTGCCCATTTATTTCCTGTTGAAACATCTGTTCTGATGCCTTCTTGTCTAAATTCTTCAAAATCAACCTCTGCTTCTTGATGTGGAGGTTCATTGTCCGGCGTAGTTCTCTCTACGATCTCTTCTTCAGGCTTGCCAATTTCATTTTCTGGAACTACGATCGTGGTGTTGAGCTCGACCACCTCGTTCGTAGTGTCTGAGTTATCGATCATAGTGTCTTGAGGCACAGTTTTGTCTAAGTCTATTTCATCGAAGATGATGTGAATTGAGACTTCAACACTTAGCGTCTTCTTGTTAAATACTCTATAAGCCTTACTGTCTGTGGCATATCCGAGAAAGATTCCTTCGTCTGACTTGGGTTAAAACTTTGTCAGATACTGTTTTCCATTGTTGAGAATATAACATGTACAACCGAACACATGAAAGTAGCTGACATTTGGCTTTCTTCCTCTCTATAGCTCGTAGGGAGTCTTCTTTAACATAGAGTGCACAAGAGATCTGTTCTGAGTGTAGCATGCCGTGTTGACAGCTTCTACCTAAAAGTATTCAGGCAGACAGGCTACTGCTAGTAGAGTTCTTCCAGCTTCAATCAACGTTCTGTTCTTTCTTTCAACTACTCCGTTTTGCTGTGGAGTTCGTGGAGCTAAGAAATTGTGACTGATGCCATTGTCTGTGCAGAACTGATCCATCTCAGAGAATTCTAATTCTCTACCATGATCACTCCTTATGGCCTTGATTTTTTCCCCTTTCTCATTCATCACCAGTCTGAACATCTTGATGTGTTGGGAACTTGTTTCATCTTTTAAGTTTAGAAAGAACACCCATGTAAATCTTATATAGTCATCCACTACGACCAATGAGTATCTCATCCCTCCAAGATTCATTGTTGGAATTGGCCCAAATAAATCCATATGTAGTAACTGCAGGGGGCTTATCAATTGAGTTGATAGTTTTGCTTTTGAAAGAGCTTCTAGTTTATTTTCCAAGTTGACAGGCATTGCATGTCCTTTCTTTAACAAAATTGAACTTGGGTAAGCCTACTACTAGATCCATAGAGGCCAGTTTTGACATGCTTTTGAATTTGAGATGAGACAACCTTCTATGCCACAGCCAGCTCATTTCTTCAGAGGCTTTAGCCAGAAAACATATTATCTCGTCAAAACTCAGTTGACCAAGATTAACAGTGTAGACGTTTCCTTCTCTTGTTCTGGTCAGATTTATGGAAGAGGTCTTCAGGTCTCTGACTTGACATTGATTGTTGAGAAAGGAAACTTGATGACCCTTGTTGCAGAGCTGGCTTATACTCAGAAGATTGTGCTTTAGTCCTTCCACATAGGCTACTTTGCTAAAGGATACTGCACCATTCCCAGCTGAGCCATAACCTCTTGTCTTGCCAGAGCCATTGTCTCCAAAGATGATTGTTGGACCCTCTTTCTCTATGAAGTTGGACATGAGGGCTTTGTTCCCAGTCATGTGTCGTGAGCATCCACTGTCAAGGTACCAGGTTGTGATCGTGGAGCTCTGTTCTTGCAGTGAGGTTTAAGCTCTCATTTTGGTACTTATACTTGCGTGGGTCCTATCTTGTTAGTACCCTTAGGGACCCAAATCTGCTTGACTTTGGGTTTAATATGCATAGGATTATTGTAGCATACTACAGCCTTATGACCAATTTTATCACATACAAAACATCTAGCATGATGCATGCTAGTGTGTGTGTGTGTGTGTGGATTATTTCTCCATTTTGACTTATGTGGATTTCTGGCAGTCCTTCCTTTATACTGATTCTTCCTTTTTAATGTGTCCTTATGATTCATGATTTTTGAAGAATGTAACTTAACTCTACTGTTCCCATCTTGTTGGTTTGTGGAGTTGATTTTGCTCGATTCTACGATCCTTCGAGGTTGGAGAGTAGTGACTAAATTACTCTTCTCTTTTTTGAACCCTAGGCTAACATGGGATCCGTTATGCCTTGTAGCATAGATTGGATCAGAAGAGCAGGGATGGATTGGTTCTTCCTTTTGTGAGGATTTCACAAATGCAATGCTTCTATTGAGGTTTGAAACACTACTGATGTTGGTTTCCTTTGGCTTTTCCACATGTGGTTCTGAGGTGGATTCCCCAAAACCTAAACCTGTTTTGTCATATGCACTTCTCTAACTGGAGATCAGGGAGTCCATGGATGAAGAGGATCTATTCCACGTTAAGATTGTCTTGTCTATTTCCTCAATCTTAGAGGTTAGATTTGACTCTCTCTGTGCATTAAGTTCGTTGGTCTGTTTTAAGAGTTTATTCTCAGCTTCAAATTTGGAGAGAGAGTTAGTACTTAGAAGAGCTGTTTCCAATTCTTCCTGAACTTTCTCTTTCTCTTTTTGAAGAAGAGAATAATCTTTAGACAGAACTCTGAACCATTTCATATATTGATGCAGATCAGATGTTATGCCATGTAGTGTAGTTCTTAAATCATCAATATCTACATCAGGAGAGTTAAAGTCAAATACCTCATCGATACTTACTTCATGATTGTTAGGGCTTTTCTTCTCCTTTGCATTTTTGGCCATTAGACACAGATTTTCTACTTGAGGATCTTCATCATCTCAAGACTCAGAAGTTATGTTGTTGTCTGAGTAACTCCATGATCCTCCAGCCACAAGACCTTTGTCTTTCTTCTGGAGCCTCTTGTTGCCTTTGAATTCTTTCTTTGAATTTGATTTCCTCTTTAGTTCTTCTATAAGAGGTTCGTTGCAGTTTGCAATGAAATTGACAGACTTCTTGCAGTTGTATCATAAGTCATTTATCTGCTCCTGACTGTTGTTGTTGAATCTCTTAGGTTTGTTGTTTCTGCCTTTACGCATGAACCTCTTGAGTCTTCTTGCTAGCATTACAATATCCTAATCATCATCTTCCTTAGAGTCAGAGTCATTTTCAGTGTTAGCTTTGGAGATGATATATGTTGCTTTGAGAGTAACTCCTTTGTTTTTCTTTCTTCCTTCAAATAAAGTCTCTGCCCATTGAGTCAGCTCCAGTTCATAGTTGAGAAGGTTGCCATAGAGTTGTTGAACACTCATTTCATGGAGATTCTTTGATTCTCTGATGGTAGTGGTTTTGGCATCCCACTTGCTTGAGTGTGACAAATGTGTGTATGTCAAGGACACTGAGAAATGATATGTCATTATTTGTCTTTACGTAGATGATATGCTCATTATGGGTAATAGTAATGAAATCATTAAAACTATCAAAAGAATGTTAAATAATATGTTTGACATGAAAGACATGGGTGTTGTTGATGTAATATTAGGAATTAAAATTTCTAAACATCGGATGGGTTAGTGTTATCACAATCACACTATATTGAGAAAATACTCAAGAAATTCAATCACTATGATTACAATCCTGTTGGAACATCGGTAGATATAAATCTACACTTGTCTAAAAATAAAGGAGAAAGCATATCACAACTTGAGAAAGCACAAATAATTAGAAGCCTTATGTACGTAATGAATTGTACACGTCCGACATAACATATGTTGTCAATAAATTGAGTAGATTTACAAGTAATCCAGGACAAGATAACTGGAAAGCGATTATACGAGTTTTAAGGTATTTAAAATACACTCAAAACTTTGGATTGCACTACTCAAGATATCCAGCAGTACTCGAAGGATTCTGTGATGCGAACTGGATATCGCATACAAAAGACTCTAAATCCTTAAGTGGTTTTGTGTTTACACTAGGTGGAGGAGCAGTATCATGGAAATCTTCTAAACAAACATGCATTACTCGATCAACGATGGAATCTAAGTTTATTGCATTGGATAAGGCTGAAGAAGAAACTGAGTGGCTTCGTCACTTTTTAGAAGATATTTATATGTGGCCTAAACTTGTGCCGCCTATTTGTATCCATTGTGGTAGTCAATTAGCAATTGCAAGGGCACATAGTCACATATATAATGGTAAGTCTAGACATATTCGTCGTAGACACAATACCATAAAATAATTGATCTCTAATGACATTATGTCTATTGAGTACATAAAGTCTAAAGAAAATATAGTGGATCCGTTGACTAAAGGTTTGACTAGATAGCAAGTAAAAATAACTTCGAGGGGAATGAGCTTAAAACCATTAGCAGATCTAGCAAGGGGCGGCATAAGCAGCTGCCCCTGCTGGAATTATTTTATATGGGTATAGGGGTAGGGAAAATATATGTGTTTGTTCCTAGTAGGCACAATAGATCTAGAAGGGGGGGTTGAATAGATCCCTTTTAATTTCAAATCTTTTTCTGGTTTATTTTGTATTGCTTATAATTTAACATATGACAAACATAAGAATCTTTTCAAGCACAGCGGAAGAAGTAAAAGATCCCCTTCATTGATATATTTATAATCATACATACATTGTTCGTAGAGTTAGTTCAATGGTAAGCAGTTAAAACATACACAGCAGTTATAGCAGGTAATGTACATAATGTAAATGGCATAAAGTAAAAGACACAAGGGGTTTTAAGTGGTTCAGAGACTCAAGCTCCTAATCCACTCATTTGCTTTCATCTAGCGTGATTTCCACTAAGGAAAGGCGGCAAGACTACTCAATCACTACGATTCCTTGAAGGCCCGTGACCTGAGGGACTTCAGTTCACTAAGAACTCTTCAAGGCCAGCAGCCTTGGAACTTCTCTAGTTCCCTAGGAACTCTTAAAGCCCAGCAGCCTTGGAACTTCATTTAGTCCCTCTGGACAAGGATCCCTCAGGCCCTGGCTTCTTGTTGTTGAGTTGTTTGTTTCTTTGTTGGAGTTCGTGCTGAGCTGCTAAGATGTCTTTATGCTTTGAACATCTTCTGTACTTAGCATCTTGGCGTGATCATCCTTGAAGTGCAGTTGAGTGTTGCATGATGCTTAGCTTCTTCAGTTACTCAACCTCCTCTGATGATCCCTTGATGAACTGCCTTGAAGATCATTCCTCCTGATACGTGATGGCTGCACATGATGGGTTTTTAAGATATTTGTAAGCTCTTCTGCTAGGTACTTAAAAACTTTCTCATGCTTGCCACCATGATGACGTTTGTGATCTCCTTTCTTGATACTTGATGCCTTCTCATGATGGACTTGCTAAGATGACTGTGAGCTCTTCTCTATGGTACTTAGAGTCTTCCCATGATGGACATCAAGATGACATGACGCTCTTCTTTCTCTCGACAGTTCAAAACACTCTTCATGTAGTAGAACTCTCACTTCTACTTCTTTCTTGTCTGTCTCTAAGTGTTCTTGGTGGATCGTAGAGTGAGCCTTCAGACTCACTATCTCACATGGGTTAGAACAGTCCACCGTTACTCCAAACTCGGCAACTCCAGCAACCCTCAATCTTTGAATCTCTTACTGATTTATACTCCTTCCCAATCCTTTTGTTGGAATGTAGCCGTTGAAAGCTATTCAAATATCTTCACAGATCTCAAGTTAACTGAGGTAGACTACTGATGTGACATGTCTTACTTTTCTGACACTGTAGTCTACTGTTTCACCTACCCCATCAGAGATGTCGCTTTTATGCCTCGGGTAGATTGAAGACTTTATTTCCTCCTTCTAATTTCTCGATCAGAGGTTGTCCTTTTGCATCGATGCTCTCAATAAGATCTTGTCCGAATATTACCCTTCAGATTGAACCGTTGCCAATGCTTCAGTCTTCAGCTATTCAAACTCTACGATTCTGATGCATGTCTTCATGGACCTGATCGTAGTGGCTTGTTGACTGGTAGAGACAACACTACGATCTTGAAGAGTGTTGATTGGATCATCAATGTAGAACACCTCTTCCTTTTCTTGTACAGTGCTTCAACACTTCTGTTTGCCTCAACAGATCTCAGATACTGATGGCTTGACTTATTTGTTCTGGCCCCTTCTGAATAACAAGACACTTCAGATTTGTGGCATGTCCAGCTCGCTTTCTCCTTGTGATCTCCCGTTCACTTATCATCAATGGACTGACCCAATGCTTAATCACTTTAGCCTTGTTCTTCAGAGGCTGACCAGTATCTCTGTGTACATTCCATCAGTTCTTTCTTGGTTTGGAAAACACTACAATCCTGGTAGCTTCCAAGATCGTTGTCTTCATGCTCCTGGCGACTCCATCGCACTTGGCGACTTTCCTTAGTCGATCAAGTCTTCTTCTGATCTCCTTGTTGAAGACTTCATCTCAAATGGCTTCACAACTCAATCTTGATGCTGATTGGGTTGGTGCTTAGATCTTCTGTTAGCTTGCAAGCCATTCATTGACTGCTCTCTGGTTTCCTTTAGGATGGATGTATCTTTGCAGTGCTAACCAGATGCTTCATTCCTTTGGATATTCTGGGAGTGCTCATTCGTTGAGAATCGTATTTGCTCTATGATTCTGCCTTGGCATTATGAGCACATCTGTTGAGGTCTTAATTCTGCACTCTACGATTCAGCTTTAGCTATGCAGACACTACAACTCCGAGATCAGATCTTGACACTCTACGATTTCTGTCGTTGTGCTTGTTGTCTTTATCTGTTCTTGCTCGACTACGATCTCTGCCTCTGGTATGATCAGTAGACTCTACGACTCTGAGTGTAGTCTACGATTCTTGACTTGGCTTCAAAGAGACACTCGGCATTTACGTGGGCGGTACAGTCTCTCACGATTACGAACATGACTTCCTCAGCAGACTACGGCCCTAAGGAAGTTCTCCTCGACACACTACGATCCTCTCCTCGTCTCTCCTGGCAGTCTACGAACTCCAAGACTACTATCTTGCAGACTACGATTCTGCCTTGATAGCTCTCAAGTTTTCTTGACTTTCCTGGCAGACTACGATTTCTGGTGCAGTTCTCGACGATCAGACAAGCCTATCTATTACATCATAAGATCAACCTAACATGCTTGATCTATCTATGTTTATAGTCCTTGTGCATCATTTCTTTTTAAGGACTTTACAAAGCTGTTTTGCTTATGTAGGATCAACCTAACATACTTAATCAATTCATTTTAAGTCCTTGTACACATGTTTCTATTATCTATCAAAGGACTTTACAACTTTTCTTAATGTAAGCATACTTGCATATTCATTCATATATATCATAATCAAAGCATATGTAAATAGGAATATCATTCACATGCTTATTCCTGACAATCTCCCCCTATTTGATTATGACAAAAATAATAAGTGCATATGCATGTTATGAATGAATCTTATATCCAGTTAGCATCTGTATTTCTAAAACAGATAATCATGAATGTCATTTATAATGATGTGGAATTTAATACACTGACATTTTACATCCTAGATCCAGAACATACCTAACTAGTTAGAGATGTACCTCTTTGGTTCCATGTATGCTTCCAGGATGTCTGTTGATCAGCTATTCATCTGTTTGATTCCTTTGCTCCTGCTCCCCCTGGGATGTGGAGCTATTGACTTTCCTTCTTCTTCCGGTTCTGGCTCTGGCTCCCCCTCAGCCTTAGGCTCATCATCCTTCGGCTCCCCCTTAGATGACGACTCAGCTCCCCTTGGTGGTGTCTTCTTCTTTTCTTTCCTTTTGCTCTTTCTAGAGTGCCTCGTATTCTTCCCCTTTCTATACCTCTTTTTCTCCCCCTTTTTTGTCATTAATCATTTGGGAGAGCTGCTCCATGTTAGACATAAGCTGCTCCATCAGGTAGGAGGAGTTAGCAACTTCAAACTTGAGTTCTTATTGGCCTAGCTCAAGTTGCACTGAGAAAGACTAATTCATGTTGTCAATCTTGTCAAAGAGGGCTTGGAGTTGTTCTTCATTTGCCTTCTTTGCTTATAGAGCATCTGCATTCTGATCATTCATGACCTTTAGATAGATGTGATCTCTTTCTCTAATTTTGAGAGATACATAAGCCATCATTGCTTGGAGTCTCTCTTGAACTGAGTTATCTTCTGTTGTTGTCAGCTTCTTTGACTCTTCAGTAAATAGAGATATCTTCTCAATTAGTTCATCAGAATTTTTCATCAGGTTGCTTCTCCACAGATATTTGATCATCTGGTTGGGCAGTCTCCTGTTGAGCATTAGATTGAACTCTATGATCTGCATCCTTGGACAGATTTTTGAAGGTGTTGAGAATCTGAAGAATCGTTGAGTTCCAATCATTGGTTGAGGATGAAGGAATGTCTGTCAATAGTGCTTGAGCAGATGGAAGCTTCTTATTTTGTACTTGGATACCATCAGTAGTAGAGTTAATTGACTCTACAATAATCTCCTTGGTTATGATCCTTCTTCCTTCTGAGTCCATCCTATGATCGTAGGGGATATAGTGATTGTCGGCATGTCTGTAGACCTTGTAGTGAGGCTGGTTTGTGGTCATCATTGTAGCAAAACTCTTCACTCTTTGGAAGTTTTGTGCCACCAGTTCCATGCTTTGAAAATGAGAGTAGCACCAGCTGAAGTAACTTGCTTCTTTTTCAGTATGTGCTTTTAGCCAAGGCATCCGCTGGAAAAACCATCTCATAAGCAGATCATCAGGATTGTAGAGGATGGTTATGCAGTCTAGTTCCATGTTGTTCCAGTTTTTAACTACATCAAAGGTAGTCATCCTTACCACCTTGAGTTGTTCATCTCCATAGTTCACCCATCTTTCTGGTGGTTCATTCGAGACTTCTACCACTATTCTCCTGGTGATTTTTGCTGGAGAGAGGACAGGATAGAATTCTGGTTCCTCTGATTCCTGATTTGCAGAATTGGAATCATTCTCCATTTCTTCTCTATCAGAGCCTGAACCATCTTGATCATTTCCAACAATGAATCCTTCTTGCTGAATTTCACTTCTAGAACCTTCTTCAGCAAGATCTTCCTCTGATTCATCTTTTTCATCACTGGTCCTATCTTCAGCATTTTCTTCCTGTGATACCGACTCATCATCACTTACTTCAATGACAGCATTGGAGTGATCACTTCTCTTTTTGGAGGCAAATTTAGATTGTAGTATGTAGCTCTTCCTTCTTCTAGGAGGTTCAGCTTTGAGAGAGTCAGACTCTTCTTCCATTTCAGACTCTGAGGCCTTTGACACATCAGACAAACTTCCTTGAGGTTTAGCACTGATAGGGGCAGACCCTTCTTCTTTGGACTCATCACCTTTTGAGCCGTCATGGGGGCTTTCAGGATTGGAAGGGGCATATTCTTCTTCTTTAGAAATAACATCATTTGACCCATCATCTGGGCTTGTTAGGGCATTTGCATTTGGGCATGGAGTTGGGTCATCTTGAATCTTTTCTTCATCATCAGAGTGAATGTTATGAGGGTTAGCCACAGGGCTTGAGCATTCTTCTTCATCAACAGATGTTGTATTTTCATCCATTAATCCAACTTCACCTTCATTGTTGGATCTGGCCTATGGGGACTCAACCTTGAGATTATCAGTTGTCTTTTCTTCTTCTGATTCTACGTCCTCCTCTTCATCAGATGTACTATCTTGGGAAACTGAGGCTGATTTGTTTACCACCTTAGCTTTCTTGCTGGATGGCCCTTGAAGTAATCTGTTACTTCTCCTCTTTGTGGTCTCTGTAGTTGAGACCTTTTCATCTTCAACCTTATCTTCTGTGGATAAACTTCTTAGAGGAGCCCCAGTTTTCCTCACACCTTTGGATTTCTTCCTAGCTGGTGTGGTTGCTGTTGGTTCAGAGTCATCAGACTCAGAGCTTTCTACCTCTTTTGTCTTCCTCTTCTTTGTAGAGGCCTTGTTACTGCTCCCAGTTGTCAGCCTTCTGTTCTCCTTTGGGTTTTTCTTCCAATTCACAAACAATTGTGGAGACATTACTTTGTGAACATTCAGGGGCTATCCTTCATCATTCTTGATTTTCTCTCCTAGCTTCTTCTTCATCACAATGCTCAGCAGTCTTCCATGAAACACCTTAGTTAGGGGTTTATCTGTAGACTTCTTTATCTCAGCCTTTTCTACCCATTTGGAGATTTGATCAAACATGATAACTCCAAAGTTGATTCGTTTCTTCAGAACTATAGCAGACATGATTTTCAGTTGTTGATCAAGCACCGTGTCATGTGTAGTGTCCTTGCATAGTATACACTTACCCACTATCTCAGCAAGGAACTCGAATTCCTTCGGAAACTCCTTTTTCTTTATGTCCTTTAGATTAGGGTTCCTCTGGTACCACATTAGCCTCTTGCCTTCTTCAATGTCTACTTCATCCAAGTTTATCAGACCTTAGTTGGGAAACCCTAGGCATTGATTGATTTCTGAAGCTCTTATCTTCAGATTTGATCCTTTCACCTTCGTGGTCAGAAGCCCAGAATGTATCGAAGCATTTGAGTAGAATTGCTTCACTAGCTCTGTGTAGACTGGAGTGTCTGCCTCCAAGCACTCAGAGAACCCAGCCTTCTTTACGAACTCAAGTATATCCTTGAACTTCGTTTCTGATTCTTCAGACTTTTTGAAGCCGAGTTGGATTCCTGTTATTATTCGCCATTCTGCCATTTAAAGAGTTCAAAGTATATGGGTATTTGATTCAGAGGAGTTATGAGAGATGGCTGTGATTTGGGTAGGGCTCTGGAGAGTTAATTGATTTTGGCTTTTGAGAGGATTCTAGGGTTTGAAAATGGGAGGGAGAAAGGTTCGATGGTTTCTAATAACTGGTTGCAAGTTTTGAATTTGTCTTAATGGAAGTTCCTTCTAACTTTGCAAAATCAGTGATGTGTCAACCAACCATTGGTTGCACGATGTCCAGTAATGAGCTGTAACTCCCCATAACTTTTCAGTTAGATATTTCTTTAAGAAGAGTAGACGTTTAATTGACGTGGATTGACCATTGACCTCTTTGGTTCGTAGAGTAGCATGGTGAGGCAGCTATGGACTCTACGTTTTCTTTTGTTGACTCAACGATCAACTTTTGAGAGATGTTGTAGTGGATGGTTTTGACATTAATCCTCATCTTGATGCAGCATAGCTTGATCACTGATATATTCGAACTTATCTCATCATAATCTGAATGGTTGAGCAATTGTCCAATTCTTTCAAGCTCCTCATGAGCTAGATTATCCTTTGGTAGGACTGCGATCGTTGAGTCTACTTCTACGATCGCTGAGGTTGCACTATGATCGTGGAGTTCTCTTTAACCTCGATTCTACAATCGTTGACTGACTTGGTCCTTGAGATGAACTTTACTTAGCATTCCTTCTGGGTCAAGGTAGCTCAGGAAGGGCCAACCTCTTAGAGTGATCTAAGGGTCAGGTTTGTCCCTGAGGCATTTTCCAGATGAAGTGCCTAGGAAGTGATTTGTAAAGATATCTCATTTGACCTTTTCTGCTGGGGAGATCCTCTACCAACTTCACACAATTGCATTTGAGGTAATCGTGGTGTCCTCCTGCTTCCACACTGCAATCAGATGTTTGATCGTAGGCACTCCATGATTTTGAGTTGGGTGGCTGAAAGGTTATCAGTAGTACGTTTTGAGACGTTCCCACTGACTATGGATCTTCATTTAGTTCATCAGCCACAAAGTTTTTGGACTCTGTAGCTGGTACATTGCTTCATAGTATATCTCAGTATTGTTGTTCCTTAACAGATCACTGCTCCCCATGGTTGATGTTATCTTCTCAGATAGATGTGATTCCCTTTTCTTTAGGTTCATTTGAAGGCAGCCTTGCATATCTCCTTCTGACTAGAATCACCATTATCACTTAGATCTCCTTATATCGTAGGCATGGATATTTTCAGGACTGATTACTCTTCGATCATTTGACAGCACTACGAACGTAGTCTTCTTTGATAGTCATGTGTGTGTGAAGTTCTGCTCCCGTAATGAGTTCCTCTTAACTGATGCTCGATGATCCTCTGATGTGAGCTTCCTTGAGGATTCTTCTCATATAGCATGCTTTGCCTGATTTGAGCATATAAGACCTTTTTCATCTTTGGTTGCATGGCCTGCTTCCATATACAGAGTAGCAGCCATGTGAGCTTCATTCAGGTTAGCTCAGCGGGTCTTCAAGGGCAAGCTTGGACATATAGGAATTTTATCAGAATCATTTCTGAACAGTCCTTAGCCTTCTACTGGTTGAGTCTTCTTGACTGAAGTCTTCTGCTTCAGCATTCCTTAGTGTGGTCAGACAAACCAAGTACCTGCAGGTTAGATACATTTCTATTTTTGGTACCCACAATTAAATGGGTCCTGCTAGGTTAGTTTTCTAAACCCCTGTTCCTCATATTTGGATAATCATCACATTTATCACCAACATTCATATTCAAGCATGCAACTAGTTTTAGAAAATACATTTTGAGATGCATGATGGTGAGTGTGTGTAAGATTCGTCATTTTAAAAACACACTCTTTTTCTTTGATGGTTTCATCATTCGCAGGGTTATGTTCACAGGGTTTAAGTGTTCACAGAGTGAGAATTACCTCTACGATTTAGGTGTATCTAGTTGATTCATAGAGGTGATCAGTTTCTACAAATCATCAAGATACTCTTGTAGAACTGATCATACTCTGTGTGTTGTCAAACACTTAGAACATAGGTTTGTACATACATACTAACCCACCAGCACAGATTACTTCACATAGAATTAATTTGGTCTGTGATGCTCTTATGACCCATTTCAGATTTCCTTCAAGATGTCATCTTTAACCTAAAACTTGGATGGAGAGAAAGCTTATAAGCATTTGAGTTTCCACCCTCAGGGTACTTTCTCTTTTCACCTTTTTAGGTAGATTAAGACTCCTTGACAGAATACTGTTATAGTTCATAAGGAGGTGCATTCATGATGTACACATTTATAATAGTGAGGAACCATACCAATTTTTTACTGTCAGTTTCTTAACAGTCATTTATCTTTAATATACTGAGTTTAGGCATTGATGTGCATAGCTTCACATTTGCTCCTGACTTGTTTGTTGCTTTTATTGCCTTTAATCAATCAATGTGGTCTTGAAAATGCAGGCTAGGAGAATCTCAGCATCTTTAGTTCTTTGACATCCTTCAGTTCACAAAGTTTGCACCCAGCTGTTAGTTGGCCAGACACATGTTTGAGAAGATCTTCTTTCTTCTCTGGATAAGCATTTCTTAGCATGTATGGCCTTTTAATCTTTTAGGCTGGTGGATGCTTGACTCTTTGTTGTTGATGTCTCTTGGGCTATCTCTTTGGTCTTCGATTCTACAAGATTATTTGCATGCAAGGATTGGTCTTGTTGATATAATACTCGAGAACATGGACCAATCTGAGCAGCTTCAGGTGTATATACACATTTACCTGTATACAATATTTTCAACGTGTGAGCTCATCTGCATATAACAAGTGACTTACTACTAAACTAAGTTTAGAACAATGTTGGTGCCTGAGATCAGACTCAAAGTGATTAGCTTTTGAATGTAGCATGAGAACCTGCTCTGATACCAATTGTTAGTTCCCAGTAGGCACAATAGATCTAGAAGGGGGGGTTGAATAGATCTTTCAAATCATTTTCTGGTTTATTTTGTATTGCTTATAATTTAGCATATGACAAACATAAGAATCTTTTCAAGCACAACGAAATAAGTAAAAGATCCCCTTCATTGATATATTCATAATCATACATACATTGTTCGTAGAGTTAGTTCAATGGTAAACAGTTAAAACATACATAGCATTTATAACAGTTAATGTACATAATGTAAATGACATAAAGTAAAAGACACAAGGGGTTTTAAGTGGTTCAAAGACTCAAGCTCCTAATCCACTCTTATGCTTTCAACTAGCAGGATTTTCACTAAGGAAGAAGCGACCGTTGTGCCCCCCCAAAGCAGATTATACATCACCCATCTTGAGTGCTGATACATGGTACATAAATTCAAATACAACTTAATTATACAACAGTCGTGTAAAATACGACCAAACATAGCTAAGAGTTTAAACAAGAATATTGTCATTTAGAAAATATCCACACTCAATGGTGTTCTCATTACAATTATTATCACATTATTCCGTAGAATATTGAGGACTACTAAAGCCATTTATCCTGGACCATCACTCCATTTCCCGACTCGTCCTAGCTATATTCTCATTTCCTGAAGAAATCAATGAAAGAAAGGGTAAGCTCAACTAGCCCGGTAAGAAATATTATGACTAAGATAATGCAGAATAAATTTTCTTTAGCCTTCAACAGTATAACAACTGATAGAATATAATAGACAACAAGTTTTAGATCAACAACTGAAGCGGAATAAGCAATCCATTAGAAGAATCAAGTAGAGCATAAAATCTACTATCTTCTATGATTTAAAAAGTTTTTCATCAACTTTATCACTGAGACTCAGCTTAATAAATAAAATTGAATCATCCCTGCACCACGGCCAAGGATATTCATGAAATCATCAATGGTCATGATTATACCGAATAATCCCTAATCATAATCATACCAACAACTTTCCATCAATGAACTACTGGCCAATGAGGACTTTTATCACATCATTCGTCACATTACGGTCATGATTATACCGAATAATCACTGGTCATAATCATACCAAGTCCATCTCTACACGTAAGCCAAAGATGACTTTCATCACAATATAAGCATGAGGATGATGACAATGACATAATAATTCAATAAAACAAGTTCAAGGATAAATTTTAAAGATTTATAATTTAATTTATCTAGAAATCAATAACGTCCAAATTGTCAACATGATACTGCTTTGTAGAGTAAAATTCAAGAAAAATATTCATGTACCAAAATAATTTGAATGAGGAAAAGAAATATATTTTTCGCAAAAATAGACCCATGAATAGTACTTCGGGAATAGTACCTCGTGAATAGTACCCCGACATGAAAAGTACCCCAAATACCCGAGTGAATAATATTCTGGTGAATTGTAATTTGGGTGAATAGTAACCCACGAATAGTAACTCGTGAATAAGATTTCAAACCTAAAAAGTGCCCGAATACCCGAGTGAATAATACTAGAGTGAATAGTAATTGGGTGAATAGTAACCCATGAATAGTAACTCGTATAAGAAAAATTACCAAAGAAAATGATATTTCATGACGAGTACAAAAGAAATGATATCTCATACAAGTATATAATAGAATATCTGAAATCAATGCAATTGGATTTTCACCCGCGCCATGCGGTAATCCACGTGACATATCATTTCCACAATTTAATAAATAATGAATACGAAGGATCATTCACCATGCATGCGGTAATCCACATGTATGTGTTATTCCAATGAATAATAATAAAGAATGGAACCAGTCAAGCGTAATCCGCATGCAGACGGATATTCCAACGAATAATAAAGAATCGGAACCGTGTCATGCGTAATCCGCATGCATGCAGGGATATTCCAAATGTAATAATAAAGAGTGGAATAACAACAGAATTCACGAGGCATCCGATAGACCGCACAGACAGGTTATTCCAACAGAATAATAAAGAATGGAATAACAAAAGAATTTCACCATGTAAGATCCCAAATAATTAATAAATGAAATTTAATTTCCTCTAATTATTATTTTGAAATAGTAAGGGTTGATGTGATTAATGTGGATAGTTATGGGTAAAATACGCAAATATTTCAAAATAAGCAAGTGGTTATAAAATATTCATTGTTGTCGGGGAATATTCGTTTGGTCGTGGAATATTCGTACTGTCGGGGAATATTCGTACGACGGCGCAGCCATGTGTGGGCCCCATAACGAAAAGCAATTGGAGGAAGAAAATGACAAATATAAGTTGTTTAAAAATAACGGCGTAGTTGTTACCGTTTACACTGTTGGAATACCCGGTGGTTAAAACACAGTAATACGCGTTGTTGCGGTAGCACACGGTATTGCACCAATTATTGACTCTTACATAAGAAGGCACTACTCAATAATGGTTACGATAATTACTTTCAAAGGTTTTTTTATTTATTGATTCAATAATTGCTGCGTTGATATTTTATATTGCTGTTGTTTTAATAATTGTCATTACATAGTATTTTTCATTATCGAAGCAATAATTCATATTATCTGAATAATATTATTAGATAACATTATTGGCAATGTCTAGAAAGTTCTATCTAAGGAGAGGTTTGGTCACCTAATTGCTTGGCAAGATGAGAAATTCTTATTGAAAGCCCTCTTCCCAGGAACTGCTGGTTGTCAATATTGTGATTCTCGTAATATTATTTGTGAATAATTAATTATTGATTCATATGATGAGAAAAATATTGATTTTATGTGGATATAGATGGAGAAAATTTTTAATGTGACAATTGTTGAAAATTGAAATTTTATCTTTTTACGATAAAATAATTCATTTAAATATATATAATATTATATTTTAATAATATAATAATGGTGATATTTTTACAACGAATGTGGGATATATGAGTATACGAGGAGGAAGAGTATTTTTTATTGCAATAAATGTTTAAAACATGTTAAACATGCCGGTGGACCCCATTTATTGATCGAAATTTGATTATAGCCTCTAAAATCGCCTTGCTTTGTGGATTTCATCAATTTCTGTTTGGAATTTGGAAAAACTTTCTTCGAAAAGTTGTATAAAATTGAATTTCCTATAAAAACTCATGAGATTCAAATTTTCGACAAAAAGGGCTATTTATTATGAATTATTGAAGTTACAAGTCTCAAAATAATTGATTTTTGAAAGTTTTAATTATTTATTTTATGAAAAACGTTTTTTTACTTCTTCTAGAAGGGAGCATGTGGTTTGTATTCAGATTTTCAGATTCTAAGAATGGGCGTAAAAAATTTTATATATATTATTATTATAATAAATTTTACTACGCTTTGTGTTTCTAAGCAATTTCCTATAAATAGGTGCTTAGGTTAGAATTGAAAATCACACCGAAATCAAGTTTTCTCTCTATATTATCGAGCGTATTCTTGTGAGTATTTTGAGTATACTTTGAGTATTGCTATACGGTGAAAGTTCAAGATATAGCCTATATCCAGATATTCGGTTAAATCTTGATCTTTCGAGGTAAGGGATATTATTTTTTTCAGAATGATATTATTTTTCAATATCATTATGTTGAAATATTGATCTGAAGTTTTTATCAAATTTAGAACTTTTGGTGTCTGAGTTACTATTTACGATACTCACGGCCTTATTCACGATATCTGATCTATTCACGAATACGGACTTATTCATCGAAAAATGAAAATTTTCCTTTTCAGTCCAAAATATCTATTCCGGATACTAGCTTTGATTGTATACATGTTTTGATCATTCTTGAATTTTACACCACTATGATTATTTTTGAGGTATTTTTGGACGTGGATAAAACAAAGTACGAATCCTTAATCCTTAATCCTTGTCATTTTGTTTCACTGGATTCGTTTCTTTAAAAAAAAATAATATTTTTCATCATCCTCAGTCTTAAATGATGATATTATTGAATATCTTTGGCCTGTAGTGCAAAGATGAATGATTTCTGATGAATATCTTTGGCCCGTATTGCAAAGATGAACATGTGTTTAGATGAACATGACCAACTGGTGAATGTCCTTGGCCTCACATAGTGCAAGGATGAATATTTGATCCCGAGATATATATTGATTGATGTTACGGGGATAAAAATAGATTTATGAACTTTAAAATTCATACATAGAAGATAGTAGTTTGCATTCTCTACTTAACTCTTCTAATGAATTATTATTTCATTGCGAATATTGATTTAAAACTTGTTGTCTATTGTATTCTATTATATTTTTCCTGTTGAAGACTAACGATAATTTTGTTGTATATTATCTTAGTCATAATATTCTTTCTTTGGGCTAGTCGAGCTCACCCTTTTCCTTTTGTTCCATTTTTCTTCTCGGGGAGGCGAGAATATAAGCAGTACGCAGCTCTGGGTATGGAATGAAAGTTCTAGGGAGAGTTGTTTAGTAGTCCTCACCATTGTTGTAAAATAATGTATCAATAATTATGATGAGGATTTATTTGTATATGGATATTGTCTAGATGGCAATATCTCGTATTTAAACTCACGCTTTACTATTGTAATAATAAAGTTGTAGTTGTTTTACATGCAGGTGTATTGACAACTTCGAAATGGGGGATGTAGACCTATTTTGGGGTGTCACACACCATGTATGCAAAGATTGCTTAGCATGACAAAGTTATTCCAACATAATAATAAAGAATGGAATAACAACCCTTTGAGTATTGAAAGAAAATAACTCTCTTCATGAATACGAAAGAATAATACCCTTACCTTAGAAAGAAAATCTGGATCTTTGGAATAGTGAGGTAGCAGACTTCTCTTCTTCTTTCTCTCTATAATTTCTCTCTATAATAATTGCTTCTATATCTTTAGTGAATTGGTGAGAAATGAAGGAAGAATGAGCTTCTATTTATAGGAAAATATAGTTTCGATAATTGCACGTTTTGGGGCTCAAAATATTACAAGATAATACCTTCCTCTTTTCTTCATTTTAATTTAGTCCTGCAAGTATTATCAAACTTGCACCACCTCCCCTAATAGTAAATCATGTAAATCAATAGTAAATCATGTGACTCAATAGTTCTAAACATGTGAAAAAATTAATTATAGTATAGTACATCCATCTATACCTCCATTTTTAACTTAGTCATGCAAGTATTATCAATCTTGCACCAATTCCCCTAATAGTAAATCATGTGAATCAATAGTACACACATGTGAACACATAGTTATAAGAATGTGAATTAATAGCAATTAATTGCTCATTTATCCGGTGAATTATCCGATTGGTCAATATAACCTCCCAACATTAATTATTATCAATATAAATGTCGATTTCCACTAACACTAATAATTCCAACACAATGAAAATATCAATTTCATCTTTAATCAACACGAACTTATTCATCATTAATATTATAACTCATAATATTTAATAATCAGATCAATCCCACAAAAGAGGGGGCTTTTCGATAAGGATTTCTCCCTATTGGCGTGCAATTAGATTATCTAACCTCTCCTTGACAGAACTTCTAGACATTGTCAATATTGCAAATAATAATATGAATAACTTTGCCGTCTCAATTATTGATTTAATAATATAACATATTATGCAGATGATACTGTGACAATAATTGAATCAATAATATGAGAGATATAATGCAGCAATTACTATAGCAATAATTGAGTATAACTGAGTAACTTATTACGTAAGCATCAATAATCAATACTGTGTGTTACTATGCAACCACGCGTATTACTGTACTTTTACTACCGGGTAGTTCAACAGTTTAACGGTAAAACTTTCGCCGTTATTTTTATAAAAAAATAATTCTGTCATTTTCTATATACGACAATACTTCCGTTGTGGGGTCCGCCAATAATTATACCGTCATACGAATATTCTTTATTAAAATGAATATTCCCCAACCAATCAAATATTATATAACCACTTGCTTACTTTGCAAAAAGTTTCACATATCACCCTTAACTTTAACCTTTTATCAATTTAACCATTTACGAAATAAAATAATAATTGTAATAAAATTGAATACTTTCATTTCATAAAATTCGGGGTCTTACAATCTCCCCACCTTATAAAATTTGGCCCTCGAAATTTACTTACGTACCTGGTATGCCGAAGAGGTAGGGATACCTTGCTTAGATTCTAACTCTTGAGGTATAACCTTTGAGTGTAGAATATGATCCTTCTTATCCAAGATTTTAACACGTATCTCCTCATACGTTAAATCTTCTGCTATCTCGTCTAGTTCTAATTCAATAATGTGGTTTGGGTCGTCCACATATTTACGTAACATCGATACGTGAAAAACGTTATGAACACGCGATATACTTGGCGATAAACGAGTCTATAGGCCACAGTTCCTACTCGATCGAGGATTTCAAATAGACCAATAAAATCAAGGGTTGAGATTTCCTCTCTTCATCAAATCTTGCTTCTAGAATAACGCCCTCTTGAACCTTCTTCTTCACATTCATCAGCTCCGGGTGTGTAGCTTGAGTGGCCTTTAACTTTATCGATTAAAGTCGATTCTACTCGTATAGTTGATATCACCACGTGGGTCCCTAGAGTCTTTAACTCTATCTTCATCATTTGTAAGTTATACGAAATGGGTTTTTGTGTTAACGTCACACTCGTAAATCAAGATACGACGATCTTCTACTCAACGAGTCGGCTACCACGTTCGCTCTTCCACGATGATATTGAATGGTATGGTCGTAATCTTCAATGAATTTCGAGCCAACGCTCTTTGGCGCATAATACGTTCGCTTCTAGGTGAAGAAATATTTAAGGTTTTAGAAATGGGTTTTGTATCGGGGTCAATACAAAATTCGATTTCACGCTTCTAGGGTTAGGCTAAGAAGTCTTCAGAGAATACGTCAGGAAATTTATTAACAATAGAAATGTCATTCAAAACTGTGACTCTCATCCAAGACTTGGATAGCACGTCTCATTGATACCTATCAACTTGTCACCGTTATTCACGACGTCCCCTACGGATAGTCTAGCTTCGGTGCATTCCACAAAGGAAGTCACCAGCGAAAGGCTCGGGGCTCTTTACTTATGGCTTGATATGACAAAGATTGACTTTAGTGGTTTGGTTGCTTGAATTCGCATAACAGGTTGGTTAGGAATATGAAAGCTAACAACCTTACGAAAAGCATGATGAGTAGTTAACCAATCGATTACTAAAATCACATCAAATGCAAGTATCTTCAAAGAGATAAGATCGACAGGTAACGTGAGGGTATTGATTTGAATCAAACAAGACTTATAAACAGTGGAGGTAACGAAGGTTTCTACTAACGAAGTTTCAACCAATAAGTCAAAGTCTAACTTCTCTGGGGTCAAATTTAAATGTTGAACACAAGCAAGAGAGATAAAATAATGGGTAGAACGGTATCTAATAAGGTATAAACTTCGCAAGAATTTATAATTAACTAACACGTGCTAACTTCGTTCGGGTTACTCACTTTTTGAGAAGTCACGAAAAATGATCTTCCTGAAACCACCGACTTTGTTTTGTCCGTATCCGCCTTTGGTGCCACCGTCCCAGCTGGACTTGACTTTGGTGCATAACAAAATTGGGCTAGGTGACCTTCTTTTCCACAATTGTAACATGCTTTGGACTGCATTGTGCAGCTTGGACTGATATGTCCCTCCCCTCGTCATTTGAAGCATACAATTGGTGTTCGTTCTCCTTCCTTGAAAATGGGTGTTGGTGCTGCTATCTTTCCATCGTTGTTGAACCTTCTCTTCTTGAAATTTCCACTCCTATTATCTTGGCCATGATTACCACCGAAGTGGTTACCATTCTTGGAATGATAATTTCCCCCACGATGGTTATCATTGTTCCGATGGCCGTTGCCACCGGTACGATTATTATCGTGTTGTTGCTCGTTATCCTTTGGTTGGGTGGCTCATTATCGCCGCTCCAATAACTGAGCCCTATTCACTACATCTGAATATAAACAAAGTTTGTGAGAAATGAGGTATTGACGTATTTCGGGTTTCAAACCTCTTAGAAACATTTGCGTCATTCGCTCCTCATTATCGACCAAATGGGATGCAAACCGGGATAACTCCACAAACTTAGCCTCGTATTGCAAAACGGTCATATTGTTTTGCTCCAACTTGATAAACTCCACCTCCATCATGTGACGAATACTTTGGGGAAAGTACTTGTCATTGAACAACTCTTGAAACTTCTCCCAAGACATCTTGAGTGCGTCAGGCTGGGTACATTTTACAGATTCCCACCAGTAATCTGCCTCTTCACACAACATAAAGGTGGTGAAGGGATCCTTTTGCTCCTCGGAGTATCCCAAGACATCAAATATCTTGGTGATCTGCTTTAACCACGTCTCAGCCTTAAGTGGTTCTGGCTTTCCCAAAAACTCTGGCGGTCCCAGCTCCTTGAACTGACCAGCTGTGGGTTGTCATTGTTTCCACCTGCATTTTGAACAGGAGCCGCTCTCGCCTGATGTTGCATGAATTGCATAAAGCCTCTGAACATCCCATCGTTCACCATTTCATCGGTGTTATTGTTTACCTGAGGATTATTATCTTCCTGTTGCACATTATCCTGGGTATTGATCGTTGGTGACTCAACGGTCTCATGTGCTTCATTGCTTATCTCAACATTTTCGGATGCCATTTTCAAATATTGCCACAAAACAAGGGTTAATTAGCATATCACATATTATCCATATACTCTGACCGACTAATTAAATACCAAATAAACTTAGGTAGGTCATACTAGCGAAGAAATTCCCCGTCTCTCCCCTCCCAGTTCTTGTCTTACATCTCAGCCAGGGATCATATCCCTAAGCTTTGATACCAATTATGACGCCCCCAAAACAGGTATACATCACCCATCTTGAGTCGCCAGATACATGGTATATAAATTTAAATACAACTTAATTATACAACAGTCGTGTAAACTACGACAAAACATAGCTGAGAGTTTAAACAAGAATATTGTCATCTAGACAATATCCATACTCAATGGTGTCCTCATTACAATTATTATCACATTATTCCGTAGAATAGTGAGGACTACTAAAGCCATTTATCCTGGACCATCACTCCATTCCCCGACTCGTCTCAGCTATATTCTCATTTCCTGAAGAGAACAATGAAAGAAAGGGTGAGCTCAACTAGCCCAGTAAGAAATATTATGACTAAGATAATACAGAATAAATTATCCTTAGCCTTCAACAGTATAACAACTGATAGAATATAATAGACAACAAGTATTAGATCAACAACTGCAATGGAATAAGCAATCCATTAGAAGAGTCAAGTAGAGCATAAAATCTACTATCTTCTATGATTTAAAAAGTTTTTCATCAACTTTATCGCTGAGACTCAGCTTAATAAATAAAATTGAATCATCCCTGCACCACGGCCAAGGATATACATGAAATCATCAATGGTCGTGATTATACCGAAAATCCCTGATCATAATCATACCAACAACTTTCCATCAATGAACTACTGGCCAATGAGGACTTTTACCACATCATTCGTCACATTACGGTCATGATTATACCGAATAATCTTTGGTCATAATCATACAAAGTTCATCTCTGCACGTAAGCCAAAGATGACTTTCATCACAATATAAGCATGAGGATGATGACAATGACATAATAATTCAATAAAACAAGTTCAAGGATAAATTTTAAATATTTATAATTTAATTTATCCAGAAATCAATAACGTCCAAATTGTCAACATGATATCGCTTTTAGAGAGTAAAATTCAAGAATAATATTCATGTACCAAAAATAATTTGGACAGAAAAGAAATATATTTTTCGGGTAAATAGTACCCCGTGAATAGTACTCCATGAATAGTACTTCGGGAATAGTATCCCGACATGAAAAGTACCCCAAATACCCGAGTGAATAATATTCGGATGAATAGTAATTTGGATTAATAGTAACTCGTGAATAGTACTCCGACATGAAAAGTGCCCCGAATACCCGAGTGAATAATACTAGAGTGAATAGTAACTCGTAAAAGAAAAATTACCAAAGAAAGTGATATTTCATGATTTAGTACAAAAGAAATGATATCTCATACAAGTATAATAGAATATACTGAAACTAAAATGGATTTTTACCCGCCATGAGGTAATCCACGAGATGATTATTTTCACAATTTAATAAAGAATGAATACGAAGGATCATTCACCATGCATGTGGTAATCCACATGATGTAGTTATTCCAATGTAATAATAAAAGAATGGAACCAGTCATGCAGAATCGCTGCATGCATGTGGATATTCAACGAATGTAATAATAAAGAATCTTAACTAGGTCAGCGTAATCCGCATACATGATATTCCAATGTAATAATAAAGAATGGAATAACAACATAATTCACTGTGCATGCGATAGATCGCATAGACATGTTATTCCAATGTAATAATAAAGAATGGAATAATGTAAGAATTTCACCATGTATGCAGACTTGCATGTAGACAAAGTTATTCCAACATAATAATAAAGAATGGAATAATAACTCTTACGAGTATTGAAAAAAAATAACTCTCTTCATGAATACGAAAAGAATAATACCCCTTACCTTAAAGAAAATTGGATACCGGAATAAGTGAGATAAATAGACTTCTTTCTTCTTTCTCTATATAATTTCTCTCTATAATAATTGCTCTATAGCTTTAGTGAATTGGTGAGAAATAAAGGAAGAATGAGCTTCTATTTATAGAAAAATATAGTTTCGATAATTGCACATTTTGGGGCTCGAAATATTGCAGTATAATACCTTCCTCTTTTTCTTTATTTTTAATTTAGTCCTGCAAGTATTATCAAACTTGCATCACCTCCCCTAATAATAAATCATGTGAATCAATAGTAAATCATGTGACTCAATAGTTCTAAACATGTGAAAATATTAATTATAGTATAGTACTTCCATCTATACCTCCATTTTTAACTTAGCCATGCAAGTATTATCAATCTTGCACCAATTTCCCTAATAGTAAATCATGTGAATCAATAGTACACATATGTGAACACATAGTTATAAGCATGCGAATTAATTGCTCATTTATCCGATGAATTACCTGATTGGTCAATATAACCTCCCGACATTAATTATTATCAAAATAAATGTCGATTTCCACTAACACTAATAATTCCAACACAATGGAAATATCAATTTCATCTTTAATCAACACGAACTTATTCATCATTAATATTACAACTCATAATATTTAACAACCGTGATCATTCCAGAAAAAGAGGGGCTTTTCCGATAAGGATTTCTTCCTATCATGCCGCAATTAGATTATCTAACCTCTCGACGTAACTTCTAGACATTGTCAATATTGCAAATAATAATATGAATAACTTTGTTGTCTCAATTATTGATTTAATAATATAACATATTATGCAGATGATACTGTGACAATAATTGAATCAATAATATGAGAGATATAACGCAACAATTATTGTAGCAATAATTGAGTATATAATCGAGTAACTTCTTTACGTAAAGATCAATAATCAATATCGTGTGCTACTACTGCAACCACGCCATATTAGATACTTTTACTACCGGGTAGTTCAACAGTTTAATGGTAAAACTTTCGCCGTTATTTTTATAAAAAGATAATTATGTCATTTTCTAAATACGACAATACTTCCGTTGTGGGGTCCACCAATGATTGTGCCGTCATACGAATATTCTTTGTTAAAACGAATATTTCCCGACCAATCGAATATTATATAACCACTTGCTTACTTTGCAAAAAGTTTCACATATCACCCTTAACTTTAACCTTTTATCAATTTAACCATTTACGAAATAAAATAATAATTGTAATAAAATTGAATACTTTCATTTCATAAAATTCTGGGTCTTACAAGCACCCTGAATCACCACGATTCCTTCAAGGCCAGCAGTCTTGGGACTTCAGTTCACTAAGAACTCTTCAAGGTCAGCAGCCTTGGAACTTCTCTAGTTCCCTAGGAACTCTTCAAGCCCAGCAGGCTTGGAACTTCATTTAGTTCATCTGGACAAGGACCCCTCAGGCCCTGGCTTCTTGTTGTTGAGTTGTTTGTTTGTTTGTTGGAGTTAGTGTTGAGCTGCTAAGATGTCTTTATGCTTTGAACATCTTCTGTACTTAGCAGCTTGGCGTGATCATCCTTGAAGTATAGTTGAGTGTTGCATGATGCTCACTTTCTTCGCCACTCAACCTCCTCCGATGATCCCTTGATGAATCGCCTTTGAAGATCATTCCTCTTGATACGTGATGGTCGCATATGATGGGTTTCTAAGATGACCGTAGCTCTTCCGATAGGTACTTAGAAACTTTCTCATGCTTGCCACCATGATGACGTTTGTGATCTCCTTTCTTGATACTTGATGTCTTCTCATGATGGACTTGTTAAGATGACTGTGAGCTCTTCTCTATGGTACTTAGAGTCTTCCCATGATGGACATCAAGATGACATGACGCTCTTCTTTCTCTCGACAGTTCAAAACACTCTTCATGTAGTAGGACTCTCACTTCTACTTCTTTCTTTGTCTGTCTCTAAGTGTTCTTGGTGGATCATAGAGTGAGCCTTCGGACTCACTATCTCACATGGTTTAGAACAGTCCACCGTTCCTCCAAACTCGGCAACTCCAGCAACCCTCGATCTTTGAAGCTCTTGCTGATTTATACTCCTTCCCAATCCTTCCGTTGGAAAATAGCCGTTGAAAGCTATTCAAATATCTTCACAGATCTCGAGTTGACTGAGGTAGACTGTTGATGTGACATGTCTTACTTTTCTGACACTGTAGTCTATTGTTTCACCTACCCCATCAAAGATGTCACTTTTATGCCTCGGGCAGGTCGAAGACTTTATTTCCTCCTTCTGATTTCTCGATCAGAGGTTGTCCTTTTGCATCGATGCTCTCAATAAGCTCTTGTCCGAATATTACCCTTCAGATTGAACCATTGCCAATGCTTCAGTCTTCAGCTATTCAAACTCTATGATTCTGATGCATGTCTTCATGGACCTAATCGTAGTGTCTTGTTGACTGGTAGAGACAACACTACGATCTTGAAGAGTATTGATTGGATCTTCAATGTAGAACACCTCTTCCTTTTCTTGTGCAGTGCTTTAACACTTCTGTTTGCCTCAACAACTCTCAGATACTGATGGCTTGACTTATTTGTTCTGGCCCCTTCTGAATAACAAGACACTTCAGATTTGTGGCATGTCCAGCTCGCTTTCTCCTTGTGATCTCCCGTTCACTTATCATCAATGGACTGACCCAATGCTTAATCACTTTAGCCTTGTTCTTCAGAGGCTGACCAGTATCTCTGTGTACATTCCATCAGTTCTTTCTTGGTTTGGCAAACACTACAATCCTGGTAGCTTCCAAGATCGTTGTCTTCTGTCGCTTGACAAATGCATCGCACTTGCTAACTTTCCTCCTTAGTCGATCAAAGTCTTCTTCTGATCTCCTTGTTGAAGACTTCATCTCGAATGGCTTCACAACTCAATCTTGATGCTGATTGGGTTGGTGATTAGATCTTCTGTTAGCTTGCAAGCCATTCGTTGAGTGCTCTCTGGTTTCCTACAGGATGCGATGTATCTTTGTAGTGCTAACTAGAGGCTTCATTCCTTTGAATATTCTAAGAGTGCTCATTCGTTGAGAATCGTATTTGCTCTACGATTCTGCCTTGGTATTGTGAGAACATCTGTTGAGGTCTTAGTTCTGCACTTCTACGATTCAAATTTTCGCATGCGTGAACCTACAACGACTCCGAGAGATCGATCTTGACACTCTACGATTTCTGTCGTTGTGCTTGTTGTCTTTATCTGATCTTGCTCGACTACGATCTCCGCCTCTGGTATGATCAAGAGACTCTACGACTCGAGTGTAGTCTACGATTCTCGACTTCGCTTCTTGGCAGATACTCATTCTTCAGAAAGGTATCTCCCTCACGATTCTGAATACGACTTCCTCAAAGCAGACTACTACCGAGGAAGTTCTCCTCGACACACTACGATCCTCTCCTCGTCTCTCTCCCGGCGAGTCTACGGACTCCAAGACCACTATCTTGCAGACTACGATTCTGCCTTGATAGCTCTCGAGTTTCCTTGACTTTCCTGGCAAACTTCGATTTTTGGTGCAGTGCTCGACGATCAGACAAGCCTATCTATTACATCATAAGATCAACCTAACATGTTTGATCTTTCTATGTTTATAGTCCTTGTACATCATTTCTTTTTAAGGACTTTACAAAGCTGTTTTATTTATGTAGGATCAACCTAACATACTTGATCAATCCATTCTAAGTCCTTGTACACATATTTCTATTATCTATCAAAGGACTTTATAGCTTTTCTTAATGCAAGCATACTTGCATATTCATTCATATATATCATAATCAAATCATATATAAATAGGAATATCATTCACATGCTTATTCCTGACAATATAAATTAATAAATTTAAAGGAGCAGATTAATGGAAAATTTAAATTTAGATGGGCAAAAAAAATCAGAAACTTATTCTAAATACAAGTAAAACTTATTTGAAACTTATAAAAAGATACCAAAACTAGTTTATGCTTTGAAATTAATTCATGATTTTGTTTGAATATAGAAAGAAAATTTGGTTTGAGACTTTGAGCATTTGGAGAATAATTATTGTACTATGACAAGTAACCGAAATAAGTTTCTAAATTGTATCTAAATGTTTTTTATTTGAAATTCTTTTTTAGTTTGAATTATGGATATTTATTACAATTTATAAATATTATTATAATTACTTAATATTATGATTAGTTCAAAAAAAATTATTTAACTTCAACAAAAAAAAATAATTAAAATCACCGCCCTCATCAAAAAAATTTACGAATACCGCTTTAAAGCCTATAAATAATGATCGTTGTGATGGAAACCCAACCTAGTTGACTGGAGATCCCAAGATCTAGGTTCAAAGGGACAACTAAATTGTGAACGATTCAACCAAATCACTATGAAGAAATTAATTTCTTCTGCTCATTCCTATGATATGAGATAGTGATACCTGCAGCGGTTACATGATAAGCTATGCTTTTAATGATTCTTAAATCTTGATAATAAGTGGAGTATGACAGGATACTCTTATTAAGAATCACCTATGTGAGTGTGAACTGGGTCAATTCTATGAGAAGGATAAGATTATACTTCTCTAAAGCACTCATAAATTCGGGATTGTTCGGGGTCGAAATGAAAAAAATCATGAAAACCAAATAATGTATGGAAAGATTATGTGTGAATTACTATTGTCTCGATTTACACAAACAGTTGGACAGTTAAAGACATCACGTTTACTGGACGACCAGTAAACCCGATAGTCTTTCACAAGAGAAGGTTCAAAGCCACCTCTCTCTATACAAATGATTTCCAATTACATCTCGTAATCAAAGATAACATTTGCATAAGGTCAAAAATAATTTCATTCATATGGGGGATTGTTAGAATTTGAGCCTAAATTAATAAGGGTGCCATTAAGTATTTATAATGATTTCACATATCAATGTGTTCTACTCCATGAGTAGATTAAATTAAGTATTTGGAAGCTCAAATCCATTGAGTAATGAATGAGATAATAAATAATTGTGGGAAGCTAAGTCTCACATCGGTTAAGAACTAAAATTTTAATGTGTTTATATACAAAAAATTTGTTCTTGGGTTTGGGCCCCAAGGGGCACCCCACTTTTGTGGAAAGGAGATGACATAACTAAGACTTGGTTCGAACCCACGCGCCACAAATGACCGATGCCCCGACTTGGCTCGAGCTCGTGGGCACGTGACTCAATGATTTCTGTCCAGGTCCTCAGATATAATTTTTGGACAAAATTTATTAAAAAAAATATTTTTAATTTATTGAATTTAGTTCTATTTTCAAAATTGTATCGTTTTGATAAATAGTATTTATTATTATACTACGTCGTTTTGGGAAGCGTTATCTGTTGAACGGACGCGTCAAAACTGCATCGCTTTGGGAAAGGCTATCTGTCTGAACAGATGCCCCAAAACTACGTCGTTTTTGCCTGAACAAACATGTCTTTTTCTACTAAGCCTAAACTAAATCGGTTTTGTTCTGCAAAGCCTAAAACTACGTCATTTTTTGTCCGAACAAACGCGCCCTTTCCGTTTAAAGCCAAAACTACGTCGCTTTTGGCTTAAATGTACCTTTTCGGTGGGATGTGCCCCTTCTGATGGGTCAGTAACCCTCCTATAAATAAATAGGGGGGTGCAACCACAGAAATCATTTAATTCATAATCATTTCTAGTCTTCTAGTATTCATTATTTATAGTTCATTAAGAGAGAGAATTCTGATCATTATTTTTTAGTTCATTTAATATACTACTTGGGCACTCCAAGTAGTATACTACTTGGCATTGTATCCTATGAGACAAGTGTTATCAACTTTGAGCACCGTATGGAGGGCATAATTGTCTTAAGAACATAGTACCAAGTACTTACCTTGACAAATTCACTTCTGTAATTTGAGATAAGTTAATATATATATATATATATATATATATATATATATATATATATAGTCCGGATCTTAAGTTCACCTTTATCTAACATAACTTGTTTCATTTAGCGACGATTAACCCCGCCACATTCGGTCCGTCGCTATATATAAAATCGCTATCTTAGCTTTTAGCGACCGACAACATATAATGACAGATATATATATAGCGACCACCAAATCGTAGTCCAAATTGGCCGCTAAAGAGGTGAGCAAGGTATGTTAGATAAGCGGGTGAACTTGAGATTCATTACTATATATATATATATATATATATATATATATATATATATATATATATATATATATATATATATCACATGAGATCCTCGTCCCCACTCTTGATAAAGTCTCTAAATATGGATTATTTTTTTTTTTTTTTTTTTTTTTGAAACAACTAAAAAAAAAAAAAATTATGGAATTGGAATTTTTACATAATAAAGTGTTTTGGGTATGTTTTGATACTATACCAAAAAATGTATGTATAACTGCATGCATGCATAAACATATTTTGCATAGGCATCCAAATCACACCCAAAACATCAGATTATGTAAAATTATAGCTTCCATAATTTTTATTTTGTTGTTTCAAAAAAAAAGCAAAAAAAAAAAAATGGTCCAGATTTTATAGAGTCCGGATCCTGATCGATCCTACTTATATATATATATATATATATATTGTCGTGATCAAGAGTATTTTAAATAATATTCCGCTTTAAATAGCATTCTTTTATTAAAATTACGTCATTTTGGAGGGACGCGATGACATTTTTGTAAATACGCGGTGGCATTGTATTTATAAAAATATCACCGAGTCCCTTCAAAACGACGTAGTTTTAATAAATGAATACTATTTAAGACGAAATGCTATTTAAGGAGAATCTTTCGCTTGATTCTTACCATATATATATATATATATATATATATATATATATATATATATATATATATATATATATATATATATAGTGTCCATTCAGTTTTCCTGACCTTTCTTCTCCAACTTTAAGATTTTCTCATTATAAGAACTTTTTTTCATGATCTCTTGGCAGAGAATGTTTGATTTGCATTAATAAATGAAAACATTAATTTAAATTTGGATATGAAGTTATTATGACAACCTCCTTTTTGATTATTCGAGATGAAGAACGACACAAGTCAATTTATTTTTAGCTATTTTTTAGAAATACACACTCATATGTATGTATTTTCTCAAGTTTGGAATTTCAATTTAGGAAAGGAAGAGGTATCACCTCAATTTTAGTGTTTTTATAATTTGATTGAATTATTTCCTATTCTTATTCTATGGCTTTGACTGACAAAACATAAGGTTATTTTTTCTGCATTTTTCGTGTAAAAATGAAGAAACGTGGACGAAAATTTAAATAACATAAGTAAATTTTTTATAATTCCTACTATACCGACGAAAATGAAAAAATAAGAACAAAAAATCTAAATAACACAAGTAAATCTTTTATAATCCCTACTATACCCCTGTATACAATCACAACAAAATTAAAATAAGACTAAAATAGTAATTTAAATATAACTTATATTTTGTTTCTTTTGTTTATAAGCCAAGGAGAATATAAAATATAGAGTAACATAATGTCTGAACAAAATGTTTTGCAGTCGCTCTCTATCAACCAGAAAAAAATAAATAAATAAATTCAATCTTTTCTAAGTAGCCTTAAATTCTACGATCCACTGAAAGCTCAGTCGTTTTTGGCAGGATTTCAACCACTAGACTCAAGACGATTACTTCGAATTAAAAAAAAAATACTAATAAAATAAATAAATAAATAAAGGCAATTGTCATTTTCAGTCTCTCTTGTTGCCTCTCTGTTCTTCCACCCTGCATTAGATTATGCTTATCCTTATTGTCATTCCACAAAAGAGCCATACAATTTGACCAATTCAATTATCTAATTCAGAACATCAAATCATATAGGTCATTTCTGCTAATAAGACCAAAGAGGGATCCTATAGTAATCTGCTGGTCAATTTTTACTCTGAACATTCTTCCATGGGTATTGTCATTATAAGGTGAATCATAGACAAGAAGTGCACCAAATTCATAATCAAGAAATTCCCAGAAAGCAGAGCTGTAGATATGCATTGACAGACTTTGAAATGCCATAAAAATAAAGAGAAAATCAGAATCAAAATCAAAATTGAAGGCAACTTGCAAGAATATAAAGCATACCGCTGCCCCAAATTTAGTGTCATATCTCGTGATAATGTAGAAGTGACAAAAATTAATGATGTGCGACGGTTATTAGTATCATGATTTGTACAGAAATATGGTTAAAAAGGATACAAACAAAAAGCTTTTATGTAAAGTTGGATCTTTTATTAAATTTTGCCAACGTAAAACATCTTAGAGCAGTTTCTTATAAATCCTTGTGGGGTTCTGAAGGTGTTCCATGTATTTATCTCAGTCCTTCACGAAATTTTGGCCATGGACAACTAAAAAACTAAGTATATATCATCTAAATAATAATGATTTCTGGTATATGCCAAAATTAGCATAAACATTCAAAACTTCTTACACATCTAATGGTTAAGCTACCTGGCTAAATGCTTGGATAGTTTTTAATAGTAAAAAGAAGCTTACACCTAAGCATCCTGAATAACGGCCCTAAGTTTAAACTTCTGCAAGACTGCAACTAAAGAATTATTACTTTTATGACCAATGACTGCTAATCACGTACGGCCAACAACCAAATCTTAATGTTTTCATTTTAACCAATATATTTTTTATGGAATAACCATTTTTACAAGAAAGCATAACAGAATAAGAACGAGCAATAAATTTGAAAAGTAAAAAAAAAAAGATGGGTTTTTTATTGATAAACTGGAATAAATATGTGCATTGTGTAATTGATCACAAATTCACAAGAGGCAATACGATATAACTTCACAAAGAGGAATCCAGCAATTAAACATTGAATAGTTCTGCAGCTAAGAAAAACTATTTCATCACGAATGAACCAATCAATGCCAATTGTCCACTAAACATGCCTCAAGAGTTCTCAGTTTACCAATTATTTTAGGAGTAATTAGCTTTTCCCAAAAAAAAAAAAAAACTAACTGCAGAAAGCAGGACATGTAGTATTATAGTACAAAACTTAAAAAAGCGCCTTAAACGTGAATGCAAAAGTCATAAAATACATGGTATTTAGAAAATCAAAACAACATATCTTGGTTTCTGCAATTTACCAAAGTAGAGGAGAGATATAACTTTGGTATATTAATTGAGTAGGTAATTCATATTCTGGAAACCAAAAACCATATAAACATAAAGATGCCAAGAAATCCCAATATTACAAAAGAGAAAACACATATAATAGGATTACAGAGCACCCAACATCAGTATCCTCCCGTAAACATCAAAATTTCATTAGTTCAGTTCCTTTCTCCCTCTCTCCCCCTTCCCCCAATTTGACATGCACAATTTTCAATAATAAATCACGGTAAAATACAGTGGGAAAGAAAAGCAGCATCTAAAGTAAAAATACAATAAGGGAAAAATCAGTAAGGGTTGTTGTAGTAATACCCGGCAGGTGGTAATCCCACACCATTTACTGGCGGCATTCCATAAGGCATTATTTGTGGATAGCCCTGTGTGTAATATCCACCACCATTAATCTTGGTCAAACTAGTCTGACCTTGCATTCCCTCCCTAGCATACTGTTGCCATACCATCTGTTCTTGCACAAGCATCTGTTGTTTCTTTTCTATCTCGGCCATCTGCACATATGAAGGTGGTGGAATACTCAACGAGGCAGCAAAGGGGTCTTGTCCAACTGTCTGAACAGTTCCATCTGGAGCAGGGAGAGCCAATACTGGTTTTGCATTCTTTCCCATCCCTGGCAATGCCACACTGCTAGCGCTGCCGCCGCCTAATTGAGCATTGCTCACATGTTGCCTAACTATTCCCTGATGATCATACATGCCATTCAAAAGCAATGGATCAAGCCCCCCACCCAGTGCAGCCTTCTGCTTTGATAAATTACTTGCTGTCTCCACCAAGGCCAATTCCCAATCTGCTTTACCACTCTCCGCAGCTGGGGTCTGCCAAGCAGAAGTTACTTCTGGTTCATTATTGGAGGGGAATGCTTCCCAATTACCATTCCCATTGTTTGCTGCCGGGCCAGCAAACAATGCCAAGGCAAATTTATTCCCTTGATCATCAGCAGTCACTGCCTCCTCCCTCAAATCCACCAAGTCACCAGTCTCTTGTTGCTTCAGAGGCTGAGCAGGCTCCGGCTCAGGTGGTGGCGGAGTATAATTCTCTGGCGCCGGCAATGCCTTAATCTCATTCATGTCTGGTAGTGGCTCCTCCTCTTGAACCACAGGGGGAGCTTCCACCTTCCTCTCTGGGCTCTTCATGGCCTTTGCTCTATCCCTTACAAACTCATCCAAGGTCTCCAACAACTTCCCAGTAATCCTCTGCACTTCCGGATACTCCGATGACCTTGCCACACTTGTATCCTTGCACCAATTATAAAATGCAACCAGCTCATCAATCTGCTTTGCTGCACTCACATACGCATCAAAAGCCTTCAAGCAATCATCGTACTCCATATCGAAAAACCGATCAAGCAACACAGCCAAAACCTCACAAATATCAGCATAGAGCTTAAAACTCTCTCTAACAACAGGGTACAAAGCAACCAACACCATCCTATTATTCTTTTGCAAACCAGTAGGTCGACCACGACAAAAACCGTCCAAAAGCCTCTGCAAATGACCCATCTTGCCAAAAATCCTCTCCGGCTTCATTTCCCTCAAAGGGGTAACATCTTTCCTTTCTCCTGTACTTTCCCTAACATCCCCAGAAGACCTCGATCGCCTCATCCCATGATTTCCATACCCATTCTCATCTCTATCACTATATTCATACTCATAAGCCCGATTATTCGGCGGTGATCTCCATTTCTCAATTTCTCCACCAACACTTCCCCCCATTTGTTTCTTCTCATACACCATCATCTCCAGCTTCTGATCCAAATACAAAGCAAAGGTCCTAACAAAAGCTGAATGATCCCACGAACTAGAATGGGCCTCATCCCGAAAATCCGACATGTTTAACAACCTCGCTCCCCTTCTTGTCGAGATACATGATCTCCTGCTGAAACACTGAATCCCTTCACTGAACAATCTGTGAACCACGATCAAACTCTTGAGAGCCACAATCCAGTCCCGGTTTTCCCAATCTCTTCGATACTGAAGATACGCAAGCACTCACGTAACCTCGTGAGTATGAAGTAAGCTGCAAGATCTGGCGAATATACTTTTCATCAGCTGGATCGTCATCATGGCTTGTTGCTTTTACTATGGCTACTTCTAGCTCTGGGTGCCATATTACTTGCAACTTTAGCTATGCCAATGCTAGTTTGATCCTTTACCGCCCCAATGGCTTTATGTATCGTAGTGGAACTCATTTTGCTTCAAGTCCCTGGGATCAGCGCCAAATTACCCAAAAGTCAAAACCCCTTAAAGACACATATATGTATATACATCAACATATATTTACTGATACTTCATAATTACATTTTGATATTCCATATTGCTCAAAGTAAATGAAACAATAGGTTTGATAATGAGTTAATAAGCCGATATTTTTTAAGAAATTTATAAGATCTGATCATTTAATATCCAAATTTACATGTATTTATAGCATACTTTGCACCATTAGAATCCGAAGAACTTTAAGAAGAAAGAAAATACCCACAACACAGACAGACACTATTGTAATAATTTACCCGAAAAATCGAAAAGAAATAAAATTGGAAACATTATTTTGCAAATAAATGAAACTTGTTGACTATATAACAAGAAACGAATCAATAATAAAGTGTATACATTTAAGATCTGCAACATTTACAACCCAATTCAATTAATGGAAGATATTAATGTTCCAAATACAGAAAATTAACTAGTTCTGATTACAAAAGCTGGACTTAATCACATAAATCTCGTACCGTTAAGATCTGGAACAGATAGAAGAAGAGAGGGGGAAGGGCGTATGATCGGGGGAGCAAAACGACGACGGATCTGTGGAGCTGGTGAGCTAAAGTTGTGAGCTAAGCTGATATTTGGATGTTTGTCCACCACCGGATTTCTCTCTCTTCAGCTAGATTTTCTGGGAGTTCGTCCGAGTTCCGACAGAACAGAGAGAGATGACAAATGGGTAATAAAAGGTAGATTTAAATGGCTGGTTGGGTCCGAGTGAATCTCGACCGTTGATCTGAGAATTCTAGAGAGAGAGAAATGTCGGAGTATTTTTTTTTTTTCCTGGAGAGGATTATAGCGCTAAAAGAATCGGGCTGTTACTTCGATTTGACTTGATTCTACTTATAGGGTGCTTAGAAATAGTACCGTTTATAATCACTTAAATTTGTTTATAATTAGTTTTTAAAAAATAAAAAGCTTTTGGTAATTTAATTTTAAAATATAATTATTTTTATGAAAATAATTTAAAATTTTAGTTTAGAGCTTTGACAAATTTAATAATTATGTTTGGTCAAATATATTATTAATTTATGGATAAATTTAATTTAAAAACTTGAGGTTTTACCATTCTATTACTTAATCACTTATATTAGTTTGGGTTAAACCGATACAATATAACAACCATCAAGTTTAATCATAGCAGAATAAGCAATCCATTAAAAGAGTCAAGTAGAGAATAAAATCTACTATCTTTTATGATTTAGAAGGTTTTTCATCACTTTTATCACCGACTCAAATTTTAATAAATAATCCACATCATCGAATCACCCCTACACTACTACCAATGATATTCTTTAGTATCACGACCACAATTATCCACGCACTATGGGCCAAGAATATTTGTGTATTCAATAATGGTCATGATCATGCCAACAACTCATTCATCATGCTCTACTTGCCAATGAGGACTTTTTCCACATCATTTGTAACATTACTACCATGATTACACCGAATAATCTCTCGTCATAATCATACCAAGTCCATCTACGCACTATAGGCCACGTATGACTTTCAACAAAAATATAAACATGAGGATGATGACAATGATATAAGAATTCAATAAAACAAGTTCAAGAATTAATTTATCCAGAACTAATAACGCCCAAATTGTCAACATGATCATCGCTTTGTAGAGTAAAATTCAAGAATGCTCAAGAATATTTTCATGAAAAATATCGGACGAAGCGCAAATATCAAGGATATTCCACTAATTTCATGGAGTATAGAAGTCAAAACTTTAACCAAATTTAGTATAATAAGGAATTGAATAACAAAATAAATCACCGTGCATGCGATGTAATCAAGACAAAAGAGTTATTCCAACAATAATAAATAATCGGAATCAGTCCCACAGAAACGCATGCATGTGATATTCCAACAAAATAATAAAGACGGAATCAGTCCCATGAGAATGCATGCATGTGATATTCCAACAGTATTAATAAAGATTTTAACCAGGTCCGGCTGTAGAACGCATGCATATGATGTTCCAAATGTAATGATAAATAATAGAACCAGTCCCAGAAACGTGAAACGCATGCATAAGATGTTCCAACAAAATGATAAAGAATGGAATCCTAGAAGAATTTCACCAAGTATAGGGTTGCTTCACAGACACAAAAGTTATTCCAATGTAATAATAAAGAATGGAATAATGTAAGTTCTCTTCATGTGATAAGAAATAAATAATACTCCCTACCTTAAAAATCGGATAATCGGAATAGTGAGGTAACATAGACTTCTCTTCTTCTTTCTATAATTTTTCTCTATAATAATCGCTTCTAAACCTTTTGTGAATTGGTGAGAAACGAAGGAAGAATGAGCTTCTATTTATAGAAAAATATAGTTTCGATAATCAGACGCTTGGGGCTCGAAAAATTATAAGACAATACCAACAACTTTTCCTTTATTTTTAATTTAGTCATGGAAGTATTATCAAACTTGCACCACCTCCCCTAATATTAAATAATGTGATTCAATAGTAAATTATGTGAATCAATAGTTATAAACATGTGAAAATACTGAATTACAGATATAAGATTCCATCTATACCTCCATTTTAACTTACCATGCAAGTATTATCAATCTTGCACCAACTCCCTTAATAGTAACAAGAATGTGAAACAATAGTATACACATGTGAACAAATAGTTATAATCACGTGAAATAATAGCAATCAATTGCTCATTTATACGATTAAATACCCGATTGGTCAAAATAACCTCCAGACATCAATTTTTATCGAAATAATTGACGATTTTCACTAACACGAATAATTCCAACATAATGAAACTATTTTTATCAAAAATATAAATTTTAAAATTTCAAAGTTTGACTTTTCCTGAAAAAGTCAACTGTTGACTTTTTGACCAAATAGTAAAAACCGACAAATTTTGTGTTTATAGTCTATTTTACTAATTTCATCGCTCTGGACTCAAATATCACGTCCGCGTCTCCAAATTCAACTCCGAACACAACTTCAATTTTAATAACATTCATCATTAATATTATAACTCACAATATTTATCAACCGTGTCGCTTCTCAGAAAGAGGGGCTTTCCAATAAGGATTTCTCCCTATCAGCATACAATTAGGTGACCAAACCTCTTCTCGACGTAACTTCTAGACATTGTAAATATTTCAATTTAATAATATGAATAACTTTGTCGCCTCAATTATTGATTTAATAAAATAACATATTATGCAGATGATACTACGAATAATAATCGAATCAATAATACGAGAGATATGCAAAAGAATTATCGTAGTAATAATCGAGTATAACCGAGTGACTTCACGTAAGCATCAATAATCAATACCGTGTGCTACTATGCAACCACGCCAGACATCAGATTTTTTACTACCGGTAGTTCAACAGCTAATCTGTGAAACTTCCGCCAAGTATTTTCATAAAAAGTATTTTTGCTGCTTTCTCAATCCGATAATAATTCCGCTATGGGGTTGTGACGCCTCAAAATAGGTATACATCATCTATTCGAGTTGCCAAATACATGGTACATAATACAAATACAACTTAATTATACAATCTGCGTAGGTAAAGTACGACAAAACATAAGTCGTGAGTTTTAATACAAATATTGTTGTTCTGACATAATATACAAACTCAAATTCAATATTATTACATTTATTTTCCACTATTTCACTTTGAATAGTGAGGACTACTAATGCTATCATCCGTCCGTCACTCCGCTCCCCGACTAGTCCCCTCGCTACGTTCTCATTTCCTCAAGAGAACAATAAAAGTAAAAGGGTGAGCTCAACTAGCCCAAAGAGAAAATATTATGACTAAGATAATGCGTAATATATTATCGTTAGCCTTTCAACAAAGTTAAACCGATACAATATAACAACCATCAAGTTTAATCATAGCTGAACAAACAATCCATTAAAAGAGTCAAGAGAGAATAAAATCTACTATCTTTTATGATTTAGAAGGTTTTTCATCACTTTTATCGATGGGACTCAGCTTAATAAATAATCCACATCGAATCACCCATGACTACTACTGACCAGGATATTCTTTAGTATCATCACCACCATAATTATCCATGCACTACGGGCCAAGAATATTTGTGTATTCAATAATAGTCATGATCATGCCAACAACTGTCCATTAATGCTCTACGGCCCAATGAGGAATTTTTCCACATCATTTGTAACATTACGATCATGATTACATCGAATAATCCCTGGTCATAATCATACCAAGTCCATCTATGCACTATAGGCCATAGATGACTTTCAACAAAATATAAACATGAGGATGATGACAATGATATAAGAATTCAATAAAACAAGTTCAAGAATTAATTTATCTAGGAACTAATAACGTGTAAATTGTCAACATGATACTGCTTTGTAGAGTAAAATTCAAGAATGCTCAGAAGAATATTTCCATGAAAAGATACTGGATGAAGCGCAAATATCAATGATATTCCACTTATTTTATAGAGTATAGAAGTTAAAACTTTAACCAACTGAGTATAATAAGGAATGGAATAACAAAAGAAATCACCAGTACATGCGATAGATCGCATACGCAGTTATTCCAACGTAATAATAAATAACTAATCAGTCCCACAAAAACGTGCAGTATGGTGATATATTCAACAAAATAATAAAGATTTTAATCAGTCCTGCCAGAAAACGCATGTATGACAATATATTCCAATAATATAATAAAGACTTTTAATCAGTCCCACAGAAAAATGCATGTATATGTGATATTCCAATAGAATAATAAAGACTAACCAGTCCCAAGGAAAATGCATGCAGCATGTGATGTTCCAAAGAATGATAAAGAATGGAACAATGTAAGAATTTCACCAAGTATATGGTAGCTCATGATACAAAAGTTATTCCAATGTAATAATAAAGAATGGAATAATGTAAGTTCTCTTCATGGATAAGAAAGAAATAATACTCACTACCTTGTAAAAAAGCTGGATACTTTTAGAATAAAGGAGGTAGCAGACTTCTCTCTTCTTTTTCTATAATTTCTCTCATAATAATCTCTCTAAAGCTTTTGTGAATTGGTGAGAAATGAAGGAAGAATGAGCTTCTATTTATAAAAAATATTGTTTCGATAATCAGCACGCTTGGGGGTCGAAAAATTACAAAGACAATACCTCCAACTTTTACTTTATTTTTAATTTAGTCATGGAAGTATTATCAAACTTGCACCACCTCCCCTAATAGTAAATAATGTGATTCAATAGTAAATTATGTGAATCAATAGTTCTAGACATGTGAAAATACTGTAATTACAAATATAGTACCTCCATCTATACCTCCATTTTAACTTAGTCATGCAAGTATTATCAATCTTTTTAACTCCCCTAATAGTAACAAGAATGTGAAATAATAGTATACACATGTAAACAAATAGTTATAATCATGTGAAATAATAGCAATCAATTGCTCATTTATCCTAAGTTAAATACCATTGGGTCAATATAACCTTCGACATCAATTATTATCGAAATAATTGTCGATTTTCACTAACACAAATAATTCCAACACAATGAAACCATTTTTATCAAAAATATAAATTTTGAAATTTTGAAGTTTGATTTTTCCCAAAAAAGTCAATCGTCAATTTTTTGACCAAATAGTGAATTCAAAAATTTTGTGTTTATAGACTATTTTTACTAATTTTATCGTTTTACTCAAATATCACGTCTGCGCTTCCAAATTTAACTCCAAAACAACTTCAATTTTAATAACATTCATCATTAATATTATAACTCGCAATATTTATCAACCGTGTCGCTCCTTGTGAAAGAGAGGGCTTTCCAATAAGGATTTCTCCCTATTAGCGCGCAATTAGGTGACTAAACCTCTCCTTGATAGAACTTCTAGACATTGTAAATATTGCAATTTAATAATATGAATAACTTTGTCGTCTCAATTATTGATTTAATAAAATAACATATTATGCAGATGATACTATGACAATAATCGAATCAATAATATGAGAGATATGATGCAAAGAATTATCGTAGCAAAATTGAGTATAACTGAGTGACTTCTCACGTAAGCATCAATAATCAATATCGTGTGCTACTATGCAACCACATGTATTACTGTACTTTTACTACCGAGTAGTTCAACAGTTAACGGTAAAACTTCCGTCGTTATTTTCATAAAGTATTTTTGTTATTTTCTCAATCCGTCAATAATTCCGCTGTGGGGGTCCACCAATGATTGTGCCAGATGAATATTCCTGTTAAAATGAATATTCCCCACCAATCGAATATTATATAACAACTTGCATTTTGCAAAATTTGTAAATATTACCCACAACTATAATATTATATCAAATCCATACCATAATATTCAAAAATATATTTCGAGAAAATGTAATCTTTATTCAAAAGTTGGGGTCTTCTTAGGGGTCCACCAATGATTGTGTGCCAGCACTTAATATTCCCCGTTAAAACGAATATTCCCCACCAATCGAATATTATATAACAACTTGTGTACTTTGCAAAATTTGTAAATATTACCTACAACTATAACATTATATCAAATCCACACCATAATATTCAAAAATATATTTTGAGAAAATTTAATCTTTATTCAAAAAGTTGGGGTCTTACAACCTCCTTCTTATGAAATTTCGTCTCCTAAATTAGGGTGCGCACTGGTATATCGAAGTGGTAAGGATATCTTAATTTCATCTCGATTCTAACTCCTGTGTCATTTCTTCCACATCGTGGTTTCTCCACAAAACTTTGACTTGAGGTATAACCTTGGAGCGTAGAATATGATCCTTTTATCCAAGATTTTAACAGTAACTCTTCATACGCTAAATTTTCCTCTATCTCGCCTCGGTTCTAATTCAATAATGTGAAATTGGGTCTTTCACATATTTACGTAACATAAATATGTGAAAATGTTATGAACACGAGACATACTTGGCAAGAAAGCGAGTCTATACGCCTACGCTTCCTACTCGATCGAGGATTAAAATGGGCCAATGAATCGAGGGTTGAACTTTCCTCTCTTTCCAAATCTTGTAACTCCTTTCCATGGAGCAACATATAACAACACATGATCTCCAATATCGAATTCTACGCCCTTTCGATGAAGATCAAATAACTCTTTATCGATCCTGTGAGGTTTTTATACGTTGTTTGGATCGTTTGAATCTTTTCGTAGTCATACGTACTCAACTCCGATCCCAACAACGTTGCTTCACCCACCTCATCCCAAAGATATTGAGAACGACACTTTCTTCCATACAACGCCTTCGAGATGGAGCCATGCCAATACTTGCTTGATAATCATGTTGTTGGGAAAACTCCACCAATGGTAGGAACTTATCCCAACTTCCTCAAGTCAAGGACACAGAGTCTTAATATATCTTCAAGAGTTTAAATGGTCCTCTCCGATCGCCTCATCTGTCTCGAGGATGATATGCCGAAGCTAAATCGTGAACTGCGCCTATAGCTTTTTGCAACCTAACCCAAAATCTTGAAGTGAATCTTGGGTCTCGATCGTAAACTATGGATACCGGCATACCATGCGCCTTTACAATCTCGCTTATGTATATACGAGCAAGACGCTCAAGTGTATAAGTTTCTCGATAGGTAGGAAATGAGCGGATTTTAATCAATCTATCAACAATGACCCAAATTGCATCTATGCCTTGAGAAACCTTGGGAAGACCAAAGAATAAAATCCATGGTAATGTATTCCCACTTCCATTCGGAATTTCAAGTGGTTGCAATGGACCTTTTGGTACTTGATGTCTCCTTTGACTCGCTGACAAGTTAAACACCTTGAGATAAACTCGATATCTCTCTCTTCATATTGCTCCACCAAAATGTATGTCAAGATCACGATACATTTTGGTACTCCTGTGATGGATTGTAACGGCAGTGTTGTGTTCCTCCATCATGATTTTATACTTTAAATCGGGGTTGTTAGAACACAAAGTTTGAGTTGACTCAAGTATTCCTTCTTCATCGATTCTTGCTTTCGATAGAACCTTCTTGTACTTTCTTCCTCATACGCATCGCTCCGTGTCTCCGTAGCTTGAGAGCAAATTTTAACTTTATCGATTAAAGTCTGTTTCTACTCAGATATTCGCTATCATCACATGGGTCCCCGAGTCTTTATCTCTAACTCCATTCTTTGCAAGTCATACAAATGGGCCTTCATACGTTGACAATATTGCCCTCGCACTCCACATATGATCTTCTACTCGAGGCGCTTCGGCTACCACGCTCGCTTTTCCGGATGGTATTGGATGGTATGATCATAATCTTTCAATAGTTCAAGCCAACGCCATTGTCGCATGTTGAGTTCCTTTTGGGTGAAGAAATATTTGAGGCTTTTATGATCCGTGTAGATCTCCACCTTCTCTCTATACTGTAATGCCTCTAAATCTTAAGCGTTAGGGAACGACAAATTGCTAACTCTAGATCATGAGTAGGATAATTCCTCTCATATTCTTTGAGTTGCCGTGAGGCATAGGCTATGACTTTCCCATGTTGCATGAGAACACATCCTAACCTTTGCTCAAGATCATCAGAGATGACAAATCCTCCGAGCCGATGGTATTGTCGACAAAATCTTTGAAATGAGTCTTCTCTTGAGTTCTTGAAAAACTTTTCTCACATTCCTCGCTTCCAACCGAACTTTTGTATCTTTTCGAGTCACCGAAGTTAATGGATTAGCGATTCGAGAAAACCTTCTACGAATCTCCGATAATAACCAACTAAGCCGAGAAAGCTACGTACTTCGGTCATTGATTTAGGTTGCTCCCAGCTTTGAATAGCTTCAATCTTTGCCGGGTCAACAGATATTCCATGACTTGATACTACGTGCCCAAGGAATGCTAATTCCTCGCCGTAACTCACATTTCTTTAACTCTGGCATAAAGCTTGTTTTCACGGCTTTTGGAGTATCAACCTCAAGTGTTGCTCATGATCTTCACGACTTTTGAAATATATGAGGATGTCATCAATAAAGACGCGACCACAAAATGATCCAAATATTCCTTGAATACTTTGTTCATCATATCTATAAATGCAATTGAGAGCATTAGTCAATCCAAAAGACATGACTAAGAATTCATAATGCCCATACCGAGTTCTCAAGGCGCCTTTGAATATCCTCGCTTTAACCTTCACCGATGATATTCGAAATGAAGATCGATCTTTGAAAAAATTGTGCTCTTGTAATCGATCAAACAGTCATCAATACGTGGCAATGAGTACCTATTTTTGATGGTGACATGATTCAACTCCCGATAATCAATACAAAGTCGATATACTCCCATCTTTTCGCTTTCACTTAATAAAACAGAGCACCCTAAGGAGACGATAGGGACCGAATGAAACCAATGTCTAACAATTCCTGCAATTGGGTTTTTAACTCCTGAAGTTCAATAGGAGCCATTCGATATGGGGCTTTGGAAATGAGTTTTGTACCGGGTTCAAGGTCGATACAAAATTCAACTTCACGCTCTGGGGGTAGGCCAGGAAGTTCTTCAGGGAATACGTCATGAAATTTATTAACAATAGAAATATCCTTCAAATCTGACGTATTTTTGTTTAAATCCGTGACATGAGCTAAGAAAACTTGACATCCATTTTTCAATAAACGAATAGCTTTATGGCTTGAGATGACCGTGATTGATTTTAATGGTTTGGTCGCTTGAATTCGCATAATAGGTTTATTAGGAATATGAAAGCTAACAACCTTACGAAAATAATTAATTTTAGCATGATGAGTAGTTAACCAATCAATCCCTAGAATCATGTCAAATGCAAGTATTTTTAAGGAGATAAGATCGACAGGTAACGTGCGGTTACCAATTTGAATCAAACAAGACTTATAAATAGTGGATGTAATGAAGGTTTCTCCTAATGGAGTTTCAACAGATAAGTCAAAGTCTAATTTCTCCGGAGTCAAATTTAAACGTTGAGCACAAGTAGGAGAAATAAAAGAATGGGTAGAACCGGTATCAAATAAGGTATAGACTTCACTAGGGTTTATGATAAGATTACCCGTGATAACCTCGTTTGGGTTCCTTGCTTTCGGGAGGTCACAACAAACGCCTCCTTGCACTACCGGCTTTGACTTTTCTCGGGACTACCTTTGGGTTCCATCTTAGTTTAACTTGTCTTCGAAGGAACGACAAAATCGAGCTAAGTGACCTTCCTTCCATAATTATAACATGCTTTGACTCAAGATCGCTGCAGCTTTGACCGATGTGTCCCTCCCTCCGCATTTGAAGCATACGATAGTGGTCGCTTCCTTCCAATTAACAACGGGTCTTTGCCGACGCCTTTCCATCATTATTGAATTTCCTTTTCTTGAAATGTCCATTTTATTGTTTCAAGCTATGATTACCACCAAGTGGTTACCATTTCGCATGTTGATTCCTCCACGCTTGTTGTCACCGCTTAGATGATCGTTACCACTTGTATTTTCATTCTCCGCCGTACCGCTTTCTCTTGGTTGTGTTGACTCGCTATCGCTACTTCCAATAATCGAGCCCTATTTACAACATCCAATACAAACACGCTTTATGAGAAATAAGATATCGACGATTCCTGCTTTCAAACCTCTTAAAAACATTCGCGTCATTCGCTCCTCATTATCGACCAAATGGGATGCAAACCGGATAACTCCGCAAATTTAGCCTCAGATCATGTACACCTGGCCATATTGTTTTGCTCCAACTTGATAAACTCCACCTCTTTCATGTGACGAATACTTTCTTGGAAAGTACTTGTTGTTGAATAGCTCTTGAACTTGTCCCAAGACATCTTGAAGCAGGCCAGTCAGTACGCTTTTACTGATTCCCACCAAGAATCGCCTCTTCACGCAATATGAAGGTGGCGAAGGGAACCTTTTGCTCCTGAGCATCCCAAGACATCAAATATCTTGGTGATCCGCTTTATCCATGCTTCACCCTTTTAAGTGGTTTTGGCTCTCCAATAAACTCCGGTGGTCCCAAATTTCTTCGAACTGCTTTAGCGGTAACCATCCGAGAGTTTTCAAGAGTCCACCTACATTTTGGACAGAGCCGCCTCACCGATGTTGCATGAATTGTGATAAAGCCTCGTAACATTCCATCGCTCATCATTTGGTTAGTGTTGTTGTTTACACGAGGATTGTCGCCTTCCCGATGCACATTATTACGATTGTTGATCCGTGGAGACTCAATTCGCTTCTAGTGCTCCATTGTTATTCTCAATATTCTCGATGCCATTTTCAAATCACCGCCACAAAACAAGGGTTAATTGACATGCAACATATTATTCATATACTCGACCAACCAATTAAATACCAAATAAACTTAGGTAGGTCATACTAGCGAAGGAATTCTCCGTCTCTCCCCTCCTAGTTCTAGCCTCACATCTTAGCCATGGATCATATTTCTAAGCTTTGATACCAACTGTGACGCCCCCAAAATAGGTATACATCACTTATTCTGAGTCGCCAAACACATGGTATGTAATACAAATACAACTTATCTTATACAACTGCCGTAAAAAGTACGACAAAACATAAGTCATGAAGTTTTAATACAAATATTGTCGATTAGTACAATATACAAACTCAAATTCAATATTATTATATTTATTTTCCACTATTTCACCTGAATAGTGAGGACTACTAATGTTATCATCCGTCCGCACCCGCTCCCCTCGATTAGTTCCTACTACGCCTCATTTCTCTAGAGAGAATAATAAAAGTAAATGGGTTAGCTCAACTAGCCCAAAGAGGGAAATATTATGACTAAGATAATGCGTAATATATTATCGTTAGCCTTCAACAAAGGTTAAACCGATACAATATAACAACCATTAAGTTTAACTACATAAATGAACAAACAATCCATTAAAAGAGTCAAGAGAAAAAAAATCTACTATCTTTTATGATTTAGAAGGTTTTTCATCACTTTTATCGTTGGGACTCGACTTAATAAATAATCCACATCATCAAATCACCCCTCGCTACTACTGGCCAAGGATATTCTTTAGTATCACAACCACAATTATCCATGCACTACGGGCCAAGAATATTTGTGTATTCAATAATGGTCATGATCATGCCAACAACTGTCCATTAATGCTCTACGGGCCAATGAGGATTTTTTCCACATCATTTGTAACATTACTGGCCATGATTACACCGAATAATCCTCAATTCATAATCATACCAAGTCCATCTATGCACTATAGGCCACCGATGACTTTCAACAAAATATAAACATGAGGATGATGACAATGATATAAGAATTCAATAAAAATAAGTTCAAGAATTAATTTATCCAGAAACTAATAACGTCCAAATTGTCAACATGATACTGCTTTGTAGAGTAAAATTCAAGAATGCTCGTAAGAATATTTCCATGAAAAGATATCGATGAAGTGCAAATATCAAGGATATTCCACTAATTTTATGGAGTATAGAAGTCAAAACTTTAACCAACTCGAGTATAATAAGGAATGAAATAACAAAAGAAATCACCGTGCATGCGATAGATCAGACATACGCAGTTATTCCAATGTAATAATAAATAACGGAATCAGTCCCACAAGAAACGCATGCATGATGATATTCCAATAAAAAATAATAAAGACTAAATCGATATTAGTTCTCTATCGGATATTAGTTCTTCGACACTTTGAGGACTTATCTAATTCCCTCAGTAGGGTCTAATCTTCATGTTTTTACGCCAATTTAACTTAAAGTGATCACACATAGATTTTCGCCGAGTAATTTTCTTGGCGAAGGAGGGTTTGGACCAGTTCATAAAGGGTTTGTTAATGACAAGCTTAGGCCTGGTTTGAAGGCTTAGCCTATTGTCATTAAACTTCTTGATTTGGACGGCATGCAAGGGCCATAAGGAGTGGCTAGTAATTAAATTTAGTTATTATTATTTTCACTAATTAAAATACCTTTTTTTTGGTTTAGTTAGTTGACGTTTTGAAGAGTTTGTTATGTATATTGATTTTGCAGATCAAGTGATATTTCTTGGGCAATTAAGGCATCCACATTTGGTGAAGTTGATTGGGTACTTGTTGTGAAGATGAACACGGGCTTTTTGGTTTATGAATATATGCCCCGAGGCACCTTAGAGAATCACTTCTTAAGTATGTCTCTTTTGTTAATTCACTTTGTACGTAAGTTTGTATGTAATGATAGTGTTATTTGACTTTTTTTTAATTTTTAAGACGTGGTTATGCTAACTCACTGTATATGAGTGAAAAAAAACAAAGCTCTAATAAGAATCTTTACTTCTGGACAAATACATATTAATTATTGTCCAACGTAAAATACACAGACATGATATTCCAACAGAATAATAAAGACGGAATCAGTTACTCACGTAAACGCATGCATGTGGATATTCCAACAGTATTAATAAAGATTTTAACCAGTCCCATGGTAGAACGCATGCATGTGATGTTCCAATGAATGATAAAGACTAAACCGTGTCCCAAGATAAAACGATAGACAGGATGTTCCAATAGAATGATAAAGAATGGAACAATGTAAGAATTTCACCAAGTATAGGGTAGCTCACAGATACAAGTTATTCCAATGTAATAATAAAGAATGGAATAATGTAAGTTCTTTTCATGGATAAGAAAGAAATAATACTCCCTACCTTAGAAAAACTGGATACCGGAATAGTGAGGTAGCAGACTTTCTTCTTCTTTCTATAATTTCTCTCTATAATAATCGCTTAAAACCTTTTGTGAATTGGTGAGAAATGAAGGAAGAATGAGCTTCTATTTATAGAAAAATATAGTTTCGATAATTGCACGCTTTGGGGGTCGAAAAATTATAAATCTACAATACCTCCAACTTTTCCTTTATTTTTAATTTAGTCATGGAAGTATTATCAAACTTGCACCACCTCTCCTAATAGTAAATAATGTGATTCAATAGTAAATTATGTGAATCAATAGTTCTGAACATGTGAAAATACTGAATTACAAAGATAAGTACTCTCCATCTATACCTCCATTTTTAACTTAGTCATTCAAGTATTATCAATCTTGCACCAACTCCCCTAATAGTAACAAGAATGTGAAACAATAGTATACATGTGAACAAATAGTTATAATCATGTAAAATAATAGCAATCAATTGCTCATTTATCCTGCTAGTTAAATACCCGATCGGGTCAATATAACATCCGCATCAATTATTATCGAAATAATTGATTTATTTCACTAACACAAATAATTCCAACACAATGAAACCATTTTTATCAAAAATATAAATTTTGAAATTTTGAAGTTTGATTTTTCCAAAAAAGTCAACTGCTGACTTTTTAACCAAATAGTGAATTCCGAATTTTTTTTTGTTTATAGACTATTTTTACTAATTTCATCGTTTTGACTCAAATATCACGTCCGCCTCCAAATTCAACTCCTAACACAACTTCAATTTTAATAACATTCATCATTAATATTATAACTCACAATATTTATCAACCAATTCGCTCCCAAGAAAGAGGGGCTTTTCAATAAGGATTTATCCTATCATGCCGCAATTAGGTGACCACACCTCTCTTTAGACGTAACTTCTGACATTGTAAATATTGTAATTTAATAATATGAATAACTTTTTTCGTCTCAATTATTGATTTAATAAAATAACATATTATGCGTAGATGATACTATGACAATAATCGAATCAATAATATAAGAGATATGATGCAAAGAATTATCGTAGCAATAATTGAGTATAACCGAGTGACTTCTCACGTAAGCATCAATAATCAATACCGTATGCTACTATGTAACCACGCCAGACATCGTAATTTTACTACCGGGTAGTTCAACAGCTTAACGGTAAAATTTTCACTATTATTTTCATATAGTATTTTTTTTGTTTTCTCAATCTCGACAATAATTCCGTTGAGGGTCCACCAATGATTGTGCCATTATCTGAATATTCCTCGTTAAAACGAATATTCCCAGACCAATCTAATATTATATAACAACTTGAGTACTTTTGCAAAATTTATAAATATTACCCACAACTATAACATTATATCAAATCCACACCATAATATTTAAAAATATATTTCGAGAAAATTTAATTTTTATTCAAAAGTTGGGGTCTTACAGTGGGGGTGGGGGTGGGGGTAAAGAGGTGTATACATAATCACATAATATTATTTTTTTTTTGGGTGGGTTGGGGGAGTGGTGGGGTGAGGGTGGGGTGAGGGGTGGGGGTGGGGTGTGGGTGGGGGTGTGGGTGGGGGTAAGAGGTGTATACATAATCACATAATATTATTTTTTTGGGTTGGGTTGGGTGGTGGTGGGGTGGGGTGGGGTGGGGTATACATAATCACATAATATTATTATTTTTTTTGGGTGGAGGGGAGGGTGGGGGTGTGGGGGTGTGGGTGGCATGGGGGTGGGGGTGGCATGGGGGTGGGGGTGGGGGTGGGGGTGGGGGATGGCTCTGCTCCTCTTTCATTCGCCTCTGCTCCTCCTGTTTCGCAGATCGATAGATTGATTGAATGAAAGAATATGGAACCATATTTTATTTTTAAGGGGCATATTTGTCAATTACTTAAAAATAATAGATGAAATAAGTTATTCCTGACCCTCCTTCCAGGAATAAAAATTATAATTTTAAGTTAACATCTATTCCACTTGGAATACATTATTCCGTTGGAATAAACAAACCAAACAACATTTTTATCATTCCGATGGAATGATTCATTCCATTCTCCCTCCTATTCCATCGATCCAAAGGTAACATTATTGTTTAAAAATTTACATTTAAACACATGTAATATTGAGGTTAATGCTACGTTTGGATTGAAGGAATGGAATAGAGTATGGAATGGAATAGATGAGGGAATGGAATAAGGAAGAGAATGGAATAATTTTTTAATATTCCATGTACATGTTTGGTTGATGTTATGAATACATCTAAGAATGAAATAAATAATTAAAAAGTGACCTAAATACCCCCAAATGTTCAAATTTAACTTAAATTCAATTTATATTAAAATTTTAACACATATATATTTCTCTAGATTTTTTTTCTAATTATATTCTTATTTTTTTTTCATATACTTTTTCATATAATTTTTCATATACTTTTTCATATAATTTTTTGGGTGGGTGGGTGGGGGTGGTGGTAAGGGGTGTATACATAATCACATAATATTATTTTTTTTTGGGTGGGGTGTAGGTGGGGGTGTGGGGGAGTGGGGTGGGGGTGGGGTGTGGGGTGGGTGGGGTGGGTGAGGTAAGAGGTGTATACATAATCACATAATATTATATTTTTGAGGTGGGGTGGGGGTGGGGGGTGGGGTGGGGTGTATACATAATCACATAATATTATTTTTTATGTGGGGGTGGGGTGGGGGTAAGAGGTGTATACATAATCACATAATATTATTTTTTTGGGTGGGGTGGGTGGGGTGGGGTGGGTGGGTTAGGGTGGGGTGTATACATAATCACATAATATTATTTTTTTTGGGTGGGGTGGGGGTGTGGGGTGGGTGGGGTGGGTGAGGTAAGAGGTGTATACATAATCACATAATATTATTTTTTTTTGGGGTGGGGGGGGTGTATACATAATCACATAATATTATTTTTTTTGGGGGTGGGGTGGGGGTAAGAGGTGTATACATAATCACATAATATTATTTTTTGGGTGGGGTGGGGTGGGTGGGGTGGGGTGGGGTGGGGTGGGGTGTATACATAATCACATAATATTATTTTCTTTGGGTGGGGTGAGAGTGTGGGGGTGTGGGGGGTATGGGTGGGGTGGGGCTGTGGGTGGGTGGGGTGGGTGTGGGTGTGGGTGTGGGTGTGGGTGGGGGGTGGGGGGTGGGGGTGGGATGGGTGGGGGTGGGGGTTTGAATGGGGTGAGGTGGGGTGGGTGGTGGGGGGTAAGAGGTGTATACATAATCACATAATATTATTTTTTTCTGGGTGGGGTGGGGGGGGGGTGGGGTGGGGTGGGGTGGGGTGGCGGGTGAAGTGGGGTGGGTGAGGTGGGGTGGGGTGGGTGGGGATAAGAGGTGTATACATAATCACATAATATTATTTTTTTGGGGTCAGGTGAGGTGGGGGTGGAGGTGGGGGGGTGGGTGGGGTGATGGTGGGGTGTGTACATAATCACATAATATTATTTTTTGGGTTGGGTGGGGTGGGGTGGGGTGGGGTGGGGTGGGGGTGGAGTGAGGTGGGGTGGAGTGGGATGGGGTGGGGTGGGGTGGGGAGTGGGGGGTGGGGGGTGGGGGTGGTGGGTGGGATGGGGGTGTGGGTGAGGAGTGGCTCTGCTCCTCTTTCGCTCTCCTCTGCTCCTCCTCTTTCGCAGATCGATAGATTGATTGAATGAAAAAACATGGAACCCTATTTTATTTTTAAGGAGCATGTTTGTCAATTACTTAAAAATAATAGATGAAATAAGTTATTCCTGACCCCCCTTCCAGGAATAAAAATTATAATTTTAAGTTAACACTTATTCCACTAGGAATACATTATTCCGTTGGAATAAACAAACCAAACAACATTTTTATCATTTCAATGAAATGATTCATTCCATTCTCCTTCCTATTCCATCGATCCAAACGTAGCATAAGTGAAATTGTCAGCTTTTTACTTTTTTTTAATCCAATTTAGTAGTGTGTGTGTGCGCCACTCGCCAAAAATGCGTGAAACCCCATTAAAACTAAAAAAAATTATTAAAAAAAAAAGAGACCCAAAATACCATACTCTCACTCATTCTCTCTTATCATCTTTTCTCTACCTAGTCACCACCACCTCCATCATAAATATTCTCTCCGTCCCTAATTATTTGACGTTTTAGAATTTTTTATTTGTCTCTAATTATTTGACGTTTGTTTAAATCTAAGAGAATTAATGATAATTTTTTCAAAATTACCTCTCATTATTCTACTTGTTTTTTGATACTTTAAACTCTTTCTCTCTCCTTATCTCAATAAAACTCTTTTTATTCCAACAAAAGATTTAAAGGTATTATGGATAATTAAATAATATATTTAATAATTTTTAATTATTATCTTAATTCCTGTATCCACCTTGGTCAAATAATTAAGCACGGATGGAATACTTCATAGCACCAACGTCAACTAGAAATAAAGCATACCCATCATCTCCTCGACTACAAACTTGCTTCACATGAATCATTAATTGCGTCTCTATCTGCGTTGCTCGCTCCATCTTCATCTTCTCTCCTCCATCTTTTATCCTTACTCAATTGAAAAACTCTAAATTAAAATCCCAAACTCTAAGTCTACCAATTATTTAATTCACCCACCACACCACCATCACCACCATCGTCGCCCCTTCCATCTCCACCATCATCGTACATACACAACTCATCCATTTGATATTATTATCAGCAATAAAAACCTCAATTTGACTCCTTTTGATCTCAAAATCATCAAATTAAAGTTAAACTTAGACATCATCACTCACCCACCAATCATGATGTTGTTTAAGTTTGAGAAATTTTCATAATTAGAGTTGAGAGAGTGTATGTGGATGGTAATTAAGGTGGTGTATATGTGCAATAGAGAAATTAGAATATTGAAGATAAATAAGAAGTGAGTTTTATAAAAAAAATAATTAAAATAAGGGTTAAGGCTTAGGGTTTGGGGGCAAAAATGTTCACACACATTTTAGTTAATAAAGTATGACAGAAAACAATGTTTCACTTCACCTTAAAATTTCAGATTTTTATATGTAGATTTTTAAACAGCTTCGCATAAACCTAAAGTAGTTAAATGAAATTTACTCTTAATTTATTTTTATTTATTTTAGTAATTCCACCTATTACATATTTTTACTTATTCAAACCTCTTTTTATAGTAATTTACATTTGAAAAAAGTGATAATTACTTTTTTTATACATTTTTTTTTTACTTTTTACTAGTTTATGTGTTTTTTATTTATAAAACACAAATTATTTTCTTAAAACAAATTATAACGATCCCAACATACTCTTAAATTCGATTTTTTTTACTTATTTAGATCAACGACTCAGGTTCGAATAATTGAGTAGGATAAAATCTAATTTATTTAGGCACAAATCGTTTAGATTCAATTCTTTTTTCTTTTGAAGTCCCATTTTTAAGGAAATACAATATAATTTTATATTTAAATACATCATTAACTATCATAAATATTAAGAACCAAATAAATCTCATTAGAATAAAAAAAATCACAAATAAGGAGAATGGGTGTTATTTATTTATTGTGGGAGGTGGAGAATGGGTTAACAAAAAGCGCGCGTACGGTTTACGGTGATGGAGACTTTCTACTTTTACAAGGAGGGGGGTTGGATTTGATGGGCTGTTTTTTATTTTGTCTGTTTTTTGGGGTAATTTAAAGGAATAACACGTGTAAGTTGATCCGGAGTTTTCGAATTAAGTGGGTCCGCCTTTGTGATCTGACTGGCAACCACACCGCCAGAGCTAGGCTGCTGGCATGTCGGGTTGTATTGTGAGCTAATTTCTTTTTAAATTTAAATTCCTTAAAATCTATTTTTCCTCATTATTTAGAGGGGAAAACGTTACATTTTTGAGTCATCCGTACCCCTGTCGTTAACAAAAGACAAACGTAATTAAAATATAATGACGTGACAGACTTAAATATAAAATATATTCTAAATAAAACAATATATATCATTTAATCAAAACAAAAAAAATACTAAAATTCAAAATAAAAAAGCATAACATATTTACATCATTTAATCAAAATAATAAAATTCAAATTATTTTGTTAACTAATCAAAACAACTAATTAAATAAAATAAATTGTATAACATATTTATATCATTTAATCAAAATACTTAAATTACTAAAATCATAATACTAAATAATATTTTTAAAATTCAAAAGCTGAGTATTATGATTATTTTAGTAATTTTTAATATTAATTTTTAAAATCATATCAATTTAAAAATATTATGATGTAATTTGAAATTTTAATACATTTTTAAAATATTATTACATCATCAAACTATAACATATACAACAATGTATAGATTATTACATCATCAAATTATTTATATTATGTATAACATATATAGATTATGTATAGAGTATTACATCATCAAATATTTATATAGTTTAAAAATATTATTTAGTATTATGATTTTAGTAAATATTAATTTTTAAAATCATATCAATTTAAAAATATTATTATGTAATTTGAATTTTTAATAGATTTTTTAAAATATTATTACATCATCAAATTATAACATATAACGTTATGTATAGATTATTACATCATCAAATTATTTATATTATTTATAACATATATAGATTATGTATAGAGTATTACATCATCAAATATTTATATAGTTTAAAAATATTATTTAGTATTATGATTTTAGTAATTTAAAATTTTTATATCAATTAGTATTTAGTATTATGATTTTAGTATTTTAATGATGTAATTTGAATTTTTGTTGTTTTGATTAATTAATAAAATAATTTGAATTTTAGTATTTTTAGTATTTTTTAATTTGTTTTTTAGTATTTTAGTATTTTTTTTAAATTAGTATTTTAGTATTTTTTAAATTAGTATTTGATGTAAATATGTTATCTTTTGAATTTTAGTATTTTGATTAAATGATGTAAATATGTTATACAACTTATTTTATTTAATTAGTTGTTTTGATTAGTTAACAAAATAATTTGAATTTTATTATTTTGAATAAATGATGTAAATATGTTATGTTTTTTTTTTATTTTGAATTTTAGTATTTTTTATTTTGATTAAATAATATATATTATTTTATTTAGAATATATTTTATATTTAAGCCTTCATCACGTTATCACATTTTAACCTCTGCTTGTCTTTTATTAACTAGCGGGTACACGATGACCAAAAATATAACGTTAAAGGTACTTTTGGAAAAAAAATTAGTTTAGGATGCAAGTGGGACATTGCGGTAAATATCAAGGGCTTTTTTGACCCTTTGCCCTTATTTAGAGGGTAGCGTAGGTAGGTAATTGTTCCCTACGTTCTAAAAGACAGAAGTTATACTCCTTATTATACATTAATTTTGTTAGTTGTTATTATTTTTTGTTATTTATAACGAATACGGTTGGTTGATAACGTTAGACTAATATTTATATTATTAAAATAACTATGCATTTAATAATATTTTAAAATTTTAATGATAATTTTTACTCTATAAATATCAATATCTTTATATTCCTTCACACTTTCCATGTACTCCCTCCGTCCCAGGATAAAAGTTCTTATTACTATTTTGGATAGTCCCATGTTAAATGTTCCATTTCCTTTAATAACCAAACTTTTACACATTTTTTCCTATTAAGTTCGTAGCATTAAATATCTCGTACTTTTCTTATTCTAATTTTCTCTCCATATTTAATGACATTATTATGGGCAAATTTGTTATTTTATTCCTCTTCTTAATATGCGTGAAAAGTCCACCAGGACTTTTATCTTGGGACGGAGGGAGTATCAAACAAACCATCTGTTAACGCCAAGATCCATCTACGCGCCCCAATCACCAAAGCGCGTCTAATCCTGCACAGAAACAAGTAGACACCAAAAGTTTGACGACTTGGGCCGTCGGGGATAGCTTTGGTGGGAGAATAAGTACATACTGATATAAGGTTAACAATGGAGGCTTAAAGCTCTAGTGCTGAAAAGTAAATGTCATGTACCTTAGAATCAATGAAGTGCCTTGTATTTATAATGATCTCACCGCCTTGTAAGTAATCATTCTCCGAATCAGGTTAAGATTCCCAGTCAACGATCAATCCATGACAAGAATGTATCAAATCTACTTCAATTAAGGAAGTGGATCCATAGTCCAACACTTCCTTCTAAAGTCAGAGTCCAAATATAATTAGGAACCTCAACCCATAAGTCCCCCGCCCACTAAATCCACTTCTGGCCCAAGTCCAAATAACTCCACATAATTAATGGTCCATTACACTCCGAAGGCCCGAATAATCATGGCCCAACATTGCCCCCTAGTCTTCCATCAAATAGAATATTTTATAGAAGAGTACAAAAAATGGCCCCATCAGCAAGAAGCCCAAACAAGGCCAAACAAGGCTCATTCAACAGAAAAGCCCAATACCGGACACCAACCCTTTATCTCCATCATCATTGTCCCCCATTAATGCGCTGCCCTCGATATTCGGAATCAACTGAAAAGACCATACTATAAAAACTCATTTTCCCCAATTCTCACGGTTTCACCTACTCATTTGAATTTCCAAAATATCTTGCTTTCTCCTACCTCTCAGCTTCTTACCTTCACAGTGCATCAATGACTTCCCAAAATCCAGAGAACATCGTACCCATCTCCGTAACCTCAATATCGATCATTCCCCCATCTCCTAACACTGCGACTAACTCTCCTACCACCAACACCATGCTAGAGCCAAGTCCCAACACTGCTCCCTCCTCCAGAACCCTCCAACAACCGATTCACAAAAACCTCCCCTAGAATATCATAAAGAAGACCAATTCCCTCACGCCAACACCCCCTCTCAACTCATAGAGGCTGACATTCGCGTGATCCGAGAACACTATCAAGTACCAGACACCCATCACCTGAGAACCCCCACTCCAACTGACCGTATATATCACCGTCCCGATGGCTGGACTGCCATGCCCCTCACCCTTCTAGAGAAAGGGGTTCGTCTACCTCTCCATGCCTTCGTCATCACTGTTCTAGGGTTCATGGGCATTGGACTAGCCCAACTAGTGCCCAACTCTTACATCCACATCCTTGCTTTCATCGCCTTCTGTCACGAGATAAGAGTCCCTCCTTCAATTGACTTCTTCTTTTCTTTATTCACTATCGGAAACTCTCACGAATGAGGTTTCAAAGTTTTAAGCAAACAAGCCCTAAAACCCAACTCCAAATTTGAAAAACGCCCACTGATGGACACCTTATCGAGCAACAAAGGGTGGCACAAGGATTGGTTCTTCATTACAGGACCTGAGATATCCATGATCCCAGAATGGACTTCTCACAAACTTATTTCTCTGGACTTTGGTGACATCTCAAACGATCGTGTGATAGAGATGGCGATGCTCCACGAGAAACTTCCCCTGAAGGAATGGAACTTCGGCCTCTTGAGTAAACAAGCATGGTTGTACGATCACAAACGTAAGTCTCGAACTTAATACTTGCACGATTTCTTCTTTAGTTTCAGTAACTTATCTCTAAAACCCTTCTTCATCTTCCACAGTATCCTTCATCAAACCCACCTCGAGCGACCGAAGAGACCTCGAAGAATTCCTCTCTAACAATCCAACCTAAACTTCCGCCGATCCCCAAAACACCAAACCCCAAAACACTGAACCTCAGAACACCGAGCCCGAACAAACCCCTGCCAAAGATACAACACAACCTCGACTGAAGAAAAGAGCCGCCAAAAAACTCAAACACATCACGGTCCCCACACTTAACGAAGCCTTCTTGACATGCCCATCGCCGAACGTACCCAAATTCTTTGAACCAAAAAGAAACGAGCCAAAATCATCCCTCTCACAGCCGAAGAACTTAGGTTTCCCCAAATCGAAGCCAACCAAACTCCCAATATTCTAATTGAGATCAACGAAGCCGAGGAAACAGCCGGACCCGACTCTCCTCTCATCAGAAAAAGAAAACATCCTTTAGACAACCAGCCGACTTCATCAACTGAAATTCCAACAACAATACATAACCAATCAACCCAGACCTTCTCCTCAACGTCCATCCACTTCCGAAGCCACACCATATATTCCTGAAGCTGGTCGTTCTCCCACACTTTGGCCAGATAACAACGAAGACTTCCCCTATACCTGTATGATACCTTGGTCCTCGAAACTGACGATCACCGCTTCGAAAACAGCTCCACCTCTGACCTCATTCGTGCCGGCATGACCCACTAAGCCCGAGTAAGTCAACATACTATTTAACAACTTTTGTAAGACCTCAAATTTTATGAATAAAGATTAATTTTTCTCTAAATATTATTTTCAATAATAAGGTGTAGATTTGTTATAATGTTATAGTTGTTGGTAATATTTATAAATCTTGCAAAATAAGAAAGTTGTCATAAAATATTCGATTGGTCGGGGAATATTCATTTTATCAGGGAATATTCGTACGACGACACAATCATTGGTGGACCCCACAACGGAATTACTGTCGGAGTTAGAGAATGACAGAAATAACTTTTTATAAAACTAACGACAAGGCTTTTAACGTTAGCTGTTGAAATACCTGGTGATAAAGTACAAAGAATACGCAGCGTGGTTGCATAGTAATACATTACCTGTATTGTATAGTATCTTTGATTATTGATGCTTACGTAAAAAGTCACTCAGTTTTATTCAATTATTGCCACAGTAATTGCTGCATATAGTATCTTACACTATTGATTCAATTATTGTTATAATATTTTATATTATTAAATCAATAATTGAGACGACAAAGTTATTCATATTATTATTTGCATTATTGACGATGTCTAGAAAGTTCTGTCGGGGAAAGGGGTTTGGTCACCTAATTGCGCGCCAATAAGGAGAAGTTCTTATCGAAAAGCCCCATCTTTCTTGGGAATGATCTGGTTGTTAATATTGTGAGTTATAATATTAATGATGAAAAATGAATGTTATTAAAAATGTGTTTTGTGAAGCCAAGTGAATTGAGATAAATAGATGGATTTTTATTGAAGTATTTGTTGTAAATTTTACTTATTATATGGACCCCCACTTAAGCATTTTTTTAAAATCATCGGTAAAAAGTTATCTCAATTTTATTATATATATATATATATATAAGTATTATATATATATATATATAATATTGACACTCGGGGTTGTGACGCCTTGAAATAGGTCCACACGACCCATTCTGAGTCGCCAGATATCACATTATAAAAATCAAATACAAACTTTATTTATACTTTGACGCCCCCAAAATAGGTCCAATCCAATCAACCTATTCTGAGTCGCCAAAAATATGGTACAGAAAACAACTACAACTTTATTACAACAATTGTCGTACAAAATACAACACCACATATGCCAGTGAGTTTGGATACAAATATATACCAAATGTGACATATGTCCCAACTGTGGATGACACTTCACGATGACACCTTACATAAAGGTATAGTCAAAACCATTTTAGAAATTAAAATCTTTGGGAAGTGCTCAAGGAAACCTTCAGATACATGGGAGGCCATGCGTGCAGGTTTATGATAGATATCATATAGCCACGTAATTATCCTTGGTCAACCTAATAGACCCCAAAAAAAAAAAAAGATTACTATCATATTCTTCCCAATGGTAAGTCTTCTCTTGACATATCATTATCTCCAATGCCTCTAATTGAGAATTATACTTCAAACAAACACCAAGATTATATAGGTAGTGCTTTCGTGTATATACTCGCTAAGTGGATGAGCACATCCTCGTCTTATGATGATACGAGGTTGTATGTCATTAGACATCTTATATGATAGTGACAAAACACCCTTCCAACGTTGGGTTCAGCTTTCACCTCAACAAATTTATAGACCAATCGCTTCTATTCCCTCGTTATCCCCCACTGACCCAAACTACACTTTTATTACTCCGAAAGGAATTGTGAAGCAAAAGGGTGAGCAAAACTAGCTCAAGAAAGAATATCATGACTAAAGATAATTAAATTATCAATAGCCTTCATCAAGAATAAATCGTAGATTTAGAACATATGGTAGATGATAAAATTTTTTTTAACCATAGTTGCAAATGAACGAAAGCAATCCATTAGAAGAGTCAAATAGACCATAAAGTCTATTATATTCTCCATGTTAAAATCCATCAACAATGTTTTATTCTGTAATATCACTCAACGCTTCCTTTCCACAATCATATGAATAACTCATAATCATAATTGTGGTTCTAAATTCCTCTTCTCATCCAGGGCTAAGATAATTTTCATAACCTATCTTCACCGAAACATCAAAGATCATGGTTATACCAAATCACATTTCCTATTCATAATCATATCGATAAATTCATCTTTTGACTACGGGCCAAAGATATTCGTCAATGCAACCATCTTTTGCACTACTACCAAAGATATTCAACAATATGTCATCTTTTGCACTACGGGCCAAAGATATTCATCAACAAACCATCTTTTTGCACTCACGTGCCAAAGATATTCCTCAATGATTTATATTTGCACTACAAAGCCAAATATATTCATCAACGATTCATATTTGCACTACAAAGCCAAATATATTCATCAACGATTCATATTTACACTTCACAGCCAAATATATTAATATCTCAAAGAAATATAAAATAATTTCAGAATTTATATAAACAATAATTATAACCATGTTGATCATTTCACCTTTGCACTTAAGCTAAAGATATTCAATTATAAATTCAATGGTCATGATCATACCAGTCAACAATTCAACTTTGCACTACTGGCCAAAGAGAACCCATAGTCATGATCATACCAATAATCTACCCATCTTTACACTCAAGTCAAAAGAAATTCCGTCACTAGGGTTATAAAAATGTTATATATGATAATAAAAACAATATGATCAACAACTACATTTAATTTCAAGAGTAATATTCACAAATCAACGATAATTTGGTCAGAAAAAGAAACCAATTTTGTCATGAATAGTAACTCGTAAATAGTAACTCGTGAATAGTAACTCATGAATAGTAACTCATGAATAGTAACTCATGAATAGTACTCCGTATTTGTACATAGTACCGTATACGTAAATAATGTCATATACGTAAATAGTGCCGTATACATGAATAAGGTCTTGATATCGTGAATAGTCATAGTATCGTGAATAGTAACCCCGACTCAAAAAGGTAAAAATTCCACAATAAAATCCATACCAATATTTCAGTATAATGATATTGAAAGAATAACATCATTATGAAGAAAATAACATCCCTTAATATCCCTTACAATCCCTTACTATAATAATGACAATATCCCTTACCTCAAAAGAGCAGCACTTCTGACTGGATATCGGATATGACGCTGAAGGAAACTTGCACTGATGAATAGCAGCTCACCAAGTATCTAAATACTCACAAAATACACTCGATAATCTAGAGAGAGAAAGAGAGAAAATTTGTTTCTGGTGTGATTTTCAATTCTAACTTAGCCATCTATTTATAGGAAAATGTTAAGACTTCAAAGCAAACTTAACTCCGCAACTTTGATGGCTTTACCTGCTACTATTCCCACCCACCACATTTGAAAATTCAATTGATCACATTTCTCACCAACCAAAAGTGGGGCCCACCAATTCTAGAATTTTCCACCAAAATCATTTATAACCTAATTTCCAAATCAGTCACCTCTTAAAATTCATAACAAATTATACGCTCATTTTTAACAGTTCAAATTTGTGGACATATACTCAACTTATATATGTATAACATATCCAAAAATTACAATGATCCAACGGTCGGATTAAAAATTATAACTCACACAATAAAGTTGTAAGAACACTGATTTGATCTTTTAATACCTCCAATCCGACAAAATACTGATAAAACACCTCAACATTAATTCCTTCATTTATAACCACATAAATAAATCCATCAATTATATCCACATCAAATAAATATTTCATTATCATATAAATCAATAATTATTTATTCACAAATAATATTACGTAATCACAATAATGACAACCGCAGCTTCCTGTGAAAGAGGGGCTTTTCGATAAGGATTTCTCCTTCATCGGCGCCGCAATTAGGTAACCAAACCTCTCCTTGACAAAACTTTCTAGACATTGCCAATAATGCTATCTCATAATATTATTCAAATAATATGAATTATTGATCCGATAATGGGAAATATCAGGTGCGGACAATTATTGAAACAACAATAATATAAAATATCAACGCAACAATTATTGAATCAATAAAATAAAATATTGAACGAGAATTCATCGTAACAATTATCGAGTAGTGCTTTCACGTAAGGATCAATAATTCAAAAAATATCGTAATACTGTGTGCTACTATACAACCACGCGTAGACATCGTATTTTAACCACTCGGGTATTCCAACAAGTGTTAATCTTAAACAACTACTGCCGTTATTTATAAAAACTCAAATTTGTCATTTTCTTCATCCGAATGCGCTTATCTACATTATGTGGCCCACAAAATGGTCTGCTTGGCAAATCATAAAATATTCCCCGACAGAAAGAATATTCCACGACTAAACTAATATTCCCCGACAACAATGAATATTTTATAACCACTTGCGTATTTTGAAAAAAAAATTCATATATCACCCTTAACTTTAACCTTTTATCAATTTAATCATTTACTGAATTGTAATTATAAGAAAAATTGAATACTATTATTTCATAAAATTCGGGGTCTTACATATACAACTGTTGAACTGCCGTGAAGAGTACGACAACTATAATTATCTCCACTGTCTCTAATTGAGAATTATACTCCAAACAAACACCAAGATTATATAGGTAGTGCTCGTAGATATACTCCGCAAGTGGATGTGCACAACCATGTCTTATGATAACACGAGTTTGTATGTCATTAGACATCTTGTATGATAGTGGCAAAATACCCTTCCAAAGTTGGAATCTCATCACCCCATTGTTGTTCGCCAAAATTAATTATTAAGTGACGTATAAAATACGACACACACACATCTTAGGTCCTCAATACAATTATTTGTTGCATGTCATGTCGTTTTATAATGTATTGAGAAACTTCGACGATCTCGGACCATCACACTATTTCCTGTTATCCCATTCCCAATTCAAATACACTCTTATTACCTGAAAGGAATTGTGAAGCAAAAGGGTGTGAAGCAAAAGGGTGAGCACAACTAGCCCAGTAAAGAATATCATGACTAAGATAATTAATTTATCAATAGCCTTTATCAGAATAAATCAGAGATTTATAACATATGGTATATAATAAAACTTTTCAACCATAATTGCAGCGGAATCAACAATCCATTAGAAGAGTCAAGTAGAACATACTGTCTACTATCTCCTCCAAATTAAAAGTCCATCGTTAATATTTTATTCTTGTAATACTCATCAACAGTTCTTCGTTGTACCCAAGACAAAGAGAACTTTCATCACCTGTCTTCACCTGAACCACTAAAGATTATAATTAAGTTCACAATTTATATTTATAATAATGTGAATTTAACAGTTCCTTCTTGCCACAAAGGCTTAATAGAACTTTTACTCAATATCCTTACCCCAAAGGCTGAAGATATTCAAATGTAACAACAATGATCATACCAATCAGTTGTCTATCTTTGCACTACGGGACAAAGATATTCAACAATAAAACCAATGGTCATGATCATACCAATCAATTTCTGTCGATGCACTACTACCAAAGACATTCAATTTGTTAACTAATGGTCATGATCCCCGCCAATCACATCATTGAATTATCCATGCACTTCTGACAAGATATTCATTAGTATCACTAGTGGTCATGATCATGTCATACACCGCCCATCTTCGTATTTCACGGGTCAAAGCTATCAAACAACAGATTATCTTTGCACTACAGGCCAAAGATATTTAACAACATATCATCTTTGCACTATAGGCCAAAGACATACAACTGTAAAACCAATAACCAACAATATAATAAAGAATAAAATAATAAAAGAATTTCACCATATATGCGGTACTTTACATAAACAGCTTATTCCAACATAATAATAAATAATGGAACCAGGTCAGGAGTAATACGCACTGACAGTATATTCCAACAGAGTAATAAAGAATGGAAGAATAACAGACTTCACTAGGTATACGGTAATCCGCGTATACAAGTTATTCCAACAGAATAATAAATAATGGAACCAATCGTGTTGAAATTCACCGCAAGCGAGATATTAAACGTAATAATAAAGAACGGAATAATAAAAGAATTTCACCAAGTATGCGGTACTTCGCATAAACAGGTTATTCCAACATAATAATAAAGAATGGAATAACAGAAGAAGATCACCAAGTATTGGGTAAACCGCATATACAAGTCATTCCACCAAGTATAGGGTAAACCGCGCATACATGTTAGTCCAACAGAATAATAAAGAATGGAATAACAGAAGAAGATCACCAAGTATTGGGTAAACCGCATATACAGGTCATTCCACCAAGTATAGGGTAAACCGCGCATACAGGTTATTCCAACAGAATAATAAAGAATGGAATAACAGAAGTTCTCTTCATGAATACAAAAGAATAACACCCCTTACGGGTACAACAAATAATATCCCTTACCATAATAATATCCCATTATCTTTCAAATAAGAGTATTCTGACTAGTAGGGCGAGGATATACGCGAAGAAAACTTGCGCTTCTCAAAGTTTTCTTAAAATCTAAAGAAATACGCTCAAGATTATAGAAGAAGAATTCTCTCTATAGTTTCTCTCTCCAGAGTTTCAGTGAATTCGTAAGAAATAATGAAGGAATGAGCTTCTATTTATAGAAGAATGGAATGAATAGTAACCAACCCATGAACGGTCCAGATTGATTTACTTTAATCGGACGGTCCATATTTAAAAGCAAAATCTTTTAAATAAAATATAATATATTCTATTTTATATAAAAGATTTTTACTATCTAAACACTATATCTGAGCACTATCTGAAACACTATACATAATAAAATATAATATATTCTATTTATAGAATAACTTTAATAAAGTATTACATTTTTTATATAAAAGATTTTACTATGCAAAACACTATGCACAATAGAATATAATATATTCTATTTATAGAATAACTTTATAAAAGTATTACATTTTTTATATAAAAGATTTTACTATGCAAAATACTATGCATAATAGAATATAATATATTCTATTTATAGAATAACTTTATAAAAGTATTCTGTTTTATATAAAAAGCTTTTCTGTTATAATTTCAACCAACGGTTTGAAAAATTAGCACATTTCTTCATGGAATAATATTGTACTCAAAAATGATTTGGACCGAAAAGAAATATATTTTTCGGGTGAATATTACCCCGTGAATAGTAACTCGTGAATAGTACTCCGACACAAAAAGTGTCCCAAATACTCGAGTGAACAATATTAGAGTGAATAGTAATTTAGGTGAATAGTAACCCATGAATAGTAACTCGTGAATAGTAACTCCGACATAAAAAGTGTTCCAAATACTCGAGTGAATAGTAACCCGTGAATAGTAACCCGTGAATAGTAACTCGTGAATAGTAACTCGTGAATAGTACTCTGACACAAAAAGTGTCCCAAATACTCGAGTGAACAATACTAGAGTGAATAGTAATTTAGGTGAATAGTAACCCATGAATAGTAACTCGTGAATAGTAACTCCGACACAAAAAGTGCCCCAAATACTCGAGTGAATAATATTAGAGTGAATAGTAACGGGTATTTTATGACAACTTGTCTACTTTGAATTTTTTTTCACATATCACCCTTAACTTTAACCTTTTATCAATTTTAACTATTTACCAAAATAGAAAAATTGAATATTTTTATTTCATAAAATTCGGGGCCTCACAGGTTTACTATTATTATTAAATATATATTATATAATTTTTATTTTTTTATATAAAATAGAATATATTATATTTTATTTGCATAGTACTGCATAGTAAAATTAAAAAATTTTAAAGTTTCAGCCGAAGAAGCGCCCGTGAATTGTTTTTCTGTTCACCCGTGATTTTCTAATTCAAATAGTATCCTGCCATTCTCCTATAAAAAGGATGCTTAGTTTAGAATTGAAAATCACACCAGAATCAAATAATTCTTCTTCTATAATATTAAGCGTATTTCTTTTGAGTTTAAGGAGGCTTTGAGTGTAAAAAATAGTATAAGTTTTCTTCAAGAATATCCCCGCCATACCAGTCAAAAGTACTCTCCTTTTAAGGTAAGGGTTATTATTTTTGTTCAATATTCGTAAGAAATAATATTTTCTTCCATACTCTTTAGTATGTAAGTAATATTATTTCGTTTCAGATTCCGAATTCTACACTCATTTTGTTAAGTATTGTTTCTATACTCCTTAAAATTAGTAGAATATCCTTGAAATTTGCGTTTCATCGAGTATCTTTTCACGAAAATATTATTCTGAACATTCTTGTTAAATTTTAATCTTTTCATGTCGGGGTACTATTCACGGGGCACTATTCCTGAAGTATTATTCACGGGGTACTATTCACCCGGGGTACTATTCATGACAAAAATTGATTTCTTTTCTATCTAAATTATTTTTGATACAATATTATTCTTAAATTTTACTCCACAAAGTAGTTATCATATTGACAATTTGGACATTCTTGAACTCTGGATAAATTAAATTATAAATCTTTAAAATTTATCCTTGCTTTCACTTAATTGAATTCTTATATCATTGTCATCATTCTCATGCTTATATTATGATGAAAGTCATCTTTGGCCCATAGTGCATAGATGGACTGTTGATTGGTATGATTATGACTATGTATCGATATAATCATGACCTGTAATGTTACAAATGATGTGGTAAAAGTCCTCATTGACCTGTAGTGCATTGATGGACAGTTGTTGGCATGATCATGACCACTGGTGATACTAACAAATATCCTTGGCCCGTAGTGCATGGATAATTTGAGGATGTGATAATAATGAATATCCTTGGCCCGTAGTGCATAGATAATTCATGGATGTGATACTAACGAATATCCTTGGCCCATAGTGCATGAATAATTTGATGATGTGAATTATTTATTAAGCTGTGTTACATCGATAAAATGTTGATAATGAACTTTTAAATCATAGAAGATAGTAGATATTATGCTCTACTTGACTCTTTTAATAGATTGCTTGTTACGCTGCAGTTAGACTCGTTGTCTATTATATTCTATCAGTTTTACACTGTTGAAGGCTAACAATAATTTATTCTGCATTATCTTAGTCATAATATTCTTTACTAGGCTAGTTGAGCTCACCCTTTGCTTTCATTATTCTCTTCAGGAAATGAGAACATATGCAAGACCCCAACTTTTTATAAATAAAATTAAATTTCCTCTAATTATTATTTTGAATAATAAGGTGTTAATTTGATATAATACTTTGGTTATGGGTGAAATGTTCAATTTTTGCAAAATAAGCAAATGATTATAAAATATTTATTGTTGTCGGGGAATATTCGTTTGGTCGTGGAATATTCTTCTTTGCCGGAGAATATTAAATGCGATGGCATGCAACCATTTGTGGGCCTATAATGTAAAAAAAGCTATTTGATGAAGAAAATGACAAGTTTGGGGTTTTTATAAATAACGACATATGTGACGCCCCCAAAATAGGTATACAACACCCATTCTGAGTCGTCAAAATACATGGTACAGAAACAACTACAACTTTAATAATACAACACAAAAACTGTGAGTTTAAATACAAATATTGCCATCTAGACAATATTCATACCCAAATAAGTCCTCATTACAATTATTGATACATTATTTTACAAAAATGGCGAGGACTACTAAAACGACTTTCTAGAACCTTCATTCCATACCCCCTAAGTACTCGCTACATTCTCGCCTCCCGAGAAGAAAAATGGAACAAAAGAAAAGGGTGAGCTCAACTAGCTCAGTAAAGAATATTATGACTAAGATAATATAGAACAAATTATCGTTAGTCTTCAACAAGGAAAAATCTGATAAAATATAATAAACAACAAGTTTCAGATCAATATTCGCAGCGAAAACAATAATTCATAGAAGAGTTACGTAGAGAATGAAATCTACTATTATCTATGAATTTAAAAGTCCATCATCAATATTTTATCCCTGTAACATCAATCAATATACATCATATATCAAATATTCATCTTTGCACTACAGGCCAAAGATATTCACCAGTTGGTCATGTTCATCTAAACACTTGTTCATCTTTGCACTACGGGCCAAAAATATTCATCAGAAATCATTCATCTTTGCACCACAGGCCAAAGATATTCAGTAATATCATCATTTAGGACTGAGGATGATAAAAAATATTTTAAAGGAAACGAATCCAGTGAAACAAAATAACAAATATTAAGGATTTATATTTCGGTTTATCCATGTCCAAAAATACCTCATAAGTAATCATCGTGGAGTAAAATTCAAGAATGATCAAAACATGGATACAATCAAAGCTAGTATCCATAATAGATATTTTGGACAAAAAGAAGAAAATTTCAATTTTTTTCGGTGAATAGTGCCGTATACGTGAATAGTAACCCCGACACAAAAAGTTTTAAATTTGATAAAAAGTTCAGACCAATATTTTGGCATAATGATATTGAAGAAAATAATATCATTTAAGAAGAAAATAACATCCCTTACCTCGAAAGAAAGACTTCGGTACCGAATAATCTGATATATAGTCTCAAGGAACTTGCACCGTATTGCAACACTCAAAATCTTAAAATACTCACATGAATACGCTTTCGATAATATAGAGAGAAGATTTCGCTTTCAAAAGATTTTTAATTCTAACTTAAGCACCCTATTTATAGAAAATGCTAGAACACCAAAGCGTAAAATTTAATAAAATATTAATATATAATTAAATTTTCTTACGCCCACTTTGAATTCTCTAGCTTCAGCACTTTGTACATGTTTAATGAGGCCACAAAATTTAAAAAACGTTTTTATTAATAAAAATAAATAAAACTTCCAAAAATCAATTATTTCGGAACTTCAGAGCTTCAATAATTCATAATAAATAGCCCTTTTGTCAGAAAAATTCAAACCACATGTCTTTTCTATAGGAAATTTCATTATCTTCAACTTTACAGAAGAAAATTTTTCCAAATTCTAAACAAAAATTGACCGAAATCCATAAATGGGCAATTTTATAGGCTATAATGAAATTTCAGTCAAGAAATGGGGTCCACCGACATGTTTAACATGTTTTTAACATTTATTGCAACAAAAATATTCTTCCTCCTCATATACTCATATATCCCACATTCATTATAAAAATATCATCATTATTATATTACAATAATATAATAAAATATTATTTTATCAGAAAAGATAAAATATCGATTTTCAACAATTGTCACTTTAAAAATTTTCTCCATCTATATCCACATAAAATGAATATTTTCCTCATCATATAAATCAATAATTAATTATTCACAAATAATATTATAGAATCACAATCTCGATAACCGTGCGCCTCCCAGAAAAGAGGGGTTTTCAATAAGGATTTCTCCTTACTTGCCACGCAATTAGGTGACCAAACCTCTCCTTATGTAACTTTCTAGACATTGCCAATAATGTTATCTAATAATATTATTTAGATATTATGAATTATTGCTCGATAATGAAAAATATGCGTAGTAGACAATTATTGAAACAACGAAGAATATAAAATATCAACGCAGCAATTATCGAATCAATAAAATAAAATATTTGATAAGAATTACATCGTAATAATTATCGAGTAGTGGCCTTCACGTAAGAATCAATAATTGGTGCAATACCGTGTGCTACTCTTGTGGCAACAACGCCAGTATTATTATGTTTTAACCATCGGGTATTCCAACAAAGATAATTCAGAATAACTACGCCGTTATTTATAAACAACTTATACTTGTCGCTTTCTTCATCCAATCGCTTTATGGGCTCCATATAAGGTCACTACCGTTGTAGTAATTTAATATTCCCGGAATAATAAGAATATTCCACGACCAAAACGAATATTCTCCGATAAAACGAATATTTTATAACCGCTTGCTTATTTGAAATATTTGCGCATTTTACCCATAACTAACCACATTAATCAAATCAACCCTTACTATTTCAAAATAATGAATAGAGAAAATTTAATTTTATTTATAATAAGTTGGGGTCTTACAACCTCCCCTCCTTATGAAATTTCGTCCTCGAAATTGACATACGTACTTGGTGTTTCGAAAAGGTGAGGGTACCTCGCTTTCATTTCCGTTTCCAACTCCCAGGTCATTTTCTCTATAGCATGGTTCCTCCACAAAACATTAACTTGTGGTATGACCTTCGTGCGTAGGACATGCTCTTTCCTATCTAAGATCTTGACAGGTACCTCCTCGTACGTTAAGTCTTCAGCTATCTCATCCGGTTCTAACTCAATGACGTGGTTTAGGTCTTTCACATATTTACTGAAGCATGATATATGAAAAACATTATGAACACGAGACATACTTGGAGGTAACGCAGCAGTCTATAGGCCACATTTCCTACTTCCTACCAAGAATCAAATGGACCAATAAATTATGGATTGAGCTTTCCTCTTCCCAAATCTTGTAACTCCCATCCATGGAGCAATCCTTCGCAACAATACATGATCCCCAATACCAAATTCCACGTCCTTTCGATGAAGATCCGCATAACTCTTTGGTTCGATCCTGTGTCGCTTTTATATACATTGCCGAATCATTTGGATCTTTTCTCAGTAGTCATACGTACCAACTCGAGTCCCAATAATGTTGCTTCACCCACCTCATCCCAACATATTGGAGAGCGACACTTTCGTCCATATAATTCTTCAAATGGAGCCACACCTATACTTGCCTGATAACTGTTGTTGTAAGAGAATTCCACCAACGATAAATACTTATCCCAACTCCTTTGAAGTCTAGGACACAGAGTCTTAATAGATCTTCAAGAGTTTGAATAGTCCTCTCTGATTGTCCGTCCGTTTGAGGATGGTATGCCGAACTTGTGACGCCCCCAAAATAGGTATACATCAACCACCTTGAGTCGCCAAATACATGGTACAGAATTCAAATACAACTTAATAATACAACTGTCGTGTACAATACGACAAAATATAAGCTGTGAGTTTGAATACAAATATTGTCTACTAGAGATTATACAAACCCAAAAGGAGTCCTCATTACAATTATTATCACACTATTTCACAGAATAGTGAGGACTACTAATGCTATCATCTGGCCCGTCACTCCGTTCCACTACTAGTCCCTGCTACGTTCTCATTTCCTGAAGAGAACAATGAAAGTAAAATGGTGAGCTCAACTAGCCTAGTAGGAAATATTATGACTAAGATAATGCAGAATATATTATCATTAGCCTTCAACAGTGTTAAACTGATACAATATAACAACCATCAAGTTTAACTGCAGTGGAACAAATAATCCATTAAAAGAGTCAAGTAGAGAATAAAATCTACTATCTTTTATGATTTAGAAGGTTTTTCATCACTTTTATCGCTGTGACTTAGCTTAATAAATAATCCACATCATCGAATCACCCCTGCACTACGGCCAATGATATTCTTTAGTATCACGACCACAATTATCCATGCACTACGGGCCAAGAATATTTGTGTATTCAATAATGGTCATGATCATGCCAACAACTGTCCATCAATGCTCTACGGGCCAATGAGGACTTTTTCCACATCATTTGTAACATTACGGTCATGATTATACCGAATAATCCCTGGTCATAATCATACCAAGTTCATCTATGTACTATAGGCCACAGATGACTTTCAACAAAATATAAACATGAGGATGATGACAATGATATAAGAATTCAATAAAACAAGTTCAAGAATTAATTTATCCGAGAACTAATAACGCCCAAATTGTCAACATGATACTGCTTTGTAGAGTAAAAATTCAAGAATGCTCGTAAGAATATTTCCATGAAAAGATATCGGATGAAGCGCAAAATATCAAGGATATTCCACTAATTTCATGGAGTATAGAAGTCAAAACTTTAACCAACCGAGTATAATAAGGAATGGAATAACAAAAGAAATCACCGTGCATGCGATAGATCGCAGACAGTAAAGTTATTCCAATGAATAATAAATAACGGAATCAGTCCAAAGAAGAAAATGCATGCAGACGATATTCCAACCAAATAATAAAGATTTTAATCGGTCCCACCAGTAAACGCATGTATACATGATATTCCAATGAATAATAAAGACCAAATCAGTCCTGCCGTAAAATGCATGACATGATATTCCAATGTAATAATAAAGATTTTAATCGTGTCCCACAGAAAACGCATTGCATGTGATATTCCAACAGAATAATAAAGACTTTAACCAGTCCGACATAAAACGCATGAACATGATGTTCCAACGTAATGATAAAGAATGGAACAACGAAAGAATTTCACCAAGTATAGGGTAGCCCACGTATACGAAGTTATTCCAACGTAATAATAAAGAATGGAATAATGTATCGTTCTCTTCATGGATAAGAAAGAAATAATACTCCTACCTTAGAAAAAATGGATCTTTGGAATAGTGAGGTAGCAGATTCTCTTCTTCTTTCTATAATTTCTCTCTATAATAATCGCTCAAAAGCTTTTGTGAATTGGTGAGAAAAGAAGGAAGAATGAGCTTCTATTTATAAAAAATATAGTTTCGATAATTTACACGCTTTGGGGCTCGAAAAATTACAAAGACAATACCTCCAACTTTTCCTTTATTTTTAATTTAGTCATGGAAGTATTATCAAACTTGCACCACCTCCTCTAATAGTAAATAATGTGATTCAATAGTAAATTATGTGAATCAATAGTTCTAGACATGTGAAAATATGAATTACAGTATAGTACCTCCATCTATACCTCCATTTTTAACTTAGTCATGCAAGTATTATCAATCTTTCACCAACTCCCCTAATAGTAAATAATGTGATTCAATAGTAAATTATGTGAATCAATAGTTCTAGACATGTGAAAATATGAATTACAGTATAGTACCTCCATCTATACCTCCATTTTTAACTTAGTCATGCAAGTATTATCAATCTTTCACCAACTCCCCTAATAGTAAATAATGTGATTCAATAGTAAATTATGTGAATCAATAGTTCTGACATGTGAAAATACGAATTACGTGATATAGACCTCCATCTATACCTCCATTTTTAACTTAGTTATGCAAGTATTATCAATCTTGCACCAACTCCCTAATAGTAACAAGAATGTGAAGCAATAGTATACACATGTGAATAAATAGTTATAATCATGTGAAATAATAGCAATCAATTGCTCATTTATCCTGCTTAAATACCGATCGGTCAATATAACCTCCAAACATCAATTATTATCGAAATAATTGTCGATTTTCACTAACACAAATAATTCCAACACAATGAAACCATTTTTATCAAAATATAAATTTTGAAATTTCAAGTTTGACTTTTTCCCAAAAAAGTCAACTGTTAACTTTTTCACCAAATAGTGAATTCGAATTTTTTTTTGTTTATAGACTATTTTACTAATTTCATCGTTTCTGACTCAAATATCACATCCGCTCTCCAAATTCAACTCCTAACACAACTTCAATTTTAATAACATTCATCATTAATATTATAACTCACAATATTTATCAACCGGTTGTTCCCGGAAGAGGGGGCTTTCCAATAAGGATTTCTCCTATTGCCGCAATTAGGTGACCAAACCTCTCCTTGACAGTAACTTCTAGACATTGTAAATATTTCAATTTAATAATATAAATAACTTTGTCGTCTCAATTATTGATTTAATAAAATAACATATTATGCGTATGATACTACGACAATAATCGAATCAATAATACGAGAGATATGATGCAAAGAATTATCAGTAGTAATAATTGAGTATAACCGAGTGACTCTCACGTAAGCATCAATAATCAATACCGGTGTGCTACTATGCAACCAATGCCAGACACTATACTTTTATTAATGAGTAGTTCAACAGCTTAACGGTAAAACTTCCGCCGTTATTTTCATAAAGTATTTTTGTCGCTTTCAATCCGACAATAATTTCATTACGGGGTCCACCAATGATTGTGCTTGTTATTTAATATTCCTCGTTAAAACGAATATTCCTCGACCAATCGAATATTATATAGCAACTTGCGTTCTTTGCAAAATTTGTAAATATTACCCACAACTATAACATTATATCAAATCCACACCATAATATTCAAAAATATATTTTGAGAAAATTTATTCTTTATTCAAAAAGTTGGGGTCTTACAGAACTGAATCGTAAATCCGTGCCCATAGCTTTTTGCAAGCTAACCCAAAATCTTGAAGTGAATCTTGGGTCACGATCCAAAACTATGGATACTGGCATGCCATGCAATCTCACAATCTCATCTACGTACATACAAGCAAAACGTTCAAGGGAATAAGTCTCCCGTATCGGCAAGAAATGAGCAGACTTGGTTAATCTATCAATAATAACCCAAATAGCATTTATGCCTTGAGAAACCGTGGAAGACCCGTAACAAAATCCATGGTAATGTGTTCCCACTTCCATTTCTAATCTCCGAAGGGTTGCAATGGACCCTTAGGCACTTGATGCTCCGCCTTTACACGTTGACAAGTTAAACACATCGAGATAAACTTTGCAATCTCTCTCTTTATATTGTTCCACCAAAATGTATGTTGAAGATCACGATACATTTTGGTACTTTCAAGATAGATTGCAAATGGTGTATTGTGCGCCTCCATCATAATCTTGTACTTCAAATCAGAATCGTTAGGAACACAAAGTCTAGAGTGGACTTGAAGTATTCCTTCTTCGTCGATTCTTGCCTCTGGAATAACACTTTCTTGTACTTTCTTCTTCATACGCATCAGCTCCAGGTCTGTGGCTTGAACAACTTTAACTTTTTCGATTAAAGTTGGTTCTATACGTATACTTGACATCATTACATGGGTCCCCAGAGTCTTGACTTCTATCTTTATCTTTTGAAATCACACCAAATGGGCCTTTGTGTTGACAACATCGCACTCGTTCCCGCGTATGATCTTCTACTCAATGCGTCGGCTACCACGTTCGCTTTTCCAGGATGGTATTGAATGGTATGGTCATAGTATTTCAACAAATGAGCCAACGCGTCGTTGCCATGTTGAGTTCTTTTGGGTGAAGAAATATTTGAGACTTTTATGGTCCGAATATATCTCCACTTTCTCCCCATATAGATAGTGCCTCCGTGATCTTTAAGCACGAAAACGATCACGCCGCCAACTCTAGATCATGAATAGGATAATTCCTCTCATATTCTTTAAGTTATCGCGAGGCATAGGCTATAACTTTCCCATGTTGCATGAGAACACATCCTAGACCTTTGCCTGAAGCATCGCTGTAGATAACAAATCCATCTGAACCAGATGGTATTGTCAGAACAGGTGCCGAAATGAGTCTCCTCTTAAGCTCTTGGAAACTCTCCTCGCATTCCTCGCTCCATACGAATTTTATATCTTTCCGAGTCAGCTGAGTTAATGGAGTAGCGATTCGAGAAAATCCTTCCACGAATCTCCGATAATAACTAGCTAAGCCCAGAAAGCTACGTACTTCAGTCACCGACTTCGATTGCTCCCAACTTTGTATTGCTTCAATCTTCATCGGGTCAATGGATACTCCATGTTTTTGACACTCGCGCCCAAGGAATGCTACTTCCTCAAGCCGTAACTCGCATTTCTTCAACTTGGCATATAACTTGTTTTCACGAAGCCTTTGCGATACCGAAGCTCAAAATGGTGCTCATGATCTTCACGACTTTTGGAATATATGAGGATGTCATCAATAAAGACAACAACGAATCGATCCAAATAATCCTTGAATACTCGGTTCAACATATCCATGAAAGCCGCGGGAGCATTAGTCAATCCAAAAGACATGACTAAAAAATTCATAATGCCCGCATCGAAGTTCTAAAGGCGGTCTTTGGAATATCCTCAGTTCTAATCTTCAGCTGATGATATCCAGAACGAAGATCAATTTTTGAAAAGAATTATGCTCCTTGTAACTGGTCAAATAAGTCATCAATACGAGGTAGCGGATACCTATTCTTGATAGTGACATGGTTTAATTCCCGGTAGTCGATACAAAGTCGCATACTCCCGTCTTTCTTCTTTACTTAATAAAAACAGAGCACCCCAAGGAGATGTACTAGATTTAATGAAATCGATGTCCAACAACTCCTGTAATTGGACCTTTAACTCCTGAAGTTCAATAGGAACCATTCGATAGAGGGTTTTAGAAATGGGCTTTGTACCAGGTTTAAGATCAATAAAGAATTTAACTTCACGTTTTGGGGGTAGACCGGGAAGTTCTTCAGGAAATACGTCAGGAAACTCAATAACAACAGGAATATTATTCAAATATGACGTATCTTTATTCAAATACATAACATGGGCTAAGAAAGCTTGACATCCGTTTTTTAATAAACGAATAGCTTTATGACTTGATATAATAGTGATTGATTTTAATGGCTTAGTTTCTTGAATTACATAACAAGTTGGTTAGAATATGAAAACTAATAACCTTATTTAAAACAATCAATTTTGGCATGATGAGTAGTTAACCAATCAATCCCTAAAATCACGTCAAATGCAAGTATGTTTAAAGAGATAAGGTCAACAGGTAAGGTGATGGTGCCAACTTGGATCAAACAAGATTTATAAACAGTGGATATGATGAAAGTTTTCCTAACGGAGTCTCCATAGATAAATCAAAGTCTAATTTCTCCGGAGTCAAGTTTAAACGTTGAGCACAAGCAAGAGAAATAAATGAATGTGTAGCACCGGTATCTAGTAAGGTATAAAATTCGCATGAATTTATGATTAGCTTATCCGTGATCACCTCGTTTGGGTTCCTCGCATGTTGACTAGTCACGATAAATGCTCTTCTAGGAACCGTTGACTTTGACTTTTCTGGGACAGCCTTTTGAGTCACCATCCCCGCTGGACTTGGTTTCGCTACAGTGCAATCTCGAGCGATATGTCCTTCTTTTCCACAGCTATAACATACCTTAAACTGTTGTGGGAAGTTTGGGCTGATATGTCCTTCTTTTCAGACTTATAGCATATACGACCTATGGGTCATTCTCCTCCCTTGGAACTAGTTGCTGCTGGTGCTGATGTCTTCGTATTGTCATTATTGAATCTCCTCTTTTTAAAATCTCCTCCCGACCCGCTTCTTTTATTCTCATGGCCATGAATACCACCAGAGTGGTTGCCACTCTTGTCCGTATTTTTCTTTCTCCGCTGGTTATCGTTGTTCTGATGACTGCTGTCACCGGTATGATCCTGGTTGTGGTCCCTCGGTTGACCGTACTCGTTATCTCACTCTAATAATTGAGCCCTATTGACAACTCATCTGAATAGAGAGAAAATTTATGAGAAATGAGATATTGACGTATGTCGGGTTTCAAACCTCTAAGAAACATCCGCACATAATACGTTCCTCATTCTCCACCAAATGAGGTACAAACTTGGATAACTCATGCTTAACTTCGCCTCGTCTTTGGGACACCGCCATGTTATTTTGTTCTAATCTAATAAACTCTACCTCCTTCATATGATGAACACTTTCAAGAAAGTATTTGTCATTGAACAGTTTCTGAAATGTCTCCTAAGACATGCTGAGTGTGGCAGGTTGAGTACGCTTCACAGACTCCCACCAGTAGTCTGCCTCGCCATGGAACATAAAGGTGGCGAATGGAACCTTTTGTTCCTCCGTGCATCCCAAGACATCGAATATCTTGGTAATTTGTTTAACCCACATCTCTGCCTTGATCGGATTCTTTCCAATAAATTCGGTGGTCCCAACTCTTTGAACCTTGTTACCGACAAAATCGTGAATTGCTATCATTTCCTCCTCAGATTTTGAACACGAGTCTCCTCGTCTGCGATTTTGCATGAACTGCAAAAGCTTCTAAACATCCCATTGTTCATCATCTCGCTTTCGGTGTTGTTGTTCACGGGAGGAACATTGCCACTGTTGCATCGTTCTCCTCGCTGGTGAGTACAAAAGCGCTCTCCAAGGTTTCATTTACTCCATCATTAACATTCTCGGTTGCCATTCTTAAATCATGCCATAAAACAAGGATTAATTTAACAAATTAACATATCACATAATATCCCTATATTATGACCAGGCCAATAAATAAGCTTAGGTAGGACACACTAACGAAGGATTTACTCGCTTCTTCCTCCTAGTTCTATTCTCGATCTCCGCCAGAGATCATATCCTAAGCTACGATATTAACCGCGACGCCCAAAATAGGTATACAACACCCATTCTCGAAGTCGTCAAAATACATGGTACGTAAACAACTACAACTTTAATAATACAACATAAAAGCGTGAGTTTAAATACAAATATTGCCATCTAGACAATATTCATACCCAAATAAGTCTTCATTACAATTATTGATACATTATTTTACAAAATGGTGAGGACTACTAAAACAACTTTCTATAACCTTCATTCCATACCCCTACTAAGATTAAGCTACATTCTCGCCTCCCGAGAAGAAAAATGGAACAAAAAGAAAAAGGGTGAGCTCAACTAGCCCAAGAAAGAATATTATGACTAAGATAATATAGAACAAATTATCGTTAGTCTTCAACAGGAAAAATCGATAAAATACAATGACAACAAGTTTCAGATCAATATTCGCAGCCGGAAGCAATAATTCATAGAAGAGTTACGTAGAGAATGAAATCTACTATTATCTAATAATTTAAAAGTCCATCAACAATATTTTAAAATCCCAAATTTTACGAATAAAGATTTAATTTTCTCGAAATATTTTTTTAATATTATGGTGTGAATTTGAGATAATATTATAGTTGTGGGTAGTATTTATAAATTTTGCAAAAGTATGCAAGTTGTTATATAATATTCGATTGGTGGGGAATATTCTTTTTGTCGGGGAATATCAAATGCGGCGGCATAATCATTAGTGGACCCCACAACGGAATTATTATCGGATTGAGAAAGCGACAAAAGTATTTTATTAAAAATAACGGCGGAAGTTTTCACAGTTAATCTTTGTTGAACTACTCGGTAGTAAAAGTAATGCGATGTCTGGCGTGGTTGCATAGTAGCACGGTATTGATTATTGATGATTCGTGAGAAGTCACTTTCGGTTATACTCGATTATTGCTATAGTAATTGTTGCATCATATCTCTCGTATTATTGATTCGATTATTGTCACATTATCATCTACATTATATGATATATTATTAAATCGATAATTGAGATGACAAAGTTATTCATATTATTAAATTGCAATATTTACAATGTCTAGAAGTTACATCGAGGAGAGGTTTGGTCACTAATTGCGCGCCAATAGGGAGAAATCCTTATTGAAAGCCCCTTTCACAGGAGCGACACGGTTGATAAATATTATGAGTTATAATATTAATGATGAATGTTATTAATATTGAAGTTGTGCTTTCGAGTTGAATTTGGAGGCGGACGTGATATTTGAGTCAAGAACGATGAAATTAGTAAAAATAGACTATAAACACAAAATTTGCAGTTTTTACTATTTGGTCAAAAAGTCAATAGTTGACTTTTTTGGGAAAGTCAAACTTCAAAATTTCAAAATTTATATTTTTGATAAAAATAGTTTCATTATGTTTGAATTATTTGTGTTAGTGAAAATCGACATTTATTTGATAAAAATTGATGTCTGGAGGTTATTTTGACCCGATGAATTATTTAACTTAGATAAATGAGCAATTGATTGCTATTATTTCACATGATTATAACTATTTGTTCACATGTGTATACTATTGTTTCACATTCTTGTTACTATTAGGGGAGTTGGTGCAAGATTGATAATACTTACATGACTAAGTTAAAAATGGAGGTATAGATGGAAGTCTTATCTTTGTAATTATTATTTTCACATGTCTAGAACTATTGATTCACATGATTTACTATTGATTCACATTATTTACTATTAGGGGAGGTGGTGTAAGTTTGATAATACTTGCGGGACTAAATTAAAAATGAAAGAAAAGTTGGAGGTATTGTTACGTAATTTTTTTGCCCCAAAATGTGCAATTATCGAAACTATATTTTTCTATAAATAGAAGCTCATTCTTCCTTCATTTCTCACCAATTCACTAAAGCTATAGAGCACTTATTATAGAGAGAAATTATAGAGAAAAGCTATAGAGAAAAATCTATAGAAGAAGAAAAGCTTCTTCTTCTTTTTCTCTATATCCGGTTCTTTTTTTGTACGGTAAGGGGTGTTATTTCTTTTGTATTCAAGAAGAGAACTTACATTATTCCATTCTTTATTATTACTATTGGAATAACTTTTATCATCTGTGAGCTACCTATACTTGGTGACATTCTTACATTATTAAAATTCTTTATTATTACATTGGAATATCACATGCATGCGTTTCTGTGGGACTGATTAAATCTTTATTATTATTACATTGGAATATCACATGCGTGCGTTTACATGGGACTGGTTCCATCTTTATTATTATTACATTGGAATATCACATGCATGCGTTTCATGCATGACTGGTTAAAACTTTATTATTACATTGGAACATCACATCGGTGCAATTTACTTTGACACAGATTCCGTTTACTTATTATTACTTTGGAATAACTTTTATGTCACAATCTATACGCATGCATGGTGATTTCTTTTGTTATTCCATTCGTTATTATACTCGGTTGGTTAAAGTTTTGACTTCTATACTCCATGAAATTAGTGGAATATCCTTGATATTTGCGCTTCATCCGATATCTTTTCATGGAAATATTCTTACGAGCATTCTTGAATTTTACTCTGAAAGCGATATCATGTTGACAATTTGAGCGTTATCGGTTCTGGATAAACTAATTCTTGAACTTGTTTTATTGAATTCTTATATCATTGTCATCATCCTCATGTTTTTTATATTATGTTGAAAGTCATCTACGTGGCTGTGTGTGCATAGATGGACTTGGTATGATTATGACGAGGATTATTGGTATAATCATAGCTAGTAATGTTACAAATGATGTGGAAAAAAGTCCTCGTTGGCCGTAGTGCATTGATGGGCGATTTTTGGTATGATTATGGCTATGGATTCTCTTTGGTAGTAGTGCAAAGATGAATTATTTTATGGCATGATCGGGGCCGTTGATGAAAACATGATTATCTTAAGCCAGTAGTGCATGGATAATTAAATGGTCGTGATCTTAAAAGAATATCCTTGGTAGTAGTGCGAGGGGTGATTCGATGATGTGGATTATTTATTAAAATTTGAGTCCCGGCGATAAAAGTGATGAAAAACCTTTTAAATCATAGAAGATAGTAGATTTTATTCCTACTTGACTCTTTTAATGGATTGCTTGTTCATTGCTGATTAAACTTGATGTTTGTTATATTTTATCGGTTTAACAACATTGAAGGCTAACGATAAATTATTACGCATTATCTTAGTCTTAATATTTCTTCTTGGGCTAGTTGAGCTCACCCTTTTCTTTCATTTATTCTCTTGAGGAAATGAGAGCGTGGCTTGGGACTAGTCGGGGAGCAGTGAGTGATGGTCTAGATGGTGCATTAGTAGTCCTCACTATTACAGTGAAATAGTGTGATAATAATTGTAATGAGGACTCCTTTTGAGTTTGTATAATCTCTAGTAGACAATATTTGTATTCAAACTCACGATTTATGTTTTTATCGTATTATACATGGCACGATTTGTATTATTAAGTTGTATTTGAATTACATACCATGTATCTGGCGACTCGAGATGGGTGATGTATACCTATTTTTGGGGGTCGTCACGGTTGGTATCAAAGCTTAGGGATATGATCCTGGTGAGATGTGAGATAAGAACTAGGAGGGAGAGGCAGAATTCCTTGTTAGTATGACCTACTAAGTTTATTTGGTATTTAATTGGTGATCGTGAGTATAGGGATAATATGTGATATGTTAATTAACCCTTGTTTTGTGGCGGTGTTTGAAAATGACATCCGAGAATGTTGAGAATAGCAATGGAGCACGAGGAGCCAGTTTGAGTCTCCACAGATCAATAATCGGGACAAGTGTACAGCGGGATGTCGATAATCCTCCATAAACAACAACAACGATCAATTGATGAGCGATGGTACGTTTAGGAGCTTTTTAGAATTCATGCAACATCGGTGAAAGCGGCTCCTGTTCATAATGCAGGAGGAAACAATGGCAACCACGGTTGGTCACCATTAAGCGATTCAAGGAGGCTGGGACCACCGAGTTTTTGGGAAAGCGAGAACCACTTAAAGGCGGAGGCGTGGTTAAAGCGGATCACCAAGATATTTGAGGTCTTGGGATGCTCAGAGAGCAAAAGGTTTCCTTTGCCACCTTTATGTTGCGTGAAGAAGCGGATCATTGGTGGGAATCGTAAAAGCGTACCCGGTGGCCTTTCAAGATGTCTTGGGAGAAGTTCGAAGAGCATTCAACGACAAGTACTTTCCGAAAGTATTCGTCACATGAAGGAGGTGGAGTTTATCAAGTTGGAGCAAAATAATATGGCCAGTGTCGCGATATGAGGCTAAATTTGCGAGTTGTCGGTTTGCATCCCATTTGGTTGATAATGAGGAAGCGAATGGCGAAAATGTTTCTAAGAGGTTTGAAACACGAGATCGTCGATATCTTATTTCTCACAAACTTTGTTTATATTAGGATGTTGTGAATAGGGCTCGATTATTGGAAGCGCGATAATGAGTCGGCCTGACCAAAAAAGGCGACCACCAACAACATGATAATAATAAATGCTTAGGTGGCAGCGATCATCGAAACAATGATAACCATCGTGGGGAAATTATCATGCGAGAATGATAACCACTTGGTGGTAATCATGGCCAAAATAATAAGTGGAAATTTCAAGAAGAAGGTTCAATAATGATGGAAAACTGCAATGACACCGACACACGTTTCAAAGGAAGAAGAAGCGATCATCGGTCGTATGTTTCAAATCTGGACGACGGAGGGACACATCGAGTCAAAGCTATGTCTGTGACAATCAAAGCGTGTTTCAATTGCGGAAGAAGGTCACCTAGCTCGATTTTTGTCGTATGGTGAAGTCGAAGTCAAGTCCATTGGGATAGTGATGCCAAAGGATGTCCCGAACAAGCCAAAAATCGGTAGTTTAAGAGAGAAGTTTTTTTTTTTCGTAACGAGGAACACGAATAAAATTATCACGGGTAAGTTAATCATAAACTTTTGCGAAGTCTATACCAGTGTTGAATCTGGGTTCTACTCACTCTTTTATTTCACCTAGTTGTGTTCAATGTTTGAATTTAACTCAGGAGAAGTTAGACTTTGATTTATCTGTTGAAACTTCGGTTGGGAGAAACCTTCGTTACCTCTACTATTTATAAATCTTGTTTGATTCAAATCAACACTTTCACGTTACTGTCGATCTTATCTCTTTGAAAATATTTGCATGGATGTGATTTTTGGAATCGATTGGTTAACTACTCATCATGCTTTTAAATAAGTTGTTAGCTTTCATATTCTAACTTTTAAAGTAACGAAACCACTAAAGTCAATCAACTTTGTCATATCAAGCCATAAGTAAAGAGCCCCGAGCCTTTTCGTTGTTGACTTCCTTGTGTGGAATGCTGAAGCGGACTTTACATGGCGATGTAAATGAATGACGATGGCAAGTTGATAGGTATCAATGTGACGTACTATCCAAGTCTTGGATGAGAGTCACGATTTTGAATGACATTTCTATTGTTAATAGATTTCTGACGTATTCTTGAAGACTTCTTAGCCTACCTAGGCGTGAAATCGAATTTTGTATTGACCCCGATACAAAACCCATTTCTTAAACCCTCAAATATTTCTTCAACTAAAATGAGCGTAACATGCGCCAAAGCGTTGGCTCGATTTTTGTTGAAGATTACGATCGTACCATTCAATATCATCGTGGAAGAAGCGAGCGTGGTAGGTAGCGTGTTGAGTAAAAAGATCGTATCGTTTACGAGTGCGATGTTGTTAACACAAAAGACTCATTTAATATAACTTACAAATGATGAAGATAGAGTTAAAGACTCTAGGGACCCACATCAAGATAACGAATATCGATTAGCATTGACTTTTAATCGATAAAGTTAAAAGCCGCTCAAACTACATACTCGGGGCGATGAATGGGAAGAAGAAGGTTCGAGAGGCGTTATTCTAGAAGCGAAATTGATGAAGAGAAAAATCTCAACCCTCGATTTAATTGGCCCATTTGAAATCCTCGATCGGTAGGAACTATGGCTTATATAGACTCGTTTTACCGCCAAATATATTGCGTGTTTATAACGTTTGTCACGTATCGATGTTACGTAAATATGTGGATGACCGAACCACATTATTGATTTAGAACCGGGACGAGATAGCGGATAATTTAACGTATGAAGATGTACTGTTAAAATCACGGAATATATTCTACGCTTAAAGGTTATACCTCGAGAGTTAGAATCGGTGTGAAGTGTACTCATCATACATACGGCATACCGAATGCGTCACGTAAATTTGAGGCAAAAAATTTCATAAGGAGGGAGATTGTAAAATCCCAAATTTTACGAATAAAGATTTAATTTTCTCGAAATATTTTTTTAATATTATGGTGTGAATTTGAGATAATATTATAGTTGTGGGTAGTATTTATAAATTTTGCAAAGTATGCAAGTTGTTATATAATATTAGATTGGTGGGGAATATTCTTTTTGTGGGGAATATCAAATGCGATGGCATAATCATTAGTGGACCCCACTGGCGGAATTATTGTCGGATTGAAAAAATGACAAAAATATTTTATTGAAAATAACGGCGGAAGTTTTACCGTAATCTTGTTGAACTACTTTCGGTAGTAAAAAATCGATGTCTGGCGTGGTTGCATAGTAGCACTGCGGTATTGATTATTGATTATTGATCTTCACGTGAGAAGTCACTTTCGATTATACTCGATTATTGCTATAGTAATTGTTGCATCATATCTCTCGTATTATTGATTCGATTATTGTCACGATATCATCGCATTATATGATATATATATTAAGTCGATAATTGAGATGACAAAGTTATTCATATTATTAAATTGCAATATTTACAATGTCTAGAAGTTACATCGAGGAGAGGTTTGGTCACTAATTTAATTGCGCGATAGGGAGAAATCCTTATTGGAAAGCCCTTCTTTCACAGGAGCGACACAGTTGATAAATATTATGAGTTATAATATTAATGATGAATGTTATTAAAATTGAAGTTGTGTTCGGAGTTGAATTTGGAGACGCGGACGTGATATTTGAGTCCGGAGCGATGAAATTAGTAAAAATAGACTATAAACACAAAATTTGTCGGTTTTTACTATTTGGTCAAAAAGTCAACAGTTGACTTTTTTGGGAAAAGTCAAACTTCGAAATTTCAAAATTTATATTTTTGATAAAAATAGTTTCATTATGTTGGAATTATTTGTGTTAGTGAAAATCGACATTTATTTGATAAAAATTGATGTCTGGAGGTTATTTTGACCCGATCGGTATTTAGCTTAGGATAAATGAGCAATTGATTGCTATTATTTCACATGATTATAACTATTTGTTCACATGTGTATACTATTGTTTCACATTCTTGTTACTATTAGGGGAGTTGGTGCAAGATTGATAATACTTACATGACTAAGTTAAAAATGGAGGTATAGATGGAGAGTCTTATCTTTGTAATTATTATTTTCACATGTCTAGAACTATTGATTCACATGATTTACTATTGATTCACATTATTTACTATTAGGGGAGGTGGTGTAAGTTTGATAATACTTGCGGGACTAAATTAAAAATGAAAAGAAAAGTTGGAGGTATTGTTACATAATTTTTTGAGCCCCAAAATGTGCGATTATCGAAACTATATTTTTACTATAAATAGAAGCTCATTCTTCCTTCATTTCTCACCAATTCACTAAAGCTATAGAGCACTTATTATAGAGAGAAATTATAGAGAGAAAAGCTATAGAGAAAAATCTATAGAAGAAGAAAAACTTACTCTTCTTACTCCTATATCCGGTTCTTTTACGGTAAGGGTGTTATTTCTTTTGTATTCATGAAGAACTTACATTATTCCATTCTTTATTATTATTATTGGAATAACTTTGTATCTGTGAGCTACCCTATACTTGGTGACATTCTTACTATTATTCCATTTTTATTATTACATTGGAATATCACATCATGCATGCGTTTCTGTGGGACTGATTCGTCTTTATTATTACATTTTATTATCACATATCATGCGTTTATTCTTGGGACACTGGTTCCATCTTTATTATTATTACATTGGAATATCACATACATGCGTTTTCTGTGGGACTGGTTTCGTCTTTATTATTACATTGGAACATCACATGTCCGTTGCGTTTTACTTTGACTGGTTAAGATTACTTATTATTACATTGGAATAACTTTTGTCTTGATATCTCGCATGCATGGTGATTTCTTTTGTTATTCCATTCGTTATTATACTCGGTTGGTTAAAGTTTTGACTTCTATACTCCATGAAATTAGTGGAATATCCTTGATATTTGCGCTTCATCGATATCTTTTCATGGAAATATTCTTACGAGCATTCTTGAATTTTACTCTACTGAAAGCGATATCATGTTGACAATTTGAGCGTTATCGGTTCTGGATAAACTAATTCTTGAACTTGTTTTATTGAATTCTTATATCATTGTCATCATCCTCATGTTTATATTATGTTGAAAAAGTCATCACATGGCACATGGTGCATAGATGGACTTGGTATGATTATGACCGAGGATTTATTAGGGTATAATCATAACCGTAATGTTACAAATGATGTGGAAAAAGTCCTCATTGGCGTAGTGCATTGATGGGCGAGTTTTTGGTATGATTATGGCTATGGATTCTCTTTGGCGTAGTGCAAAAGATGAATTGTTTTATGGCATGATCGGGATAGTTGATGAAAACATGATTATCTTAAGCGTAGTGCATGGATAATTAAGTGGTCGTGATCTTAAAGAATATCCTTGGCGTAGTAGTGCGGGGGTGATTCGATGATGTGGATTATTTATTAAAATTTGAGTCCCAGTGATAAAAAGTGATGAAAACCTTTTAAATCATAGAAGATAGTAGATTTTATTCCCTACTGACTCTTTTAATGGATTGCTTGTTCATTATGATTAAACTTGATGTTTGTTATATTTTATCGGTTTAACAACTTTGTTGAAGGCTAACGATAAATTATTACGCATTATCTTAGTCTTAATATTTCTTCTTTGGGCTAGTTGAGCTCACCCTTTCTTTCATTTATTCTCTTGAGGAAATGAGAGCGTAGCTTGGGACTAGTCGAGGGAGCAGTGATGGTCTAGATGGTGCATTAGTAGTCCTCACTATTACGTGAAATAGTGTGATAATAATTGTAATGAGGACTCCTTTTGAGTTTGTATAATCTCTAGTAGACAATATTTGTATTCAAACTCACGATTTATGTTTTGTCGTATTATACACGACAGTTGTATTATTAAGTTGTATTTGAATTACATACCATGTATATGGCGACTCGAGATGGGTGATGTATACCTAATTTTGCAAAATAACAAATATTAAGGATTAAATATTTATTTATCCATGTCAAAAAATACCTCATAAGTAATCATAGTGGAGTAAAATTAAGAATGATCAAAACATGGATACAATCAAAGCTAGTATCCATAATAGATATTTTGGACAAAAGAAGAAAATTTCATTTTTTTTGAATAATCTTAACTATTCGTGAATAGTCAGAATATTCAATAATAAATCCCAGCCACAAAAATTCCAAATTTGATAAAAAAGTTAGACAATATTTCGGCATAATTATTGAAGAAAATAATATCATTTAAGAAGAAAACAACATCCCTTACCTCGAAAGAATAGTTTACATTTGGAATCTAATATAATCTCTTGAAAGGAACTTTGCATCAAGAGAACACTCAAAGTCTTAAAATACTCACAAGAATATGCTCGATAAATATAGAGAGAAAGATTTGATTTACGGTGTGATTTTCAATTAACCAAGCACCTGTATTTATAGGAAAATGCTTAATTACAAAAGCGAAAATTTAATAAAATATTAATATATAATTAAATTTTCTTACGCCACTTTGAATTCTCTAAACACTTTGCACATATTTAATGAGGCCACAAAATGTAAAAAATGTTTTTATTAATAAAATAAATAAAACTTCAAAAATCAATTATTTGAAACTTGTAACTTCAATAATTCATAATAAATAGCCCTTTTATTAAAAATTCGAACCACATTTCTTTTTCCATAAGAAATTTCATTATCTACAACTTCATGTTTTCCAAATTCCAAACAGAAATGGCCAAATCCATAAAGCAGAAGCGATTTTGGTGCTATAATCAAATTTCGTCAAAAATGGGGTCCATCATCATGTTTTTAACATTTATTATAACAAAAATACTCTTCCTCCTCATATACTCATATATCCCACATTCATTGTAAAAATATCATCATTATTATATTATAATAATATAATAAAATATTATTTTATCGGAAAAGATAAAATATCGATTTTCAACAATTGTCACTTTAAAATTTTCTCCATCTATATTAAAATGAATATTTTCCTCATCATATAAATCAATAATTAATTATTCACAAATAATATTACAGAATCTGTCAATCGACAACGAAGAAGTTCCCGGAAAGAGGGGCTTTCAATAAAGATTTCTCTCATCTTGCGCAGCTTAGGTGACCAAACCTCTCCTTAGACAGAACTTTCTAGACATTGCCAAAAATGTTATCTGATAATTTTATTCAGATAATATGAATTATTGCACCGATAATAGAAAATACTGTGTAGTGACAATTATTGAAACAACATTAATATAAATTATCAACGCAAAGAATTATTGAATCAATAAAATAAAATATTGATAAAGAATTATTGTAACAATTATTGAGTAATTGCCTTCTGCGTACGTAAGAAATCGGTAATTGGTGCAATCTGGTAAATTGCTCTTCTTGTGTAACAACGCCATTCTTGTTTTAACCACCGGGTATTCCAACAAGATTAACGGTAATAACTACTGCCATTTATTTATAAACAACTTATACTTGTCATTTTCTTTATCTAATCGCTTTTCAGGTTATAGGCCACACAAGGTCGCAAACTATTCGCATTTAATATTCCCTAGCGGTAAGAATATTCCACCTACCAAACGAATATTCTCCGATAAAAATGAATATTTTATAACCACTTGCTTATTTGAAATATTTGCATTTTTTACCCATAACTAACCACATTAATCAAATCAACCTTACTATTTCAAAATAATGAATAGAGAAAATTTAATTTTATTTATAATAAGTTGGGATCTTACAAACATAGTTATTACTGCAGAACAACTGCATTGGAATACCCTATGGTTAAAATACAAGAATACGCTGTTGCACAAAGAAAGATCACCTGCGGTATTGCATAATATTTTTGAATTATTGATTCTTACGTAAGAAAAACACTACTCAATAATTGCTACAATGAATTACTCGCTCAATATTTTATTGATTTCATAATTGCTACGTTGATATTTTATATTATTGTTGTTTCAATAATTGTCAACGCATAGTATTTCCCATTATCGATTAATAATTCATATTATTTGAATAATATTATTAGATAGCATTATTGGCAATGTCTAAGGAAGTTCTGTTTAGGAAAGGGGTTTGGTCACCTAATTGCGGGCCAGTAAGGAGAAATTCTTATCGGAAAGTCTCCTCTTTCCTAGGAACGACCTGGTGGTCATAATTGTGATTCTATAATATTATTTGTGAATAATTAATTATTAATTTATACGATAAGGAAATATTTATTTTATGTGGATATTAATGAATGAATTAATGTTGAGGTGTTTTATCAGTATTTTGTCGGAATGAATGTATTAAAAATCATCCGTATGTGGATTTCGGACATTTTCTAATTGGAATTTGGAAAAACTTTCTTCTACAAAGTAGTAGAGAATTAAATTTCCTATGGAATGGACATAAAATTCGTATTTTTCTGATAAAAGTGTTATTTATTATGAATTATTAAAGCTTAAGAAATAAATATATATATTTATTAAAAATATGGTGGGCCCCACTTTTGATTGGTGTGGAAAATACTGAATTTTGGCGGGCCCCACTAGTGGTGGCTGATATTTTGGTCAAGAAGGTGTGCGTAGGAAATTTTTAAAGAATATTAATATTTTATTAATTTAGTCTGCTTTGGCGTTCTGACATTTTCCTATAAATTGGGTGATTAGTTAGAATTGAAAATCACACCAGAATCATAAGTTTTCTCTCTCTATATTATCGAGCGTATTTTATGAGTATTTAGATACTTTGAGAGTTGCTTATTCAAAGTCTGAAGTTTTCTTCAAATAAGTATATTCGATATTTCAAAAGTAAGTACTATTCTTTTGAGGTAATGGATGTTTTTTTCTTCGTAAATGATGTATTTCATTCAATATCATTATACCGAAATATTGGTATGAATTTTATTATGAAATTTTTACATTTTTATGTCGAGGTTACTATTAACGTATACGACATTATTCACGTATACAACACTATTCACGAATGCGGTACTATTCACGAATACTATTCACGAAGTATGATTTTTCTAGTGGAATTTCTACCTTTTTATGTCGGGATTACTATTCACGTATACGACACTATTCACAGAAAAAGAAATTTTCTCTTCTTTGTCCAAGATGTCTATTATGGTTACTATATTTGATTGTATCTATGTTTTGATCTTCATTCTTGAATTTTACTCCACTATGGTTTATTATGGAGTATTTTTGAACTTGGATTATCTAAAGTACGAATCCCTAATCTTTGTCATTTTATCTCACTGGATTCGTTCTTTAAAATATTTTTCATCATCCTCAGTCTTTAATGGTGATACTTGATGAATATCTTTAGCTTGTAGTGCAAAGATGAATGATTACCTGATGAATATCTTTGGCCCGTAGTGCAAAGATGGACATGTGTTGAGATGAACATGATTAACTGGTGATACAAATGAATATCTTTGGCCCATAGTGCAAAGATGAATATTTGGTTCAAGATGTATATTGATTGATGTTACAGGGATAAAATATTGATGATGGACTTTTAAATCATAGAAGATAGTAAACTTCATTCTCTACTTAACTCTTCTAATGAATTGTTATTTCCGCTGCGAATATTAATCTAAAACTTATTGTCCATTATATTTTATCTGATTTGTTGAAGGCTAACGATAATTTGTTATTCATTATCTTAGTCATAATATTCTTTACTGGGCTAGTTGAGCTCACCATTTTCCTTTTTGTTCCATTTTTCTTCTCGAGAGGCGAGAATATAGCGGGAACTAGTAAAAATGTGGAATGATGGGTCCGACGGGTTGTTTTAGCGCCCTCCTCACTATTTTATAAAATAGTGTGATAATAATTGTAATGAGGACTCCTTTTGATTTTGAATATTGTCTATTAGACAATATTTGTATTTAAACTCACAGTATATGTGTTGTCGTATTTTGCACGACAATTGTAATAATGAAGTTGTAGTTGTTTTATGTACCATGTATTTGGCGACTCAGAATGGGTGATGTATACCTATTTTGGTGGCGTCACAGTTGGTATCAGAGCTTAGGGATATGGTCTCCGGCGAGATCTAGAATAGAACTAGGAGGGGAGAGACGAGTAAATCCTTCGCTAGTGTGTCCTACCTAAGCTTATTTGTTATTTAATTGGTCGATCAAAATATAGGGATAATATGTGGCATGTCAATTAACCATTGTTTTTTGGCAGTATTTGAGAATGACATCTGAAAACGTTGAGGTAAACAATGGAGCACATGAGATCGTTGAGACACCGACAATCAACAACCAGGATAAGGTGCATCAGGAAGGAAATAATCCTCATGTAAACAACGACACCGACCAAATGACGAACGATGGTATGTTTAGGAACTTTCTAGAATTCATGCAAAACCAAACGAGAGAGACTACTGTTCAAAATGCAGGTGGAAACACTGGCAACTCACGGATGGTCACCACTAAGCAGTTTAAGGAGCTGGGACCACCAGAGTTTTTGGGAAAGTCAGAACCACTTACGGCAGAGATGTGGATAAAGCAGATCACAAAGATATTTGATATCTTGGGATGCTCTGAGGAGCAAAAGGTTCCCTTCGCCACCTTCATGTTGCGAGGAGAGGCAAATTACTTGTGGGAATTCATAAAGCGTACTCAGCCTGTCGCACTCAAGATGTCTTGGGAGAAGTTCCAAGAATTGTTCAACGACAAATACTTTCCAGAAAGTATTCATCCTATGAAGGAGGTAGAGTTCATCAAGCTGGAGCAAAACAATATGACCGTGTTGTCCCAGTTTGCATCCCATTTGGTTGATAATAAAGAGAGAATGACACGAATGTTTTTGCGAGGTTTGAAACCCGAAATACGTCAATACCTCATTTCTCACAAACTTTGTTATATTCAGATTTTGTGAATAAGGCTCAATTATTGGAGCGCGATAATGAGTTAGCCCAACCAAAAGATAACGATCAACAACACGATAATAATTGTACTGGTAGCAACGACCATCAGAACAATGATAACAATCGTAAAAGAAATTATCATGCCAGAAATGGTAACCACTTCAGTGGTAATCATGACCGAGATAATAGAAGAAATGATTCAAGTGGAAATTTGAAGAAGAGAGATTTAACGATGACGGGAAGATATCGGCACCAACACCAGCACCAACAACAAATTCAAGGGGAGGAGAGACCGCCAGTTAGATGCTAAAGATGCGGAGAGGAGGGACACATAGGTCCAAACTGTTCACAGCCTTTTAAGGTATGTTTTAGTTATGGAAAAGACGGTCACATAGCTCGATTTTGTCCTGTAGCGAAATCAAGTCCAGCTGGGACGGTGACACCAAATGCGGATATGGATAAAACAAAGTTGGTGGTTTCAAGAAGAGCGTTTTTCGTGACTTCTCAAAAAGAGAGTAACCCGAACGAAGTTATCACGGGTTAGTTAATCATAAATTCTTGCGAAATCTATACCTTATTAGATACCGGTTCTACCCATTCTTTTATCTCTCCTGCATGTGCTCAACGTTTGAACTTAACTCCGGAGAAATTAGACTTTGACTTATCTGTTAAGACTTCATTAGGAGAAACTTTTGTTACATCCACTGTTTATAAATCTTGATTGATTCAAGTTGGGACCATCACATTACCTGTCGATCTTATTTCTTTGAAAATACTTGCATGTGATGTGATTTTAGGGATTAATTTGTTAACCACTCATCATGCCAAAATTGATTATTTTCGCAAGGTTGTTAGTTTTCATATTCCTAACCAACCTGTTATGCGAATTCAAGCAACCAAACCACTAAAGTCAAACACTGTCATATCAAGCCATAAAGCCATTTGTTTATTGAAAACGGATGTGAAGCTTTCTTAGCTCATGTCACGGACTTGAACAAAAATACGTCGGATTTGAATGATATTTCTGTTGTTAGTGAATTTCCTGACGTATTTCTTGAAGAACTTCCTGGCCTACCCCCAAAGCATGAAGTCGGATTTTGTATTGACCTTGAACTCGATACAAAACCCATTTCCAAAACCCCATATCGAATGCCTCCTATTGAACTTTAGGAGTTAAAAACCCAACTACAGGAGCTAGTATCCGAGCCTCTCGCCGGTGACTTCCTTTGTGGAATGTGTCAGGAATAAGCATGTGAATGATATTCCTATTTATATATGATTTGATTATGATATATATGAATGAATATGTAGGTATGCTTACATTAAGAAAAGCTGTAAAGTCCTTTGATAGATAATAGAAACATATGTACACGGACTTAGAATGAATTGATCAAATATGGTAGGTTAATTCTACATAAGCAAAACAGCTTTGTAAAGTCCTTAAAAAGAAATGATGTACAAGGACTATAAATATAGAAAGATCAAGCTTGTTAAGTTGATCTTATGATGTAATGGATAGGCTTGTCTGATCGTCGAGCACTGCACCAAAATCGTAGTCTGCCAGGAGAGTCAAGAAAAAAGGCTTGAGAGTCATCGAGGCGTAATCGTAGTCTGCAAGATAGTAGATCTCGGAGTTCGTAGACTACCAGGAGAGACGAGGAAGGATCGTAGTGTGTTGAGGAGAACTTCCTCAGAGCCATAGTCTGCTGAGGAAGTCATGTTCAGAATCGTAGAGACAACCTACCTACGAGTCGACCGAGCATCTGCCGAAGCCAAGTCAAGAATCGTAGACTACACTCAGAGTCGTAGAGTCTACTGATGTCAAAGCCAAGTCAAGAATCGTAGACTACACTCTGAGTCGTAGAGTCTACTGATCATATCAGAGGTAGAGATCGTAGTTGAGAAAGATCAGATGAAGATAACGAGCATAACGACAGAAATCGTAGAGTGTCAAGATCTGATCTCGGAGTTGTAGTGTCTGCACAACCGAAGCTGAATCGTAGAGTGAAGAACTAAGGCCTCAACAGATGTGCTCACAACGCTAAGACAGAATCGTAGAGAAAACATGATTCTCAATAAATGAGCACTCCCAAAATATCCAAAGTATGAAGCCTCTGGTCTAAGCTGCAAAGTTACATCCAACCTGAAGGAAACCAGAGAGCACTCAACGAATGGCATGCAAGCTAACAGAAGATCTAAGCACTAACCCAATCAGCATTCAGATTGAGTTGTGAAGCCATTCAAGTTGAAGTCTTCCACAAGTTGATCAGAAGAAGACTTCAATCAAAATGACTGACTAAGGAAAGTCAGCAAGTGCAGTAGCTATCAAATGAACAGAAGACAACGATCTTGGGATTAACCAGAATCGTAGTGTTTGCCAAACAATGAAGAAACTGATAGAGTGTACACAAAGATATTGGTCAGCCTCTGAAGAACAAGGCTAAAGTGATTAAGCATTGGGTCAGTCCATTGATGATAAGTGAACGAGAGATCACAAGGAGAAAGCGAACTAGACACGCCAAAAATCTGAAGTGTCTTGCTATTCAGAAGGGGTCAGAACAAAGAGTCAAGCCATAAGTATCTGAGAGCAGTCGAGGCAAATAGAAGTGTTGAAGCACTGCACATGAGAAGAAAGAGGTGTTCTACATTGAAGATCTAATGAACACTCTTCAAGATCGTAGTGTCTCTACCTGTGAACAAGACACTACGATCAGGTCCAAGAAGACATGCATCAGAATTGTAGAGTTCGAACAACTGAAGATTGAAGCATTGGCAATGGTTCAACCTGAAGATTGATATTCGAATAAAGCTTATTTAGAGCATCGATGCAAAAGGATAACCTTTGATCTAGAAATCAGAAGGAGGAAATAAAGTTGACTACATGCCCGAGACATCAAAGTGACATCTCTGACGGGATAGGTGAAACAGTAGATGGCAGTGTCAGAAAGTCATGTCATGTCACATCTGCAGTCTACCTCAGACAACTCGAGATCTGTGAAGAAATTCAAATAGCTCCCTATGGTTACATTCCAACGGGAAGATTGAGAAGGAGTATAAATCAACAAGATCTTCAAAGATCAAAGGTTGCTAGAGTTGCTTAATTTGGAGAAATGGTGGACTGATCTAAATAACGTAAAATAGTGAGTGACCAATGAAGGTCCGATAGTTCACTCTACGATCCACCAAGAACACTTGGAGATAAATAGAGTAAAAAGTAGAAGTGAGAGTTCTACTACAAGAAGAGTGTTCTGAACTGCCAAGAGAAAGAAGAGCATCAATGTCATCTTGATGTCTATCACGAGATGACTCTAAGTACTAGAGAGAAGAGCTTACTGTCATCTTAATAAGTCCATCATGAGAAGGCATCAAGTATCAATGAAGAAGATCACCAACGTCATCATGGTGTCAAGCATGAAAAAGTTTCTAAGTACCTAACAGAAGAGCTTACAGTCATCTTAGAAACTCATCATGTGCAACCATCAAGTATCAAGAAGAATGATCTTCACTGCAGTTCAACAAGGGATCATCAGAAGTGGTTGAGTATCTGAAGAAGCTGAGCATTATGTAACACTCAACTGCAGCTCAAGGATGATCACATCAAGCTGCTAAGCATTCAGAGATGAAGAGCTTAAAGAACATCTTAGCAGCACCTCCAATAAACAAATAACATCAACAACAAGAAGCCAGGGCCTAAGGGTCCTTGTCCGGAGGGACTAAATGAAGTTCCAAGCCTTCTAGGCTTGAAGAGTTCCTAGGGAACTAGATAAGTTCCAAGGCTGTTGGCCTTGAAGAGTTCTTATTGAACTGAAGTCCAAAGCCTATTGGCCTTGAAGGAATCTTAGTGATTCAGGGTGCTGCCCTTCCTTAGTGGAAATCCTGCTAGTTGAAAGCAGAAGATTGGATTAGGAGCTTGAGTCTCTGAATCACTTAAAATTCCTTGTGTCTTTTACTTTATGTCATTTACATTATGTACATAAACTGCTATAACTGTTATGTATGTTTTAGCTGTTTACAACCGAACTAACTCTAAGAACAATGTATGTTTGATTATGAATATATCAATGAAGGGGATCTTTTACATATTCCGCTGTGCTTGAAAAGATTCTTATGTTTGTCATATGCTAATTCATTAGCAATACAAAATAAACGAGAAAAGTATTTGAAATCAAAAAGGATCTATTCAACCCCCCCTTCTAGATCTATTATGTGCCTACTGGGAACTAACAATTGGTATCAGAGCAGGTTCTTATGCTATATTCAAAAGCTAATCGCTTTGAGTTTGATCCTAGGCACATACATTGTTCTAAACTTAGTTTAGTAGTAAGTCACTTGTTATAAGCAGATGAGCTCACACGTTGGAAATATTGTGTACAGGTAAATGTGTATATACATTTGAAGCTGCTCAGATTGGTCCATGTTCTTGATTTCCATATCAACAAGACCAATCCTTTCCCGTGGTCAATCTTGTAGTCTGAAGACTAGGATAGGAAGCACAAGAGACATCAACAGAAGAGATTCAAACATCCACCAACATGAAAAGATGAAAAGGCCATACATGCTAAGAAATGCTTATCCAGGGAAGAAAGAAGAACTTCTCAAACATGTAACTGGCCAACCAATAGCTGGATGTAAACCTTGTGAACTCAAGGATGTCAAAGAACTAAAGATGCTGAGATTCTCTTAGCTTGCATCTTCAAGACCATGACTGACTGATTGAAGGTCAACTAGAGCAACAAGCTGTCAGGAGTAAATGAAAAACTATGCACATCAATGCCTAACCTCAGTATGTCTAAGTTAAATGACTGTTAAGAAACTGATAGTAGAAAGGTACGGTTCCTCACTAATATTATTGTGTACATCATGTTGCACCTCCTTATGAACTATAACAGTATTCTTTCAAGGAATCATAATCTACCTAAAAAGGTGAAGAGAGAAAGTACAATGAAGTTGGAAACTCAAATACTTACAAACTTTCTCTGCATCCAAGTTTTAGGTTGAAGATGACAGCTTGAAAGAGATCTGAAATGGCTCATAAGAATATTAAAGGTTAAATTAATCTTATGTGGAGTAATCTTTGCTGATGGGTTAGTATGTATGTACAAACCTATGTTCTAAGTGTTTGATAACACACAGAGTATGATCAGTTTTACAAAAGTATCTTGATGATTCGTAGAAACTGATCACCTCCATGAATCAACCAGATACACATAAGCAATAGTGTTGATTCTCACTCTGTGAACATTTAAACTCTGTGAACATAACCAAGCAAATGATGAAACCATCAAAGGAAAAGAGTGTCTTATTAAAATGGCAAATCTTACACACACATTCATCATCATGCATCTCAAAATGTAATATCTAAATTAATTACATGCATGAATATGATTGTTGGTGATCAATATGATGTTAATTCTAATATATGAGGAATAGGGATTTTGAAACTAACCTGGCAGGACCCATTTAACTATGGATACCAAAATAGAAATATATCTAACCTGCAGGTACTTGGTCTATCTGGCCACACTAAGGAATACTGAAACAGAAGACTTCAATCAAGAAAGATTCAACCAGCAAAAGGCTTAAGACTGATCAGAAATAACTGATAAAATTCCTATATGTCAAAGCTTGTCCTTGAAGACCCGCTGAGTTAACCTGAATGAAGCTCACATGGCTGCTAATCTGTATATGGAAGTAGACCATTCAACCAAAGATGAAAAGGGTCTTATATGCTCAATCATACAAAGCATATCATATGAGAAGAATCCTCAAGGAAGCTCACATCAGAGGATCATCGAGCATTAATCATAAGGAACTAATTACGGGAGCAGAACTTAACAAGTACACACTAACAAGGAAGACTACGTTTGTAGTTGTAAGACCCCAACTTTTATAAATAAAGATGAATTTTCTATAAATATCATTTTTGAATATTATGGAGTAAATTTGATATAATGTTTTAGTTGTGGGTAATATTTATAAATTTTGCAAAGTACGCAAGTTGTTATATAATATTCGATTGGTCGAGGAATATTCATTTTAACAGGTAATAGTCGTACAATGGCACAATCATTGGTGGACCCCACAACGTAATTATTGTCGGATTGAGAAAATGACAAAAATACTTTATGAAAATAACGGCTGAAGTTTTTACCGTTAACTGTTGAAACACCTGGTGTTAAAAGTACAATAATACGCGTGGTTGAATAGTAGCACACTGTATTGATTATTGATGTTTACGTGAGAAGTCACTCAATTTTGTTCAATTATTTCTACAGCAATTGCTGCATAGTATCTCACGTTATTTGATTCAATTATTGTCAATATTTTATATATTATTAAATCAATAATTGAGACGACAAGGTTATTAATATTATTATTTGCAATATTAACGATGTCTCAGAAGTTCTCATCAAGGAGAGGTTTGTCACCTAATTACGCTACCAATAGGAGAAATCCTTATTGAAAGCCCCTCTTTCCGGGAACGACACGATCGATTAATATTGTGAATTATAATAATGGTGATAAAGTTTGCTTTTATTAGTATTATTAATGTAATAAAATAGAAAAACTTTTTTATATAAAATGTAATACTTTTATAAAGTTATTCGCTTTATTAGACTATAAATAAAATATATAATATTCTAGTATGCATAGTATTTTGCATAGTAGAATTTTTTTATATAAAACAAAATACTTTTATAAAGTTAATTGTTTTATTAGACAATAATTAGAATATATTATATTTTATTATATATAGTATTGCATATATAGTGTTTTATAGTAAATTTTTTTATATAAAAACAAAATACTTTTATAAAGTTATTCGTTTTATTAGATTATAAATAGAATATATTATATTTTATTTAAAAGATATTGTTTTAAATCTGACCGTCTGCTTAAAGTAAATCAATCTGGAATGTTCATGAATTAGTTACTATGCGTACCCATTCTTCTATAAATAGAAGTTCATTCCTTCATTATTTCTTACTTAATTCAATCGAAACTCTAGAGAGAGAAACTATAGAGAGAAAAAGAAAAGTGCTCTCGCTACTTCACTACTTCTATATCCAAAGACTTTCTTTCTAAGGTAGGGATATTATTTGTTGTTGTACTCGTAAAGGATATTCTTTCTTTCTTATTCGTGAAGAGAACTTCATTATTCCATTCTTTATTATTCTCGTTGGAATAACTCAGATATCGCCGGATACCCTATACTTGGTGAAATTCTTCATTATTTCATTATTTATCATTCTGTTGAATATTTCTCATCATGCGTTTACATGACCCGTTCCATTATTTATCATTCTGTTGGAACATCCCGTCTGCGTGCTTTATGCATGACCGGTTCCGCTCTTTATTATTCTCGTTGGAACATCCTATCTCGTGCTTTTACGCATGACCCGGTTCCATTATTTATCATTCTATTGATCATCCTGGTACGTCTGCGCTTACGCACGACCGGTTCCGTTATTTATTATTCTCGTTGGAATAACCTCTCTCGCGGCTCTATCGCATGCCCGGTGATTTCTTTTGTTATTCCATTCTTTATTATACTCAGTTGGTTAAAGTTTGGACTTCTATACTCCATGAAATTAGTGGAATATCCTTGATATTTGCTCTTCATCCAGTATCTTTTCATGGAAATATTCTTCTGAGCATTCTTGAATATTACTCCACAAAGAAGTATCATGTTGACAATTTGGACATTATTGGTTCCTGGATAAATTAATTCTTGAACTTGTTTTATTGAATTCTTATATCATTGTCATCATCCTCATGTTTATATTATGTTAAAAGTCATCTGTGGCCTGTAGTGCATAGATGGACTTGGTATGATTATGACCAGGATTATTCTTGTAATCATGATCGTAATGTTACAAATGATGTGGAAAAAGTTCTCATTGGCCCGTAATGCATTGATGGACAAATGTTGGCATGATCATGACCATTAATGAATACACGAATATCCTCGCCCGTAGTGCATGGATAATTTGTGGTCGGATACTAAAGAATATCCTCGGTCAGTATTGCAGGGTGATTCAATGATGTGGATTATTTATTGTCGAGTCTCAAATATAAAAGTGATGAAAACCTTTAAATCATAAAAGATAGTATATTTTATTTTCTACTTGACTCTTTTAATGGATTGCTTGTTCCATCACCGCAGCTTAAACTTGATGTTTGTTATATTGTATCAGTTTAACACTATTGAAGACTAAGGATAATTTATTCTGCTTTATCTTAGTCATAATATTTTTTACTGGGCTTGTTGAGCTCACCCTTTCTTTCACTGTTCTCTTCAGGAAATGAGAACGTAGCAGGGACTAGTCGGGGAACGGTGTGACAGTCCAGAGGATAACATTAGTAGCCCTCACTATTCTGTGAAATAGTGTGTTAATAAATGTATTGAGGACTTATTTTGAGTTTTAATGTTGTCTAGAAGACAATGTTTGTATTAAAACTCATAACTCATGTTGTATATTTAAGATTGTATTTGTATTCTGTTCCATGTATGTGGCGACTCAGAATAGGTGATGTATACCTATTTTGGGGGCGTCACAGTTGGTATAAAAGCTTAGGGATATGATCCCTGGCTAAGATGTGAGACTAGAACTAGGAGGGGAGAGACGGGGAATTTCTTCGCTAGTATGACCTACCTAAGTTTATTTGATATTTAATTGGTCGGTCAGAGTATAGTTATAATATGTTACATGTCAATTAACCCTTGTTTTGTGGCAGTATCTAAAAATGGCATCCGAAAATGTTGAGAATATCAATGGAGCACAGGAGACCGTTGAGTCATCACAAATCAACACCCAGGATAATGTGCATCAGGGAAGGCAATAATCCTCAGGTGAACAACAACACCGACCAAATGGCGAATGACAGAATGTTTAGGAGCTTTCTGCAATTCGTACAACATCAGGCAAGAGAGACTCCTGTCCAAAATGTAGGTGGAAACACTGGCAACTCTCGAACGGTCACCGCTAAACAGTTCAAGGTGCTGGGACCACCGAAGTTTATTGGAGAACTGAAACCACATTAGGCGGAGACGTGGATAAAGCAGATCACCAAGATATTTGATGCCTTGGGATGCTCCGAGGAGTAAAAGGTTCCCTTTGCCACCTTTATGTTGCGAGGAGAGGTAGATTACTTATGGAATCCAGAAAGCGACTCAACTCGCCAGATCAAGATGTCTTGGGAGAAGTTCCAAGAACTATTCAACGACAAGTACTTTCCCAAAAGTATTCGCTACATGAAAGAGGTAGAGTTCATCAAGTTAGAAAGCGAATAATATGACCGTGTCGCAAAGATGAAGCTAAGTTCCCGAGGTGTCCCGGTTTGCGCCTCACTTGGTTGATAATGAGGAGAGAATGACGCGGATGTTTCTAAGAGGTTTGAAACCCAGATACGCCAATATCTAATTTCTCATAAACCGTGGTTTGTATTCGACATGTTGTAAATAGGGCTCAGCTTATTGAGCGCCGCGTCAATACAAAAAGAAAAGCATCCGACAAAATGATAATACCAAAGGAGAGTAGTCATCAAGCGGTGACAACAAGCGGAGGAATCAACAAAGCCGTAAATGGTAACCACTTCTTGGTAATCGTGGCCAAAAACATAAGAATGGACATTTCAAGAAGAGGAGATTTAACAATGATGGAAAGACGCCAAAGACCAAAGACCCGTTGTTAAGGAAGGAGAACGACCACCTATCATATGCTTCAAATACGGAAGGGAGGGACACATCACCCAAAATCACATGATGCCATCCAAAGCATGTTATAATTGTGGAAGAGAAGGTCACCTAGCCCGATTTTGTCGCTCACCAAGATAAGTTCAATAGGATGGAGGCACCAAAGGTCATCCCAAAAAAGTCAAAGCCGGTAGTGCAAGGGAGAGCGCTTGTAGTTACCTCCCGTAAAGCAAGGAACACGAATGAGGTCATCACGGTAAAGCTTATCATAAACTCTAGTGAAGTTTATACCTTATTTGATACCTTGCTTATACCCATTCTTTTATTTCTCCTACTTGCGCCAACAATTAAATTTGACTCGGAGAAATTAGACTTTGACTTATCTCGTGGAAACTCCGCTGGGAGAAACCTTCATTACATCCACTCGCTTATAAGTCTTGTTTGGCTCAAATCGGTACCTCACATTACCTCGTCGATCTTATTTCATTGAAAATACTTGCATTTGATGTGATTCTAGGGATTGATTGGTTAACTACTCATCATGCAAAATTGATTATTTTCGTAAGGTTGTTAGCTTTCATATTCCTAACCAACCTATTATGCTAATTCAAGCAACCAAACCATTAAAATCAATAATCGCTATCTCAAGCCATAAAGCTATTCATTTTATTGAAAAATGGATGTCAAGCTTTCTTAGCTCATGTCACGGATCTAAACAAAAATACGCCGCTTTTGAATGATATTTCTATTGCTAATAAATTTCCTCACGTATTCCCTCAATAACTTCGCCTACCCCTCGAGAAAGTGAAATTGAATTTTGTATCGACCTTGAACCTGGTACAAAACCCATTTCCAAAGCCCCATATCTAATGGCTCCTATTAAACTTCAGGAGTTAAAGACCCAACTACAGGAATTGTTAGACATTGACTTTATTCGTCCTAGTACTTCTCCTTGGGGTGCTCCTGTTCTATTCGTGAAGAAGAAAGATGGGAGTATACAACTTTGTATTGATTATCGGGAGTTGAATCATGTCACCATCAAAAATAGGTACCCATTGCTACGTATTGATGAACTGTTTGACCAGTTGTAAGGAGCCAAATTCTTTTCAAATATTGATCTTCATTCCGGATATCACCAATTAAAGATTAGAACCAATGAAATTCCAAAGACGACTTTCAGAACTCGGTATGGGCATTATGAATTCCTAGTCATGTCCTTTGGATTGACTAATGCTCCTGCTGCCTTCATGGATATGATGAACCGAGTATTCAAAGAATATTTGGATAACTTTGTGGTCGTCTTTAATGATGACATCCTTATTTATTCCAAAAGCTGTGAAGATCATGAGCAACACTTGAGGCTGATACTCCAAAAGCTTCGTGAATACAAGCTTTATGCCAAGTTGAAGAAATACGAGTTCTGGCTTGAGGAAGTAGCATTCCTTGGGCACGTAGTATCAAGTCATGGAATATCTGTTGGTCCGACAAAAATTGAAGCAATTCAAAGCTGGGAGCAACTTAAATCAGTGACTGAAGTACGTAGCTTTCTCGGTTTAGCTTGTTATTATCGGAGATTCGTGGAAGGATTTTCTCGAATCGCTACTCCATTAACTCAAATTTGACTTTAAAAGATACAAAGTTCGGTTGGGAGCGAATAATGTGAGAAGAGTTTTCAAGAACTTAAGAGGAGACTCATTTCAAAGACTGCTCGACAATACCATCTGGCTTGGAGGATTTGTCATCTACAAAGGATGCTTCGTGCAAAGGGGTTGGGATGTGTTCTCATGCAACATGGGAAAGTCATAGCCTTTATGCCTCAAGACAACTCAAAGAATATGAGAGAAATTATCCTACTCATGATCTAGAGTTGGCAGCTGTTGTCTTCACACTTAAAATTTGGAGGCATTACTTGTATGGAGAGAAAGTGGAGATCTTTACGGATCATAAAAGCCTCAAATATTTCTTCACTCAAAAGGAACTTAACATGCGACAACGAAGTTGGCTTGAACTGTTGAAAGATTATGATTATACCATCCAATACCATCCTGGAAAAGTGAACGTGGTAGCTGACGCATTGAGTAGAAGATCATATGCGGGTAGGAGTGCGATATTGTCAACGCAAATGCCCATTTTATGTGACTTATAAAGGATGGAGATAGAGTTAAAGACTCCGGGGACCCATGTGATGATGGCGAATATACGAGTAGAACCGACTTTAATCGATAAAGTTAAAGCTGCTCAAGCTACAGGCCTGGAACTGATGCGTATGAGGAAGAAAGTGTAAGAAGGTGCTATGCCGGAAGCAAGAATTGATGAAGAAGGAATATTTTGAGTCAACTCGAGAGTTTGTGTTCATAACGACCCTGATTTAAAGTATAAAATCATGATGGAGGCGCACAACACACCATTTACAATCCATCTTGGGAGTACCAAAATGTATCGTGATCTTCGTCATACATTTTGGTGGAGCAATATGAAGAGAGAGATAACGCTGTTTATCTCAAGGTGCCTAACTTGTCAACGAGTCAAGTGAGCATCAAGTACCAAAAGGTCCATTTCAACCACTTGAAATTCCGTAATGGAAGTGGGAGCACATTACCATGGATTTCACATTGTCTTCCCAAGGTTTCTCAAGGCATAGATGCGATTTGGGTCATTGTTGATAGATTGACCAAGTCTCGCTTTTCTTCTTACGTGATATGAGAAACTTATACACTTGAACTCTTGCTCGATGTATATAAATGAGATTGTAAGATTGCATGGTATGCCAAGATCCATAGTTTCGATCGAGACCCAAGATTCACTTCAAGATTTTGGGTTAGTTTGCAAAAAGCTATGGGCACGGATTTATGATTTAGCTCAAGATATCATCCTCGCATCTTGACGGGCAATCGAGAGAGGACGATTCAAACTCTTGAAGATCTATTAAGACTCTGTGTCCTTGACTTCAATTGAAGTTGGGACAAGTTCTTACCATTGGTGGAGTTTTCCTACAACAACAGCTATCAAGCAAGTATTGGCATGGCTCCATTCGAAGCGTTGTATGGAAGAAAGTGTCATTCTTCAGTATGTTGGGATGAGGTGGGTGAAGCAACATTGTTGGGACCGGAGTTGGTACGTATGACTAAGGAAAAGATTTAAACGATCTGACAACGTATAAAAATCTCACAAGATCGACAAAAGAGTTATGCTGATCTTCATTGAAAGGACGTGGAATTCGATATAGGAGATCATTTGTTGTTATGTGTTGCTCTATGGAAAGGAGTTACGAGATTTGGAAAGAGAGGAAAGCTCAATCCTTGATTCATCTGCCCATTTTTAATCCTCGATCGAGTAGGAACTGTGGCCTATATACTCTCTTTACCGCCAAGTATGTCTCGTGTTCAAAAAGTTTTTCACATATCCATGTTACGCAAATATATGGAAGACCCGAACCACATTATTGAGTTAGAACCGGACGAAATAGCGGAAGATTTAACGTATGAAGAGGTTCCTGTTCAAATCTTGGATAAAAAGGAACATATTCTACGCTCCAAGGTTATACCTCAAGTCAAAGTTTTGTGGAGAAATCACGATGTTGAGGAAATGACCTGGGAGTTAGAATCTGAAATGAAATCATGGTATCCTTACCTCTTCGACATACTAGGTACGTACCCTAATTTCGAGGGCGAAATTTCATAAGAAGGGGAGGTTGTAAGACCCCAACTTTTATAAATAAAGATGAATTTTCTATAAATATCATTTTTGAATATTATGGAGTAAATTTGATATAATGTTATAGTTGTGGGTAATATTTATAAATTTTGCAAAGTACGCAAGTTGTTATATAATATTCGATTGGCTCTGGGAATATTCGCTTTTAACAGGAATATTCGACAAACAACACAATCATTGGTGGAACCCACAACGGAATTATTGTTTGATTGAGAAAATGACAAAAATACTTTATGAAAATAATCTACGGAAGTTTTTACCGTTAACTCGTTGAAACACCCGGTTAAAAAGTACAAGAATACGCTGTGGTTGAATATAGTAGCACACCAGTATTGATTATTGATGCTTACGTGAGAAGTCACTCGCTTTTGTTCAATTATTGCTACAAAGAATTGTCACGACAAGATCTCACGTTATTTGATTCAATTATTGTCAATATTTTATATATTATTAAATACATAATTGAGACGACAATGTTACTAATATTATTATTTGCAATATTAACGATGTCTAGAAGTTCTGTCAAGGAGAGGTTTGGTCACCTAATCATGCTACCAATAGGGAGAAATCCTTATCGAAAGCCTCCTTTTCCCGAAACGACTTGATCGATTAATATTGTGAATTATAATAATGGTGATAAAGTCTGCATTTTATTAGTATTATTAATGTAATAAAACGAAATTTTTTTATATAAATGTAATACTTTTATAAAGTTATTCGCTTTATTAGACTATAAATAAAATATATAATATTCTAGTATGCATAGTATTTTGCATAGTAAAATCTTTTATATAAAACAAAATACTTTTATAAAGTTAATTGTTTTATTAGACAATAATTAGAATATATTATATTTTATTATGCATAGTGTTGCATAAATACCTGCATAGTATTTTTGCATAGTAAATTTTTTTATATAAAACAAAATACTTTTATAAAGTTATTCGCTTTTATTAGATTATAAATAGAATATATTATATTTTATTTAAAAGATTTTGTTTTAAATTTGGACCGTCTGCTTAAAGTAAATCAATCTGACCGCTCATGAATTAGTTACTTATGCAAATCCATTCTTCTATAAATAGAAGCTCATTCCTTCATTATTTCTTACGAATTCACCTAAACTCTAGAGAGAGAAACTATAGAGAAAGAAGAAAAGTGTTCTCGCTACTTTCACTACTTCTATATCCAAATCTTTTCTTTTCTAAGGTAGGGGATATTATTTGTTGTACTTGTAAGGGGTATTCTTTCTTTTCTTATTCGTGAAGAGAACTTCATTATTCCATTCTTTATTATTCTGTTGGAATAACCTATATACGCGGATACCCTATACTTGGTGAAATTCTTCTGTTATTTCATTATTTATCATTCTGTTGGAACATTCTGTCTGTGCTTTACGCATGACCTGGTTCCATTATTTATCATTCTGTTGGAACATCCTGTCTGTGCTTTATGCATGACCTGGTTCCGTTCTTTATTATTCTGTTGGAACATCCTATCTGTGCTTTACGCATGACCTGGTTCCATTATTTATCATTCTATTGATCCTGTCTGTGCGTTTACGCATGACCTGGTTCCGTTATTTATTATTCTGTTGGAATAACCTCTCTGTGCGGTCTATCGCATGCCTGGTGATTTCTTTTGTTATTCCATTCTTTATTATACTCAGTTGGTTAAAGTTTTGACTTCTATACTCCATGAAATTAGTGGAATATCCTTGATATTTGCTCTTCATCCAGTATCTTTTCATGGAAATATTCTTCTGAGCATTCTTGAATTTTACTCCACAAAGAAGTATCATGTTGAGAATTTGGACGTTATTAGTTCCTGGATAAATTAATTCTTGAACTTGTTTTATTGAATTCTTATATCATTGTCATCATCCTCATGTTTATATTATGTTGAAAGTCATCTGTGGCTTGTAGTGCATAGATGGACTTGGTATGATTATGACCAGGGATTAGTAAAGTTCATCTCAAGGACCAAGTCAGTAAACGATCGTAGAGTAGAGGTTGAAGAGAAATCAACGATTGTGGAGCAACCTCAGCGATCGTAGAAGCAGACTCGACGATCGCAGTCTTACCAGAGGATATCCTAGCACATAAGGAGCTCGAAAAATTGGATACTTGCTCAACTACTCAAATAGTGTGGAGATAAATACGAATATAGTTTGGAAAGACATCATGCAAAAGCACCTCAGAACTTAAGTGCCCAAACTGGCTTGGGGTACATCAGTGGTTATGCTATGCAGTTTCAAGATGAGGATTAGTGTCAAAACCATCCACTGCAGCATATCTTAGAAGAAGATCGTTGAGGTAACAAAGGAAAACATAGAGTCCATAGCTACCTCACCGAGATACTCTACGAACCAAAGGAAAACATAGAGTCCATAGCTAATCCCTGGTCATAATCATACCAAGTCCATCTATGCACTACAGGCCACAAATGACTTTTAACATAATATAAACATGAGGATGATGACAATGATATAAGAATTCAATAAAACAAGTTCAAGAATTAATTTATCCAGGAACCAATAACGTTCAAATTGTCAACATGATACTTCTTTGTGGAGTAAAATTCAAGAATGCTCAGAAGAATATTTCCATGATAAGATACTGGATGAAGCGCAAATAACAAGGATATTCCACTAATTTCATGGAGTATAGAAGTCAAAACATTAACCAACTGAGTATAATAAAGAATGCAATAACAAAAGAAATCACCAGGCATGTGATAGACTGCACAGACAGGTTATTCCAATAGAATAATAAATAACGGAACCAGGTCATGCATAAACGCACAGACAGGATGTTCCAACATAATGATAACTAATGGAACCAGGTCATGCGTAAAACACATACAAGATGTTCCAACAGAATAATAAAGAACGGAACCAGGTCATGCGTAAAGCACAGACATGATGTTCCAACAGAATGATAAATAATGGAACCAAAGTCATGTAAGAAATCGACAAAGTTGTTCCAACAGAATGATAAATAATGAAATAATGTAAGAATTTCACCAAGTATAGGGTATCCCACAGATATAGGTTATTCCAACGTAATAATAAAGAATGGAATAATGTAAGTTCTCTTCTACGAATAAGAAAGAAAGAATATCCCTTACGAGTACAAAGAATAATATCCCTACCTTAGAAAGAAGAGTAAAACTGGATATAGAAGTAGTGAAGTAGCGTAACACTTTTCTTCTTTCTCTCTATAGTTTCTCTCTCTAGAGTTTCAAAGGAATTCGTAAGAAATAATGAAGGAATGAGCTTCTATTTATAGAAGAATGGACCCATATAAGTAACTAATTCATGAACGGTCCGATTTAAAACAAAATCTTTTAAATAAAATATAATATATTCTATTTATAATCTAATAAAACGAATTACTTTATAAAAGTATTCTGCTTTTATATAAAAAAGATTTTACTATGCAAAATACTATGCATGCACTTATGCAACACTATGCATAATAAAATATAATATATTCTAATTATTGTCTAATAAAATAAATAACTTTATAAAAGTATTCTGTTTTATATATAAAGATTTTACTATGCAAAACACTATGCATACTAGAATATTATATATTCTATTTATAGTCTAATAAAATGAATAACTTTATAAAAGTATTCTGCTTTTTAGATAAAAAGTTTTTCTGTTTTATTACATTAATAATACTAATAAAATAGACGTTATCACCATTATTATAATTCACAATATTAATCGACCAGGTCGTTCTCAGGAAAGAGGGGGCTTTCCAATAAGGATTTCTCCCTATTGGCGCGCAATTAGGTGACCAAACCTCTCATTGACAGAACTTCTAGACATCATTAATATTTCAAATAATAATATTAGTAACATTGTCGTCTCAATTATGTATTTAATAATATATAAAATATTGACAATAATTGAATCAAATAACATGAGATACTATGCAGCAATTACTGTAGCAATAATTGAACAAAATTGAGTGACTTCTCACGTAAGCATCAATAATCAATACCGTGTGCTACTATTCAACCACGCCAGACATCTTCTTGTACTTTTCACACCGGGTGTTTCAACAGCTTAATCGGTAAAAACTTCCTACCAATTATTTTCATAAAGTATCTTTGTCATTTTCTCAATCCGACAATAATTCCGTTGTGGGGTCCACCAATGATTGTGCTGTTGTACGAATATTCCCTGTTAAAATGAATATTCCCTGACCAATCAAATATTATATAAAAACTTATGTACTTTGCAAAATTTATAAATATTACCCACAACTATAACATCATATCAAATTTACTCCATAATATTCAAAAATGATATTTATAGAAAATTCATCTTTATTTATAAAAGTTGGGGTCTTACACAGTTACTATTCACTCTAGTATTATTCACTCGGGTATTCAGGGCACTTTTTGTGTCAGAGTACTATTCACGAGTTACTATTCATAGGTTACTATTCACCCAAATTAGTATTCACCTGAATATTATTTACTCGGGTATTTGGGGTACTTTTCATGTCGGGGTACTATTCACGAGGTACTATTCCTGAAGTACTATTCATAGGGTACTATTACAGGGTACTATTTACCCAAAAAATATATTTTTTTTTATCCAAATTATTTTTAGTACATGAATATTATTTTTGAATTTTACTCCACAAAGCAGTATCATGTTGACAATTTGGATATTTTTAAATTCTGTATAAATTTAAAGTCTTTAATATTTATCCTTGATTTCGTTTGATTAATGCTTATATCATTGTCATCATCCTCATGCTTATATTATGATGAAAGTCATCTTTGGCTTACGTGCAAAGATGGACTGTTGATTATTAGTTTTACAGTTGTATATCTTTGGCTTACGTGCAAAGATGGACTGTTGATTATTGGTTTTACAGTTGTATATCTTTGGCTTACGTGCAAAGATAAACTATTGATTGATGAGTATCTTTGGCTTATGTGCATAGATGAACTGTTTATTGGTATGATTATGACCAGGGATCATTCGGTATAATCATGACCCGTAATATTATAGATGATGTGATAAAAGTCCTCATTAGCCCGTAGTGCATTGATTGATAGTTATTGGTATGATTATAATCAGGGATTATTCGGTATAATCATGACGATTGATGATTACATGAATATCCTTGGCCGTAGTGCAAGGATGATTCAATGATGTAGATTATTTATTAAGCTGAGTCTCAACGATAAAATATTGATTATAAACTTTTAATTCGTAGAAGATAGTAGATATCATGCTCAACTTGACTCTTCTAAAATACAGTTGTATGTCTTTGGCCTATAGTGCAAAGATGAATTGTTAATGAATATCTTTGGCCATAGTGCGAAGATGAATTTATTAGTATGATTATGAGCAAGAATTGCGATTTGGTATAACCATGATTTTTGATGTTCCAGGTCAGGATAGGTGATGAAAATTATCTTCGTCCTGGGTGCGAAGAGGAATTTAGAATCACAATTATGATTACGAGTTATTCATATGATTATGGACAGGAATGAATGATTGATGTTATAGGGATAAAACATTATTGGTGGACTTTTAACATGGAGAAGATAATAGACCTGATGGTCTATTTGACTCTTCTAATGGATTGCTTGATTCACCGCAACTATGGTTGAAAAGTTTTATCATCTACCATATGTTCTAAATCTCTACGATTTATTACTTGATGAAGGTTATTGATGATGTAAATTATCTTAGTCATGATATTCTTTCTATGGGCTAGTTGTGCTCACCCTTTTTGCTTCACAATTCTTTCGTGTAATAAGAGTGTAGTCATTTCGAGCTGGGTAACAGGAGAATAGAACGGTGGTCTATAGCTGTTGAGGTTCTCCCTAAATAGTATGGAAATTATTTTGTTGAGAACTTTAAATAAGTGTGCCGTATTGTATATGTCATTTGATATTTAATTTTGGTGAACCAAATAGGGTGAGGTGAACCCAACTTTGGAAGGGTGTTTTGCCACTATCATACAAGATGTCTAATGCCATACAACCTTGTGTTATCATAAGACAGAGTTGTGCACATCCACTTGCTGAGTATATCTACGAGCACTACCAATATGATCTTGGAGTTTATTTGAAATATAATTTTCACTTGGAGATAACGGAGATAATTATATGTCAAGAGAAGACTCACCATTGGAAAGAAGATGATAGTAATGTTCTCATTTTTCTTTGGGGTCTATTGGGTCAACTAAGGATAATTATGTGGACATATGATATCTATCATAACCTAGACGCATGGCCTCCCATATACAAAGGTTTCCTTGAGCACTTCCCAAAGATTTTAATTTCTAAAATAGTTTTTGACTGTAGTTTTATGTAAAGTACCATTGTAAGGTTGTGGTCAAGGAACCATGAGAGTTACATATATTTGTATTAAAACTCACAGTTTAACTGTGGTCGTATTCTGCACGACAGTTCAATAATTGTATAAATGAAGTTTGTATTTGATTTTTATAATATGATATCTGGCGACTCAGAATGGGTCGTGTGGACCTATTTTGGGGGCGTCACAAATGGTGTTAGAGCCATAAGTGTGAAGAGCCCCGAGCCTCTCGCTGGTGACTTCCAAGTCATGGAATGCATCGAAGCCAGACTCTCTATAGGGGACGCCGTTTTAAGTTTGGGGGATTTTGATAAGTGGATTTAATATACACGAATCGATATTCATTTCAAGTTTAAATTCATAGTTATCTTCTTGTTTTGTGTTCATTTTCACTCATTTCATGTCATTTTATGTGTAGGGTGGTTATGGATGCAAGTGGTGAAGAAAGACGGAGTTTTGGAGCGAAAGTGGAAAAACGCATGAAGTCGCAAAATTTTTTTAGCAGTAGCCATGCCGGTGCGGGGGGCCTTTATAGAAGCTTGTACCCCGTACGGGATGAAAAAGTGCCGAATCTGAGAATCCTCACCGGCTTTTTGAAGACTGCTGCAACATGGATTGTTAATGTTTTGTGAGGCGCCTGGACTCTAAATAAGAGGATCTCGACCAGAATAAAGGAGAGCTTAATTTTACGTTGCAAACAATAATTCACACAACACAAGGAGCATAATACAGAGATAAATTCGAGGATTCAAGTGCGAGCTTTGGAGGAGTACTTTGAAGAGATTATCGTGACGGTTGCAAATCTAGGCTACGTGAAGGGGTTTTCATTATTCTTCTTCTCTTTAGTCTTTTATTTGTAATTGAAAGGATGATTTCATTAGATTATTCAGTTTTTAATTCAGTCGTTATGAACTAATTCGCTTATTAGACTTGTGATGGAGCTTTGGGTAAAACGATGATTCTATAACTTTGATTTCTAATTTAATAAAATATTTTCAGTTTATCTATGTTAATTCGAGCGTGAATTTATGAATTGCTTGATCACGAATTCCTTGTGGATTTGAATAGAATCGAGAGAGGATATTCAAATCTAGACCTAGTTAATATAGCATGTGTCATAAATTTTGTGAATAGCAGATTTTTGATTATTGTTAAGGTAGAGATATGCTTGACATCACATGTAATCAGATAGATAACTTAAGCTTAAACCTTCTTTAATTGCAGTTCACATAGAGATATAGTGAGTTGGTTGATTTAGGTGTTTAACTTGTTTCTATCTTAATTATGGATTTAAGTTAATATGGTATTAGTGCATCGAGAGGTGGCTAGTATTACATTCGTGTTCTTGATTAATAAACTTGAATATTAAATTGAGTTGGAATAAAGGTTTGAAAATCAGAGTGAAACTTAGGGTGAAATCATAAGTCTAATTCTCCATTAATTGTTTGAAATTCCAGATTTTGATATTAGTGATTGTTTTGTGATAGTTTAATTATTTATTAATTTAGTTTCTATAATTTTAAACCATTGATTTGAATAGTTTAATAGAATTAGGATTAATAGAAAATTGATAATTGTGAAGTTAAAATTCTTGCTAATTTATCCTCGTGGGAACGATACTTTATTCACTACTATATTACTTGTTGACCACGTACACTTGCGTATTTTGTGCGTATCGATTTTACCCAACAAATATGTATGGCTGAGGATTGAGTGGAGCATGGATGGACAAGCATGGATGGACATAGGACATTTTAGTAGCGAGTAGTACAATGCGTAACCAAACCCGTGAGAGCGTAATCGAAGTCATCAACTATAAGTCATGCGATAGAAGAGCTTGGAGAAGCGCTACATGCCAAAGTACCAACCAGCATAATGGTACCCTCTTTTGCAAGTCTGCGCGGCCGTGAGCATGAAAAGCCTAGGAACGCGCTACCGCGTAGAGCCCAACCGACATCATAACTTCATCGCAAGTCTCCCTTGCCAGAGAGAGGAAGTCATTGGAGGCGCCAGCGGCCGTCTGTGAGACCTCAAGTCACTTGATTAGTTTTATTTTATTTTTCAATTAAAATGGTTGTAAATGATTTAAAACGATAACTGACGGGTGTCAGACGTATCTTTGGTATCTTTTCATCTTTTGTCGTATGTTTCATCATCGTAATTAGGGTTTACTCTCTGGGAGAGATTCCAACGTAGAGGAGGTCAAAACTCTACTTTTCTACTTTTTCTTGGAATTCTCTACCAGAGTGGATTATTATTATTATTTTGCTGGAATTTTATGAGGATTTGAATATTAATAGTGGATTCTATTCAACAATTGGGTTTGATAGTTCTATCTTTCATCTTTCAATTGTTTGTTTATTAATCATGTTTAGATTTGATCCCATGATGGCTTTTGGTTCAGTCATGAACTAAACTCCATTATGGGATTCTAACGGATTTTAATGTGTAGTTTGATTGTATGCTTGAATGCTGGATTATTTTACATATCATATGGGATGTCTATCATGATTGTGTTGCATGTATGAATGCTTGATCACCATTTGTTTCAGTACTTGTATGGAATTGACAATGAACATGCAAGTATGGATTGTAATCATGATAGTATACGTATATGGGACTATTTTATATGGCTTGTGTATTTCATGAACCAGATAGACATATATTGTTTCACCGTATAAGTTAGAATAAGGGCTTGAACTTAAATTCAATATAGTTATAATTTTACATAGACATATAGTGATTTTGATTATATTGATGATTACAAAGAGTCTATCATTTGTGGATGCTGTGTAAGTAGGTCTTAGTGCATTGAAAAATGGCTATGACTCTTTTAGTGTTCTTGGCTACTTTCCTGTGATATGTGAACAAGTCATCCATGATAGTGGCGATTGAATGAAATATTAAATGAAGTTAGGATTCCATTATTTCCAGATTTGATTTATTTCGTTGTTATTATTATTTTAGTCGTTATTCGCGATTTGATAACAAACCAATCTTATTCATTAGTTTGAGCATATAAATATAGTGAATTAGTGAATGCATAGTGGTTTAAATTAAATAACTTTCTCTATGGGATAGATACTTTACTTGCTCTATATTGCTTGTTGACACATGTATTCTTGCATGAGTTAGAGCTCTTTTGTTAAGACTAAAAAAGAGGCAACAAGTGTTTGGCGCCGTTGCCGAGGAAAGGGGTTTAATTTAGTATTATTATCATTAGGTTTAAGCTATATTGTATGACTTAGACAATTCTAGTCTTATCTTATCTCATTTCAGTTTTTGTTTTTATTTCAGGAATTTGGATAAATTTTTATGCGCACGCGGTCATCCAACCCCGACTTAACACCCTGCTCGTAACAACATAAATGGGAGAGGTTGAAGCGAGTGCTCGAGAAATTTACAAGCACGATTAGAAAAGTACGACGCTTAATATGGCAAATGAGGCACAAGGATAAGAGCAAAAGAGAGAGCATAAGGCTCAAGGATTATTCCATGCCCAATATTAATGGACTTCACCCAAAGATCGCTGCACCAAATGATAGCAGCCAATACATTCGAGATAAAAACAAGCACTATTCAGATGGTACAAAATTCAGTGCAGTTTGGGGGTGCCGCTACAGATGATCCGAATGAACACCTGTTGAGTTTTATCGAAATCTGTGATACATTTAGATACAATGATGTAACGGAGGATGCTATCAGACTTAGGTTATTCCCATTCTCATTGAGGGATAAAGCACGAAGTTGGCTTCATTCTTTTGCTAGCAGGATCTATAACCACATGGGAGGACTTAGCACAGAAGTTCTTAGCTAAGTTCTTCCCAATGGCCAAGACTGCAAAGATGAGGACATCTATCTCTCAGTTCGAGCAACAACAAGGTGAGTCCTTATATGAAGCATGGGAGACATATAAAGAAATGCTGAGGAAGTGTCCACATCACGGTATGCCAGATTGGATGGTGATTAACACGTTCTATAATGGATTGGGATGGCAATCGAGACCGATTATAGATGTAGCTGCTGGAGGGGCATTATGGGCAAAAAGCTATAAAGAAGCCTATAACCTTATCGAAACAATGACATCGAACGATTTTCAGAATCCTACATCTCGGATGCCACTACCCAAAGTTGTAGGTGTGTTGGAGGTAGATGTTATTACTCAGTTGTCAGCACATATGGCAGCCATGGTAAAGAAGATAGATACTTTGGCCGAAAGTAAAACAAAGACAGTTGCCTTCGTATGTGAGATTTGTGCAGGGTCACACTCGACGGATCAATGTGCTATCAGCTCAGAGTCAGTGCAGTATGTAAATAACTACAGAAAAGACCAAGGTCAGTTTCAAAACACATACCACCCCAACAACCGAAATCATCCAAACTTCAGTTAGTCAAATAACCAAGGGAATCAGCAGAATCGATTTCAAGCAAATAATCAGTTTCAGACAACCAGCGCAGCCACAATTTAATCCTAAACCACCTTTTCTGCCAAGATTTTCTCAACAACAACAAAAACATCACACTCCAGCTGCACCTCAATAAGAAAAGAAATCATAAATGGAGGAGATGATGATGAAATACATGGCAAATACAAAGGTCTTGATCAAAAGCCAAGCAGTGGCTATTAAGAATCTGGAAACTCAAATGGGGCAGATGGCGAACATGCTTACCAACAGGCCCCAGGGTTCATTGCTAAGTAATACAGAGACAAATCTAAGAAGAGAATGGAAGGAACAGTGTCAGGCGATCACATTAAGATATGGGAAAAACACAGAAGACACTGCAAGTCGCGCGCCCGCGCGTGTTGTTCAAGAGGAGGACGCGCGACCACGCGAGGCAGAGGAGCCAGCTACTGAGAAAGAAAATTTGGAAAAGTCTGAGGTTCAGCAGGAAGAGGAAGATAAAGCAGGTCTAGATGAGAAGGTCAAGAGTCCAAAACCACCAATTCACACTCAAGTTCCGTATCCGCAGAGATTAAATAAGAAAAGGGAAGATAAATAGTTCAGTAAATTCTTAGAGGTATTCAAAAAGCTATAGATCAATATACCGTTCATCGAGGCATTGGAACAAATGCCAAGCTTTGTAAAGTTTATGAAGGGTATATTGTCAAGGAAGAGAAGATTAGAGGAATTTGAGACAGTAGCCTTGAAAGAAGAATGTAGGCAAGATTTTGTTGAAGGTTACCTCCGAAGTTAAAGGATCCGGGCAGTTTCACAATCCCATGCACAATCGGGAAGATGAATTTTGAAAAATGCTTGTGTGATCTTGGGGCGAGCATAAATTTGATGCCCTTATCATTGTTTAATCAATTGGGACTACCGGATCCAAAGCCAACAAACATTTCTTTGCAATTAGCTGACAGATCCATCACGTATCCACGGGGAAATGTTGAAGATGTATTAGTGAAGGTGGACAGATTTATCTTTCCGGCTGACTTCATTATTTTGGATTACGAGGAAGACAAAAATATACCAATCATATTGGGAAGACCATTTTTAGCCACATGCAAGACTCTGATCGATGTGCAGAAGGGGGAACTCACTATGCGTGTTCATGATCAAGAGGTCACCTTTAATGTCTTTAAAGCTATGTTATGAAGTTTCCTGCAGATGAAGAGGAATGTTTTCTGGTTAATTTGGTGTATCAGGTTATAAATGATGAAGTATAGAGCCGAGTGGATGATGAACTGTGACACCCCCCAAATCCCGGTACTTCATACCTCAAGATTTGGTGTTCACGTAATCAAAACATTCATTTCTAACTACCCAATCATAATAGAATTGAATAATAAAAGAAAACATGTCCATACATGATTAAACTTAAATAAAAATCTCCCAGGTTATCTAACCTTTAACAACAATCATTCAAATGTAGAAAATTAAATAACTTCATTACAATCTTTAAATCAAATTTTGAAAGTAAACTATCAAAACTATTACAAGTCTTCAGTATTTATTCATCTTTCCTTTTCCCTTACTGGTACTAGGTACGTCACCCATTTCAACTTTAGCTGTAAGAAATTTTACAGGCAATAGTGAACAAACAAGGCTCACTTGAAATAACAATAAGTAAATCTTTAAACTTTTACATCAATTGCAAATATTAGGCTCAATAGAACTGAACAATATATTCTATTAACTTTCTGAAAATTATAACATTTACTGAGGGTCTAATGACCACGAATCATGTCCACAGTTATAAGTAATCTTTTAACTTTAACTTTAACAAATATAAGACTATAAGGACTCCAATGCACTTTAGGGGATCAACCCTTCAGATAATGTATTGTGCACAACCATTTCAACGCTAAGCGTAAACCTCTATTAAAAAGAGTTGTTCATCTCAAGATTTAGAATACAAGTCCGCACCAAAGTAAGTTTGGTTTGGATAAGCTTTCAAGGAAATTTGGAATTCAACGAACATCAACTAAGGAGTAGTTGAATAAAACCAATAACACTATACTATAGAATAATCGTGATTGAATCAATCATAGTAAACTAAAGTCATGCTTTAGGAATAATCTAATAAAGATACCATTTGAATAACTATAAAGCATACCTTGCTTGAACAATACTAAGCCAAGGTTAATTAGAATTGAATACTAAGCATGCATAGTAACTTAAACGATAGAAATGTTCGACATTAGTATATATATATAGTTGTGCATGCTAAACAACAAGTTAAATACAAGAATAACTTGCTCCAGAATAACTTACATTATTATATTATAATCGAATTGAAAACAGTACTTGAATTAACAAGATAATATTTTAGAAAACTTGCTTAAAGAAAGCTTTACAATTATAAAAGTAGAGTTAGAGAACTTGCCTCGTGCGTAGGTTTAACAATTACTATTCACGTTCACCCCAAGTCCTACACATACCATATGTATTGACAATACACATTAGTTACACTAACATTACCTTTATGAGTTATTTTATTACTTTTAGTATAGCTACTAACTAAGTTTAAGTTTAAACAACATCACATCTTTTCATGAACATTACTTTTTAGCTTTATTACAACTACTTAAAGTGATCATGGCATTGCACCACATGCACATTAACAACTTGATACAACATCCTATTACATGTCCAACATATTATCATTAAGTTATACTAATACACAAATGAAATACCATAAACAAACTTCAATTTACAGTTTCACAACCAAATTGGCCATTAAAATTGGTACTTACATGATTACATATGGAAACATACCAAGAATACATATACTGACAAATTTTCTTTCTACTGTAGACAAAATTTGCATGCGATTATTATTTAAACACCATATCTAATCACTATAAACATGTATAACCCCCATAACTTAGTTACATAACAACAATTCGGAAGAAAAACTAGAACTCACAGAGCATAGAAGAAATAGAATTCACAGAGTATAACAAAGCTTCACCGAAATACTCGTAAATAATATCAAAGTGGTAGAACATACCTTCAATTAGCTTATACAATCTTTGTTAGTTGAAGACCAATCTCCCTCAATCTCTCAAACTCTTTTCTCAATTCTCTTTGCTATTCTCTGAACTCTCTCAAAACCCAGCAACTAGTATGCGTAATATAAAAAAAAACTTATATGGCCTTAATAGCCATCATCAGTTACCCAAAATAACGTATACTTTATATTTATTATTTATTTTATTTTATTTATTTTATAAATTAGAAATATCAAAAGCCATAAGGCTTGTTTGGCAAACCATTTAAATTTTAAAGAATTTATATCCTTAAGCATTGTTTGGGTAAAACTAGATTAAAACTACTTTAATTTATTTTTAATAACTCCTTATACTATAGTTATTTGTCACACTTTATTTAATCAAACTTTCATATTTAATTTAATTAATTCAAATAACCATTAATTAAATAATTCATTTAATCACATAACTCAATACAAATAATTAACCATCGACTTGAAATATCAATATAATAATAATTTTTTAACTCATTAATTATTTATTTACAACATAAATAATTAATCAATTCAAATTAAACAAATATTTATTTAGCAATAATGCACCAATTAAATATTTATATAATTCAATAAATATTTAAAATTACAATTTAAATTTTCTTCTGATTGTTACATCCTTCCCTCTCTTACGAGGATTCTCCCCCGTAATCACAACTCAAACAAACAAATCGTCACATTCTTCCTTTCTTACAAAGATTCTGGCCCCGTAATCAAGACACAGCTTTAAACAAATAACTTGTGGTAATTCTTCATCATATCGCCTTCTCGAGTTCCCACGTAGCCTCTTCTTCGACATTGTGGTTCCTCCATATCACCTTCATGTAAGGTATCACTTTATTCCCCGGCACTTGTTCTTTCCTCGTCGACTATCCGGATATGAATCTCTTCATAGGAAAAGTCTTTCTCAAATTGCAATGGTTCGTACTCAATTACGTGCTTGTAATCGATTTATACAATCAGAATACCGAGATGTGAAAAACATTATGAATGTTTTGCATTCGAGGTAGAGCTACCTCGTAAGCTACCTCTCCAACTTTCCTCAAGACTTCAAAGGGTCCAATAAACCCTGGACTTAGTTTCCCTTTTTACCAAATCGATTTTTCCCTTCCAAGGAGAAACTTTTAGGAATACGTAATTTCCTATGTCAAATGCACGATCTTGTCTCGTGTTTGATCATCATATTTCTTTTCCGCCTCTTGAAAGCAACTATCAATCTTGTTCGATGAGTTGACAACCTCAACAGCTTTGTTGTACTAGTTCGCAATAGCTTGACGCTCACCGACTTCGCCCCCAAGACAAAGGAGTTCTCGCACTTCGTCAGATAATGCTTCGTAAGGCGGCATGTCGATGCTAGCGCGTGGTAACTATTATTGTAGGCAAATTCCACCAACGGTAATTGTTCATCCCACTTTCCTTTGAAATCCATGACGATGCTCTCAAGATATCTTCCAATGTCTCAATCGCTCGCTCGCTTTGGCCATCCGCTTTTGCGGATGATATGTCAGACTATTCGCAAATCTAACTGCTCCCATACATTCTTGTAGTCTCTTCCGTAAGTTTGATGTGAACCACGGATCTCTGGTTCTACACAATTGACATTGGAACCCCATGTCTTGCAACGATCTCTTTAACATATAGTTTTGCCACCGATCAAGATTGAATCTAATCTTTATTGGCAAAAGTGTGCGTAATTTGTCAACTTTGTCCCACTATCACCCAAATCGCATCGTATCCTTTTCTTCGAAGTTGTTGGAAGACCTACCACAAAATCCATTGTGATATGCTCCCATTTCCATTCCTAGATCTCCAACGGTTGAAGTAACCCGCTTGGTCTTTGATGTTCTACCTTGACTCTCCGACATGTTAAGCACTTTGCAACGCATTTTGCAACGCTCTTTTTCATATTTGGCCACCAAAAATGTCGCCGCAAATCTTGATACATCTTTGTACTTCCGGATGAATCGAATATCTCGAAGTTATGAGCTTCAATCAATATGTCTTCTTTAATATCCGTAATCATTGGAACCCATATTCGCCCTTCAAATCTCAAAGATCCCCAGATCAACTTTGTACTTTATTTCTTTTCCCCCGACCACACCTTCTCTTATTTTTCTGCATTCCTCATCCTGCAGTTGAGCATTCTTCACTTTGTCCACCAAAGTTTGACTGGCTTCCATCTGGTACAATTTCTCATCAGATTCTTTTGGAATTTTGATTTCCAACTCTAACCTTGACATTGCTGTAATAAGCTCCTCCTTATCAGTTAACAACATCAACTTTTCCCTGCCTTTCCTACTCAAGGCATCCGCAACCATGTTTGCTTTGCCTGGATGATAAAAGATCTCACAATCATAATCTTTTATCAGTTCCATCCATCTTCTTTGACGCATGTTCAGGTACTTCTGTGTGAAAATATACTTCAGACTTTTATGGTCTGTGTAAATGTCACATTTCTCTCCGTAGAGATAGTGTCTCCATATCTTCAGAGCAAACACAACCGCCGCCAACTCTAAATCATGAGTTAGATACCCTTTTTCGTAGTCTTTCAATTGTCTTGATGCATACGCGATGAATTTCCCATTCTGCATAAGAACACAACCTAACCCTTTGTGAGAGTCATCACTATACACCACAAAATTTCCTATATTGTCTGGTAATGTCAACACAGGTGCCACACTTAGCTTCTTCTTCAAATCTTGAAAACTTTCTTCACATTTCTCCTTCCACACGAATTTTATAGCTTTCCTTATCAAATTTGTTAGCGGAGTGGCTATCTTAGAAAAATCTTGAATGAATCTTCTATAATAACCAGCCAGTCCCAAGAAACTCCTCACTTCTGACGGTGTTCTTGGTTGTTCCCAATTGATTACTGACTTCCACTTTGATGGATCCACCGAAATCCCATCCTTGTCAATAACATGACCCAAAAATTGTACACGGTCGAGCCAAATTTCGCACTTAGAGAATTTTACGTACAACTTTTCCTTTCTTAGTGTCTCCAATGTCAAACGTAAGTGTTCTACGTGTTCTTCTTGAGTCTTGGAATACACTAGAATGTCGTCAATAAATACCACTACAAACTTGTCTAAGAATGGTTTAAACACACCTGCTCATCGATCCATGAACGCAGCAGGTGCATTGGTTAAACCAAAGACATCACCGTAAACTCGTAATGTCCATACCGAAGTTCGAATGACGCTCGCGGGTATATCCTCCTTCCTCACTTTTAACCGGTGATACCCACTTCTCAAATCTATTTTCAAAAGTATTTGGCACCCTTCAATTGGTCAAACAAGTCATCTATTCTTGGAAATGGGTATTTGTTTTAATAGTGACTTTGTTTAATTCCTCAGAATCAATGCAAAGACGACGATCCGTCCTTCTTCTTCACAAATAAAATTGGCGCTCCCCGGGCGTCACGCTTGGTTGAATATATTTCTTGTCCAACAGCCTCTTGCAACCTGTATTCATCGGGCCTTCATTTCACTGGAGCCATTCTATACGGGGCCTTCGATATCGGTCATTCGCTTCTCAAGACTAAGTCAATCACTTAATTCAATTTCTCTGTCGCTAAGTCCCGCAAATCCTCTGAAACACGCTTTGAATTCTCTCACTACCAAGATTTCTTCTAGTTTTACCCCTTGTTACGAGTATCGACCGTAAGCTAAATAGCCCACACAACCTTGACTCAACAATTTCTTGGCTGCATAGTCGTCGGACATTTCATTTGTCTAAGCGACTTGCTACCATAAAATACTACCTTTGACCGGAGTCATAAGGTTTACACACTTCTTTTTGGCGCCAATTACCGTTCCGTGATTTGAATGTACCAATCCATTCCCAAAATTACATCAAATTCCCGAGTCAAATCGTGAATCAAATCTACCAACAAGATATTCTCCTTAATGTTCACCCTATAGTTCTTGTATAATGAATCTAATGAGGATTACTTCCTTATTCGCAATTTCTATGTTCAAAGGAAAATTCATTCTTCTCTAGGTAATTCTAACCTCTTAGCAAATTCATCGGATATAAACGAACAAGTAGCACCCGAATCAAATAATACATAAGCATTTATATCATTGATTGGGATAATACCTGACAACACATCTTTTGATTGCACAACATCCTGCACAGTCATGTTGATGGTTCTGGTTGTGGGTTTGTTTGATGCTGCAGGTCCTGCAATGGCCCATGTACCTCCATTGTTACCTCCATTGCTTCTGGTTGTCACTCCATCCCTCTTCTTAGGACATTCACGAGCAAAATGATCCTTGGATCTGTACGTAAAGCACGCATTCTTCTTCGGTTGAGTACAATTTGGGGCGATGTGGCCCTCCTGGCCACAATTGTAGCAAACTCGTTTCCCCATCAAGCACGCACCCTTGTGAAATTTCCCGCATGTTGCACACATGCTTCAAACTTTTGTTTTGGTTGGTTACCTCACCGGTGTCCAAAGACCCACGTTCCCATTCCACTTCCTCTTCATGCCGTTGCTGCTGTTGTTGTTGCTATTGTTTCCACCGCTACCACTCCCATTCTTAGTCTCATTCTCATTCTTCTTCTTCTTTTGTTCCTGGTTGAACTTTGTCACTGCCTCGCCTCCACCTTCAGCGAGTACTGCTTTCTCCATCACCGCTACAAACGTCTTCAACTGTAATGTGGATACCCTCTTTGTCTGACCTGTGGCTTCACCCTGTTCAAATCTTTTCACCTTACGCTCGTCTGTGCTGACCTGATATGGCGCAAACCTTGCCAATTCGTTGAATTTCGCGGCATACTCAGATACCGTCATCGTTCCCTGCTTTAATTCTAGAAATTGCACTTCTAGCTGACTCTTCGAACTTTTTGGGAAATAAGTCTAGAAGAACAACTCCTTGAACCTATCCTAGGTCATCACTCCTGGCCCTTCACGAGTTTTATTGGCCTACCACCAATAACTAGCTTCTGCTTTCAACATGAATGTTGTAAAAGTAGTCTTCTGATCATCCCCTACCCTAACGACATCGAACACCTTTTCTATCTCCATAATCCAGGTCTGTGCTTCGACTGGATTCATAGACTACATTGAATTCGTGGTCCAACCGCCTGAAATCCTTAAACGTTGTACCATGGTTTTGTGGTTGATTCGCAACACTCCTCGCCAAGAGTGTCACTAGTTGTTGAACAGGGTTACTTTGCCAACATTGTCGTTATTGGTAGTTCTCTCATTGTTTCTCTTTCGGGGTGGTTCACGTCTGGGAGGCATTTTTTGTTAAAACAAAACATCTATTAGACTATTACTCAGCTTCTTTAAGTATTTTCTAATTAACTTGCCTCCATAAAAGAAATAGCCATATAACGCATAACACTTTGAATAAAGTAACTACTTTTATTTATTCAAAACCTTTTTGGAAAACATAAAATAATAGCATCACTACTATCTACATTACTTTCCTGAACTACAAAAGTTTCAGGACAACATCATAGTAATATCCCATAGGTTACATAACACTTGGGATTTACAATTTATTTAACATTTCACTCATCGTACTACATCTACGATGTTCTATTAAGATACTTCTTAGCCCTATCACGTTCTTCCTCCATGACTCGAAACATTGTTCTGCGATCTAACACGAATGATGGCAGCGTCTCGAATTGAATTAGATATCCCATGACCCGATCTTGAGCTCGATTAATTACGGTGTTAAATACTTTATCCATCCCTTCCATCTTCATCCTCTTTGCTTGCATGTCTCTTACTGCTAATCTGGTTCGTTGAAAAGCTTCCTCGTAAGCATCTTCAGCTCTTGCCCTCTTAGCAGATTCTTCTCTCAGCTTGCTTTTCAGTTCGGCAACCATCTCGATCAATTGTTCTTTCTCTCCTTCAGTCTGTATTAGTTTCTCCTCGGCATTTGTCAGTCGTTCCTCACGATCCTGGATCTCGCCGTCTTTTTGTGTCATTGCAATCATTGTTCACCACTTATCTCCTCGCAACTCCTCAACTGTATCTTGAAGTTCCAATGTTACGGTCCATGCACCTCATCATATATACGGCCAGCTATCGAGTTAAGTGGAATCCTTTCCTCCTCATCCTCGTCATCCTCATCCTCCTGTGGTAACTTAACGGGATCCTCCTCGTCTGTCTCCACATCATCATCCTCATCCTCAACTCATCATGACCAACTGGTGACTCCGTGGCGTGAGTTGTTCCCAAACTACTGAATGGCGGCGAGGCCCTCCTCTATAGGCATTTGAGGTCCCTCCTCCCTCCCAACTGACCGGATTCTCCGACATTAGTCATCCTGACAACAAAGTTTTAAAGTTTTAATTATTAATCATTACTATTCGACACTCACGAGTACATAAATATAAACACATAAGCACATAAGTGTTTTATTACTTCTTTCTTAAAACTTGATAAGAGTTATCTCCACTATCTTTTCAAAGGTTACTTCCTAAGGCTTTTCCCCCACCTAAGGTTCATAACCTAAAGCTTTGATACCAACTTGTGACACCCCCCAAATCCCGGTACTTTATTACCTCAAGATTTGGTGTTCACGTGAAACATTCATTTCTAACTGCCCAATCATAATAGAATTAAATAATAAAAGAAAACCTGTCCATACAGGATTAAACTTAAATAAAAATCTCCCAGGTTATCTAACCTTTAACAACAATCATTCAAATGCGGAAAATTAAATAACTTCATTACAATCTTTAAATCAAATTCTGAAAGTAAACTATCAAAACTATTACAAGTCTTCAAGATTTATTCATCTTTCCTTTTCCTCATCGGTACTAGGAACGCCACCCATTTCAACTTTAGCTGTAAGAAATTTTACAGGCAATAGTGAACAAACAAGGCTCACTTGAAATAACAATAAGTAAATCTTTAAACTTTTACATCAATTGCAAATATTAGGCTCAATAGAATCCGAACAATATATTCTATTAACTTTCCGAAATTATAACATTTACCGAGGGTCTAATGACCACGAATCATGTCCACGATTATAAGTAATCTTTTAACTTTAACTTTAACAAATCATAAGACTATAAGGACTCCACGACTTGGGGGGATCAACCCTTCGATAATGTATTGTGCACAACCATTTCAACGCTTAAGCGTAAACCTCTATTAAAAGAGTTGTTCATCTCAGTATTTAGAATACAAGTCCGCACCAAAGTAAGTTTGGTTTGGATAAGCTTTCAAGGAAATTTGGAATTCAACGAACATCAACTAAGGAGTAGTTGAATAAAACCAATAACACTATACTATAGAATAATCGTGATTGAATCAATCATAGTAAACTAAAGTCATGCTTTAGGAATAATCTAATAGCATACCATTTGAATAACTATAGCATACCTTGCTTGACCAATATTAAGCCAAGGTTAATTAGAATTGAATACTAAGCATGCATAGTAACTTGAACGATAGAAATGTTCGACATTAGTATATATATATAGTTGTGCATGCTAAACAAGTTAAATACAAGAATAACTTGCTCCAGAATAACTTACATTATTATATTATAATCGAATTGAAAATAGTACTTGAATTAACAAGATAATATATTAGAAAACTTGCTTAAAGATAGCTTTACAATTATAAAAGTAGAGTTAGAGAACTTGCCTCGTGCGTAGGTTAAACAATTACTATTCACGTTCACCCCAAGTCCTACACATACCATATGTATTGACAATACACATTAGTTACACTAACATTACCTTTATGATTTACTTTATTACTCTTAGTATAGCTACTAACTAAGTTTAAGTTTAAACAACATCACATCTTTTCATGAACATTACTTTTTAGCTTTATTACAACTACTTAAGTGATCATGTCATTGCACCACATGCACATTAACAACTTGATACAACATCCTATTACATGTCCAACATGTTATCATTATGTTATACTAATACACAAAGGGTTGCACTTGCATTCGTGCATCCCGACGCCTCCGATTGGCTCCAAATACACAACAAATCCTAAAGATGGCCATTTGGACTACGATTCTGAGACCTCAAATTAAAAAAAACGTAAAGCATGAAAGTTGTAGGTCTATTCGTCTTCGTTCGGATCATCTTGAATCAACTCAATCGGAGTTCGTATGAGAAGGTTATGGTCGTTTTTAGTACAGGAGGTCAAACGCCTAACTCGTATTAACTTTTCCCAAGGCAGGCGTATGGATCATGTGTTGGGCGCGAAAGCTTCGTCCATTTTTGGCGTTAAGGCTTGAAATTTGGCGTTAAGGGCCAAACTCGTAGAACCCAACGACGAAGAACATAACAACTAAATTTTGTACTAAATGATACTGCTAACATCTAAATTTACATGAACAACTAACATAATTTACCCATAATCATAACCAATTATTCAGATACTAATTAACAACGACTAAACCAAGATTTTAAAAACTTAAATTTTGAAAACACGGTTTTCAAAAAAATAAACTAAAACTCCATAGTTGATAACACAGTAAACACTGTGAATTCATTAGTAGACCAAAATACACTATTCAAACTACGCCCGCTCAGTATCTCAATGAAATACCATAAACAAACTTCAATTTACAGTTTCACAACCAAATTGGCCATTAAAATTGGTACTTACATGATTACATATGGAAACATACCAAGAATACATATACTGACAAATTTTCTTCCTACTGTAGACAAAATTTGCATGCGATTATTATTTAAACACCATATCTAATCGCTATAAACATGTATAACCCCCATAACTTAGTTACATAACAACAATTCGAAAGAAAAACTAGAACTCACAGAGCATAGAAGAAATAGAATTCACAGTATAACAAAGTTTCAATCAAATACTTTAAGTGAATAATATCAAAGTGGTAGAACATACCTTCAATTAGCTTATACAATCTTTGTTAGTTGAAGACCAATCTCCCTCAATCTCTCAAACTCTTTTCTCAATTCTCTTTGCTATTCTCTGAACTCTCTCAAAACCCAGCAACTAGTATGCGTAATATAAAAAAAAACTTATATGGCCTTAATAGCCATCATCAGTTACCCAAAATAACGTATACTTTATATTTATTATTTATTTTATTTTATTTATTTTATAAATTAGAAATATCAAAAGCCATAAGGCTTGTTTAGCAAACCATTTAAATTTTAAAGAATTTATATCCTTAAGCATTGTTTGGGTATAACTAGATTAAAACTACTTTAATTTATTTTTAATAACTCCTTATACTATAGTTATTTGTCACACTTTATTTAATCAAACTTTCATATTTAATTTAATTAATTCAAATAACCATTAATTAAATAATTCATTTAATCACATAACTCAATACAAATAATTAACCATCAACTTGAAATATCAATATAATAATAATTTTTTTAACTCATTAATTATTTATTTACAACATAAATAATTAATCAATTCAAATTAAACAAATATTTATTTAGCAATAAATGCACCAATTAAATATTTATATAATTCAATAAATATTTAAAAATTACAATTTAAATTTTCGGATTGTTACATGAACCTTTGAGGAGAATAATTGCTGAAAATTTAGATTTGGAGGACGAGGAACTTGACGAACTTGTGAAATACCTGGATACCACTCCACAAGTAAGAAAATTTAGAACACCTGTTGAGCCATTGACAAAAGCGGGAGAATTATCAGTAAAATTAAAGCCATCTCTTGAGACACCTCCACAACTTGAATTAAAACCACTTCCAGAACATCTCAGCTATGCATTTTTAAATAAATATTCAAAGCTACCTGTGATTATTTCTTCTGCATTAACATCGTTTCAGGAAGAAAAACTGCTACGAGTGCTTAGAGAGTTTAAATCAGCGATTGGCTGGACCATAGCGGATATCAAAGGGATCAGCCCTACGTTTTACATGCATAAAATCCTGATGGAAGATGAAAGTAGCCGTTGGTTGAGCAACAAAGGAGACTTAATCCGATAATGAAAGAAGTGGTTAAGAAAGAGGTACTAAAATGGCTAGATGCAGGCATAATCTATCCGATCTCAGATAGCTCATGGGTGCGCCCAGTGCAGTGTGTACCGAAAAAGGGAGGCATGACCGTAGTGACTAATAGAAATAATGAGTTGATTCCAACACGAACAGTGACAGGGTGGAGAGTATGCATGGACTACCGCAGGCTCAACAAAGCTACAAGGAAAGATCATTTTCCACTCCCATTCATTGATCAGATGTTGGATGATTAAGCGGTCATGAGTACTATTATTGCTCATCGGATGGATATTCGCTATAATCAAATAATGATAGCTCCAGAAGACCAGGAAAAGACAACTTTCACATGTCCATACGACACATTTGCCTTCAGAAGGATGTCTTTGGGCTGTGCAATGCTCCAGCCACATTTCAGAGATGCATGATGGCTATATTTTCAGATATGGTGGATCAGAATGTGGAAGTATTTATGGATGACTTCTCAGTCTTCGGGGACTCGTTTGATCTATATCTTGAAAATTTTGTGATGGTTTGGAAACGGTGTATTGAAATAAGTCTAGTACTGAACTGGGAAAAATGCCATTTTATGGTACAAGAAGGAATCATACTGGGACACAAAGTATCGAAGAAGGGACTCGAGGTAGATAGGGCAACTGAAACTATAGAGAAATTGCCACCACCGCTTTCTAAAAAGGTGTTCGCAGCTTTTCTCGGGACATCACGGTTTCTACCGCAGATTCATCAAAGACTTCTCCAAGATAACTAAACCACTATGCATTTTATTGAGAAGGATGCACATTTTAACTTTGATGAGGCTTCGCATGGTTCAAGATTTGAGCACCTAAAAGGGAAATTAACATCGCGACCAATTATTATCGCGCTTGATTGGGATTTGCCATTCGAAATGATGTGTGATGCCGTGATTACGCCAGTAGGGGTTGCTTCAAGCGTAGAAAAGAGAAGATGTTTCATGTTATTTATTATGCCAACAAGACCCTTACAGATGCACAGCTGAACTACACCACCACGGAGAAAGAGTTATTGGCAGTGGTATATGCTTTTGATAAATTTAGAGCATATTTGATCGGCACAAAGGTGATAGTATATACGGATCACACCGCAATTCGACATTTAGTGGCGAAGAAGGATACAAAGCCTTGGTTGATCAGATGGATTTTATTACTGCAGGAATTTGATTTGGAAATCAAGGACAGGAATGGCACTGAAAACCAAGTGGCGGACCACTTATCTCGACTTGAGAATCTGGAAAGGGAGACAGATGACAAGGTTTTAATCAATGAATCCTTTCCAGATGAACAGTTGTTTGTGGTGAAAGGGGAAGTGCCTTGGTGTACAGACTACGCAAACTATTTGGTGAGTAAGATGCTACGTTCTGACTTGGTGGGTTATCAAAAGAAGAAATTTCTTCATGATGTCAAATGGTATATATGGGATGAGCCTTATTTGTTTAAACAGTGTTCTGATCAAGTTATAAGAAGGTGTATTCTATATAGCGAGACCGAGGGAATTCTGCAGGATTGTCACTCTACTGCGTATGGAGGTCACTATGGTGGTGAAAGAACAGCAGCTAGAATACTACAGGCAGATTCTACTGGCCGACAATTTTCAAAGATGCATACAGTTTTATCCAGCGGTGTGATAGATGTCAGAGAGTGGGGAACATCTCTAAAAGGAATGAAATTCCATTAAATACAATCTTGGAAGTAGAAATTTTTGACGTATGGGGAATTGATTTCATGGGGCCTTTCGTTTCTTCCTGCGGAAATCTCTACATTTTGCTCCCTGTAGATTATGTCTCGAAATGGGTTGAAGTGGCAGCTCTTTCGACAAATGATGCCAAGGTCGTCCTCAGATTTTTACACAGACCTTCACGAGGTTTCGGACCCCAAGGGCTATCATCAGTGACGAAGGTAGTCACTTTTGTAACAGGCAGTTTATAGCCTTGTTGGCTAAATATGGGGTGAATCATCGCATTACTACATCATATCACCCACAAACGAATGGCCAAACTGAAGTGTTGAATCGAGAAGTTAAGAGAATCCTGGAGAAGGTTGTGAATCCGACAAGGAAGGACTAGTCATTGAAGTTAGATGATGCAGCATGGGCTTATAGGACGGCATATAAGACACCATTGGGTATGTCACCTTTTCAACTCGTGTATGGAAAAGCCTGCCACCTTCCTATGGAGCTCGAGCATAAAGCATATTAGGCAATTCGAAAGCTAAATTTTGATTTGAAAGCTGTCGGGGAGAAACACCTACATCAACTCAATGAGTTGGATGAATTCAGATTACAGCCATACGAGAATTCGAAGCTGTATAAGGAGAAAGTGAAGAAATGGCATGACCAAAAAATCATTGAGAGAGCATTTGAACAAGGACAAAGGGTTTTGCCTTATAACTCCAGACTTAAACTTTTTCCTGGGAAGCTAAAATCAAGGTGGTCAGGACCATTTACAGTGAAAACTATTTTTTCGCATAGTGCAATTGAAATATTCGATACGTTGCCAGACAAGCCTTTTAAGGTGAATGGACAACGCTTAAAACTTTACTTTGGTGGTGAGGTCGACAGATAGAAAGTCGCCTCAATTCTTTCTTCAACATGAGCATTAGAGACAGTCAAGCTAATTGACTATAACTTAGCGCTTGATGGGAGGCAACCCATTATTTTTTTTCTATCTCTAAAATCTCTCTTTCACTCTTTATTTATTTAGTTAAGTTATTTTGTTAACTCAATTTCAACCTACGTTAGGACCATGCGATTATCTCTGCATAATTAACATACTAGCTGATATTGAAGGGGAGCGTGTATATGCATTTTATAAAATGAGGGTGATACAATAGACATTCATGTTTATTTATTAAACCATGCTTTGATAATGTCTATTGATGAATTGCAGGTGTATTGGAGAGCATGCATTTCTGTCTTGCAGAGTCTAAAAATAAAAATAGCAGTCAGCAGAGGCGTGGATCGCGCTGTCGCGCGATAAAAAACAAAGATAAGACCACATACCGCTGCCCCACATACTCTTCGATAATAATGCCACATCGCGGCGCCCGCGCAAAATCCATTGTAAGGACGTGCGGCCGCGTGTGATAGCAGACGTGGAAATATTTTTAAAAGTACAAAAGTTGAGTTGTGGTCTAATTGGGTCTCTCATTTAATATAACAGAAGCGTATTATTCTGTTCTCCTATATTCAGAAGACTCATCAACTCTCATCAAAGTTCATACCCACAAATCTCCTTCCTGGCATAAATCTAGGGTTCTACTTGGGTTGTGTAGTAGTAAGTTTGGGGGCACGCTCATCCATAATTCCTCTGCCTTCTCTTTATCATCCACATATGTGTCTAAAAAGAGCACGCACAATCTCCCTCTCTTCTTCATCAGAATCTTCCTCCGATAACCAAGAAGAGGATGTCTTGGACGAGAGTAAGTTTATCAATTTGGAGGCCCAACAGGACTATTATCGGAGTATGGCCAAATCTTTTGTGAAGGAACGGGGACTTCTACCTGAGAAGCAGGATGGCCAACTCTGGTATATGATACGCGAAAGAGACTGGGTTGGTTTGACTGCATCTCCTATGCCTATCCCCATGAGGATTGTTAATTAGAGAATTTTATGCGAATGTCGAGGAGATGATAACAAGAGGCATCATGCTGGTTCGAGAAGAGCATGTGAATTTTCGACCTTCAACGATCAGAACAGTATTCAACATATATGACGCACCACCCACCGGGGCTGACAATTGGATAGAAGGTGCATATTTAGAAACAGATCTAGCAGGTATGATTACTGATTTGTGTATTCCGGGCACTAAATGGAAGTATAAGGCTGGGACAACTGAACCAAAATCGTTTCCATCGTCAGCATTGAATATATATGCCCAAGCATGGAACCTGTTTATCTGTGCCAAGCTAGTTCCGTCAGCTCATTACAATGCAATAACCACTGAGCCTGCTATTATTTTGTGGGGAATCATCAAAGGCAAATACATTGATGTAGGCCTTTTAATTCATCAAACCATGCTGCGTTATATGCGCGGGAGCTGAACTGGGACTATTTCGCATGCATCTGTGGTAGCCATTCTCTGTACCCAACAAGGAGTCCAATGGAATAATGAGCAGCTGTATTACCCAAACCATGGAATCACTCATGCTACTATTGCCAGATTCAAGGAGTGGACATGTGGTGCACTACACCCACACGAACTAGGATTCATCCTTCAGACCACTTTTTTAGAGCCGTCACAGCAGCCCCCTCAGGTAGATGAGGCAGGCCCGTCCATGCACGCACGTGCCACCCATGGCGATATCCAGCTCCGAAGGTTGGAGCGAAAAGTCGATGCCATGTACGATAATTTGGGCACATTTGCGACGGGACTTACAAGGGCCTTGGCCGAAGCTTTTGCACAACAAGGAACAACACTAGAATGGCCTCAGTTCGGAACCGCAGCACCATATCCACCACCATATTCACCACCCGAGGAGGGTGTCACCACCGATAATTAGGGGAGTTTTTTTCGTACCCTTTACCTTCATTCAATGGGGCATTGAATATTTTAAGTTTGGGGGTATTGGGGAGTAGGGTAGTGCATGTAGTTTTGCATGATTAGTTTAATTTTGTTTAGTTTTAGCATTATTAGTTTTAAATTTTTGCATCATATTGTTATTTTTGGCATATTTTTGTAGTCTATTCTTTAGTTTCATGTTTAGTTTGCATATCTCATTGTTCTTTCCGTATAGAAATTTGTGTCTACCCAATGATGATAGTGAAGTTTTTAAATGATTTATGAGTATTTTGGATAATATGAGCTGAGATATAATGTTTTACACAATGCAATTCATAATGCTGTTTAAATGCTTTCGGTTTGCACAAATGTGTTCACATCACTTATAGGTATAAGAAGCATGTGTTGCATTGCTCGATAGAAAAATATAGTTGTAAAAAAGGAAATATGTGAAAATTGAGTTTAGACTGTATAAAACATTGATTTGTAAACTTTGGGAAAACATGGGTATCTGTGTATAAAAAAAGAGAAAAAGAAAAAAAATAGCAATAACGTGGCTAATCTTATTTCAGGGCCCTGGCTACTTGAGTAAGTACGCCCGAGGGAATTGTCTCTACACCTAGCGCCCTAAGGTCTTTCATGGTCTGGGAGTCGTTAGTCGAAAGCTCGCTAAGGGGTAGCAATGTGCCTAATGGAGTAAGACATTGCACAGTCATGTGAAAAAGAAAAAGAAAAGAAAAATAGCAATAAACACCGCGAGAAAGTGCGAAAATCGCCCTCATGAGTAAAAATAAAGCAGTTAAACTCATTGTTGAACCTTAGTTTATTTTAAGATGTTGGAATAGTCTTGGTTGCATATATATACATAAGTCTTGATTTGAGCTATAATTTTCTATTTTGAGAAGTATAGCAATAGTATTCTGTGCCTAAATCAAGTTTTGGCGAACACAACACACACACATAGCCTCTCTATAGCATTTATCTGAATGTATGACATTATGCCTGCAGTTTGGTTTGAATCTGTATTCTTGAATCTAGAAAAAAAATTCGCTGAGGTTAATTAGACTGAAATTCTATGATAGTTGGAACAATATGAGATTAGTTGCATCATAATTTAGTTGTATAGTAATATAGCTACATTTTTATTGTTCATTAGTATGCATTGCTTGAGGGCAAACAACGGTTCAAGTTTGGGGGTATTTGATAAGTGGGTTTTATACCTACTTATGGAGTACCAATTCATGCAAACTATGCCCATCTCAAGTACATTTTAGTATGTTTTAGCTGCATTTCATGTTAGTTTGCATTGTATATACTTAAAACTCCTTTTGGTGAATAAGTGTAGGAATCAACCTAATTTGGTGGTACTATAGGGCACGAGGCTAATGGACGCATGAGGCGAGGCAAAAGCTAGAATATGCATAGCTGAGGATTGAGTGGAGCATGGATGGACAAGCATAGATGGACATAGGACATTTCAGTAGCAGTAGCAATAATGCAGAACCAAACCCAGGAGCAGAATCAAAAGTCATCAACTGCAAGCCGTGCGACAGGAAGAGCTTAGAGAAGCGCACCCGCGCGAGTACCCAAACCAGCACAATGGTACCTCTTACTACAAGTTCTGTGACAGCATGACAAGCCTGGGAACGCGCTACCGCAGGTAGAGCCCTACCGGACATCATAACCTCATCGCAAGTCTCGCTAGTGAGAGGAAGTCACTTGAGGAGGCTGCCACGCACGCAGGGCTGAAGGCTGGCTGATTGTTTTATTTTATTTTTCAATTAATATGGTTGTAATTGATTTAAAACGATATCTGACGGGTGTCAGACGTATCTTTGGTATCTTTTCATCTTTTGTCGTATTTTTCATCATCGTAATTAGGGTTTACTCTCTGGGAGAGATTCCAATATAGAGGAGGCCAAAACTCTACTATTCTACTTCTTCTTGGAATTCTCTACCAGAGTGGATTATTATTATTATTTTGTCGGAATTTTATGAGGATTTGAATATTAATAGTGGATTCTATTCAGCAATTGGGTTTGATAGTTCTATCTTTCATCTTTCAATTGTTTGTTTATTAATCATGTTTAGATTTGATCCCATGATGGTTTTTGGTTCAGTCATGAACTAAACTCCATTATAGGATTCTAACGGATTTTAATATATAGTTGGATTGTATGCTTGAATGCTGGATTATTTTACATATCATATGGGATGTCTATCATAATTGTGTTGCATGTATGAATGCTTGATCACCATTCGTTTCAGTACTTGTATGGAATTGACAATGAACCGGCAAGTATGGATTGTAATCATGATAGTATACGATGTATCATTTGTTTTATATGGCTTGTGTATTTCGTGTGAACCGATAGACATATATTGTTTCACCGTATAAGTTAGAATAAGGGCTTGAACTTAAATTCAATATAGTTATAATTTTACATAGACATATAGTGATTTTGATTATATTGATGATTACATAGAGTCTATCATCTGTGGATGCTGTGTAAGTAGGTCTTAGTGCATTGAAAAATGGCTATGACTCTTTTAGTGTTCTTGGCTACTTTCCTGTGATATGTGAACAAGTCATGCATGATAGTGGCGATTGAATGAAATATTAAATGAAGTTAGGATTCCATTATTTCCAATTTGATTTATTCCGTTGTTATTATTGTTTTAGTCGTTATTCGCGATTTGATAACAAACCAATCTTATTCATTAGTTTGAGCATATAAATATAGTGAATTAGTGAATGCATAGTGGTTTAAATTAAACAACTTTCTCTGTGGGATCGATACTTTACTTGCTCTGTATTGCTTATTGACACATGTATACTTGCATGAGTTAGAGCTCTTTTGTTAAGACTAAAAAAGAGGCAACAATGACCTGGTTCCATTCTTTATTATTCTGTTGGAATATCCTGTCTGTGCGGATTACGTATGACCTGGTTCCATTATTTATTATTCTGTTGGAACAACCTGTCTATGCAATCTATCGCATGCCTGGTGAATTCTTCTATTATTCCATTCTTTATTATTCTGTTGGAATAACCTTTCTACGCGGACTACCGTATGCATGGTAAATTCTTCTGTTATTCCATTCTTTATTATTCTATTGGAATAACCTGTCTATGTGGATTACCACATGCATGGTGAATGATCCTTCGTATTCATTCTTTATTAAATTGTGGAAATGATCTGTCTACGTGGATTACCACATGGTGGGTGAAAATCCATTTGCAGTTTTGTATATTCTATTATACTCGTATGAGATGTCATTTCTTTTGTACTCGTTATGGAATATCATTTTCTTTGGTATTTTTTTACGAGTTACTATTCATGGGTTACTATTCACTCTAGTATTATTCACTCGGGTATTCGGGGCATTTTTTATGTCTGGGTACTATTCATGAGTTACTATTCATGGGTTACTATTCACCCAAATATTATTCACTCAGGTATTTGGGGTACTTTTCATGCCGGGGGTACTATTCTCGAAGTACTATTCATAGGGTACTATTGTGGGGTACTATTTACCCAAAAAATATATTTCTTTTCTGTCCAAATTATTTTTAGTACATGAATATTATTCTTGAATTTTACTCCACAAAGCAGTATCATGTTGACAATTTGGATATTTTTAAACTCTGGATAAATTTAAAGTCTTTAATATTTATCCTTGATTTCGTTTGATTAATGTTTATATCATTGTCATCATCCTCATGCTTATATTATGATGAAAGTCATCTTTGGTTTACGTGCAAAGATGGACTGATTGATTATTAGTTTTATGATTTGTATATCTTTGGCTTACGTGCAAAGATGGATCGTTGATTATTAGTTTTACTGATTGTATATCTTTGGCTTACGTGCAAAGATAAACTATTGATTGATGAGTATCTTTGGCTTATGTGCATAGATGAACTGTTTATTGGTATGATTATGACCAGGGATCATTCGGTATAATCATGACCCGTAATGTTATAGATGATATGGTAAAAGTCCTCATTGGCCCGTAGTGCTTTGATGGACATTTATTGGTATGATTATAACCAGGGATTATTCGATATAATCATGACCATTGATGATTACATGAATATCCTTGGCCGTAGTGTAGGAATGATTCGATGATGTGAATTATTTATTAAGCTGAGTCTCAGCGATAAAATATTGATTATACACTTTTAATTCGTAGAAGATAGTAGATATCATGCTCTACTTGACTCTTCTAAAATACAGCTTGTATGTCTTTGGCACCCGTAGTGCAAAGATGAATTGTTAATGAATATCTTTGGTCGTAGTGCAAAGATGAATTTATTAGTATGATTATGGCGGGAATTACGATTTGGTATAACCATGATTTTTGATGTTTCAGTGAAGATAGGTGATGAAAATTATCTTCGATCACCGGTGCAAAGAGGAATTTAGAATCACAATTATGATTACGAGTTATTCATATGATTGTGGGATGAGGAATTGTTGATTAATGTTACAGGGATAAAACATTATTGGTTGACTTTTAACATGGAGAAGATAATAAGCCTGATGGTCTATTTGACTCTTCTAATGGATTGCTCGTTCCACTGCAACTATGGTTGAAAAGTTTTATTATCTATCATATGTTCTAAATCTCTGATTTATTACTGATGAAGGCTATTAATGATGTAATTATCTTTAGTCATGATATTCTTACTGGGCTAGTTGTGCTCACCTTTTTGCTTCATAATTCCTTTAAGGTAATAAAAGTGTAGTCTTTGGTTTGAAGCGGGGTAACAGGGAGAATGTAATCGGTGGTCTATAGCTGTTGAGGTTCTCCCTAAATAGTATGGAAATAATTTTGTTGAGAACTTTAGATGAGTGTGTCGTATTGTATACGTAATTTGATATTTAATTTTGGTGAACCGAATAAGGTGAGGTGAATCCAACTTTGGAAGGGTGTTTTGCCACTATCATACAAGATGTCTAATGACATACAAACTCGTGTTATCATAAGACAGACTTGTGCACATCCACTTGCTGAGTATATCTACGAGCACTACCTATATGATCTTGGAGTTTATTTGAAATATAATTTTCACTTGAAGATGATAGTAATCTTCTCGTTTTTTTGGGGTCTATTGGGTCAACTAAGGATAATTCTATGGACATATGATATGTATCATAACCTAGACGCATGGCCTCCCATGTACGAAGGTTTCCTTGAGCACTTCCCAAAGATTTTAATTTCTAAAATAGTTTTTGACTGTACTTTTATGTAAAGTACCATTGTAAGGTTGTGGTCGAGGCACCATGAGAGTTACATACATTTGTATTAAAACTCACAGTTTAACTGTGGTCGCATTCTACACGACAGTTCAACAGTTGTATAAATGAAGTTTGTATTTGATTTTTATAGTATGATATCTGGCGACTCAGAATGGGCCGTGTGGACCTATTTTGGGGGCGTCACAAAAATACGCTCGATAATATATAGAGAGAAGATTTCAGTTTCTGGTGTGATTTTCAATTCTAACCTAACCACTCCATTTATAGGAAAATACTTAGAACACCAAAGTAGAAAATTTAATAAATATTAATATATATTAAAAAATTTCCTACGCACACCAAAGAAACTGAATTTAGAATGCTTTCAATACTAGTGGGGCCCACCAACATAATAAAAACATTTTTCTTTAAAAAAATAATTAAAACTTCAGAAATCAATTATTCTGGAATTTCAATAATTCATAATAAATCGCTTTTTATCAGAAAAATTCAAATTGTATGTCCATTCTATAGGAAAATCAATTCTCTACAACTTTGTAGTTTTAAGTTTTTCCAAATTCTACACAGAAATTGACCGAAATCCACATACGGACGTTTTTACACGCTAAAATCAAATTTCAGTCAAAAATGGGGCCCACCGACACACAAAACATGTGTTAAATATTTTTTGTAACAAAAATACTCTTCCTCTTTATTTACTCATATATCACACATTCATCGTAAAAATATCACCATTATTATATTATTATAATATAATAATATATTTAAATGAATTATTTTATCATAAAATATAAAATATTAATTTTCAACAATTGTCACATTAAAAAATTTTCTCCATCTATATCCACATAAAATGAATATTTTCCTTATCATATAAATCAATAATTAATTATTCACAAATAATATTACAGAATCACAATAATCGACAACTGCATGGTTTTCGTGAAAGAGGGGATTTCCAATAAGAATTTCTCCTCATTTGAAGTATGAATTAGGTGACCAAACATCTCCTTAGACAGAACTTTCTAAAAATTGTCAATAATGCTATCTAATAATAATATTCAAATAATATGAATTATTGATCTGATAATAGAAAATACTGTGTAGTGATAATTATTGAAACAACAATAATATAAAATATCAACGTAGCAATTATTAAATCAATAAAATAAAATATTAAACAGTAATTACTGTAACAAATATTTAGTAGTGCCTTCTTACTTAAGAATCAATAATTGGTGCAAAACCGTGTTCTACTGTGTTTTAACCACCGGGTATTTCAACAGTATTAACGGTAACAACTACGCCGTTATTTATAAATAACTTATACTTGTCGTTTTATTCATCCAATCACTTTTCGTTATGGGGCCCACACAAAGCTGCGCCGTCGTATGAATATTCCCCGACAGTAAGAATATTTCCCCGTCAACAATGAATATTTTATAACCACTTGCTTATTTAAGATACTTGCGCATTTCACCCATAAATAACCACATTAATCAAATCAACACTTACTATTTCAAAATAATAAATAGAGGAAATTTAATTTTATTTATAATAAGTTGGGGTCTTACAACCTCCCCTCCTTATGAAATTTCATCCTCGAAATTGACGTGCGTACCTGGTGTTTCAAAAAGGTGAGGATACATCGCTTTCATTTTCGTTTCCAACTCCCAGGTCATTTTCTCAATAGCATGATTCCTCCACAAAACTTTGATTTGTGGTATGACCATTGTGCGTAAGATATGCTCCTTCCTATCCAAGATCTTGACAGGTACCCTCTCGTACATTAAATCTTCGCCTATTTCGTCAGGTTCTAACTCAATAACGTGGTTCGGGTCTTTCACATAATTACGAAGCACAGATATGTGAAAAACATTATGAACACGAGACATACTTGGAGGTAACGCGAGTCTATAGGCCACCGTTCCTACTCGTTTGCGGATTAAAAATGGGCCAATGAATCGAGGATTGAGCTTTTCTCTCTTTCCAAATCTTGTAACTCCATTCCATGGAGCAACACGTAACAACACATGTTCTCCAATATTGAATTCCACGTCCTTTCGATAAAGATCAACATAACTCTTTTGTCGATCTTGTGAGGTTTTTATACGTTGTCGGATCGTTTGAATCTTTTCCGTAGTCATACGTACCAACTCTGGTCCCAACAACGTTGCTTCAGCCACCTCATCCCAGTAACTGGAGAACGACACTTTCTTCCATACAACGCTTCGAATGGAGCAATGCCAATACTTGCTTGATAACTGTTGTTGTAGGAAAACTCCACCAATGGTAAGAACTTCTCCCAACTTCCCTTGAAGTAAAGGACACAAAGTCTTAATAGAGCTTCAAGAGTTTGAATAGTCCTCTCTGACTGCCCGTTCGTTTGAGGATGATAAGCCGAACTAAATCGTAAATCCGTGCCCATAGCTTTTTGCAAACTAACCCAAAATCTTGAAGTGAATCTTGGGTCTCGATCAGAAACTATGGATACTGGCATACCATACAATCTTACAATCTCGTTTATGTACATATGGGCAAGACATTCAAGTGTATATGTTTCTCGTATATGTAAGAAATGAGCCGACTTGGTCAATCTATCAACAATGACCCAAATCGCATCTATGCCTTGAGAAACCTTGGGAAGACCACTAACGAAATCCATGGTTATGTGCTCCCACTTCTATTTTGGAATTTCAAGTGGTTGCAATGGACCTTTTCGTATTTGATGCTCCGCCTTGACTTGTTGACAAGTTAGACACCTTGAGATAAACTCTGTGATCTCTCTCTTCATATTGCTCCACCAAAATGTATGTCGAAGATCACGATACATTTTGGTACTCCCGGATGGATTACAAACGCGATTGTGTTGTGCGCCTCCATCATGATTTTATACTTTAAATCGGGGTCACTAGAACACAAAGTCCGAGTTGACTCGAAGTATTCCTTCTTCATCGATTCTTGCTTCCGGCATAGCACCTTCTTGCACTTTCTTCCTCATACGCATCAGCTCCATGTTTGTTGTAAGACCCCAACTTTTTGAATAAAGATAAAATTTTCTAGAAATATAGTTTTGAATATTATGGTGTGGATTTGATATAATGTTATAGTTGTGGGTAATATTTACAAATTTTGCAAAGTACGCAAGTTGTTATATAATATTCGATTGGTCGGGAATATTGGTTTTAACGTGGAATATTCGATAATGGCACAATCATTAGTGGACCCCCACAATCTAATTATTGTCGGATTGATAAAAACGATAAAAATATTTTATGAAAATAACGGCGGAAGTTTTACCGTTAACTGTTGAACTACCCCTAGTAGTAAAAGTACAACGATAATGGCGTGGTTGTATAGTAGCACACGGTATTGATTATTGATACTTACGTGAGAAGTCACTCAGTTATACTCAATTATTTCTACAGTAATTGCTGCATCATATCTCTCATATTATTGATTCGATTATTGTCGTAGTATCATCTGCATAATATGTTATTTTAGTAAATCAATAATTGAGACGACAAAGTTATTCATATTATTAAATTACAATATTTACAATGTCTAGAAGTTCTGTCAAGAAAAGGTTTGGTCACCTAATTGCGCGTCAATAGGGAGAAATCCTTATTGGAAAGCCCCTCTTTCCTGGGAACGACCTGGGTGATAAATATTGTGAGTTATAATATTAATGATGAATGTTATTAAAATTGAAGTTGTGTTCGGAGTTGAATTTGGAGACGCGGACGTGATATTTGAGTCCGAAATGAAGAAATTAGTAAAAATAGTCTGTAAACACAAAATTTTCTGGATTTCACTATTTGGTCAAAAAGTTAACAGTTGACTTTTTCAAGAAAAAGTCAAACTTCGAAATTTCAAATTTTATATTTTTGATAAAAATGGTTTCATTGTGTTGGAATTATTTGTGTTAGTGAAAATCGACAATTATTTCAATAATAATTGATGTCTGAAGGTTATATTGACCAATCGGGTATTTATCCGGATAAATGAGCAATTGATTGCTATTATTTCACATGATTATAACTTTTTGTTTACATGTGTATACTATTATTTCACATTCTTGTTACTATTAGGGGAGTTGGTGCAAGATTGATAATACTTGCATGACTAAGTTAAAAATGGAGGTATAGATGGAGGTACTATACTGTAATACATATTTTTACATGTGTAGAACTATTGATTCACATAATTTACTATTAGGGGAGGTGGTGCAAGTTTGATAATACTTCTATGACTAAATTAAAAAGAAAGGAAAAGTTGGAGGTATTGTACTGAAATTTTTCGAGCCCGAAAATGTACAATTATCGAAACTATATTTTTCTATAAATAGAAGCTCATTCTTCCTTCATTTCTCACCAATTCACAAAAGCTTTAGAGCGATTATTATAGAGAGAAATTATAGAAAGAAGAAGAGAAGTGTGCTACCTCACTATTCCAGTATCCAATTTTTCTAAAGGTAGGGAGTATTATTTCTTTCTTATCTATGAAGAGAACTCTTGTTATTCCATTCTTTATTATTCTGTTGGAATAACCTGTATACACGGGCTACCCTATACTTAGTGAAATTCTTCTGTTGTTCCATTCTTTATCATTCTCGCTGGAACATCCTTGCTCAGGTGTTCTACGCCGGACTGGTTCCGCTCTTTTTATTCTCATTGGAATATCACGTGCATGCATTTTACTGTGGGACTGATTCCGCCTTTTATTATTACTCGCTGGAATATCCTGCTCATGTGTTCTACGCCGCACTGATTCTGCTTTTATTTTTCTCGTTGGAATAACTTTGTCTGCTGTTTTACAGGACTGATTTCGTCTTTTTTATTATTACATTTGGAATATCCGTTCTGCATGCGTTTTACTGTGAAGACCGATTCCGCTTATTTATTATTCTGTTGGAATAACTTTGCGTAATGTGCTATCATCGCATGCTCGGTGATTTCTTTTGTTATTCCATTCCTTATTATACTTAGTTGGTTAAAGTTTTTACTTCTATATACTCCATGAAATTAGTGGAATATCCTTGATATTTGTGCTTCATCCAGTATCTTTTCATGGAAATATTCTTCTGAGCATTCTTGAATTTTACTCTACAAAGCAGTATCATGTTGACAATTTGGACGTTATTAGTTCCTGGATAAAATAATTCTTGAACTTGTTTTATTAAATTCTTATATCATTGTCATCATCCTCATGTTTATATTTTGTTGAAAGTCATCGGTGGCCTATAGTGCATAGATGGACTTAGTATGATTATGACCAGGGATTATTCGGTGTAATTATGACCGTAATGTTACAAATGATGTGGTAAAAGTCCTCATTGGCCCGTAGTGTATTGATGGACAGTTGTTGGCATGATCATGACCATTATTGAATACACAAATATTCTTGGCCCGTAGTGCATGGATAATTGTGGTCGTGATACTAAAGAATATCCTTGGCCGTAGTGCAGGGGTGATTCGATGATGTGGATTATTTATTATGCTGAGTCCTAACGATAAAAGTGATGAAAAACCTTCTAAATCATAAAAGATAGTATATTTTATTCTCTACCTGACTCTTTTAATGGATTGCTTGTTCATCAAGCAGCTAAACTTGATGGTTGTTATATTGTATCGCTTTAACACCGTGTAAAAGCTAACGATAATATATTCTCGCATTATCTTAGTCATAATATTTCCCTCTCACAGCTAGTTTGAGCTCACCCTTTTACTTTCATTGTTCTCTTTAGGAAATGAGAACGTAGCAGGGACTAGTCGGGGAACGGAGTGACGGGCCAGATGATAGCATTAGTAGTCCTCATTATTCTGTGAAATAGTTTGAAATAGTCCTCATTATTTGTATTCAAACTCACAGCTTATGTTTTGTCGTATTGTACACGATAGTTGTATTATTAAGTTGTATTTGAATTCTGTACCATGTATCTGGCGACTCAAGATGGGTGATGTATACCTATTTTGGGGGCGTCACAGTTGGTATCAAAGCTTAGGGATATGATCCCTGGCTAAGATGTGAGACTAGAACTAGGAGGGGAGAGACGGGGAATTCCTTCGCTACTATGACCTACCTAACTTTATTTGGTATTTAATTGATCAGTCAGAGTGTAGGGAAAATATGTTTCATGTCAATTAACCCTTGTTTTGTGGCAGTATTTAAAAATGGCATCTGAGAATGTTGAGAACATCAATGGAGCACAGGAGACCGTTGAGTCTCCACATATCAATAACCAGGACAATGTGCATCAGGAAGGCGACAATCCTCATGCAAACAACAACACTGACCAAATGATGAACGATGGAATGTTCCGAGGCTTCATGCAATTCATGCAACATCAGGCGAGAGCGGTTCCTATCCAAAATGCAGGTGGAAACACTGGCAACTCTCGGACGGTCACCGCCAAATAGTTCAAGGAGCTGGGACCACCAGAGTTATTGGAGAGCCAAAACCACTTAAGACGGAAGCATGGATAAAGCGGATAACCAAGATATTTGATGTCTTGGGATGCTCCGAGGAACAAAAGGTTCCCTACGCCACCTTTATGTTGCGTGAAGAGGCGGACATCGGTGGGAATCAGAAAAGCGACCAACTGGCCGCACTCAAGATGTCTTGGGAGAAGTTTCAAGAGCTGTTCAACGACAAGTACTTTCCCGAAAGTATTCGTCACATGAAGGAGGTGGAGTTTATCAAGTTGGAACAAAATAATATGACCGTGTCGCAATACGAGGCTAAATTTGGGGAGTTATCCCGGTTTGCATCCCATTTGGTTGATAATGAGGAGCGAATGATCCGAATGTTTTTATGAGGTTTGAAACCGAAGATACTACAATATCTTATTTCTCATAAACTGTGTTTGTATTCAGATGTTGTAAATAGGGCTCAGTTGTTGGAGCGCGATAACGAGTCAACGCAACTAAGAGTAAGCAGCGGGTAGAATGAAAATACCAGTGGTAACAGTCATCGAAGCGGTGACAACAAACGTGGAGGGAATCAACATGCCAGAAATGGTAACCACTTCAGTGGTAATCATAGACAAGACAATAAAAATGGACATTTCAAGAAAAGGAGATTCAACAAGGATGGAAAGACGTCAGCACCAGCACCCGTTGTTGAGGAAGGAGAACGACCACCTATCATATACTTCAAATACGGAGGGGAGGGACACATCAGTCCAAACTGCGCGATGCCGTCCAAAGCATGTTATAATTGTGGAAGAGAAGGTCACTTAGCTCGAATTTGTCGTTCACCGAAGACAAATTCATCTAGGATGGAGGCACCAAAGGCCATCCCAGAAAAGTCAAAGCCAGTAGTGCAAGGGAGAGCGTTTGTTGTGACCTCCCAGAAAGTAAGGAACCCGAACGAGGTTATCACGGGTAAGCTTATCATAAACTCTAGTGAAGTCTATACCTTATTTGATACCGGTTCTACCCATTCTTTTATTTCTCCTACTTGCGCTCAACGTTTAAATTTGACTCCGGAGAAATTAGACTTTGACTTATCTGTTGAAACTCCATTAGGAGAAACTTTCATTACATCCACTGTTTATAAGTCTTATTTGATTCAAATCGGTAACCGCACGTTACTTGTCGATCTTATCTCCTTAAAAATACTTGCATTTGACATGATTCTAGGGATTGATTGGTTAACTACTCATCATGCTAAAATTGATTGTTTTCGTAAGGTTGTTAGCTTTCCTATTCTTAATAAACCTATTATGCGAATTCAAGCGACCAAACCATTAAAATCAATCACGGTCATCTCAAGCCATAAAGCTATTTGTTTATTGAAAAACGGATGTCAAGCTTTCTTAGCTCATGTCACGGATTTAAACAAAAATACGTCAGATATGAAGGATATTTCTATTGTTAGTAAATTTCCTGACGTATTCCCTGAAGAACTTCCTGGCCTACCCCAAGAGCGTGAAGTTGAATTTTGTATCGACCTTGAACCTGGTATAAAACCCATTTCCAAAGCCCCATATCGAATGGCTCCTATTGAACTTCAGGAGTTAAAAACCCAATTGCAGGAATTGTTAGACATTGGTTTCATTCGTCCTAGTACGTCTCCTTGGGGTGCTCCTGTTCTATTCATGAAGAAGAAAGATGGGTGTATGCAACTTTGTATTGATTAGAGGGAGTTGAATCATGTCACCATCAAAAATAGGTACCCATTGCCACGTATTGATGACCTGTTTGATAAGTTACAAGTAGCACATTTTTTTTCAAAGATCGATCTTCGTTCTAGATATCATCAGCTGAAGGTTAAAACTGAGGATATTCCAAAGATTGCCTTTAGAACTCGGTACGGGCATTATGAATTCTTAGTCATGTCTTTTGGATTGTCTAATGCTCCTGCTGCCTTCATGGATATGATGAACCGAGTATTCAAGGAATATTTGGATCACTTTGTGGTCGTCTTTATTGACGACATCCTTATTTATACCAAAAGCCATGAAGATCATAAGCAACACTTGAGGCTGATACTCCAAAAGCTTTGTGCATATAAGCTTTATGCCAAGTTAAAGAAATACGAGTTCTAGCTTGAGGAAGTAGCATTCCTTGGGCACGTAGTATCAAGTCATGGAATATCTATTGACCCGGCAAAGATTGAAGCTATTCAAAGCTGGGAGCAACCCAAATCAGTGACCGAAGTACGTAGCTTTCTCGGTTTAACTGGTTATTATCGGAGATTCGTGGAAGGATTTTCTCGAATTGCTACTCCATTAACTCAAATTTTGATTAGGAAGATACAAAGTTCTATTTGAGCGAGGATTGTGAGAAGAGTTTTCAAGAACTCAAAAGGAGACTCATTTCAAAGACATGTTACGGCAATACCTTACGGTTCGGAGGATTCGTCATCTACAGTGATGCTTCGGGCAAAGGGTTAGGATGTGTTCTCATGCAACATGGGAAAGTCATAGCCTATGCCTCAAGATAACTCAAAGAATATGAGAGGAATTATCCTACTCATGATCTAGAGTTGGCAGCTGTTGTCTTCGCACTTAAAATTTGGAGGCATTACTTGTATGGAGAGAAAGTGGAGATCTTTACGGATCATAAAAGCCTCAAATATTTCTTCACTCAAAAGGAACTCAATATGCGACAACGACGTTGGCTTGAACTGTTAAAAAATTACGATCATACAATCCAATACCATCCTGGAAAAGCGAACGTGGTAGCTGACGCATTGAGTAGAAGATCATATGCGGGTACAAGTGCAATATTCACAACACAAAAGCCCATTTTGTGTAACTTTCAAAGGATGGAGATAGAGTTAAAAACTCCAGGGATCCATGTGATGATGGCGAATATACGAGTAGAACCGACTTTAATTGATAAAGTTAAAGTTGCTCAAGTTACAGATCCAGAGCTAATGCGTATGAGGAAGAAAGTGCAAGAAGGTGCTATGCCGGAAGCAAGAATCGATGAAGAAGGAATACTTCGAGTCAACTCTGGACTTTGTGTTCCTAACGACCACGATTTAAAGTATAAAATCATGATGGAGGCGCACAACACACCATTTGTAATCCATCTTGAGAGTACCAAAATGTATCGTGATCTTCGTCATACATTTTGGTGGAGCAATATGAAGAGAGAGATAGCGCTATTTATCTCAAGGTGTCTAATTTGTCAACGAGTTAAAGCGAAGCATCAATTACCAAAAGGTCCATTGCAACCACTTGAAATTCCAGAATGGAAGTGGGAGCACATTACCATGGATTTAAGCTACTGGGGTCTTCCCAAAGTTTCTCAAGGCATAGATGCGATTTGGGTCATTATTGATAGATTGACCAAGTCTGCTTCATTTCTTCTGCGATCTGAGAAACTTATACACTTGAACATCTTGCTCAGTATGTACATAAACGAGGTTGTAAGATTGCATGGTATGCCAAGGTATCCATAGTTTCCGATCGAGACCCAAGATTCACTTCAAGATTTTGGGTTAGTTTGCAAAAAGCTATGGGCACGGTTTATGATTTAGTTCGGCATATCATCCTCAGACGGACGTGCAGTAGGAGAGGACGATTCAAACTCTTGAAGATCTATTAAGACTCTGTGTCCTTGACTTCAGGGGAAGTTGGGACAAGTTCTTACCATTGGTGGAGTTTTCCTACAACAACAGTTATCAAGCAAGTATTGGCATGGCTCCATTCAAGGCGTTGTATGGAAGAAAGTGTCGTTCTCCAGTATGCTGGGATGAGGTGGGTGAAGCAACGTTGTTGGGACTAGAGTTGGTACGTATGACTACGGAAAATATTCAAATGATCCGACAATGTATAAAAACCTCACAAGATAGACAAAAGAGTTATGCTGATCTTCATCGAAAGGACGTAGAATTCGATATTGGAGATCATGTGTTGTTACGTGTTGCTCCATGGAAAGGAGTTACAAGATTTGGAAAGAGAGGAAAGCTCAATCCTCGATTCATCAGCCCATTTTTAATCCTCGATCGAGTAGGAACCAGGCTATATAGACTCGCTTTTACTGCTTAGTATGTCTCGTGTTCATAACGTTTTCACATATCCATGTTACGTAAATATGTGAAAGACCCGAACCACATTATTGAGTTAGAACCGGACGAAATAGTGCAGGATTTGACGTATGAAGAGGTTCCTGTTCAAATCTTGGATAAGAAGGAACATATTCTACTCTCCAAGGTTATACCTCAAGTACAAGTTTTGTGGAGAAACCACGATGTTGAGGAAATGACCTGGGAGTTAGAATCTGAAATGAAATCAAAGTATCCTCACCTCTTCGACATACCAGGTACGCACCCTAATTTTGAGGATGAAATTTCATAAGAAGGGGAGGTTGTAAGACCCCAACTTTTTGAATAAAGATTAAATTTTCTCGAAATATAGTTTTGAATATTATGGTGTGGATTTGATATAATGTTATAGTTGTGGGTAATATTTATAAATTTTGTAAAGTATGCAAGTTGTTATATAATATTCGATTGGTCGGGGAATATTCATTTTAACAGGGAATATTCATACAACGGCACAATCATTGGTGGACCCCCCACAACAGAATTATTATCGGATTGAGAAAACGACAAAAATACTTTATGAAAATAACGGCGGAAGTTTTACCGTTAACTGTTGAACTACCCAGTAGTAAAAAGTACATGTCTGGCGTGGTTGCATAGTAGCACCACGGTATTGATTATTGATGCTTTACGTGAGAAGTCACTCGGTTATACTCAATTATTACTTCTGATGAATTCTTGCATCATATCTCTCATATTATTGATTCGATTATTGTCGTAGTATCATCTTCATAATATGTTATTTTATTAAATCAATAATTGAGACGACAAAGTTATTCATATTATTAAATTGCAATATTTACAATGTCTAGAAGTTCTGTCAAGGAGAGGTTTGGTCACCTAATTACGCGCCAATAGGGAGAAATCCTTATTGGAAAGCCCCCTCTTTCCTGGGAACGACCTGATTGATAAATATTGTGAGTTATAATATTAATGATGAATGTTATTAAAATTAAAGTTGTGTTCGGAGTTGAATTTGGAGACACGAACGTGATATTTGAGTCCGGAACGATGAAATTAGTAAAAATAGTCTATAAACACAAAAATTTTTGGATTTCACTATTTGGTCAAAAAGTCAACAGTTGACTTTTTTAGAAAAAGTCAAACTTCAAAATTTCAAAATTTATATTTTTGATAAAAATGGTTTCATTGTGTTGGAATTATTTGTGTTAGTGAAAATCGACAATTATTTCGATAATAATTAATGTCTGGAGGTTATATTGACCAATCGGGTATTTAACCAGATAAATGAGCAATTGATTGCTATTATTTCACATGATTATAACTATTTATTCACATGTGTATACTATTGTTTCACATTCTTGGTACTATTAGGGGAGTTGGTGCAAGATTGATAATACTTGCATGACTAAGTTAAAAATGGAGGTATTATACTGTAATTCGTGATTTCACATATACAGAACTATTGATTCACATAATTTACTATTGAATCACATTATTTACTATTAGGGAGGTGGTGCAAGTTTGATAATACTTCCATGACTAAATTAAAAAGAAAAGAAAAGTTGGAGGTATTGTACTAAAATTTTTTGAGCCCCAAAACGTGCGATTATCGAAACTATATTTTTCTATAAATAAGCTCATTCTTCCTTCATTTCTCACCAATTCACAAAAGCTTTAGAGCGATTATTATAGAGAAAATTATAGAAAGAAGAAGAGAAGTCTCGCTACCTCACTATTCCAATTATCCAGCTTTTCTAAAGGTAGGGAGTATTATTTCTTTCTTATCCATGAAGAGAACTTACATTATTCCATTCTTTATTATTACATTGGAATAACTTTGATATGTCTGGAGCTACCCTATACTTGGTGAAATTCTTACATTGTTCCATTCTTTATCATTCTTTGGAACATCCATGCATGCGTTCTACGCCGACACAGTTCCGCCTTTATTATTACTGTTGGAATATCACATGCTGTATTTTACGCGGACTGATTCCGTCTTTATTATTCTGTTGGAATATCACATGCATGTATTTTATGCGGACTGATTTCGCGTCTTTATTATTCTGTTGGAATATCCTCGTGCATGCGTTTCTGGCCGGACTGATTCCGCTATTTATTATTCTGTTGGAATAACCTGTATGTGCGGTCTATCGCATGCCTGGTGATTTCTTTTGTTATTCCATTCCTTATTATACGCAGTTGGTTAAAGTTTTGACTTCTATACTCCATGAAATTAGTGGAATATCCTTGATATTTGCGCTTCATCCAGTATCTTTTCATGGAAATATTCTTCTGACCATTCTTGAATTTTACTCTACAAAGCGATTATCATGTTGACAATTTGGGCGTTATTAGTTCTGGATAAAATAATTCTTGAACTTGTTTTATTGAATTCTTATATCATTGTCATCATCCTCATGTTTATATTTTGTTGAAAGTCATCTATGGCCTATAATTGCATAGATGGACTTGGTATGATTATGACCGAGGATTATTCTTGTAATCATGATGGTAGTAATATTACAAATGATGTGGTAAAAGTCCTCATTGGCCGTAGTGCATTCATGGACGATTGTTGGCATGATCATGACCATTATTGAATACACAAATATTCTTGGCCCGTAGTGCATGGATAATTATGGTCGTGATACTAAAGAATATCCTTGGCCGTAGTGCAGGGGTGATTCTATGATGTGGATTATTTATTAAGCTGAGTCCCAGCGATAAAAGTGATGAAAAACCTTCTAAATCATAAAAGATAGTAGATTTTATTCTCTACTTGACTCTTTTAATGGATTGCTTATTCTGCTGCAGTTAAACTTGATGGTTGTTATATTGTATCAGTTTAACACTATTGAAGGCTAATGATAATATATTCTGCATTATCTTAGTCATAATATTTCCTACTGGGCTAGTTGAGCTCACCATTTTACTTTCATTGTTCTCTTTAGGAAATGAGAATGTAGTAGGGACTAGTCGGGGAACGGAGTGACGGGCCAGATGATAGCATTAGTACTCCTCACTATTCTGTGAAATAGTGTGATAATAATTATAATGAGGACTCCTTTTGAGTTTGTATAATCTCTAGTAGACAATATTTGTATTCAAACTCACAGCTTATGTTTTGTCGTATTGTACACGATATTTGTATTATTAAGTTGTATTTGAATTCTGTATCATGTATCTGGCGACTCAATATGGGTATACCTATTTTGGTGGCGTCACATTTGTGGCTTGAGCAGCTTTAACTTTATCGATTAAATTCGGTTCTACTCGTATATTCACCATCATCACGTGGGTCCCTAGAGTTTGTAACTCTATCTCCATCCTTTTCAAGTCATATAAAATGGGCCTTTGCGTTGATAATATCGCACTCGTACCCGCATATGATCTTCTATTCAATGCGTCAGCTACTACGTTTGCTTTACCAGGATGATATTGAATGGTATGATTATAATCTTTTAACAGTTCAAGCCAACGTCGTTGCTGCATGTTGAGTTCCTTTTGGGTGAAGAAATATTTGAGGCTTTTATGATCCGTAAAGATCTCCACTTTCTCCCCATACAAGTAATGCCTTCAAATTTTAAGTGCGAAGACAACAGCTGCCAACTCTAGATCATGAGTAGGATAATTCCTCTCATATTCTTTGAGTTGCCGAAAGGCATAATCTATGACTTTCCCATGTTGCATGAGAACACATCTTAACCCTTTGCCCGAAGCATCACTGTAGATGAAAAATCCCTCCGAGCTAGATGGTATTGTCAGAACAGGTATTGAAATGAGTCTCCTCTCGAGTTCTTGAAAACTCTTCTCACATTCCATGCTCCAACCGAATTTTGTATCTTTTCGAGTCAGCTGAGTTAATGGAGTAGCGATTCGAGAAAACCCTTCTACGAATCTCCGATAATAACCAGCTAAGCCGAGAAAGCTACGTACCTCGGTCACTGATTTTTGTATTGCTTCAATCTTTGCCAGGTCAACAGTTATTCCATGACTTGATACTACGTGTCCAAGGAATGCTACTTTCTCAAGCCAGAACTCACATTTCTTCAACTTGGCATAAATCTTGTTTTCACGAAGCTTTTGGAGTATCAGCCTCAAGTGTTTCTCGTGATCTTCATGGCTTTTTGAATATATGAGGATGTCATCAATAAAGATGACCACAAAGTGATCCAAATATTCCTTAAATACTCGGTTCATCATATCCATGAAGGCAGCAGGAGTATTAGTCAATCCAAAAGATATGACTAGGAATTCATAATGCCCGTACCGAGTTCTGAAAGTCGTCTTTGGAATGTCATCGGTTCTAATCTTTAACTGATGATATCTGGAACGAAGATCGATCTTTGAAAAGAATTTGGCGCCTTACAACTGGTCAAACAGGTCATCAATACGTGGAAATGGGTACCTATTCTTAATGGTGACATGATTCAACTCCCGATAATGAATACAAAGTCGCATACGCCCATCTTTCTTCTTCACGAATAGAACAGGAGCACCCCAAGGAGACATACTAGGACGAATGAAATCGATGTCTAACAATTCCTGCAATTGGGTCTTTAACTCCTGAAGTTCAATAGGAGCCATTCGATATGGGGCTTTGGAAATGGGTTTTGTACCTGGTTCAAGGTCGATACAAAATTCAATTTCACGCTCTGGGGGTAGGCCAGGAAGTTATTCAGGGAATACGTCAGGAAATTTATTAACAATAAAAATATCATTCAAAACTGACGTATTTTTTTTTAAATCCGTGACATGAGCTAAGAAAGCTTGACATCCATTTTTCAATAAACGAATAGCTTTATGGCTTGAGATGACAATGATTGATTTTAATGGTTTGGTTGCTTGAATTCATATAATAGGTTGGTTAGGAATATGAAAGCTAACAACCTTACGAAAATAAATAATTTTTGCATGATGAGTAGTTAACCAATCAATCCCTAGAGTCACGTCAAATGTAAGTATTTTTAATGAAATAAGATCGACAGGTAATGTGAGGGTACCGATTTGAACCAAACAAGACTTATAAACAGTGGATGTAATGAAGGTTTCTCCCAACGGAGTTTCCACAGATAAGTTAAAGTCTAATTTTTCCGGAGTCAAATTTAAACGTTGAGTGCAAGTAGGAGAAATAAAAGAATGGGTAGAGCCGGTATCAAATAAGGTATAGACTTCGCTAGAGTTTATGATAAGCTTACCCATGATGACTTCGTTCGGGTTCCTTGTTTTCTGGGAGGTCACAACAAACGCTCTCCCTTGAACTACTGGTTTTAACTTGTCTAGGATGGCATTTGGTGTCACCGTTCCAACTGGACTTGGTTTTCCTGTAAGACAAAATCGGGCTAGGTGACCTTCTCTTCCACAATTGTAACATGCTTTGGATACGCATCATGCGCAGCTTTGACCGATGTGTCCTCCTCTCCAGCATTTGAAGCATATAATAGGTGGTGATTCTCCTTCCTTAACAACAACAGTCACCGGGTGTTAACGTCTTTCCATCATTGTTGAATCTCCTCTTCTTGAAATATCCACTTTTATTATCGTGACCATGATTACCACCGAAGTGGTTACCATTTCTAGCATATTAATTCCCTCCACGTTTATCATCCTTTGCTTGATGATCTGCTACCACTGGTATTATCATTTTGCTGGCTACTTTCTTTTGGTTGAGTTGACTCGTTATCGCGCTCCAATAACTGAGCCCTATTTACAACATCTGAATACAAACACAGTGTATGAGAAATTAGATATTGACGTATCTCGGGTTTCAAACCTCTTAGAAACATCCGCGTCATTCTCTCCTCATTATCAACCAAGTGAGTCACAAACCGGGACAACTCGGCAAACTTAGCTTCGTACTGCGACATGGTCGTATTGTTCTGCTCCAACTTGATGAACTCTAACTCTTTCATGTGACGAATACTTTCGGAAAAGTATTTGTCGCTGAATAGTTCTTGGAACTTCTCCCAAGACATCTTCAGTGCGGCAGGTTGAGTACGCTTTACCGATTCCCACCAGTAATCTGCCTCTCCTCGCAACATAAAGGTGGCAAAGGGAACCTTTTGCTCCTCGGAGCATCCTAAGAAATCAAATATCTTGGTGATCTACTTTATCCACGCTTCCGCCTTAAGTGGTTTTGGCTCTCTAATAAACTCTGGTGGTCCCAGCTCCTTGAAATATTTAGCGGTGACCGTCTGAGAGTTTCCAGTGTTTCTACCTACATTTTAGACAGGAGCCGATCTCGCCTGATGTTGTATGAATTGCATAAAGCCTCTGAACATTTCATCGTTCATCATTTGATCAGTGTTGTTGTTTACATGAGGATTGTCGCCTTCCTGATGCACATTATCTTGATTATTGATCTGTGGAGACTCAACGGTCTCCTGTGCTCCATTGCTATTCCCAACATTCTCGGATGTCATTTTTAAATACTGCCACAAAAAGTGTTAATTGACATACAACATATTATCCCTATACTCTAACCGACCAATTAAATACCAAATACACTTAGGTATGTCATACTAGCGAAGAAATTCTCCGTCTCTCCCCTCCTAGTTCTAGTCTCACATCTTAGTGATCGTATCCCTAAGCTTTGATACTAACTGTGATGCCCCAAAAATAGTTATACATCACCCGTCTTGAGTCGCCAAATACATGGTACAAAATTCAAATACAACTTAATGATACAATTGTCGTGTGACATACGACAAAACATAAACTAAGAGTTTTAATACGAATATTGTCTTCTAGACAGTATTCAACTCAAATGGAGTCCTCAATACATTTATTATCACACTATTTCATAGAATAGTGAGTACTACTAATGCTACCATCTGGACCGTCACTCCGTTCCCCGACTAGTCTTGAAGAGGACAATGAAAGCAAAAGGGTAAGCTCAACTAGCCCAATAAGAAATATTATGACTAAGATAATGCAGAATAATTTATCGTTAGCCTTCAACAGTGTTAAACTGATAAAATATAACAAACATCAAGTTTAACTGCAACGGAACAAGCAATCCATTAGAAGGGTCAAGTAGAGAATAAAATCTACTATCTTCTATGATTTAAAAGGTTTTTCATCACTTTTATCGCTGAGACTCAGCTTAATAAATAATCCACATCATCCCTGCACTACGGCCAAGGATATTAATTAGTATCACGACCATAAATTATTCATGCTCTACGGGCCAATAATATTCATGTATTAATCAATGGTCATGATCATGTCAAAAACTGTCCATCAATGCACTACGGGCCAATGAGGACTTTTATCACATCATTTGTAACATTACGGTCATGATTATACCGAATAATCCCTGGTCATAACTATACCAAGTCCATCTATGCACTACAGGCCACAAATGACTTTCAACATATTATAAACATGAGGATGATGACAATGATATAATAATTCAATAAAACAAGTTTAAGGATAAATTTTTAAAGATTTATAATTTAATTTATTCAGAAATCAATAACGTCCAAATTATCAACATGATACTGATTTGTGGAGTAAAATTCAAGAATAATGATCAGAACATGGATACAATCAAAGCTAGTAACAAAAATAGACATCTGGGACAAAGAAGAGAAAATTTCATTTTTTTGTGAATAGTGCCATATTTGTTAATAGTGTCGTATACGTGAATAGTGACGTATACGTGAATAGTAACCCCAACACAAAAAACAAGAATTTCACAAGAAAAATCTTCTCAACATTCCGACATAATGATATTGAAAGAAATAATATCATTTATAAAAAATAACATCCCTTACCTCGAAAAGAATAAGATTACATTTGGAATATCGATATATACGAAAAGGAACTTGCACCGTATATAGCAACACTCAAAGTATCAAAATACTCACAAGAATACGCTCGATAATATTGAGAGAGAAGATTTCAGTTTCTGGTGTGATTTTCAATTCTAACCTAAGCACCCTATTTTATAGAAAAATGCTTAGAACACCATAGTAGAAAATTTAATAAAATATTAATATATATTAAAAAAATTCCTACGCACACCAAAGAAATTGAATTCAGCATGCTTTCAATACTAGTGGGGCCCACCAACATAATAAAAACATTTTTTTAAAAAAAAATAATTAAAACTTCAGAAATCAATTATTCCGGAACTTCAATAATTCATAATAAATAGCCCTCTTATCAGAAAAATTCGAATCTTATGTTCATTCCATAGGAAATTCAATTCTCTATAACTTTGTAGTTTTAAGTTTTTTCCAAATTCCAAACAGAAATTGACCGAAATCCACATACGGAAGATTTTACAGGCTAAAATCAAATTTCAGTCAAAATGGGGCCCACTGACACACAAAACATGTGTTAAACATTTTTTGTAACAAAAATAATCTTCCTCCTCATTTACTCATATATCACACATTCATTGTAAAAATATCATCATTATTATATTATTATAATATAATAATATATTTAAATGAATTATTTTATCATAAAAGATAAAATATCAATTTTCAACAATTGTCACATTAAAAAATTGTCTCCATCTATATCCACATAAAATGAATATTTTCCTTATCATATAAATCAATAATTAATTATTCACAAATAATATTACAGAATCAAAATACTGACAACCAGGCCGTTCCTAGGAAAAATGGGGCTTTCCAATAATGATTTTTCCTTACTGGCGCACAATTAGGTGACCAAACCTCTCCTTAGACAGAACTTTCTAGACATTGCCAATAATACTATCTAATAATATTATTCAAATAATAAGAATTATTGATCTGATAATGGAAAATACTGTGTAGTGACAATTATTAAAACAACAATAATATAAAATATCAACGTAGCAATTATTGAATTAATAAAATAAAATATTGAACAGTAATTACTGTAACAATTATTGAGTAGTGCATTCTTACGTATGAATCAATAATTGGTGCAAAACCGTGTGCTACTGTGTTTTAACCATCGGGTATTCCAATAGTATTAACGGTAACAACTACGCCGTTGTTTATAAACAACTTATACTTGTCATTTTCTTCATTCAATCGCTTTCCGTTATGGGGCCCACACAAGGCTGCTACATTCGTATTTAATATTCCAATTACCAAACGAATATTTCAAAATCAACAATGAATATTTTATAACCACTTGCTTATTTAAGATATTTGCGCATTTCACCCATAACTAACCACATTAATCAAATCAACCCTTACTATTTCAAAATAATAAATAGAGGAAATTCAATTTCATTTATAATAAGTTGGGATCTTACATTTATGATTAGAATTAAATCTTAGATTTTTCCGACCAAGTACTGTACAAGCTACTAGCTTAAGAGTAATTTTTCTTGTTAGGAATTTAAGCAGAGCATTTTTAGGTTTCAGCGGGAGTGCATATGGATAGGTTGCGGAATGTTGTAGCCTGTATTTTGCTCATTGTGCGTCATCTTTAAATTAATACTTGAATCATTATCTTTGATGTGTCTTTATCAGAGAATTTTGTGATATTGCTTTAGAATAAACTGCAATTTGCAATATACAGAATCTAAAAGGAAAAATGGATTAGTAAAGCTGAAGAGACCTTCTTTGGCCGTTAGTTTTCATATGATTGGGAAATAGGCGAGTCATAGGGTATTCAGCATGGCCAGGTTCAAAATGATGAGACTGGTATTGTGAAATGTTTTGATAATTGAATAACATTACTGGGGTGTTTAGTTGTATATGTTTCTCAACATTAAGTCATTAATAATGATGCAAGGGAAGTAGGGAACAATGTTTTCAATATATACTTTAGACCAGCAATTATCTTGGAATGGAATTTTTTGACAGAGTAAACTTGGTAGTAGAAGACTCTCTTCGAATTTCTGATTCTGCAGAATGTTAGTTTTCAATCTCATTTGAGTAGGTGAGAATAAGGCTTTAGAGCAATCCTACCTCATGCAACGGGGTGTGAGCTATAGGAATGTCGCGAAGAAGCTTAGGCTAATAGAAACGAGAGCATCGGTGTGTAGCCTTCATTCTACTACGATACTTGACCTTACATTTTAAGTGTATAAGTCTTGTATAATTTATGTTTGCGACTTGAACAAACATATGCTTCTTGTCTATTGGGGGCCTTTTTTTTTTTGAGTATTTGTTAACTGTTTCATTTTCTCTATTACTTGTATCTTTCTTCTTGCTCAATAGAATGTCTAGTTACTTGGGGAATTTTTTCTTTGATGTTCTGGTACTAGTTGTGGATTCTTATAAAGGACATGTTAAGAATCTAGTGATTAATGGAGGAAACTCTATTTGTCAAGCAAGCAATCTCATTATCGTTAGGTTTATGCGCTTGTACTTTCACTATTAGTAAAACACTTGTTTGTTATATTTGCTTTTTAACTTTCCTCTCCAATATGAATTGTAGGGGCACTGAAAAAGGTCCAATGGTTATTGCTGAAACTGTTTCTTATTACATGTAATGTCTTATGCATCGCCTCTGCAGATTTACCCGACAACCCAGTTGAAGTACAAATAATATCGCCGACTAATTTGCCTCCTCTAGCTCCTGCAACAAATTATATCGCCGACAAATATATGGATTTATCAAGGTCCAATATTTACCCTTTCGGCTCTCATGGATATTACTGATCTAATGATTCCTTTCTATTCATGTTTTATAAATATGTCTGATCTATTTGCTGAGGTTTTTAACTAATGTTTACTTATCGACACATTGCTGTTTGGTGCAGCTTTATAATTAAGAATAGTTACTTACCTTTGAATTATTTTTTGCTTCCCTTATCCATTGCTGGTGTTCCAAGTTTATGTTGTACTACTATTGCTTCATTGTTGAATGGTGTGTATTCAATTAGACTAGGTAACATGGTTTGGTTGTTTGAAATAATCCCTTCTCTCTCTCTCTTTCTTTTTCTCTTTCTGAATATTCTGCTCTTTGGATAATAACTTTTATTACACTACATAACTGTTAGTCATTTGCAATTTCATTGGTATTTGATTTTGATTTCAGGAGTGGATATACAATTTGAGTGGGAGGAAGTTGAAGCCCACGACATAATGAGACCACAACATTATCAGACAACCCCCACCTCCTAGCAATGCATTCCATTCACAGCAGGGTGTTGCAAGTCAAGGAATGCCTGGGGGAGGTACTATGGCTGCTTCTCGTCCTCCTCCAACTTCAAGTTTCTCCACTCATTGGCTTGGAAGAGGGACAAGTGGTTTGCTAAAGATTCTAAAGCACCGACAATTTCAGAAAATGACTTTGCACTGGACCCAATTTTTGGGGATGTCTTTTCTGCAACCTCTGTTCAAGGAAAACAAAATTCCCTGATTCCTACTTCTGCTAGTGGTGTACCTATCTCATCAGCCATTGTTACTGCCTCTGCTGGACCTCAAACTACAGTCAGGCCAAGTCCATTTGGGCCTTTGCAACGTGCACTTGCTCAACAATCTATTGGCAGTCAGAATCAGCAAGTTCAGTCACCAGTGAATCAAAACCAACAAGTTCCTGTGCAAAGTTCAAATGCATTTCCTGGTGGAGCTGGAAATTTTGATTTTATCCAACCCCATTTACAATGGCCGAAGATGACTCAGTTTGCTTTTCAGAAGTACAGCAAAGTATTTGAGGAAGTAGACAGCCCAATGGTTCATTGTTCAGTTGGTACGAGCGTTTCTGTTGCTACCATTACATAAGCAACTTATTAAAAGTTGGGCACTGAACTGGTGGTACATCACATTTGCTTGTTGTATGTACAAATTCTTGTTTAGGTACAAATTTGATTGTTATATGTACACTGTAGATTGCAACCTATTTTGCTTTTCTTGGAATGTACACGCGGTGGCTGTTATTTCTGCGGCATTTGGCCTTATTTTGAAATTGGTTGATTTTGGGTAGTTCATCTTATCTTCGCCTTTGCATGCTAGTTAACTTTTTTGTTGATGTGTTTTTTCAGTTTTTCGTTATCTAGCTTAATGTTTCTGTTGTGTTACAGATCATTGCAGTTGCTGGTCCTCCCTGTTTTCTTTATAAGCATATTATCATGGGCGGTATTATTTTCTCAATTCTGGAAACGAAAAAATGCTGCCATGTTAGCCAGGTACTTTTGTATAATATTGTCGTACTAAACTTATGGTGTAGCAAGGCATTTTGATTTACTTGTTGTTTATCCACATTCTTATTTTTTTCGCCAAGTATCGACATTCTTATTTTGTTTTATAGTTTATTTCATTTTTTTCTTTGTTATTTGTGTGGGTTTAAAGGTGGCAGATTAATTATTCTGTTGGACCAGACTCCAGAAGTAAGTTTCTGGAAATGGAGTCGAGTTCCTTTCAATCCCCTGTGGAACTTATAAAGAAATGGCGGACTGACAGACCAAAAGAAAAAGAAGTATTACAAAGGTGGCAGATTAATTATTCTAGGCTTTTTGGCACATGCTTAGGTAGTAGCTTAATTTTATGGATAGTTTGGTTTATTTTGTGGATTAAAAAGTGAATTTGAGATGTATATATGGATAGTTTGGTATATATTTTGTGGATATAGTAATTTGAAACTATAAACGAATGGTATTATTGGGATGTATTTTGAATGGTTGATACATTTTGGCTTTAAATTTAAATGAGAATTTAGACCTTTTAGCTATATATCATGACATTAGCATATTGCAGGTGCATTGGTAATATAGGTGAACTACAACATTTTTTTTTCTTTTTCTTTTTATCTACAACATTTTAAAAATGTTGTATATTTGTATAAATAAATGACACTTTCTAAATAGATGACACATTATAAACGTTGTGTAAATGTGACACCCCAAAATTCAGGTACTTCATTCTCATAGGACTTGGTGCTCACTATCAAAATAATTACATCTAACTACCCATGATAAAGGATAAAACATTAAATAACTTAAACAATAAGCTTTCCCATTAAAGGGTTACATCATCTCATAAACAATCCCAGGTAATCTAACCTTAAATTATGTCATCAGTTTGCGGAATACATCATAAAATAAAACAAGTCTTATAACTTCATGCATTTAAATAGGCTTTAACTAATTTTTCAACACTTGGACATCTTGCCCTTTCCCTTGCTAGTAGATGGCTCATCACCTCTTTCGACTTTAGTTGCATTGTATAATTGCAAGAGTGAGCAAATAATTGCTCACCGATATAAAAGAGTAATGATAATAACAACATGAGAATGAACAACAAATCTTTGATCAATAAGGAGCTTGTTCTATTTAATCTAAAAATAGAAAACAAGTTCGAATTTAATATCCGAGGGTCTTAAGACCACAGAACTATGTCTCCGGGTATTTAGGTATTATTACCTTAACCTTAACATTCATATAGACTATCTGAGACTCTTCTTAACGTTATTTAGGGGATCGACCCTTTGTACCATGTATTGTCACGCATAAATATCTAAACGTTACACGTACAAAAATCCCATATGTTAGGGTTGTTCGTCTCGGTTTGAATTTAAATTTACGCACTAAAGAAAGTTTAGTTTGGAACTAGCTTATCGGTGTTTCTAGAATTTTAGAACACTTATTCAATTTCCATCAATAAAGGTTTAATACAAGAATGTATAACTGAACAAGGCTATCAAAGTCAAATATCAGATATTAACAATATATAACTGAATAAACATGATACACGTGCAAAGTACTACATTTGAATCGACGTATTAAAACAATATATGCTTTGTATAATAATTAGAAAAGTGAAACTTGCTCGATGTAACGAATTAGGTTACAAGAGCTTAATCAATCGTATATAAGAATAAAATTAATAATCTCGCTCAACCAAAATTTAGGATAAGAAACTTGCATTCATTAATAAAAGAATGAAGTTAGAAAGCTTGCTCAATGTAAAGAGTTAAGGTTTAGAAATTTGCACAATTATGCAAGTAGAGTTAGAGAACTTGCACAATTATGAAAGTAGAGTTAGAGAACTTGCCATGAATGTAAGCTACATAAATGTAATATAATCTTCAATTACCCTACATACATCATTACAATCGCAACAACAATTAATTGTATGAATATCAACACTATGGGTATTAAACCATCATTTAGGTCATAACCCTAACCTAGAACCTAACCATTTAGGTTAAAATACTTAACGCCTCTGAAATCACACATTAATCAACATAAACCTTATCGTTTATCTACAACTTTTGAAAACATCACTTTTAGTTTCATTTTATAACTTATTTAAATAATTACTTAAAATCTTCACACTTTGAATTACAACATCTTACAATCTGTTATTATAGTCCACTTTATGTTTTAATATCCTTAACATGCATGCTAAACTAACATAAGTCTGTTACGCATGATCTGCAATTAAGTAGAGTCTTATCACCATTATTCGAGTGTGTAGCGTAATGCTACCACACTTATGCTGGAACCAAGCAAGAATCAAGCAGCACAAGCCAATTCTTGGCCATTGTTGGCCTTGGGCAAGCAATTACTTAAGTGCCTGAACAAGAACCAAAAATACAGCAATAATGTTCCGTTTTTAGCCCAACTAACACGAATCTCACTCGTAAGATAGTGAAATTAACACATCCAATTGATATAAAACTAACACAAACATGTTTCCTCACATATTCATCAACTTAGAACAATTAAACATCAAATTAAATTATTTTAATTCTTTAAATTCCATGTTTTCTCATGAAAACTCCATTTTTGACACCTTTAGCGAATTCGATCATCACGAATTCGTTTCTCAATCAATTGACACGATTCTAATTACGCCGCTTTTGTTTCTTAACATATTATAACAATCCAACTTCAATTCGCAAATTACAACTCATATAAGGCATTAAATGTGGTACTTTCTAAGGCTATTTTTCAAATATGAACACTGATATTTCATTTTCTTTCTACACACCAATTTCTCATGAATTTGACCAACAAGCATCAAATTTACATGACGATTACAGATTTCGCAAACTACATGCACATACCTCTACCACCATTCACATGATTTCCAAATCATATCAATATATATATATATATATATATACATATACTACCAAATCTAAAAATAAAAATAGGAATAATATATACCTTTAATCCTTGATTATATGCTAGCAAGAGATGATAACAAGGTTTAGCAATCCTCTCATTCCTCTTGAAATCTCAGAAAATACCCTCTCAATTTCTCTGAACTTCTTTCATCCTCTATGTTTTCTCCTTAGCCAAATACGTGAATAAGAAAACTGAACGCTAGCCTTAGGAAATAATACGCGTAGGAATTATAAATTGACTCCCACTTCCCCCACTAACGTTAGGTAAAATATGCCAAATGTTTGCGTCAGTTGAATAAACCAAAAGCCATAAGGCTACGTTTGGTTACACACTAATTCCCCATATTAGATTATTTTAAATAATATTTATATTATATAGTTACACTTGTCACTCATGTAACCCATTTTAATAGCTTATAATTTATAATTATAATAATTATATTCTTATTATAATTATGCTTATAATAAATAATTAAATATCTAATTTAATTAATAAATTGGAAACATCACTTTATTTATTTTATTTATTTCCATTAAATTAAACAATTCATTTAATTTAACATGGACTTCTTCATATTAAAGTCTTTCTCAAACTGTAAGGACTCATATTCTATAACATGCTTATAATCGAGTTTATATGGTTAAATCATATATGAAAAACCCATAAACAAAGGATACCTAATTAAACTCTTGAAAACTTCAAAAGGACTTAAACCTAGGGCTTAATAAATCTCCCACCAAAGGGCACCTCAATCCCACGAATCTCAAAATCAAATCTACCCATAAACAAAGTCATTAAACTAACTTAAACTTCTCCCATTACAATCTCAAATAAATCCCACGTCATCTAACCTTTATTACAATCATCTAAAACTATAAACATAATCATAATTAAATCTATTACATAAGCTTTATAAATAAAATATAAATTAAGCGTTGTTGTCTAATCAAGCACTTTGTCCTTGCCCTTGCTTGTAAAAGCTTTTCAAACTTAAGTAACTTTATCGCATTGTTTTGTGCAAGAGTGAGCAAACAATTGCCCACAAGAAGGATAATATACAATAACATTTTATGAATGACAATTAGCAAGAGCTTTCAATGGTAAAGTATTCTTACGGAACAATAAACTTTAACTTCAACAACTATGAGTTCAAAGGAATAATGAGCGTTTAAGTTAACAATAGATATCAACATCAAAGAATACACTTTGAGGTCACAAGACCACGAACTCTATTCTAGGTTTTCAAGTATTTCTACTTTAACCTTTAACGATCTAAAAGACTATAATCATCATATATGTCCTAGGTTCACGGTGTGTTTCTACCTATAACCTTCAACATCTAAACGACTATATGGACCATCATTCCATACTCCGGTGATCGACCCTTTGTCTTATGTATTATGCAAACATTTTAACGTTATTGCGTAGCTCTAAAATAATCCCCTGATATAAGGTTGTTCATCTCAGCTTAGATTATCTAGTTTCGAACCAAAGGAAGTTTGGTTGGGAATTAACTTCAAAGGAAGTCTAGATTTTTAGAACGCTCATCAACTAAGTATTGGTTGAATCAGATAGGAACCAATAACTATTCAAGGGTTTGATTATAATATCTTCATGAACAAGGTATATCGATGAATCAATAAGGCTAGAGTATTAACAATTTCTATGTTGAACAAATGTTATCATTGACAACATGCTTTCAAAGTTGTGTGAGTACATAAACAAACCAAAGGAAGTTTGGTTTGGGTGAACTTCAAGGGTAATTTAGAGTTTGGAACATTCATCAACTAAGGATTAGTTGAATTGGTAAAGAATTGCTAAGCAACTTAGAGTTCGGTACAATAATGTAAGATAATACAATGATATTGAAGAGCGAAGATCGAAACAATGATTATTAATAGGTTGAATAAACACACTTCTTACTTAAAATAATAATAACGAGGTACTTTGAATAAAGAGAGAAAAATTATCTAACTTTCTCAACAATAAATGAGGGTTAAAGAACTTGCATGACAATAAATCGTTAAACAAGAGATTAGAAATAGAGAATTTGCATAAGTATAACATAACAGTTAAAAATAACCTTGCTGAATAATAAAGTAGCAAAGGTTAGGGGAACTTGCCTCGTGTGTAGGTTAAACAATCACTACTCACATTCACCCCAAGTCCTACACATACCATATGTATTGACAATACACATTAGTTACACTAACATTACCTTCATGAGATGATTTCTTAGTTTTAGTAAAGCTACTAACTAAGTTTACGTTTAAACAACATCGCATCTTTTCATTACTTTATAGCTTTATTACAACTACTTAAGTGATCATGTAATTGCACCACATACATATTAACAACTTGATACAACATCCTATTACATGTCTAACATGTTATCATTAAGTTATACTAATACACAAAGGGTTGTACTTGCATTAGCGCATCCCGACGCCCTCCGATTGGCTCCAAATACACAAGTCCTAAAGATGACCATTTTTACCCTTCATAACGATTTCAAATTGAAAACCTTAAAGAATAAACGTTATAGGCCTATTCGTCCTCTTTCCAAATCATCTTGAATATCCTCAATTGGAGTTTGTATGCAAAAGTTATGGCCATTTTACTACAAGAGGTCAAAACGCCTTTCTCGAGACAACTTTTCCGGTAGCAAGGCGCGGATCGATGTATGCCGATGCGCCAGAACACTGAGTTCAATATTTGAAGTATGAGCTCTTAGCCCATTTTGATCTTTGAGGTGCTAACTTTGACGTCGGTAGCTTGAAATTTGGCGCTGAAATTTGGCGAATTATAGAACACCCTTAACTAGAAACAAAACCAAGCTGCTATTCTTAATTTCTAACACCAATTAACATATATAACTTATGAAAATTACACATAAACTTCACCAAGCATACAAATACTAACATAACACAACTTAAACCATAATTCTAGAAAAGTTAAATACTAGAATAGCATATTTTAAAACCAAAAACTCCATTTTTGATATTCATTCTAGAAATCAACACTGTGAATGTATTACTTGATCAAATCATCTCATTCGAACTACGTTATGCTCGTATCTCAATGAAATACCAAATACAAGTTTTAATTTCACAGTTTTTTCATAAGAATTGACCATCAAATTGGTACTTATCTATGCCATACAAAGAATGCATATCTTGACATTACTTTCCTCCCTACTGTCAAACGTAATTAGCATACTATTCTGGTTTAAACAAAAATTCTAATCATCATAAACACATATAACTACAAGTACTCAATTGTATAATCGTAAACTTAGAATTTTGAATTCACGAAACATGAAATTATGCCAAACTCATACATATACATATATTATATCAAAGTTATAGAACATACCTTCAACTACTAAAATAATTCTTGCTAAAATCACTAGTATTGGCTTTGAAATCCTCAAGCTTCCTCTTAATCTCTCTCAATTCTCAGACTCTCTTCTCTTCTCTTTTTCCTTCTCAATAGACTATCTCTAATTTAAGCGTAAACAATAAACTGATATAGCCATAATACCTATACTAAATATATCGGTTACCAACTAATAAGCGTATCTATTATAATTATATTATTTAATTTATATTATTTATTTTATTTGATTTTCAAAACTAGAAATCCCAAAAAGCCTAAGGCTTGTTTGGCAACCATTTAAATTTTAAAAAATTAATCATACTTAAGCCTTGTTTGACAAAACTAATTTAAATCCTTTTTAATTTATTTTAATAAACACTTTAGTTTAAAATTATAGTCACATACTATATTTTAATTAAATATAGCATTTTAGCAAATATCACCAAATTATAATTTTTATTATAACTTTATTTAATAATTTAACATACCATCTAAATTATTAAATTAACACAACAACATAACACCTCATGTTATAATACAAACCTCTAAATTATAAATTAATTTAATTTAGAAAATTCTCCAATCATTTATATTCATCAACCATCACATCAACAAATATTTATTTAACAATAAACACCTCAAATAATATTTATATAACTTTCGATAAATATTTAAATTACAATTTGAAATTTTGGATCGTTACATCCTTCCCTCCTTACAAGGATTACATCCCCGAATCACAATTCAAACATTCAAATCGTCACATTCTCCCCTACTTTACAAAGATTACATCTCCGAGAATCGAAGACCGCAGACTAAATAAATAACTAAACAAATAACTTCGGGATAATTCTTCATTGTATCATATCACTTCACGGAAGGTATAACTTTATTCTTGAGTACTTGTTCTTTCTTGTTAACTTATCTAAATAGAAATTTCCTCGTAGAACAACCATAGCAGTTCGTGCTTGATCACCTGCGATTACAATCGAGCTTGTTCGATCATATCACCAAACATGAAAACATTACGAATACGCTCTAGCTTTGTAGAGGTAAGGCTACCTCAAAACCATCTTTTCACCTCTTTCACGCTTCTATACTATAATGGATTTATACCCACTATAGTTCATCAAACTTACCACACTTTGGAAATTGAGGAACTTGCCACAATCATATGAGTTTAGGAACTTATCTAGTCGGACCATAGGCGTCCATTCATTTGAGGGTTCAAAACATACCATATGATTATGAGTCATGAACTTACCATATGCTTTAGTTTTAAGAAGAACCTAATCCTAATATCATCTAACTATCAAATATATACACGAGAAAAGAATCACCTTTCCACCACATATACATGGATAGCGCGATACTGACATTCTAATGATTATCAATGAGATAAACCAAGTATATGCACAAAACCTTTGCCCATGCAAAAGTTTGTACAACTTAGTCACCATATGAGTCTTCAGTTGAAATCCCACCGAACATTACCTTACTCTTCAATTATTTTAAGTTACCCATAACTTGCTCAATGCGGATTCCTCGTATGTCATTATCAAAAACTTCTCATGCACTTAGCACACCTTCCGATGTTTGGACTTCCTTTTAGTTTGGCAATCAATTTGCAAACGATATGACATACCTATTTCTAATTGCATTCCACACATTCTTGCAAACCCTTTTGAAATTTTGATGTAAATCGTGAATCTCGATTCGACATAATTGACACAGAAACATTGTGTCTTGAAATGATTTCATAACTTCACATCTTTGCTTTCGATATGTAATACGATAACTTTGTGGACCAAAATATACTGCGCCATGTCTTGCCACCAATAGTAATATCGAAGGTAATATATAATTTCGTGCTTCCTAGTTGATTCAATATATAAATTTTATGCAAAACTTCATTTTCAATTCCTAGTATTAAGCGAAACCTAGTTTCTTCCTTCTAACTTCAACTATCCTTGATGATCGATTTTTGAATTGACACTACCTTCATCTGAATAGTCTTCCTTAACTCTATCCAACAAAGTTGTACTATTTTCATCTGAAAAGCTTCTCCTCTGCTTTTCATATATATCTTACCTCCTACCACCACTTAGTCATTTCTATTATGAACCCATTTTGCACAGATTAACAAAAATAACTACTAGCTTTTTTTTTCTTCTTCTTTTTTTTCTATATCTCACCCTACTACTCAAAAATAACATCGTTAAATCCTCGAGGCAATCGATAATACCTCTACTACTGAATATTGAGTCAAATACCCTTTCACATAAAAAATTTTAAATGACGCGATACATAAGAAATTACCACCAATACTGCCTAAAAACACACGACCTAGTATATTATAGGATGCGTCATTATACAACACAACATTCTGTATTATCTGGTAGAGACATCACGGTGTCATATTAATTCCAATCTGAAATTCTACACATTAACTTAAAAGAATCAATATTCACACTTTCCATATTTAGGGAATAGTCTAACTTTTCTTGAAGTGAATCTAGTTTCTAAATGAATTCATCGGGCAAAATTAACAAGTGTCACTTGAATTAAATAACACGTTCTCGTTATATGAATAATTGATCGGAACCATACCTTGCATTGCGTCACCGGATCGTCATGTTGGTTGATTGTTCGGTTGGTCGACTTCGTAGGAGTTGATTCTCTGATAACCAATTTGCCCTTTTGCCCTTTGCTTCCACTTGCCTTTCCTGCCATTTTCTTTGGGCACTCTCGAGCCAAGTGTGCTCCTTGATCCACACGTGAAGCGGGCTTCCTTCCTTGGTCTTGAACACTTTGGTGCAATGTGGCCCTTGAAACCACAATTAAAGCACACCCTTTTTTCCCTTCAAACAAACACCTACATGTTTCTTTCCGCAGTTGCTACACGCCTCCACCTTCTTCTTTTCCTTCCCTTGTTGATTTTCAGCGTTAATATTATTGTCCCACTTTCTTTTCCAGGCGTTACCGGTATAACTATCATCCACCTTATCATCTGCACTCTTCCTTCCCCTCTGCTCTTGATTGTATGCCAGTGTATTACCTTCCCCATCTACATCAATTGTTCTTTCCATTTCTTGTTATAAGCAATTTGGTTGGAACATCGAGATATGATTGTATAGCCGAAAATTCGATTGATTTGCCGATGCTCCACCGAAAATTCACCAATTGTGGCCTTTGGATTTGCGTTAGCTTCCCTATTATATGCATATTCCTTGGGTCTCTACTAACGTTGTTGTCTTCTTCTAGGCAGCATCTTACTGTTTAAAACATATACTATTAGATCATCGTTCATCCATTCATTAACATTTTTAAACTTATCTTAACCACTTATAGATAACACATAATATTTCTTAATAAAAAAATGATAATACTTTATTCATTTATTACATCACCACATCACAAAATAGCCACACTGGTATTAATATTATTTATCCCGAAATAATAAAATTCTAGGATTACTTCATCACATCTCACTATTTAATTCAAAAGTTAGGATTTACATCTTTTTAACTTATTATTATTATTTTTTAACTTTTTTTTTATGTTTTATATATCATCTTATTGTTTTCTTGCAATCTATAATCTTCATTATCTTGCTTCATTTCGAATCTTGCGATCCACGATTCGAATCATCAGGAGAGTGGAAGATTAAATGCTAAGTTCCATCATTCTTTTGGCCGTCTTCAACTTGTCTTCAACACGATCTATGCGTTTAGAAGCCTTCACCCACGCAGCGTCTTGACTCTCGCGCACTTCACTTGACTTCTTTCCCTAGTCATTCTGCGCAATCTCATTCTCATTAATAACTATCCTCTTTAATATTACGATTAAGCTAGTATATCGCTCTACATCACGCAAGTTTTACTGATGGAGTCTTGAGTCGCGACATCTTCTTGCGCTAACGTGGCTTAGTGCTTTATGACTTGACCTTCTAATTCCTTGACCTTGTTTTAGAACTCAATGTTATGACTATACACTTCATTTGAGAAGTCCCCCTCCTCGCACTCATCTTTCACCTTGATCACCTCAAATTTATCCTCGCATTCAAACTCAAGCTCATACCCAAGTGCTACCACAGAAAACAACAGGTACGACTTTCCAAATACAAACCATACTCAAACTGTATGAACTTCTCAGGTATCCTAATCCCTATCTTCCTTCATCAGCCATTCCAAAAACAAAGTTTTAACAACTCCATAACTTAATGTGTATAATACTTGCTACTCCTAAGTACTTGCGAGCACAAAAGTTATTAACACATAAACACATAAATTCTTTTATCGTTTTAACCTCAATAAATTTCCCTCAATTCATTCCTTAGAACTCGATAAGAGTTTATCGCCTCTATATTTTCGATCTCCTAGAAGGTTATAGCCTAAGGTTTCCCCACCTAAGGTTCTTAACCTAAAGCTTTGATACCAACTTGTGACACCCCCAAATCCGGGCACCTCAATCCCACAGATTTGGTGTTCACTGTCCAATTAAATCATAACTAACTACCCATAAACAAAGGATATAATTAAACTCAAAAGCTTAAACAATAAATCTCTCACTAAAGGGTTACATAATCTCAAATAAATCCCAGGTCATCTAACCTTTATTACAATCATCAGCGGAAAACTAAAACATAATCATAATTAAATCTATTACATAAGCTTCATAAATAAAATATAAATTAAACTTTGTTGTCTAATCAAGCACTTTGTCCTTGCCCTTGCTTGTAAAAGCTTTTAAACTTAAGTAACTTTATACGCATTGTTTTGTGCAAGAGTGAGCAAACAATTGCCCACAAGAAGGATAATATACAATAACATTTTATGAATGACAATTAACCGAGCTTTCAATGGTAAAGTATTCTTACCGAAACATAAACTTTAACTCAACAACTATGAGTTCAAAGGAATAATGAGCGTTTAAGTTAACAATAGATATCAACATCAAAGAATACACCGAGGGTCACAAGACCACGAACTCTATTCTAGGTTTTCAAGTATTTCTACTTTAACCTTTAACGATCTAAAGACTATAATCATCATCTATGTCCTAGGTTCACGGTGTTTCTCTCATGAATCCTTTAACGATCTAAACGACTATATGGACCATCATTCAGTACTCGGTGATTAGCCCTTTGTACTATGTATTGCCATGAAAATTTTTAACGCTATTTAAGTAGCTCTAAAATAATCCCACGATATAGGGTTGTTCATCTCGACTTAGATTATCGGGTTTGAGCGAAAGAAGTTTGGTTGGGAATTAACTTCAAAGGAAATCTAGATTTTTAGAGCGCTTCATCAACTAAGTATTGGTTGAATCGAGATAGGAACCAATAACTATTCAAGGGTTTGATTATAATATCTTCATGAACAAGGTATATCGATGAATCAATAAGGCTAGAGTATTAACAATTTCTAAGTTGAAAAAATGTTATCATTGACAACATGCTTTCAAAGTTGTGTGAGTACATAAACAAACCAAAGGAAGTTTGGTTTGGGTAGACTTCAAGGGTAATTTAGAGTTTGGAACATTCATCAACTAAGGTTTAGTTGAATTGGTAAAGAATTTCTAAGCAACTTAGAGTTCGATACAATAACGTAAGATAATCTGAATGATATTGAAGAACGAAGGTCAAACAACAGATTATTAATAGTTTGAATAAACACACTTCTTACAATAATAATACAGACTTTGAATAAAGAGATAAAGATTAACTAACTTTCTCAACAATAAATGAGGGTTAAAGAACTTGCATGACAATAAATCGTTAAACAAAAGATTAGAAATAGAGAATTTGCATAAGTATAACATAACAGTGAAAAGTAACCTTGCTGAATAATAAAGTAGCAAAGGTTAGGGAACTTGCCTCGTGCGTAGGTTAAACAATCACTACTCACGTTCACCCCAAGTCCTACACATACCATATGTATTGACAATACACATTAGTTACACTAACATTACCTTCATGAGATTCTTTCTTAGTTTTAGTAAAGCTACTAACTAAGTTTAAGTTTAAACAACATCGCATCTTTTCATTACTTTTTAACTTTATTACAACTACTTAAGTGATCATGTAATTGCACCACATACATATTAACAACTTGATACAACATCCTATTACATGTCTAACATGTTATCATTAAGTTATACTAATACACAAAGGGTTGCACTTGCATTCGCGCATCCCGACGCCCTCCGATTGGCTCCAAATACACAACAGACCTAAAGTTGACCATTTGGACCCTTCATAACTATTTCAAATTGAAAACCTTAAAGTATAAAAGTTATAGGCCTATTCGGCCTCTTTCTGAATCGTTTTGAATATCCTCAATTTGAGTTCGTATGCAAAGGTTATGGCCATTTTACTACAGGAGGTCAAAACTACCCAACTCAGACAACTTTTTTAAGACCGGCGCGAGTTCAGTATTTGAAGCGCGAAACTCTTATTATTTTTGATCTTTGGGTCCGACCTTTTGACGAACTTTGGCGCGAAATTTAGTATTTGGTAGCGAAATTTGAGTATTGGCCAAATTTTGAAACACCATAACTAGAAACAAAACCAAGCTCTATTCTTAATTTCTAACACCAATTAACATATATAACTTATGAAAATTACACATAAACTCCACCAAGCATACAAATACTAACATAACACAACTTAAACCATAATTCTAGAAAAGTTAAATACTAGAATAGCATATTTTAAAACCAAAACTCCATTTTGATATTCATTCTAGAAATCAACACTTGTGAATGCATTACTTGATCAAATCATCTAATTGAACTACGTTATGCTCGTATCTCAATGAAATACCAAATACAAGTTTTAATTTACGGTTTTCATAAGAATTGACCATCCAAATTGGTACTTATCTATGCCATACAAAGAATGCATATCTTGACATTACTTTCCTCCCCTACATCAAACGCCAATTAGCATACTATTACGGTCTAAACAAAAATTCTAATCATCATAAACACACATAAACTACAAGTACTCAATTGTATAATCGTAAACTTAGAATTTTGAATTCACGAACATGTAAATTATATAGAACTCATACATATACATATATTATATCAAAGTTATAGAACATACCTTCAACTACTAAAATAATTCTTGCTAAAAATCACTAGTATTGGCTTTGAAATCCTCAAGCTTCCTCTTAATCTCTCTCAATTCTCAGACTCTCTTCTCTTCTCTTTTTCCTTCTTAATAGACTACTTATTACAACTACTTAAGTGATCATGTAATTGCACCACATACATATTAACAACTTGATACAACATCCTATTACATGTCTAACATGTTATCATTAAGTTATACTAATACACAAAGGGTTGCACTTGCATTCGCGCATCCCGACGCCCTCCGATTGGCTCTAAATACACAACAGTCCTAAAGATGACCATTTGGACCCTTCATAACGATTTCAAATTGAAAACCTTAAAGAATAAAAGTTATAGGCCTATTCGTCCTCTTTCCGAATCATCTTGAATATCCTCAATCGGAGATCGTATGCAAAGGTTATGGCAATTTTACTACAGGAGGTCAAAACTACCCAACTCAGACAACTTTTCCAGCGCTGGGGCGCGAGCTACTGGCCCATTTTTGATGCTGGGGCGTGAAATTTTGTGCTGGGATGCAAAATTTATTTGAAGCGCGAGTTCCAGCCGTTAGGTAGCGATCTTGGCCCATTTTTGATCTTTGAGGCGAACTTTGATCTTGGGAGCACGACATTTGGCTCTGGGAGCGCCAAATTACAGAACACCCATAAACAGAAGCAAAACCAAGCTACTATTCTTAACTTCTAACACCAATTAACATATATAACTTATGAAAATTACACATAAACTCCACCAAGCATACAAATACTAACATAACACAACTTAAACCATAATTCTAGAAAGTTAAATACTAGAATAACATATTTTAAAACCAAAAACTCCATTTTTGATATTCATTCTAGAAATCAACACTGTGAATGCATTACTTGATCAAATCATCTCATTCGAACTACATTATGCTCGTATCTCAATGAAATACCAAATACAAGTTTTAATTTACAGTTTTTCATAAGAATTGACCATCCAAATTGGTACTTATCTATGCCATCCAAAGAATGCATATACTGACATTACTTTCCTCCTACTGTCAAACGCAATTAGCATACTATTCTGGTTTAAACAAAAATTCTAATCATCATAAACACATATAACTACAAGTACTCAATTGTATAATCGTAAACTTAGAATTTTGAATTCACAGAACATGTAAATTATGTCGAACTCATACATATACATATATTATATCAAAGTTATAGAACATACCTTCAACTACTAAAATAATTCTTGCTAAAAATCACTAGTATTGGCTTTGAAATCCTCAAGCTTCCTCTTAATCTCTCTCAATTCTCAGACTCTCTTCTCTTCTCTTTTTCCTTCTTAATAGACTACTTATTACAACTACTTAAGTGATCATGTAATTGCACCACATACATATTAACAACTTGATAAAACATCCTATAACATGTCTAACATGTTATCATTAAGTTATACTAATACACAAAGGGTTTCACTTGCATTCGCGCATCTCGACGCCCTCCGATTGGCTCCAAATAAACAACAGTCCTAAAGATGACCATTTTGATCCTTCATAACGATTTCAAATTGAAAACCTTAAAGAATAAAAGTTATAGGCCTATTCGGCCTCTTTCCGAATCATCTTGAATATCCTCAATCGGAGTTGGTATGCAAAGGGAATGGCCATTTTACTACAGGAGGTCAAAACAACCCAACTCAAACAACTTTTTCTACACAAATGCGAGTTCAACTGACGTGGTATGAAAGCTTCGCCCATTTTGATCTTTGGTATGAAATTTGGTGACTGGGCGCCAAATTACAGAACACCCATAACCAGAAACAAAACCAAGCTACTATTCTTAATTCCTAACACCAATTAACATATATAACTTATGAAAATTACACATAAACTCCACCAAGCATACAAATACTAACATAACACAACTTACACCATAATTCTAGAAAAGTTAAATACTAGAATAGCATATTTTAAAACCAAAAACTCCATTTTGATATTCATTCTAGAAATCAACAACATGAATGCATTACTTGATCAAATCATCTAATTCGAACTACGTTATGCTCGTATCTCAATGAAATACCAAATACAAGTTTTAATTTACAGTTTTTCATAAGAATTGACCATCCAAATTGGTACTTATCTATGCCATACAAAGAATGCATATACTGACATTACTTTCCTCCTACTGTCAAACGCAATTAGCATATTATTCTGGTTTAAACAAAAATTCTAATCATCATAAACACATATAACTACAAGTACTCAATTGTATAATCGTAAACTTAGAATTTTGAATTCACAGAACATGTAAATTATGTCAAACTCATACATATACATATATTATATCAAAGTTATAAAACATACCTTCAACTACTAAAATAATTCTTGCTAAAAATCACTAGTATTGTCTTTGAAATCCTCAAGCTTCCTCTTAATCTCTCTCAATTCTCAGACTCTCTTCTCTTCTCTTTTTCCTTCTTAATAGACTACTTATTACAACTACTTAAGTGATCATGTAATTGCACCACATACATATTAACAACTTGATACAACATCCTATTACATGTCTAACATGTTATCATTAAGTTATACTAATATACAAAGGGTTGCACTTGCATTCACAAGCGTCCCGCACGCCTCCGATTGGCTCCAAATACACAACAGTCCTAAAGATGACCATTTTGACCCTTCATAACGATTTCAAATTGAAAACCTTAAAGAATAAAAGTTATAGGCCGATTCGGCCTCTTTCCGAATCATCTTGAATATCCTCAATCGGAGTTCGTATGCAAAGGTTATGGCCATTTTACTACAGGAGGTCAAAACAACCCAACTCAAACAACTTTTTTACGTGGCAAGGCGCGAGTTCAATATTTGTAGCGAAACTCTTCAGCCTATTTTGATCTTTGGTAGCGAACTTTAATCTTGGTAGCGAAATTTACAATTTGAAGTATGAAATTTAATGCAATTTGGGCGCCAAATTACAGAACACCCATAACTAGAAACAAAACCAAGCTACTATTCTTAATTTCTAACACCAATTAACATATATAACTTATGAAAATTACACATAAACTCCACCAAGCATACAAATACTAACATAACACAACTTAAACCATAATTCTAGAAAAGTTAAATACTAGAATAGCATATTTTAAAACCAAAAACTCCATTTTTGATATTCATTCTAGAAATCAACACTGTGAATGCATTACTTGATCAAATCATCTAATTCGAACTACGTTATGCTCGTATCTCAATGAAATACCAAATACAAGTTTTAATTTACAGTTTTTCATAAGAATTGACCATCCAAATTGGTACTTATCTATGCCATACAAAGAATGCATATACTGACATTACTTTCCTCCTACTGTCAAACGCAATTAGCATATTATTCTGGTTTAAACAAAAATTCTAATCATCATAAACACATATAACTACAAGTACTCAATTGTATAATCGTAAACTTAGAATTTTGAATTCACAAAACATGTAAATTATGTCGAACTCATACATATACATATATTATATTAAAGTTATAGAACATACCTTCAACTACTAAAATAATTCTTGCTAAAAATCACTAGTATTGGCTTTGAAATCCTCAAGCTTCCTCTTAATCTCTCTCAATTCTCAGACTCTCTTCTCTTCTCTTTCCTTCTCGATAGACTATCTCTAATTTAGCGTAAACAATAAACCGATATAGCCATAATACTATACTAAATATATCTGGTTACCAACTAATAAATGTATCTATTATAATTATATTATTTAATTTATTTAATTTATATTATTTATTTTATTTGATTTTCAAAAACTAGAAATCCCAAAAGCCTAAGGCTTATTTGGCAACCATTTAAATTTTAAAGAATTAATCATACTTAAGTCTTGTTTGACAAAACTAATTTAAATCCTTTTTAATTTATTTTAATAAACACTTTAGTTTAAAATTATAGTCACATACTATATTTTAATTAAATATAGCATTTTAGCAAATATCACCAAATTATAATTTTCATTATAACTTTATTTAATAATTTAACATGCCATCTAAATTATTAAATTAACACAACAACATAACACCTCATGTTATAATACAAACCTCTAAATTATAAATTAATTTAATTTAGAAAATTCTCCAATCATTTATATTCATCAACCATCACATCAACAAATATTTATTTAACAATAAACACCTCAAATAATATTTATATAACTCAATAAATATTTAAATTACAATTTAAAATTTTAGATCGTTACATCCTTCCCTCCTTACAAGGATTCTGTCCCCAGAATCACAATTCAAACATTCAAATCGTCACAGAGATATTTTCAAGAAAACATAGCTACCGACATCAAATTCTTTATTTTGTCGATGCTGATCAACATATTTCTTTTGTCTATCCTGTGCAACTATCAATCTTGCTCGAATCACCTTGATGACTTCGATGATTTGTTGCACACTCTGGACCCAAAAGTTAACATTCACCTACCTCATCCCAGTATAACAGAGTTCTGCATTTTCTACCATATAACGCTTCATAAGGCGGCATGCCAATACTCGCGTTATAACTATTATTATATTAAAATTCAACCAATGGTAAATGATCGTCCCAATTTCCCTTGAAATCCATAATACATGCTTTGAGAATATCTTCTAGTGTCTGGATGGTTCTCTCACTCTGTCCTTCTGTTTGAGGATGGTACGTTGTGCTCATTCTCAGCTGTGTTCCCAAACATTCTTGTAATCATTTCCAGAAATTAGATGTAAAACGTGGATCTCTGTCTGATACAATGGACACTGGTACACCGTGTCTTGACATAATTTCCTTCACGTACAGTTTTGCCAACCGATCCAGGGTAAATCTAATCTTGATTGGCAAAAAGTGAGCTGACTTCGTCAATCGATCAATGATCACCCAAATGGCGTCATAACCTTGTTGGGTCGTTGGAAGACCTACCATAAAATCCATTGTGATATGCTCTCATTTCCATTCTGGTATCTCCAACGGTTGTAATAATCCGATTGGCCTTTGATGTTTAGCTTTGACTTTCTGACACATTAAACATTTCGCCACACATTCAGCCACATCCTTCTTCATATTCGACCACAAAAAATGTTGTCTAAGATCCTGGTACATTTTCGTACTTCCAGGGTGAATCGAATATCTTGAGTTGTAAGCTTCACTCAGAACTTCCTCTTTAACTTCTGGTACTGGCGGAACCCAAATTCTCCCTTCGAATCGAAGTAACTCTTCTGAATCGATTTTGAATTTGTTTTCCTCACCTTCAGATATCTTCTGTTTTATCTTTTTGCAGTCTTCATTCTGAAGTTGTGCATTCTTCACTTTATCTATCAACGTTGAATCGTTTCCCATCTGGAACAACTTTTCATCGGATTCTGTCGGATATTTAATTTCCAACTCCATCTTAGCCATTTTCGACACTAGCTTCTCATGAGCAGTTAACAACATTAACTTCTCCCGTCCCTTCCTACTTAAGGCATCAACAACAACATCTTCTTTGTCTCATATTCAAGTCTTTTTGTGTAAAGATACACTTCAAACTTTTATGGTCAGTATATATCTCACACCTCTCTCCATAAAGATAATGTCTCCAAATCTTCAGCGCAAACACCACCACAGCCAACTCTAAGTCATGAGTCGGATACCCCTTTTCATAATCTTTTAATTGACGTGATGCATACACGATAAAGTGCCGTTTTGCATAAGCACACAACCTAGTCCTTTATGCAATGTGTCACTATACACTAAAAAATTCCCTGTATCATCAGGCAATGACAACACAGGTGCTGAGCTCAACCTTTTCTTTAATTCATGAAAACTGTCCTCACACTTCTCCGTCCAAACAAACTTAACTACCTTCCTGGTTAAATTCGTCAACGGGGTCGCGATGTTGGAAAAATCTTGAATAAAATGCCTATAGTAACCTACCAATCCTAAGAAACTCTTTATCTCTGACGGTGTCTTCGGCTGATCCCAGTTTACTACAGCTTCAACTTTTAATGGATCTACCGAAATTCCGTCTTTATCAATAACATGCCCAAGAAAATGTACACGTTCCAACCAAAACTCACATTTTGAAAATTTTGCGTACAACTTCTCTTTTCTTAATGTCTCCAATGTCACTCTTAAGTGTTCAACATGTTCTTCCTTGGTCTTAGAATACACCAGGATATCATCAATAAATACCACCACAAATTTATTTAAGAATGGTTTAAACACCCTGTTCATCAAATCCTTGAACACTGCAGGTGCATTGGTTAAACCAAATGACATAACCAGAAACTCATAATGACCATATCGAGTTCTGAATGCCATCTTTGGTACGTCTTCTGGCCTCACCTTCAATTGATGATAACCATTCCTCAAATCTATCTTTGAAAAATACCTCGTACCCTTCAGTTGATCAAACAGGTCGTCGATTCTTGGTAACAAATACTTATTTTTAATCGTGACCTTATTCATTTCTCTATAATCAATTCAGAGCCGCATCGATCCATCCTTCTTCTTAACAAATAACACTGGCGCTCCCCATGGCGATACGCTCGGCTGGATATACTTCTTGTCGAGTAATTCTTGCAGTTGCACCATCAGCTCTTTCATCTCTATCGGGGCCATTCTGTAAAGTGCCTTAGATATCGGACCTATTCCTAGTACTAAATCAATCACGAACTCAATTTGTCGATCTGGCGAAAGACCCGACAAATCGTCTGGAAATACGTCTATAAAATCTCTTATGATTGGTATATCTTTTAACTTCGCACTCTTCTTCTGTGTATCAACTATGTAGGCTAAGTATCCTACACATCCTTGTCTTAACAACTTTTTGACTTGCATCACCATCAGACAACTTTCTTGTCGCGGTGATTTGCTGCCATAGAACACGACCTTTGACGGAGTCATAAGGTTAACACACTTTCTTTGGCAATCAATTACTGCTCCGTGATTGAATAACCAATCCATTTCAAAGATAACATCAAATTCACCAAGTCTAATTGGTATCAAGTCTACCCTCATCTCTTGACCCTTTATAATCACTTTACAATTCTTATATATAAACCTAACAGGAATCACTTCCCTATTTGCAATCTCTATGCTCGAAGGATAATCTAATTCTTCCTGAGGCAAATCTAAGTTTTGAGCAAATTCATTGAATATAAATGAACAAGTAGCACCCGAATCAAACAGTACATAAGGATTAATACCATTAATCGGAATGATACCTGACACCACATCCTTAGACTGAACAGCATCTTGCATAGTCATATTAAAAGTTCTCGCAGTAGGTCGGCTTGACTGTGCAGGTCCAGTGATAGTCAATGCACCACCACCGTTGTTGCTTCCTTTTCCTCCACTTGCACTCTCCGCTGGATTTTTAGGGCAATCATGAGCCATGTGATCCTTCGAACCGCAGGTAAAACATGCTCCTTTCTTTGGGCTAAAACAGTTCGGTGCAATGTGTCCCTCCTGACCACAGTTGAAACACACCCGCTTTCTCTTCAAACACACTCCAGTATGATTCTTTCCACAAGTAGCATAAGCTTCTAACTTTTTCTTCTGCTGACTTCCTTGTTGTCCTCCTGTAGTCGAATTCTCATTCCACTTCCTCTTTTGATTGTTACTTCCAACATTACTTCCACCAGCCTTATTCTCATTCTCATTCTTCCTCTTCTTTTGTTCTTGATTGTACTTGGTCAAGGCATTGCTTCCACCTTCTGCGATGATTGCCTTTTCCAGTACAGCCGCAAATGTATTTAACTGGAACATTGAAACCTTGCTATACAACCAGGGTTTCAATCCTTGTTCGAACCTTCTCGCCTTACGCTCGTCAGTATTGACTTGATAAGTGGCAAACCTTGCCAACTCGTTAAACTTCATAGCATATTCTGGCATCGTCATAGTTCCTTGTTTAAGCTCCAGAAATTGCACTACCAACTGATTCCGAGAACTCGCTGGAAAGTACATTTCAAAGAACATCTCCTTAAATCTATCCCACGCTACCACTTCTTGTCCTCCACGAACTTTATTTGCTCGCCACCAGTAGCTAGCTTCGGACTTAAGCATAAACATCGCGAATGAAGTCTTCTGATCTTCGTTAACTCTAGCAACGTCAAACACTTTTTCCATTTCCATGATCCAGGTTTGGGCTTCCATTGGATTCATAGACCCTTGAATCTGGTGGTCCAACCGCTTTCAATTCCTTGAAGGTCGTAACTTGAGCTTGTGGATGATTCGTAAGTGCTCCCGTCAACAAAGTTTCTAACTGCTGAACCAGATTAGCGTTGGCCTCATTGTTATTATTAGTAGACCCCTCAGGAGGTGCTTGTTGACGTGGTTATCTTCATCTAGGAGTCATTTTCTGTTAAAATATACGCTTATTAGTTCATTACTCAACTTCTTGGGTATTTGAAGTTTAACTTAAACATTCCAAGATTAAAGCTATATCACATAACATTTCAAAAAAACTCCAATATTTTATTCATTCATAATGTTTTAAAACATACTAAAGATATCATAACCGCTAAAAACATCCACTTTCCTGAACTAAACTAGTTTCAAGATTACATACTCATACTATTCCTTTATTTATCTCAAAATAAGGGATTCACAACTTATTTATTCACATAATTAACCATATATTATTATCACTCTTATTCTATCTAGGCATATTAAGACGTCGTAAGGCTTCACGACATTCCTCTTCCATGATACGATAAGTCGTTCTACGATCCATCATGAACCACGACGAATCTTCAAACTAAGGTGGGTAATAATGGACTCGATCCTGGGCCCTATCAATCGCAGAATTAAAAGCATAATCCATCTCCTTCATCTTGGCTTTCTTTACTTGAACTTTAGCCTCAGCATGATCTGCACGTTGAGTCACCTTCATCCAAGCGTCCTCTGCTCTTGTACGCTTAGTTGATTTCTCTTTGAAGTCATCTTTCAACTTCTCCATGTCAGTCTTCATCTTCTCGTTCACTGCCAATAGGTCTTCATGCTGACCCTTGGTATGAACTAAATCCCATTATGTGTTTCCGAGTTTTGAGTCAAGTTCCTGAATCTCTACATCCTTCTGCTCCAATGCAACGTGATGCATCTCAACCATCTCCTTCAGTTCCTCTACATTATCCTGTAACTCCATGTTACGATAATACAAAGCACCATACATCTCAGCCGATACGGAGTTTGGTGGAAACTCTACAGGATCCTCTTCCTCCTCATCCTCCTCAGGACTATCCTCCTCGGGATCGGTCACACGCTCATCCTCTTGGATCAACTGTTCCCGCACCACATGAATATCTCGGGGTTCCTCATATATAGGTACCTGAGGTATCACCTCTCTAGCTAGACTAGATCATCCTTCATTAGACATCCTGACAACAAAATATTTTATGTTTTACTTAACATTATCAATACTCGTGGGCACATAAGTTATTAACACATAGCACATAATGTCTTTTATTGTTTAGTTTCAATGGATGCCTTAATCCATTCCTTAAAACCCGATAAGAGTTAAACACCTCTATGTTTTCTGTTTCCTTAAAGGATACTTCCTAAGGTTTTCCCCACCTAAGGTTCATAACCTAAAGCTTTGAAACCAACCTGTGACACCCCCAAATCCAGGTACTTCATTCCCATAGGACTTGGTGCTCACTATCAAAATAATTACATCTAACTACCCATGATAAAGGATAAAACATTAAATAACTTAAACAATAAGCTTTACCATTAAAGGGTTACATCATCTCATAAACAATCCCAGGTAATCTAACCTTAAATTATGTCATCAGTTTGCGAAATACATCATAAAATAAAATAAGTCTTATAACTTCATGCATTTAAATAGACTTTAACTAATTTTTCAACAGTTGGACATCTTGCCCTTTCCCTTCCTAGTAGATGGCTCATCACCTCTTTCGACTTTAGTTGCATTGTTTAATTGCAAGAGTGAGCAAATAATTGCTCACTGATATAAAGAGTAATGATAATAACAACATGAGAATGAACAACAAATGCTAATCAATAAGGAGCTTGTTCTACGAATCTAAAAATAGAAAACAAGTTCGAATTTAATATCTGAGGGTCTTAAGACCACAAACTATGTCTCTGGTATTTAGGTATTATTACCTTAACCTTAACATTCATATAGACTATACAGACTCTTCTTAACGTACTTAGGGGGATCAGCCCTTTGTACCATGTATTGTGCACAAATATCTAAACGTTACACGTACAAAATCCCATATGTTAGGGTTGTTTGTCTCAGTTTGAATTTAGAATTTCTGCACTAAAGAAAGTTTAGTTTGGAACTAGCTTATCAGTGTTTCTAGAATTTTAGAACACTTATTCAATTTCCATCAATAAAGGTTTAATACAAGAATGTATAACTGAACAAGGCTATCAAAGTCAAAGATCGGATATTAACAATATATAACTGAATAAACATGATACATGTGCAAAGTACTACATTTGAATCGACGTATTAAAACAATATATGCTTTGTATAATAATTAGAAAAGTGAAACTTGCTCGATGTAACGAATTAGGTTACAAGAGCTTAATCAATCGTATATAAGAATAAAATTAATAATCTCGCTCAACCAAAGTTTAGGATAAGAAACTTGCATTCATTAATAAAAGAATGAAGTTAGAAAGCTTGCTCAATGTAAAGAGTTAAGGTTTAGAAACTTGCACAATTATGTAAGTAGAGTTAGAGAACTTGCACAATTATGAAAGTAGAGTTAGAGAACTTGCCTTGAATGTAAGCTACACAAATGTAATATAATCTTCAATTACCCTACATACATCATTACAATCGCAAAAACAATTAGTTGTATGAATATCAACACTATGGGTATTAAACCATCATTTAGGTCATAACCCTAACCTAGAACCTAACCATTTAGGTTAAAATACTTAATGCCTTTGAAATCACACATTAATCAACAAAAACCTTATTGTTTATCTACAACTTTTGAAAACATCACTTTTAGTTTCATTTTATAACTTATTTAAATAATTACTTAAAATCTTCACACTTTGAATTACAACATCTTATAATCTGTTATTATAGTCCACTTTATGTTTTAATATCCTTAACATGCATGCTAAACTAACACAAGTCCGCTATTCTGTGATGATAATTAATTGCGAGTGCTTTGCCACGATTAAGTGTGTGGCAATTTAACGCCCACTTATCTTATGCTCGAACTTGCAAGCTAATGTGCATGCTAATATGCCATTGTTGGCCTTGCTACCTTGTAGCAATTGCTACTTGGTACCTGCAACGTAACTCAAAAATACAAACAACAATGTTCCATTTTTAGCCCAACTAACACGAATTTCACCCTTAAGATAGTGAAATTAACACATCCAATTGATATAAAACTAACATAAACATGTTTCCTCACATATTCATCAACTTAGAACAATTAAACATCAAATTAAATTATTTTAATTCCTTAAATTCCATGTTTTCTCATGAAAACTCTATTTTTGACACCTTTAGCGAATTCGATCATCACGAATTCGTTTCTCAATCAATTGATACGATTCTAATTACGCCGCTTTCGTTTCTTAAATATTATAACAATCCAACTTCAATTCGCAGATTACAACTCATATAAGGCATTAAATGTGGTACTTTCTAAGGCTATTTTTCAAATATGAACACTGATATTTCATTTTCTTTCTACACACCAATTTCTCACGAATTTGACCAACAAGCATCAAATATACATGACGATTACAAATTTCGCAACCTATATGCACATACCTCTACCACCATTCATATAATTTCCAAATCATATCAATATATATATATATATATATATATATATTACCAAAACTAAAAATAAAAATAAAAATAGGTATAATATATACCTTTAATCCTTGATTATATGCTAGCAAGAGATGATAACAAGGTTTAGCAATCCTCTCCTTTCTCTTGAAATCTCAGAGAATACCCTCTCAATTTCTTTGAACTTCTCTCACCCTCTGTGTTTTCTCCTTAGCCAAAATACGTGAATAAGAAAACCGAATGCTAGCCTTAGTAAATAATACGCGTAGGAATTATAAACTGACTCCCACTTTCCCCACTAATGTCAGGTAAAATAAGCCAAAGGTTTGCGTCAGTTGAATAAACTAAAAGCCATAAGGCTACGTTTGGTTACACACTAATTCCCCATACTAGATTATTTTAAATAATATTTATATTATATAGTTACACTTGTCATTCATGTAACCCATTTTAATAGCTTATAATTTATAATTATAATAATTATATTCTTATTATAATTATGCTTATAATAAATAATTAAATAATTATATATCTAATTTAATTAATAAATTAGAAACATCACTTTATTTATTTTATTTATTTCCATTAAATTAAACAATTCATTTAATTTAATTATCTTCTTAAATATTAAGCAATTGATTTAATTTAATTATTGTCCTTAAATTAAATCCTTAAGATAAAATTATCAACACTCAATTTAATTATCATTAATTAATTTAGTTACTAAATTAATTCACCACAATTCATCAATTAATTATTTTCCTCAATAAATAATTTACTTAAAATATTTATTTAATTCTATAAATATTTAAATTAAATTATAAATTTCTCGATCGTTAGAGTAAATGTGCCTAAATGTTGTCTGATATATTTAGCTACAACATTTTTAGCCAGAAAACGTTGTGGAATCATACCTTCTACAACGTTTTCAAACATCTACTAATTTATGGAAAACAAATCTACAACGTTTTTTTCTTAAAAAACGTTGTATAATGTGTCTAACTACAACGTTGTGTAAGGGTGTCAAATAGATGACACCCTTAACCACGACATTTTTCTGATTGAAACCACAACATTTTTTCCGTGTTATCTATAAGACCCCAACTTATATGAATAAAGAATAATTTTCTCGAAATATATTTTTGAATATTATGGTGTGGATTTAATATAATGTTATAGTTGTGGGTAATATTTACAAATTTTGCAAAATAAGCAAGTGGTTATATAATATTCGATTGGTTGGGGAATATTCATTTTAACAAGGAATATTTGTACGACGGCACAATCATTGGTGGACCCCACAACGAAAGTATTGTCGTAGTTAGAAAGCGACATAATTATCTTTTTATAAAAATAACGGCGAAAAGTGTTACTGCTAAAAGCTGTTGAACTACCCGGTAGTAAAAATACGATGTCTGGTCGTGGTTGCGTAGTAGCACACGATATTGATTATTGATGCTTACGTGAGAAATGACTTCGATTATACTCAATTATTGCTACAGATAATTCTTTGCATCATATCTCTCATATTATTGATTCAATTATTGTCACAATATCATCCAGATAGTATTTATTATTATTAAATCAATAATTGAGATGACAAAGTTATTCATATTATTATTTGCAATATTGACATGTCTAGAAGTTACATCGATGAGAGGTTTGGTCACCTAATTGAGCGCTTGATAAGGAGAAATCCTTATCGAAAAGCCCCTCTTTCACGAGGAGCGACTGGTTGTTAAATATTGTGAGTTATAATATTAATGATGAATAAGTTGTGTTGATTAAAGATGAAATTGATAGTTCTATTGTGTTTGGATTATTAGTGTTAGTGGAAATCGACATTTATTTCGATAATAATTGTTGCCTGGAGGTTATATTGACCAATCGGGTAATTAATCGGATAAATGAGCAATTAATTGTTATTATTTCATATGCTTATAACTATTTATTCACATGTGTGTACTATTGATTCACATTCATGGACTATTAGGGGGGGTGGTGCAAGATTGATAATACTTGCATGACTAAATTAAAAATGGAGGTATAGTTGAAGGTACTATACTGTAATTAGTTTTTTCACCTGATTATACTATTGAGTCACATGAACGAACTATTAATTCACATTATTTACTATTATGGGAGGTGGTGCAAGTTTGATATTACTTGCAGGACTAAATTAAAAATAAAGAAAAAGAGGAAGGTATTATACTGTAATATTTCGAGCCCAAAAATGTGCAATTATCGAAACTAAATTTTCCTATAAATAGAAGCTCATTCTTCCTTCATTTCTCACCAATTCACAAAAGATTTAGAGCAATTATTATAGAGAGAAATTATAGAGAGAAAGAAGAAGAGAAGTCTGCTACCTCACTATTCAAGTATCCAGTTTTTCTAAGGTAAGGGGTATTATTCTTTCGTATTCATTAAGAGAGTTATTTTCTTTCAGTACTCGTAAGGGTTGTTATTCCATTCCTTATTATTATGTTGGAATAACCTGTCTATGCGAAATACCGCATACATGGTGAAATTCTTCTGTTATTCCATTCTTTATTATTCTATTAGAACATCATATGCATGCGGATTACGCATGACTGGTTCCATTCTTTATTATTCTCGTTGGAACATCACATGCGTGCGGATTACGCATGACACAGGTTCTATTCTTAATTATTCTATTGGAACATCCCATGCATGCGGATTACGCATGACTGGTTTCATTCTTTATTATTACATTGGAATAACTCGTCTGCATAGTAATTACGAACGCTGGTGAATTCTTCATTTATTCCATTCTTTAATATTCTTTAGAATAATGCATCTACGTGGATTACTGCATGGCGGCAAAATCCATTTGCGGTTTCATATATTCTATTATACTCAGTTGATTAAAGTTTTGGCTTCTATACTCCATGAAATTAGTGGAATATCCTTGATATTTGTGCTTCATCCAATATCTTTTTATGGAAATATTCTTTTGAGCATTCTTGAATTTTACTCCCCAAAGCAGTATCATGTTGACAATTTGGACGTTATTAATTTCTGGATAAATTAAATTATAAACTTTACAAATTTATCCTTGAACTTGTTATTGTCATCATCCTCATGTTTATAATATGTTGAAAGTCATCTGTGGTCTGTAGTGCATAGATGGACTTGATATGATTATGACCAGGGATTATTCGGTATAATTTGACCATAATGTTACAAATAATGTGGTAAAAGTCCTCATTGGCCGTAGTGCATTGATGGACAGTTGTTGGCATGATCATGACCATTGATGAATACATGAATATCCTTGGCCCGTAGTGCATGGATAATTTGTGGTCGTGATACTAATGAATATCATTGGCCGTAGTGCAGGGATGATGTGGTTTATTTATTAAGATGAGTCTCAGCGATAAAAGTGATGAAAAACCTTTTAAATCATAAAAGATAGTAGATTTTATTCTCTACTTGACTCTTCTAATGGATTACTTGTTCACATTGCAGCTTAAACTTGATGTTTATTATATTTTATCGGTTTAACAACTTTGTTGAGGCTAATGATAATTTATTCTCGCATTATCTTAGTCATAATATTTCTTCTTGGGCTAGTTGAGCTCACCTTTCTTTCATTGTTCTCTTGAGAAATGAGAACGTGGCGAGACTAGTTGGAGAAGCGGAGTGACGGGGCCCGGATGATAGCATTAGTAGTCCTAACTATTACATTAAATAGTGTGACAATAAATGTAATGAGGACTCCATTGAGTGTGGATATTGTCTAGATGACAATATTCTTATTAAAACTCTTAGATTATATTTTGTCGTATTTTACACGACTATTATATAATTAAGTTGTATTTGAATTTTGTACCATATATTTGGCGACTCAAGATGGGTATGTATACCTATTTTGGGGGCGTCACATTATCTATTTACTGTTTTTAGTAGTGTTATGATGTAATAGATAGGCTTGTCTGATCGTCGAGCACTACACCAGAAATTGTAGTTTGCCAGGAGAGTCAAGGAAAACTCGAGAGCTGTCGAGGAAAAATTGTAGTCTACAAGATAGTAGATCTCGAAGTTCGTAGACTTCCAGGAGAGACGAGGAAGGATCGTAGTGTGTCGAGGAGAACATCCTCGGAGCCATAGTCTACTGAGGAAGTCATGTTCAGAATCATAGAGAGAAATTTCTACCCACGAAGTCGATCGAGCATCCGCCGGGTTAGTCAAGAATCGTAGACTATACTCGAGTCGTAGAGTCTCATCGATGTCGGGTTAAGTCAAGAATCGTAGACTACACTCTGAGTCGTAGAGTCTACTGATCATATTAGAGGCAAAGATCGTAGTCGAGAAAGATTAGATGAAGACAACGAGCATAATGACAGAAATCATAGAGTGTTAAGATCTGATCTCAGAGTCGTAGTGTCTGTATAGCCAAAGTTGAATCGTAGAGTGCAGAACTAAGGCCTCAATAGATGTGCTCACAACGCCAAGACAGAATCGTAGAGAAAACACGATTCTCAACAAATTAGCACTCCCAGAATATCCAAAGTATGAAGCCTCTGGTATAAGCTACAAAGTTACATCCAATCTGAAGGAAACTAGAGAGAACTCAACGAATGGCATGCAAGCTAAGAGAAGATCTAAGCACCAACCCAATCAGCATTCAGATTGAGTTGTGAAGCCATTCAAGTTGAAGTCTTCCACAAGTTTTTCAGAAGAAGACTTCAATCAAAATAACTGACTAAGGAAAGTCATCAAGTGCAGTAGCTGTCAAGTGAACAGAAGACAACGATCTTGGGATTAACCAGAATCGTGTGTTTGCCAAACAAAGAAGGAACTGATGGAGTGTACACAAAAATACTGGTCAGCCTCTGAAGAACAAGGCTAAAGTGATTAAGCATTGGGTCAGTCCATTGATGATATATTAATGGGAGATCACAAGGAGAAAGTGAGCTGGACACGCCACAAATCTGAAGTGTCTTGTTATTCAGAAGGGTCCAGAACAAAGAGTCAAGCCATCAGTATCTCAGAGAAGTCGAGGCAAACATAAGTGTTGAAGCACTACACATGAGAAGGAAAAGGTGTTCTACATTGAAGATCTAATGAACACTCTTCAAGATCGTAGTGTTGTCCCTACCTGTCAACAAGACACTACGATCAGGTCCAAGAAGACATGCATCAGAATCGTAGAGTTCGAATAACTGAAGATTGAAGCATTGGCAACGGTTCAACCTGAAGATTGATATTCGAACAAAGCTTATTTAGAGCATCGATGCAAAAGGACAACCTCTGATCTAGAAATTAGAAGGAGAAAATAAAGTTGCCTACCTGCCCGAGACATCAAAGTGACATCTCTGACGGGGTAGGAGAAATATTAGACTACAGTGTCAGAAAGTTATGTCATGTCACATCTACGGTCTACCTTAGACAACTCGAGATCTGCAAAGAAATTTAAATAGCTCCCAACGGCTACATTCCAACGGGAAGATTAAGAAGGAGTATAAATCAGCAAGAGCTTTAAAGATCAAAGGTTGCTAGAGTTGCTAAGTTTGGAGAAATGGTAGACTGATCTAAATAACATAAAATAGTGAGTGACCAATGAAGGTCCAAAAGCTCACTCTATGATCCACCAAGAACACTTGGAGATAAACAGAGTAAGAAGTAGAAGTGAGAGTGAGAGTTCTACTACAAGAAGAGTGTTCTGAACTGCCAAGAGAAAGAAGAGCATCAATGTCATCTTGATGTCTATCATAGGATGACTCTAAGTACCAGAGAGAAGAGCTTACTGTCATCTTAGCAAGTCCATCATGAGAAGGCATCAAGTATCAAGGAAGAAGATCACCAACGTCATCATGGTGCCAAGCATGAGAAACTTTCTAAGTACCTAACAGAAGAGCTTACAGTCATCTTAGAAACTCATCATGTGCAGCCATCAAGTATCAAGAAGAATAATCTTCACTGCAGTTCAACAAGGGATCATCAGAAGTGGTTGAGTATCTGAAGAAGCTGAGCATCATGCAACACTCAATTGCACCTCAAGGATGATCACACCAAGCTACTAAGCATTCAAATATGAAGAGCTTAAAGAACATCTTAGCAATACCTCCAACAAACAAACAACATCAACAACAAGAAGCTAGGGCCTGAGGGGTCCTTATCCGGAGGGACTAAATGAAGTTCCAAGCCTGCTGGGCTTGAAGAGTTCCTAGGGAACTATATAAGTTCCAAGGTTGCTGGCCTTGAAGAGTTCTTAGTGAACTGAAGTCCCAAGGCTGCTGGCCTTGAAGGAATCTTAGTGATTCAGGGTGCTACCCTTCCTTAGTGGAGATCCTGCTAGTTGAAAGCAGAAGAGTGGATTAGGAGCTTGAGTCTTTGAGCCACATAAAATCTCTTGTGTCTTTTAATTTATGTAATCTACATTATGTACATAAACTGCTATAACTGATATGTATGTTTTAACTGCTTACAACCGAACTAACTCTAAGAACAATGTATATTTGATTATGAATATATCAATGAAAGTCATCTTTTACTTATTCCGCTGTGCTAGAAAAGATTCTTAAGTTTGTCATATGCTAATTCATTAGCAATACAAAATAAATGAGAAAAGTATTTGAAATCAAAAAGGATATATTCAACCCCCCCCCCCTTCTAGATCTATTATGTGCCCACTGGGAACTAACAATTGGTATCAGAGCAGGTTATCATGCTATATTCAAAAGCTAATCGCTTTGAGTTTGATCCTAGGCACATACATTGTTCTAAACTTAGTTTAGTAGTAAGTCACTTGTTTTAAGCAGATGAGCTCACACGTTTGAAATATTGTGTACAGGTAAATGTGTATATATAAGACCCCAACTTTTTTGAATAAAGAATAATTTTTCTCGAAATATATTTTTTAATATTATGGTGTGGATATGATATAATATTATAGTTGTGGATAATATTTAAAAAATTTTGCAAAGTAAACAAGTTGATATAAAATATTCGTTGTGTTAGTGAATATTCGTACGACGACACAATCATTGGTGGACCCCACAACGGAAGTATTGTCGTAGTTAGAAAATGACAGAAATATCTTTTTATAAAAATAACAGCAGAAGTTTTACCGTTAAACTGTTGAACTACCCTGGTAAAAAATACGATGTCTACGCGTGGTTGCATAAAGACACACTTACGGTATTGATTATTGATGCTTACGTGAGAAGTCATTTAGTTATACTCAATTATTGCTACGATGAATTCTTACGCATCATATCTCTCGTATTATTGATTCAATTATTGTCACAGTATCATCTACATAATATTTTATATTATTAAATCAATAATTGAGACGACAAAGTTATTCATATTATTATTTGCAATATTGACAATGTCTAGAAATTACATCCGAGGAGAGGTTTGGTCACCTAATTGTGCGCCAATAAGGAGAAATCCTTATCGGAAAGCCCCCTCTTTCCTTGGAACGACCTGATTGTTAAATATTGTGAGTTATAATATTAGTGATGAGTAATTGTTGAAGTATTAAGAATGTGTTTATTGAAGATAAGTGAATTACAAAAGTGAGGGGAATAATGCAAACTTGGAAAACTTTAGGGGTACCAAAGTGTAATAAGTTAAATCAATCTAGACCATAAGTGGTGATTTGAATAGTAAATCAATCTGGACCATTGATGGTTCTTTTAATAGTAAATCAATCTGGACCGTCTGTGGTGGTTTTAATTGTAAATCAATCTGGACCGTTGATGGTGGTTTTAATAGTAAATCAATCTGGACCGTTGATGGTGGTTTTAAAAGTAATCAATCTGGACCGTCGATTGTGGTTCTAATAGTAATCAATATGGACCGTTCGTTCTAATAGTAAATTAATCTGGACCGTTCATGATTTAGTTACTATTTAGTCATTTCTCCTATAAATAGAAGCTTAATTCTTCTTTCATTCTCACCAATTCACTGAGACTCACAAGAGAAGCTATAGAGAGAGAAACTATAGAGAGAAAGAAGAAGGGTATTCTGCTACTTCACTATTACAGTATCCGGTCTTCTACTAAGGTAAGGGATGCTATTTTCGTTTGGTGAGGGATATTATTTGTTGAATTCGTAAGGGATATTATTTCTTTCGTATTCATAAGTAATACTATTTTTTAGTATTCATCCTTTAATATGTCGGAATAACCTGTCTACGCGGATTACGTACCGTATGACGGGTGAAAATCCATTTTGCAGTTTTGTATGTTATTTCTTTTCATATTCTTAAATCTAAACTTACTATGGTAAGTATTTCTTCTATAATCCTTGAAATTAGTGGAATATCCTTGAGTTTTGTGCTTCATCCAGTATCATTTCATTGGAATATTGATATGAACTTTCTTATTAAACATCAATATTTTCACCCGGGGTACGATTCACGGGTTACTATTCACCCAGCTACTATTCACTATAATATTATTCCCTCGAGTATTCGGGACACTTTTCATGCCGAGATACTATTTATGAGTTACTATTCACGGGTTACTATTCACCTGTTTACTATTCAATATAATATTATTTACTCGGGTATTTAGGGTACTTTTCATATCGGGTTACTATTCACGAAATACTATTCACCCGGTTACTATTCACCCAAAAAATTAATTTCTTTTCTGTCCAAAATATTTTTGATACATGGATATTATTCTTGAATTTTACTCCACAAAGCAGTATCATGTTGACAATTTGGACATTATTGAATACTGGATAAATTAAATTATAAATCTTTAAATTTTATCCTTTGCTTTCATTTAATTAAATACTTATATCATTGTCATCATCTTCATGCTTATATTGTGATGAAAGTCATATTTGGCTTACGTGCATAGATGGACTGTTGGTTGATATGATTATGACCAGGGATTATTCGGTATAATCATGACCATTGATGATTACATGAATATCTTTGGCCCGTAGTGCAAGGATGATTCAATGATATGGTTTATTTATTAAGCTGAGTCTCAGCGATAAAGTTGATGAAAGCCTTTTTAAATCATAGAAGATAGTAGATATCATGCTCTACTTGACTCTTCTAATGGATTGCTTATTCCGTTGCAGTTAAACTTGTTGTCTATTATATTCTATCAGTTTAACATTGTTGAAGGCTAATGATAGCTTATTCTGCATTATCTTAGTCATAATATTTCTTACTGGGCTAGTTGAGCTCACCCTTTTACTTCCATTGTTCTTTTCAGGAAATGAGAACGTAGCCGGAACTAGTCGGGGAACGGAGTGATGGCCCGAGATGGTGTTATAGTAGTCCTCACTATTCTATAAAATAGTGTGACAATAAATGTAATGAGGACTCTATTTGAGTTTGGATATTGTCTAGAAGACAATATTCGTGTAAAACCTCTCAGCTCGTGTTGTATAATTAAGTTTGTATTTGTATTTAGTACCACGTATTTGGCGACCCAAGATGAGTGATGTTTACCTATTTTGGGGGCGTCACAGTTGGTATCAAAGCTTAGGGATATGATCCCTGACTAAGATGTGAGACAAGAACTAGGAGGGGAGAGACGGGGAATTCCTTCGCTAGTATGACCTACCTAACATTATTTGGTATTTAATTGGTCGGTCAGAGTATAGGGATAATTTGTGATATGTCAATTAACCCTTGTTTTGTGGCAGCGTTTGAAAATAGCATCTGAAAATGTTGAATGAAGCACATGAGACCATTGAGTCACCAACGATCAATACCCAGGATAATGTGCAACAGGAAGACAATAATCCTCAAGTAAACAACAACACCGATCAAATAATGAATGATGGGATGTTTAGAAGTTTTATGCAATTCATGCAACATTAGGCGAGAGCGGCTCCTGTCCAAAATGCAGGTGGAAACACTAACAACTCTCGGACAGTCACCGCCAAGCAGTTCAAGGAGCTGGGACCACCGGAGTTTATTGGAGAGCCAAAATCACTTAAGGCGGAGACGTGGATAAAGTAGATCACCAAGATATTTGATGTCTTGGGATGCTCCGAGGAGCAAAAGGTTCCCTTTGCCACCTTCATGTTGCGAGGAGAGGCAGATTACTGGTGGGAATCTATAAAGCGTACTCAACCTGCCGCACTGAAAATGTCTTGGGAGAAGTTCCAAAAGTTGTTCAACGAAAACTACTTTCCCGAAAGTATTCGTTACATGAAGGAGGTGGAGTTTATCAAGTTGGAGCAAAATAATATGACCGTGTCACAGTATGAAGATAAGTTTGCTGAGTTGTCCCGGTTTGCGCCCCACTTGGTTGATAATGAGGAGAGAATGATGCGGATGTTTCTAAGAGGTTTGAAACCCGAGGTACGTCAATACTTAATTTCTCACAAACTGTGTTTGTATTCAGATGTTGTAAATAGGGCTCAATTATTGGAGCGCAATAATGAGTCAACACAACCCAGAAAGAGTAGCCGACAAGTCGATAATACCAATGGTAGCAGTTATAGAAGCAGTAACAACAAACGAGGAGGGAATCAACATGCCAGAAATGGTAACCACTCCGGTGGTAATCATGGCCAAGATAATAGAAGTGGAAATTTCAAGAAGAGGAGATTCAATAATGATGGAAAGACGTCCAAGGCACCAAGATTACATTTGTTAAGGAAGGAGAATGATCGCCCGATCGTATGTTACAAATGCGGAGGAGGACACATCGACCAAAGCAGACGCAAGCAATTCAAAAGCACGTTACAATTGTGGAAGAGAAGGTCACCTAGCCCGATTTTATCGGGCACCAAAATCAAGTCCAGCTGGGATGGAGGCATCAAAGGTCATCCCAGCACAAGACAAACCGGTAGTTCAAGGAGGCGTTTATCGTAACCTCCCAAAAGTGAGGAATCGAACGAGGTGATCACAGGTAAGCTAATCATAAACTCTTGCGCTTATACCTTATTTGATCTGGGCCTTCTACCCATTCTTTTATTTCTCTTACTTGCGCTCAACGTTTAAATTTGACTTCGGAGAAATTAGACTTTGACTTATCGATTGAAACTCTGTTGGGGGAAACCTTTATTACATCCACTATTTATAAGTCTTATTTGATTCAAATCGGTAACCGCGCGTTACTTGTCGATCTTATATCCTTAAAAATACTTGCATTTGACGTGATTCTAGGGATTGATTGGTTAACTACTCATCATGCTAAAATTGATTGTTTTCATAAGGTTGTTAGCTTTCATATTCCTAATCAACCTATTATGCGAATTCAAGCGACCAAACCATTAAAATCAATCACAGTCATCTCAAGCCATAAAGCTATTCGTTTATTGAAAAACGGATGTCAAGCTTTCTTAGCTCATGTCACGAATTTAAACAAAAATACGTCAGTCTTGAATGATATTTCTATTGTTAATAAATTTCCTGACGTATTCCCTGAAGAACTTCCTGGCCTACCCCTAGAGCGTGAAATTGAATTTTGTATCGACCTTGAACCCGGTACAAAACCCATTTCCAAAGCCCCATATCGAAAGGCTCCTGTTTAACTTCAGGAGTTAAAGACTCAACTACAGGAATTGTTAGACATCGGTTTCATTCGTCCTAGTACATCTCCTTGGGGTGCTCCTATTCTCTTCGTAAAGAAGAAAGATGGAAATATGAGACTTTGTATTGATTATCGGGAGTTGAATCACGTCACCATCAAAAATAGGTACCCGTTGCCACGCATTGATGACCTGTTTGACCAATTGTAAGGTGCCAAATTCTTTTCAAAGATCGATCTTCGTTCCGGATATCATTAGTTAAAGATTAAAACTGATGACATCCCAAAGACTGCTTTCAGAACTCGGTACGGGCATTATGAATTCCTAGTCATGTCTTTTGGATTGACTAATGCTCCTGCTGCCTTCATGGATATGATGAACCGAGTATTCAAGGAATAATTGGATCATTTTGTAGTCGTCTTTATTGATGACATCCTCATATATTCCAAAAGCCGTGAAGATCATGAACAACACTTGAGGTTGATACTATAAAAGCTTCGTGAAAACAAGCTTTATGCCAAGTTGAAGAAGTGCGAGTTTTGGCTTGAGGAAGTAGTATTCCTTGGGCATGTGATATCAAATCATGGAATATTTGTTGACCCAGCAAAGATTGAAGCAATTCAAAGCTGGGAGCAACCCAAGTCACTGACCGAAGTACGTATCTTTCTCGGCTTAGCTGGTTATTATCGGAGATTCATAGAAGGGTTTTCTCGAATCGCTACTCCATTAACTCAGCTGACTCGAAAAGATACAAAATTCAGTTGGAGCGAAGAATGTGAGAAGAGTTTTCAAGAACTCAAGAGGAGACTCATTTCAGCACCTGTTCTGACAATACCATCTGGTTCGAAGGGATTTGTCATCTACAGTGATGCTTCAGGCAAAGGTTTAGGATGTGTTTGCATGCAACATAGGAAAGTCATAGCCTATGCCTCACGACAACTCAATGAATATGAGAGAAATTATCCTACTCATAATCTAGAGTTGGCAGTTGTCATTTTTGCGTTTAAGATTTGGAGGCATTACCTGTATGGAGAGAAGGTGGAGATTTATACGGATCCTAAAAGCCTCAAATATTTCTTCACTCTAAAAGAACTCAACATGCGGCAAAGATGATGGCTTGAGCTATTGAAAGATTATGATCATACCATTCAATACCATCCTGGAAAAGCGAACGTAGTAGCTGATGCATTGAGTAGAGGATCATATGCGGGTACGAGTGCGATATTGTCAATGTAAAGGCCCATTTTGTATGACTTACAAAGGATAAAGATATAGTTAAAGACTCCAGGGACCCATGTGATGATGGCGAATATACGAGTAGAACCGACTTTAATTGATAAAGTTAAAGCTGCTCAAGCTATAGACCTGGAGCTATTGCAAATAAAGAAGAAAGTGCAAGAAGGTACTATTCTGGAAGCAAGAATCGATGAAGAAGGAATACTTCGAGTCAACTCCAGGCTTTGTGTTCCTAACGATTCTGACTTGAAGTATAAAACTATGATGGAGGGGCACAACACTCCGTTTGCAATCCATCCTGGGAGTACCAAAATGTATCGTGATCTTCGACATACATTTTGGTGGAGCAATATGAAGAGAGAGATAGCGGGGTTTATCTCAAGGTGTCTAACTTGTCAACGAGTCAAGGCGGAGCATCAAGTGCCAAAAGGTCCATTGCAACCACACTTGAGATTCCAGAATAAAAGTGGGAGTACATTACCATGGATTTCGTTATTGGTCTTCCCAAGGTTTCTCAAGGCATAGATGCAATTTGGGTCATTGTTGATAGATTGACCAAGTCTGCTCATTTCTTACCGATACGAGAAACTTATACACTTGAACGTCTTGCTCGTATCTATATAAATGAGATTGTAAGACTTCATGGCATGCCAGTATCCATAGTTTTTGATCGAGACCCAAGATTCACTTCAAGATTTTGGGTTAGTTTGCAAAAAGCTATGGGCACGGATTTACAATTTAGTTCGATATCATCCTCAAAGCGAATCAGGCGATCGGGAGAGGACTATTCAAACTCTTGAAGATTTATTAAGACTCTGTGCCCTTGACTTCAAAGGAAGTTGGGACAAGTTCTTACCATTGGTAGAATTTTCCTATAATAACAGTTATCAAGCAAGTATTGGCATGGCTCCATTTGAGGCGTTGTATGGAAGAAAGCGTCGTTCTCCGGTATGCTGGGATGAGGTAGGTGAAGCAACGTTATTGGGACCGGAGTTGGTACGTATGACTACAGAAAAGATTCAAAAGATCCGACAACGTATAAAAACCTCACAAGATCAACAAAAGAGTTATGCTGATCTTCATCGAAAGGACGTGGAATTCAATATTGGAGATCATGTGTTGTTACGTGTTTCTCCATGGAAAGGAGTTATGAGATTTGGAAAGAGAGGAAAGCTCAATCCTCGATTCATTGGCCCATTTGTAATCCTTGATTGAGTAGGAACTATGGCCTATAGACTCGCCTTACCGCCAAGTATGTCTCGTGTTCATAACATTTTTCACATATCTATGTTACGTAAATATGAGAAAGACCCGAACCACATTATTGAATTAGAACCAGACGAGATAGAGGAATATTTAACGTATAAAGAGGTAGCTGTTAAAATCTTGGATAAGAAGGATCATATTCTACGCTCCAAGGTTATACCTCAAGTCAAAGTTTTGTGGAGAAACCACGATGTGGAGGAAATGACCTGGGAGTTAGAATCTGAAATGAAATCAAGGTATCCTCACCTCTTCGACATATCAGGTACGTACCCTAATTTCGAGGATGAAATTTCATAAGAAGGGGAGGTTGTAAGTCCCCAACTTTTTTGAATAAAGAATAATTTTTCTCGAAATATATTTTTTAATATTATGGTGTGGATATGATATAATGTTATAGTTGTGGGTAATATTTGGAAAATTTTGCAAAGTAAGCAAGTTGATATAAAATATTCGTTGTGTCAGTGAATATTCGATTGGTCGGGAAATATTCGTTTTAACAGAAAATATTTGTACGACGACACAATCATTGGTGGACCCCACAACAGAAGTATTGTCGTAGTTAGAAAACGACAGAAATATCTTTTTTATAAAAATAACAACGAAAGTTTTAACATTAAATTGTTGAACTACCCGGTGGTAAAAGTATAGTAATACGCGTGGTTGCATAGTAGCACACAGTATTGATTATTGATGCTTACGTGAGAAGTCACTCAATTATACTCAATTATTGTGATGCCCCCAAAATAGGTATACATCACCCATCTTGAGTCACCAAATACATGGTACAAAATTCAAATACAACTTAATAATACAATTATCGTGTAAAATACGATAAAACATAAACTGATAGTTTTAATACGAATATTGTCTTCTAGACAGTATTCAACTCAAATGGAGTCCTCAATACATTTATTATCACACTATTTCATAGAATAATGAGGACTATTAATGCTATCATCTGAACTGTCACTCTGTTCCCCGACTTGTCCCAGCTATATTCTCATTTCCTGAAGAGAACAATGTAAGAAAGGGTGAGCTCAACTAGCCCAGTAAGAAATATTATGACTAAGATAATGCAGAATAAATTATCATTAGTCTTCAATAGTGTTAAACTGATAAAATACAATAAACATCAAGTTTAAGTGCAGTGGAATAAGAAATCTATTAGAAGAGTCAAGTAGAACATAATGTCTACTATCTCCTCTAGATTAAAAGTCCATCATTAATTTTTCATTCCTGTAATACTCATCAATAGTTCTTTGTTATACCCAAGACAAAGAGAACTCTCATCACCTGTCTTCACCTGAACCACCACAGATTATAATTAAATTCACAATTCATATTTATAATCAGGTAAATTAACAGTTCATACAACTATAAAACCAATAATGCTGAGACTCAGCTTAATAGTATCATGACCAAGAATTATCCATGCACTATGGGCCAAGGATATTCGTGTTTTCAATTACGGTCATTATTATACTGAATAATCTCTGGTCATAATCATACCAACAACTGTCCATCAATGCACTACAATAATCGAGGACTTTTACCACATCATTTGTAACATTACGGGTCACGATTATACCGAATGATCCATGGTCATAATCGTATCCAATCAACAAATCCATCTATGCACGTAAGCCAAAGATATACAACTCTAAAACCAATAATCAACAGTCCATCTTTGCACGTAAGCCAAAGATATATAACTCTAAAACCAATAATCAACAGTCCATCTTTGCACGTAAGCCAAAGATATACAACTGTAAAATCAATAATCAACAATACATCTATGCACGTAAGCCAAAGATAACTTTCATCACAATATAAGCATGAGGATGATGACAATGATATAAGCATTAATCAAACGAAATCAAGGATAAATATTAAAGACTTTAAATTTATCCAGAGTTTAAAAATATCCAAATTGTCAACATGATACTGCTTTGTAGAGTAAAATTCAATAATAATATTTATGTCTCAAAAATAATTTGGACAGAAAAAAATTATATTTTTTGGGTGAATAGTAACCCGTGAATAGTAACTCATGAATAGTACCCCGACACGAAAAGTGCCCCGAATACCCGAGTGAATAATACTAGAGTGAATAGTAACCGGGGGAATAGTAACTCGTGAATAGTATCCCGATACGAAAAGTACCCCGAATACCCGAGTGAATAATACTAGAGTGAATAGTAACCGGGTGATTAGTAACCCATAAATAGTAACTCGTGAATAGTATTCCGGTAATAATATCCAAATGTTATCAATCACTTAATAATCTCATAATCTAATATTATTAATATTATAACAATATTTTAATCATTTCTTAAACTTATAAAGAATTTATTTTAATTGTTTACACTTTACTAATTAATGTATTTAATTATCCAAAAATGCTAAACTCATAAGATTTTATCACCAATAACCAAAACCCTCATCCAAAATCTGCATATACCTTATATAGGATTCTCAAGCCATAAAATCCTATTTTTCAATTTTGTTACTTCACACAACATATTTAATTCATTTACGTATAACTAGTTCATTTTCATGAAAAATACCAAATCAGTCCCAAAAATATTTCTTTTCTGGGATTTAGCAGAATATAGTCCCATATTGAAAATATATTTTTCTCAGAATTTTTAAAATTTATTTACTATTTTTCATATGGCCAAAACTGCTGAATATTTAGACATTTATCATAAACTGTACTTTTATCCAAAAATTCCAAAATTTACAAGGTATACTGCTGATATATACATGTACTCCCAATAAAAATTTCACCAATTTTGGAGTTAACCACAAGGAGTTATAAGGGTTTACTTTTAAAATAGTTTTTTCCCATAAAATTCATAACTCTTAATCTATAAGTCCAAAAATCGTCATTTTTGTAAACAATCTAGAAAACTCATCAAATTATCATTTCAAATATTTCTAGAATTTTTGAGGGTCAGAAAAATTATGAAACTGCCCCTGGCAGAAACCTTTTACTTACAACGGTTGAACGAAAATAATATTCCTTACGAATATTGGACGGAAATAATATTTCTTACGAATATTAAACGAATATAATTAATATTGAACGATAATAATATCCATACGAATACGAAAAATAATATCTCTTCAGAATAAAAAAAAATAATAACCCTTACCTCAGAAAAAGACTGGATACTGGAGTAGTGAAGTAGCAGACTACTCTTCTTCTTTCTCTCTATAGCTTCTCTCTCTATAATTGCTCTTGTGAGTCTTAGTGAATTGGTGAGAATGAAGGAAGAATGAGCTTCTATTTATAGAAAAATATAGTTTCGATAATTGCACGTTTTAGGACTTAAAATATTACAGTATAATATCTTCCTCTTTTTCTTTATTTTTAATTTAGTCATGTAAGTATTATCAAACTTGCACCACCTCCCCTAATAGTAAATTATGTGAATTAATAGTTCATTCATGTGACTCAATAGTATAATCATGTGAAAAAACTAATTACAGTATAGTACCTTCAACTTTACCTCCATTTTTAATTTAGTCATGCAAGTATTATTAATCCTGCACCAATTCCCCTAATAGTAAATCATGTGAATCAATAGTTCATTCATGTGACTCAATAGTATAATCATGTGAAAAAACTAATTACAGTATAGTACCTTCAACTTTACCTCCATTTTTAATTTAGTCATGCAAGTATTATTAATCCTGCACCAATTCCCCTAATAGTAAATCATGTGAATCAATAGTACACACATGTGAACACATAGTTATAAGCATGTGAATTAATAGCAATTAATTACTCATTTATTCAGTTAATTACCCGATTGGTCAATATAACCTCCAGACATCAATTATTATCGAAATAAATGTTAATTTCCACTAACACTAATAATCCCAAAATAATGAAAATATCAATTTCATCTTTAATCAACAAGAACTTATTCATCATTAATATTATAACTCACAATATTTAACAACCTGTTCATTCCCAGGAAAGAGGGGGCTTTCCGATAAGGATTTCTTCTTATTGGCGCGCAATTAGGTGACCAAACCTCTCCTTAACAGAACTTCAAGACATTGTCAATATTGCAAATAATAATATGAATAACTTTGTCGTCTCAATTATTGATTTAATAATATAACATATTATGCAAATGATACTGTGACAACAATTGAATCAATAATATGAGAGATATGATGCAGTAATTACTGTAATAATAATTGAGTATAACTGAGTGACTTCTCAGGTAAGCATCAATAATCAATATCGTGTGCTACTATGCAACCACACGTATTATTGTACTTTTACTACCGAGTAGTTCACCAGTTTAACGATAAAACTTTCGCCGTTATTTTTTAAAAAAAGGATAATTCTGTCGTTTTCTAACTACGACAATACTTTCGTTGTGGGGTCCAAAAATGATTGTGCCGTCGTACGAATATTTCCTGTTAAAATGAATATTCTCCGACCAATCGAATATTTCCCCAACACAACTAATATTTTATATCAACTTGTTTACTTTGCAAAATTTTCAAATATCACCCTTAACTTTAACCTTTTATCAATTTAACCATTTACTAAATAGAATAATTATAAAAAAATTGAATACTTTCATTTCATAAAATTCGGGGTCTCACAATTATTGCTACAGTAATTGCTGCATCATATCTCTCATATTATTGATTCAATTATTGTCATAGTATTATCTGCATAATATTTTATATTATTAAATCAATAATTAAGACGAAAAAGTTATTTATATTATTATTTGCAATATTGACAATGTCTAGAAGTTCTGTCAAGGAGAGGTTTGGTCACCTAATTGCGCGCCAATAAGGAGAAATCCTTATCGGAAAGCCCCCTCTTTCTTGGGAACGACCTGGTTGTTAAATATTGTGAGTTATAAAATTAGTGATGAGTAATTGTTGAAGTATTAAGAATGTGTTTATTGAAGATAAGTGAATTACAAAAGTTAGAGGGGAATAATGTAAACTTAGAAAACTTTAGGGGTACCAAAGTGTAATAAGTTAAATCAATCTGGACCATTAGGGGTGGTTTTAATAGTAAATCAATCTGGACCATTGATGGTGGTTTTAATAGTAAATCAATCTGGACCGTCGGTGGTGGTTTTAATAGTAAATCAATCTGGACCATTGATGGTGGTTTTAATAGTAAATCAATCTGGACCGTTGATGGTGGTTTTAAAAGTAATCAATCTGGACCGTCGGTTGTGGTTCTAATAGTAATCAATATGGACCGTCCGTTCTAATAGTAAATCAATCTGGACCGTTCGTGAATTAGTTACTATTTAGTCATTTCTCATATAAATAGAAGCTTAATTCTTCTTTCATTCTCACCAATTCACTAAGACTCACAAGAGAAGCTATAGAGAGAAATAAGAAGAGTATTCTGTTACTTCACTATTGTAGTATTCGGTCTTCTACTAAGGTAAGGGATGTTATTTTTGTTTGGTGAGGGATATTATTTGTTGTATTAGTAAGAGGTATTATTTCTTTCGTATTCATAAGGAATACTATTTTTAGTATTCATCCTTTAATATATCAGAATAACCTGTCTACGCGGATTACGTACCGTATGACGAGTGAAAATCCATTTTGCAGTTTTGTATGTTATTTCTTTTCATATTCTTAAATCTAAACTTACTATGGTAAGTATTGCTTCTATAATCCTTGAAATTAGTGGAATATCCTTGAGTTTTGTGCTTCATCCAGTATCATTTCATTGGAATATTGATATGAACTTTCTTATTAAACATCAATAATTTCACCCAGGGTACTATTCATGGGTTACTATTCACCCAGTTACTATTCACTATAATATTATTCACTCGGGTATTCGGGACATTTTTCATGCTAGGATACTATTCACGAGTTACTATTCATGAGTTACTATTCATCTAGTTACTATTCACTATAATATTATTCACTCGAGTATTTGGGGTACTTTTTATGTCGAGTTACTATTCATGAAGTACTATTCACGGGGTACTATTCACCCAAAAAATTGATTTCTTTTCTGTCCAAAATATTTTTAATACATGGATATTATTCTTGAATTTTACTCCACAAAGCAGTATCATGTTGACAATTTGGACATTATTGAATACAGGATAAATTAAATTATGAATCTTTAAATTTTATCCTTTGCTTTCATTTAATTAAATGCTTATATCATTGTCATCATCCTCATGCTTATATTGTGATGAAAGTCATCTTTGGCTTACGTGCACAGATGGACTGTTGGTTGATATGATTATGACCAGGGATTATTCGGTATAATCATGACCATTGATTATTACATGAATATCCTTGGCCCGTAGTGCAATGATGATTCGATGATGTGGTTTATTTATTAAGCTGAGTTTCAGCGATAAAGTTGATGAAAACCTTTTTAAATCATAGAAGATAGTAGATATCATGCTCTACTTGACTCTTCTAATGGATTGCTTATTCTGCTGCAGTTAAACTTGTTGTCGATTATATTCTATCATATTAACATTGTTGAAGGCTAATGATAACTTATTCTGCATTATCTTAGTCATAATATTTCTTACTGGGCTAGTTGAGCTCACCCTTTTACTTCCATTATTCTCTTCAGGAAATGAGAACATAGCCGGAATTAGTCGGGGAACGGAGTGATGGCCCGAGATGGTGTTATAGTAGTCCTCACTATTCTATAAAATAGTGTGAGAATAAATGTAATGAGGACTCCATTTGAGTTTGGATATTGTCTGAAGACAATATTCGTAAAAACTCTCACTTTCATGTTGTATAATTAAGTTTGTATTTGTATTCAAGACCATGTATTTGGCGACCCAAGATGGGTGATGTATACCTATTTTGGGGCGCCACAAAGATATATCTGTCTGAAGTCGCTATTATTGACGATGTCTTGAAATTTCTATCGAGGAAAGGAGCTTGGTAACCTAATTGCATGGCCAATAAGGAGAAGTCCTTATCGAAAAGCCCCGTCTTTCACAGGAATGATCTGGTTGTTAATATTGTGAGTTATAATATTATTGATGAAAAATGAATGTTATTAAAAATGTGTTTTGTGAAGCCAAGTGAATTGAGATAAATAGAGAGTTTTTTTTATTGAAGTATTTGTTGTAAATTGTACTTATTATATGGACCCCCACTTAAGCATTTTTAAAAATCGTGGTGAAAAGTTATCTCGGTTTTGTTTTATATATATATATATATATATGAATATATATATATATATATATATATATATATATATATAATATTATTGACACGAAGTTACTATTATTATTTAATATATATATTATATAAGTTTTGTTTTTTTTATATAAAATAGAATATATTATATTTTATTTGCATAGTACTGCATAGTGTGTGCATAGTACTGTATAGTAAAATCAAATTTTTCAAAATTTCAACCAAAGAAGCGCCCGTGAATTTTTTTTCCTGTTCACCCATGATTTTCTAATTCAAATAGTATCCTGTCATTCTCCTATAAAGGATGCTTAGTTTAGAATTGAAAATTACATCAGAATCAGAGAATTCTTCTTCTATAATATTTAGCGTATTTCTTTTAAGTTTAAAGAAGCTTTTAGTTTAGAAAACAATATAAGTTTTCTTCAAAAATATCCCTGCCATACCAGTCAGAAGTACTCTCCTTTTAAGGTAAGGGTTATTATTTGTGTTCAATATTCGTAAGAAATAATATTTTCTTCCATACTCTGTAGTATGTAAGTAATATTATTTCGTTTCAGATTCCGAATTCTACACTCATTTTGTTAAGTATTGCTTCTATACTCCTTGAAATTAGTAGAATATCCTTGAAATTTACGCTTCATGGAGTATCTTTTCATGGAAATATTATTCTGAACATTCATGTTAAATTTTAATCTTTTCATGTCGGGGTACTATTCACGGGGTACTATTCCCGAAGTATTATTCACGGGGTATTATTCACCTGGGGTACTATTCATGATAAAAATTGATTTCTTTTCTGTCCAAATTATTTTTGATACAATATTATTCTTAAATTTTACTCCACAAAGTAGTTATCGTGTTGACAATTTGGACATTCTTGAACTCTGGATAAATTGAATTATAAATCTTTAAAATTTATCATTGCTTTCACTTAATTGAATTCTTATATCATTGTCATCATCCTCATGCTTATATTATGATAAAAGTCATCTTTGGCCCATAGTGCATAGATGAATTGTTGATTGGTATGATTATGACTATGTATCGGTATAATCATGACCTGTAATGTTACAAATGATGTGGTAAAAGTTCTCATTGGCCCGTAGTGCATTGATGGACAGTTGTTGACATGATCATGACCACTGGTGATACTAACGAATATCCTTGGCCCATAGTGCATGGATAATTCGTGGATGTGATAATAATGAATATCCTTAGTCCGTAGTGCATGGATAATTCATGGATGTGATACTAACGAATATCTTTGGCCCGTAGTGCATGGATAATTCGATGATGTGGATTATTTATTAAGCTGTGTTACAGCGATAAAATGTTGATAATGTACTTTTAAATCATAGAAGATAGTAGATATTATGCTCTACTTGACTCTTTTAATGGATTGCTTGTTCCGCTGCAGTTAGACTTGTTGTCTATTATATTCTATCAGTTTTACACTGTTGAAGGCTAAAGATAATTTATTCTGCATTATATTAATCATAATATTATTTACTAGGCTAGTTGAGCTCACCCTTTGCTTTCATTGTTCTCTTCAGGAAATGAGAACATATGTAAGACCCCAACTTTTTATAAATAAAATTGAATTTCCTCTAATTATTATTTTGAATAATAAGGTGTTAATTTGATATAATACTTTGGTTATGGGTGAAATGTGCAAATTTTGCAGAATAAGTAAGTGGTTATAAAATATTCATTGTTGTCAGGGAATATTAGTTTGGTCGTGGAATATTCTTGTTGTCGGGGAATATTCGTACGATGGCGCAGCCATTTGTGGGCCCCATTAATAGAAAATGGTCGGATGAAGAAAACGAGAAGTTTGGCTTTTTATAAATAACGGCGTAGTTGTTACCGTTAACACTGTTGGAATACCCGGTGGTTAAAATACAGTAATACGTGTGGTTGCACAATAGTACACGGTATTGCACAATATTTATGAATTATTGATTCTTACGTAAGAAGGCACTACTCAATAATTGCTACAGTAATTACTGTTCAATATTTTATTGATTCAATAATTGCTACATTGATATTTTATATTATTGTTGTTTCAATAATTGTCACTGCACAGTATTTCAAATTATCAGATCAATAATTCATATTATTTGAATAATATTATTAGATAGCATTATTGGCAATGTCTAAGGAAGTTCTGTCTAGAAAAGGGGTTTGGTCACCTAATTGCGCGCCAGTAAGGAGAAATTCTTATCGGAAAGTCTCATCTTTCTTGGGAACGACCTGGTTGTCATAATTGTGATTCTGTAATATTATTTGTGAATAATTAATTATTAATTTATATGATAAGAAAATATTTATTTTATGTGGATATTAATGAAGAAATTAATACTGAGGTGTTTTATCAGTATTTTGTCGGAATGAAGGTATTAAAAATCATCCGTATGTAGATTTCAGATATTTTCTGATTGGAATTTGGAAAAACTTTCTTCTGCAAAGTTGTAGAGAATTAAATTTCTTATGGAAATGACATAAAATTCGTATTTTTCTGATTCAAGGGCTATTTATTATGAATTATTGAAGTTTCAAAAATAAATATTTTTATTAAAAACATGGTGGTCCCCACTTTTGGTTGGTGTGGAAAATGCTGAATTTTGGTGGACCCCACTAGTGGTGGCTGATATTTTGGTCAAGAAGGTGTGCGTAGGAAATTTTTAAAGAAAATTAATATTTTATTAATGTAGTCTACTTTGGCGTTCTGGCATTTTCCTATAAATAGGGTGATTAGTTAAAATTAAAAATCACACCAGAATCATAAGTTTTCTCTCTCTATATTATCGAGCGTATTTTGTGAGTATTTAGATACTTTGAGAGTTGCTATTCAGTGCAAATTTCCTTTAGGGTTATATCCGATATTTCAGGTAGAAGTATTATTCTTTTGAGGTAAGGGATGCTATTTTCTTCGTAAATGATGTTATTTCGTTCAATATAATTTTCTCGAAATATTGGTATGAATTTTATTATGAAAATTTTACAATTTTATGTCGAGGTTACTATTCACGTATACGATATTATTCACGTATACAACACTATTCACGAATACGGTACTATTCACGAGTACTATTCACAAAGTATGATATTTCTAGTGGAATTTCTACCTTTTTATATCGGGATTACTATTCACGTATACGGCACTATTCACGTATACGATGTAATAACCCGAGATTTTCTATATAAAATAAATAAAAAATTTTGCGTATAATTTTTTTTTTTTATTTAATGACGAGACTAAGTGTCAAGTAAAGTGAACGATAAATGCGAATACATTTATTACTTGAAAAATTAGAAATAATTTTGAATTATTAATTACCACAAATTATATGGTAATAAATTTCAGTAAGTCAAAATGTTTTTATTAATTATTTTCCATGAAAACATGATTGGAAATAATATATGAAGTGATAATTAGATTTATATAATAAATATTTTATTATATGAATTGTTCGAATATTTAAGTTAATTATTTTAACTTGATTATTGATGTTGTGTACGAAGAATAAGTCGGATATGAGATCCAAACCTGGATTGGGATTGTGATCAAGAGATGAGAATAATAATATTATATTATTTATATAATGATTTTCAAGATACCATAATTATGTACCGGGGGTATATATGCGGATAGATAATATTGAAAGCAATGACGGTCCATTAGGTCATACCATATATTATCAGTCCGAGAAACCCTAATTTTAATTAAAGGTTTAATTTCGATGTTATTGTATAAGTGTTTTAATTTACCAAAGGATAGAAGTTAATTGGTAAATTATAAGAATTAAATCTAGTGATTAAATATTACATTTAATTGCCTTGTACAAGATTGCCCATACACTCTTAAACAAAGCCCAACCATCACCCATAACAAATCAGAAGCAAGAATCAAGAATTTTTGGCAAAAAGGGTATAAGAACACTAAACCTAGAAATCCTTTTATTCGATGTTATTTGATGCAATTGATTGTTTAAAGTTGTGTAATAGAATATTAATTGATGATATGGGTTGATAAATCAAAGACCCATAACATCAAAGTGCACGAATTTGAAGATTTAAGCAAGTTGGAAAAAACCGATTACATTATTTTTCACCAAATGTCGAGGCCATAACTCTTTGTTCGATCATGAGTTTTGTTCTTCAAAAGTTGTTATGTGTAGCCCGATATGTGGTCTTTAATCTGCAAAAAGAATCAAGTCTATATCATGTATAGATTAGAAGTTATAGATGGTCAAACATGGTTGACCGATCATGATAAACCTGCTTTTTAGGCGATCAGAATGGGGGCATTCTCGTCCACTTTTTGTGCTTTAAAAGGTCTGGGCTTTTGATATGTTGTAGTGCACTGAGTTAGGAAGCCATAAGCTTTGGAATGACCTCATTCCAGACCTCGGATGAGGAATTACGGTGATTGGAAGGAAATGTGTCAAATTTCTCAAAAGCGAAAGTCAAGTGGTGGGATGTTCTATTCGGGATACTGTTTCGATCAGTTAATGTTTCCAAAACCTTCTGGGCTTCTGGTATGTTATAGTACACCGAATAAGTTTTCCATAGACTCCGAAACGGACTAAATCTGATATCAGAGGAGAGAGTTATGACATTTCAAAGTAGTAGTGTCAAAACTTCCCAACAAGTGCGGTGCAGTCCATTTGAATGGAATTTCTGGGCTGATGTGTTCAGAATTTGGAAATGGTCAAAGAATAAAAGCTGTAGCCCCAGAAGTTAGCTTCGCGTGGGCTCAAGAATCGCTCAAAAAATGTTTTAAAATGAAAGAGTTATGACTGTTTTAGCGGAAGAGGTAAAGCTGAAACGAGATTGAAAAGCTATTATGAGCGTCCACTTTTGACCTTGTTTGTTTGGGCTACCTAATGAATCCGAATTGGGTAATTAATATTTTTAAAAATAGTCTTACATACCATGTATAACATATCCAAAAATCAGATTAATCGAGTTATGAGCAATGCGTTAGAAAATCGCAAAGTGAGCTATTGAAAATTAGTATAAACCAAGTCCCACATCGACTAAATTGAGAACTTCACCATTTTCTAAACCTATAAATAGAAGGGTGGGCCTTTTGTTTCATTCACCAACAATAAGACCTCCAATTTTTGAGAAAGGCTTTGTTGTGGGAGAACTTTTATAAAGATCTCCTTAGTTAAATTTTAGCGTGGAAGTGCGTATTCAATTCAGGAATTCGTATTTTAGGGTATGTTTCTTATTTAATTTTGTAATGTTATTATTTTTAATTGTTAGTTAAAGTTTGAATTTTTGAAGTTTAGTTAGTGTGGTTAATAAACTAGTTAGTTTACTATGTTTATTTTGGCTTGGAATTGATTATGTAAATGAGTTATTTGTGATGACTTTTAATATTTTGTGATGAATTTCATTAATTAATAATTATTAATAATATTAAAGTTATTTAATGATTATATTAACTAATTTAGTTTAAAAATGATTTTAATATTATAAAAATCATTTTAAATGAAAATAAGGTATTTAAAAATATTTTAAGTTATAAAATATAACTTTTAATATTTAAATGATAATTTCATTAATAATTAAATATTAATGATATCTAGTTTATTTAATGATTAATATTAAATAAATAGTTTAAAAATGGTTTTACTTATTTAAAACCATTTAAAAAGGATATTAAGGATTTAAAAATATTTTAAGTTATAATTAATGACTTTTAATATTTGATAAATAGTACATTAATATTTAAATATTAATGGTAATTATTTAGGTAATATAAATGTTTTAAAAATAGTTTGAGTTATTATAAATAACTTTTATATTTTTAGTAATGGTTTCATTAATAGTTTAGTATTAATTAAACTATTAATGATAATGGAATTGTTTAATGTTTAAATCATTTAATTATGATTCCGATATTTGAAAGTTATAAATGGCCAAACTAGTGACATTAGAACCGATTATGAAGTTACGAATTTGAAAAGAACACCTATAATGTGCAAGTTATATCACTATATGCCCTTTAGTGATGATTTGAATTATTTTAAATTTTTTAATTTCTCGAAATTGCGAAAATGATTAAAAAATAAGATGTTTGATATTTACTGAGATGTTGAGGTATAGAATAAGAGTCTTAGACTCAGATTTACCCGATAAAGTCAGTGTCGATACCGACAAATGTCGGACCTTATAAAAGAAAGAAAAGACTACTATAAGAGCATGGATGAGATATTTGAAAAAAGTATAAAATATTTCAAGTATAGAATAGAAACTAAAAGTATGATCACTTTGTGATTATGTGGTTGGACTATGTCTTTGGTGAATAATAGAGGCGATTTATGTGTTAAGATATATTGTTCTAATCGAACGAATGATCGATTATTGATAGGTTGTGATAAAGAGATAAAACCTAAGTTGAGATTTGTAATCAAATGAATCGGCAAGTATCCTACCTTTGCACTTCCTTTATCAATGGACATGAGTAAGAAGTTCGTAATTATTCTATCCTCGCATGCATTATGTACTCTTTGATTATCGATATGTTAGCTCGGATATATATTCATTCATTGATTTCTATAAATGGTTATACAAGTGTCCCCACTTGGATAATCATGGCATTTGTTCACATGTTGATACACCTTTGTCAATTACCCGTATAAATATGTTGAATTACATATTATTGTTGAGCAAGATTAAAACCTTCTAGTTTGTAACCGTGCATGTATGAACATCCCTATATGGGAAGATTTTTTTGCATGGCGGATAGAGTGAGCGATGAATTTCGTTCAAGTTATGTAGTATTAATCAATACAGGTACAAGTCTGGGCTGATCACCCTCCGTGCTGTAAAGTTATAACGGTTTGAGGATAGAATTCGCTAAACCTTTTAGAAAATGAAAAGAATGTTCATAGTATGTTTCTTAAACCCTATTCAAGGGTAGAGCCAGATCCAAATTTAAAGAATTTGAAAGAGAGTTGTTATGTGAATTTTTTATCAGTACATATTACTTCACAACTTTCAATTCATTGTAGAAGTGTTATGTAAAGAGAATACTTACATTCTTTCAGCTTATATATAATTGCTAATACTTGTTGGGCACTTAAATGCTCATCCTTGCTTAAATTAAATATTTTCGATTATGTATGAGCAACTTTGAAGGCTCGAGCACGAACAAAGGAAAAGGAAAGTCGATCGAATAAGTGTGTATTATGAGTTAATGGTTATAGTTGTATTGGTATCTATTCAAGTATTGTAAGGAATGTATTTGAAGGTCACGTACACAGGGAAGTAAACTTTGATGTATGTAAATTAAGTTCGAATGTATTATTATTTAGTATTATTCAGCTTAAAGAAATGGTATCGTGGAGAACCGAGTTCGGGTTTCAAGTACCTGGATTTGGGGTCGTCACATACGATACTATTCATAGAAAAATGAAATTTTCTCTTCTTTGTCCAAGATGTCTATTATGGTTACTATATTTGATTGTATCCATGTTTTGATCTTCATTCTTGAATTTTACTCTACTATGGTTTATTATGGAGTATTTTTGTACTTGGATTATCTAAAGTATGAATCCCTAATCTTTGTCCTTTTATCTCACTGGATTCGTTCTTTAAAATATTTTTCATCATCCTCAGTCTTTAATGGTGATACTTGATGAATATATTTGGCTTGTAGTGCAAAGATGAATGATTACTTGATGAATATCTTTGGCCCGTAGTGCAAAGATGGACAGGTGTTGAGATGAACATGACCAACTGGTGATACAAATGAATATCTTTGGCCCGTAGTGCAAAGATGAATATTTGGTTTAAGATGTATATTGATTGATGTTATAGGGATAAAATATTGATGATGGACTTTTAAAACATAGAAGACAGTAGACTTCATTCTCTACTTAACTATTCTAATGAATTATTATTTCTGCTGCGAATATTGATCTAAAACTTGTTGTCCATTATATTTTATCTGATTTGTTGAAGGCTAACGATAATTTGTTGTTCATTATCTTAGTCATAATATTCTTTATTGGGCTAGTTGAGCTCACCCTTTTCCTTTTTGTTCCATTTTTCTTCTTAGGAGGCGAGAATATAGCGGGAACAAGTCAGGGTGTGGAGTGATGGGTCCAGACAGTTGTTTTAACAGTCCTCACTATTTTGTAAAATAGTGTGATAATAATTGTAATGAGGACTCCTTTTGAGTTTGAATACTGTCTATTAGAAAATATTTGTATTTAAACTTACAGTATATGTGTTGTCGTATTTTGCATGACAATTATAATAATGAAGTTGTAGTTGTTTTCTGTACCATGTATTTGGCGACTCAGAATTGGTGATGTATACCTATTTTGGGGGCGTCACAACATAGCCAGGACTAGTCGGGGAATGGAGTGACGGTTCGAGATGGTAGTTGTAGTAGTCATCACTATTTTATAAAATAGTGTGATAATAATTGTAATGAGGACTGCATTTAAGTTTGGATATTGTCTACGAGATAATATTCGTGTTAAAACTCTAAGCCATGTTTTGTCGTATTTTACACGACAGTTGTATAATTAAGTTTGTATTTAAATTCTATACCATGTATTTGGCGACTCAGAATGGGTTGTGTATACCTATTTTGGGAGCGTCACAGTTGGTATCAAATCTTAGGGATATGATCCCTGTTTAAGATTTGAGGCTAGAACTAGGAGGGGAGAGACGGGTAAATCATTCGCTAGTATGACCTACCTAAGCTTAATTGTTGTTTAATTAGTCCGTCAAAATATAGGGATAATATGTGGCATGTCAATTAGCCCTTGTTTTGTTGCAGTGTTTGAAAATGGCATTTGAAAATATTGAGATATGCAATAGAGCACATGAGAACGTTGAGTCATCGTTGATCAATAACCAGGATAATGTGCACCAGGAAGGCAATAATCCTCAGGCAAACAACAACACCGACCAAATGATGAATGATGAAATGTTTAGGGGTTTTCTTCAATTCATGCAATATCAAGAGAGAGAGACTCCAGTGCAAAATGTAGGCGGAAACACTAGCAACTCACAGTTGGTCACCGCTAAGCAATTCAAGGAGTTGGGACCACCAGAGTTTTTGGGAAAGCTAGAACCACTTAAGGTAGAGACGTGGATTAAGCAGATCACCAAGATATTTGATGTCTTGGGATGCTCCGAGGAGCAAAAGGTTTCCTTTTCCACCTTCATATTGCAAGGAGAGGCAAATCATTGGTGGGAATCTGTAAAACGTACTCAGCCTGCCGCACTAATGATGTCTTGGGAGAAGTTCCAAGAATTGATCAACGACAAGTACTTTCCTGAAAGTATTCGTCACATGAAGGAGGTAGAATTCATCAAGATGTAGCCAAACAGTATGACCGTATTGCAATACGAGGCTAAATTTGCGGAGTTATCCCGGTTTGCGTAGATAATGAGGAGCGTATGACATGAATGCTTCTACGAGGTTTGAAACTCGAAATACGTCAATACCTCATTTCTCATAAACTTTGCTTGTATTCAGATGTTGTAAATAGGGCTCAGTTATTGGAGCGCGATAATGAGTCAACCCAACGAAGAGATAGCAACCGGCAAAGCGATAATACCAGTGGTAGCAGTCATCGAAGCGGTGACAACAAACGTAGAGGAAATCAACATGCCAGAAATGGTAACCACTTCGGTGGTAATCATGGCCAAGATAATAGAAGTTGAAATTTTAAGAAGAGAAGGTTCAATAATGATGAAAAAATAGCAGCACCAACACCCGTTTTCAAGGAAGGAGAACGATCACCGGTCGTATGCTTCAAATGTGGTGGGGAGGGACACATCAGTCTAAACTGTACGCAGCAACCAAAAGTGTGTTATAATTGCGAAAGAAAAGTTCACGTAGCCCGATTTTACCGTGTAGTGAAGTCAAGTCCAGTTGGGATGGAGACACCAAAGGCTTTCCTAGACAAGTCAAAGCCGGTAGTTCAAGGGAGAGCGTTTGTTGTGACCTCCCAAAATGTGAGGAACCCGAATGAGGTTATCACGGGTAAGCTAATCATAAAATCTTACAAAGTCTATACCTTATTTGATACCGGTTCTACCCATTTTTTTTTCTCCTACTTGTGTTCAACGTTTAAATTTAACTCCGGAGAAATTAGACTTTGATTTATCTGTTGAAACTCCGTTGAGAGAAACCTTCATTACATTCACTGTTTATAAATCTTGTTTGATTTAAATCGGCACCCTTATATTACCTGTCGATCTTTTCTCTTTGAAAATACTTGCATTTGATGTGATTTTACGGATTGATTGGTTAACTACTCATCATGCTAAAATTGATTATTTTCGTAAGGTTATTAGCTTTCATATTCCTAACCAACCTATTATGCGAATTTAAGTAACCATACCACTAAAGTCAATCACTATCATATCAAGCCACAAAGCCATTTGTTTATTGAAAAACGGATGTCGAGCTTTCTTAGCCCATATCACGTATTTAAACAAAAATACGTCAAGTTTGAATGATATTTTTATTGTTAATAAATTTCCTGACGTATTCCCTGAAGAACTTCATGTCCTACCCTAGAGCGTGAAATTGAGTTTTGTATTGACCTTGAACCCAGTACAAAACCCATTTCCAAAACCACATATCGAATGGTTCTTATTGAACTTTAAGAGTTAAAAACCCAACTGCAGGAGTTGTTAGACATCGGCTTCATTTGTCCTAGTACGTCTCCTTGGGGTGATCCTGTTCTGTTCGTAAAGAAGAAAGATGGGAGTATGCGACTTTGCATTGACTACCGGGAGTTGAATAATGTCACCATCAAAAATAGGTACCCGTTGCCTCGCATTGATGACATGTTTGACCAGTTGAAAGACACTAAAATCTTTTTAAAGATCGATCTTCGTTACTGATATCATCAGTTAAAGATTAAAACTGATGACATTCCAAAGACTGCTTTCAGAACTTGGTACGAGCATTATGAATTTTTAGTCATGTCTTTTGTATTAACTAATGCTCCTGCTGCCTTCATGGATATGATGAACTGAGTATTCAAGGAATATTTGGATCATTTTGTTGTTGTCTTTATTGATGACATCCTCATTTACTCCAAAAGCCATGAAGATCATGAGTAACACTTGAGGCTGATACTCCAAAAGCTTCGTGAAAACAAGCTTTATGCCAAGTTGAAGAAATGCGAGTTCTGGCTTAAATAAGTAGCATTCCTTGGGCACGTGATATCAAATCACGGAATATCTTTTGACCCAGTGAAGATTGAAGCAATACAAAGCTGGGAGAAACCTAAGTCAGTAACCGAAGTACGTAGGTTTCTGGGCTTAGCTGGTTATTATCGGAGATTTATGGAAGAATTTTCTCGAATCGCCACTCCGTTAACTCAGCTGACTCAAAAATATAAAAAATTTGGTTGGAGCGAGGAATGTGAGAAGATTTTTCAAGAACTTAAGAGGAGACTTATTCCAGCACCTATTTTGACAATACCATCTAGTTTTGAGGGATTTTTTATCTATAGCGATGCTTCAGGCAGAGGGTTAGGATGTGTTCTCATGAAACATGGGAAATTTATAGCCTATGCCTCGTGACAACTCAAAGAATATGAGAGGAATTATCCTACTCATGATCTAGAGTTGGCAGCAGTCATTTTCGCACTAAAGATCTGGAGACATTACATGTATGGGGAAAAAGTAGAGATCTATATAGATCATAAAAGCATCAAATATTTCTTCACCCAAAAGGAACTCAACATGAAAAAATAACGTTGGCTCGAGCTGTTGAAAGATTACGATCATACCATTCAATACTATCCTGGAAAAATAAACATAGTAGCTGACGCGTTGAGTAGAAGATCGTATGCGGGTACGAGTGCAATATTGTCAACACAACGGCCTATTCTGTATGATTTACAAAGGATGGAGATAGAGTTAAAGACTCCAGAAACCCATGTGATGATGTCAAATATACGAGTAGAACCGACTTTAATTGATAAAGTTAAAGCTGCTCAAGCTACGGACCTGGAGCTGATGCGTATGAGGAAGAAAGTACAAGAAGGTACTATTCCGGAAGCAAGAATCGATGAATATGGAATACTTTGAGTCAACTCCAGACTTTGTGTTCCTAACGACTCTATTTTGAAGTTTAAAATCATGATAGAGGCGCACAACACACCATTTGTAATCTATCCTGGGAGTACCAAAATGTATTATGATTTTGACATACATTTTGGTGGAGCAATATGAAGAGAGAGAGATAGCAGAGTTTATCTCAAGGTGTTTATCTTGTCAACGAGTCAAGGTATAGCATCAAGTACCAAAAGGACCATTACAACCACTTAAAATTCTAGAATGGAAGTGGGATCACATTACCATGGATTTCGTTACTGGTCTTCCCAAGGTTTCTCAAGGCATAGATACGATTTGGGTCATTGTTGATAGATTAACCAAAGCTGCTCATTTTTTTACCTATACGAGAAACTTATTCACTTGAACGTCTTGCTCGTATATACCTAAAGGAGATTGTAAGATTGCATGTTATGCTAGTATCCATAGTTTCTGATCGAGTCCCAAGATTCACTTCACGATTTTGGTTTAGTTTGCAAAAAGTTATGGTCATAAATTTATAATTCAGTTCGGCATATCATCCTCAGACCGACGGACAGTCGAAGAGGACTATTAAAACTCTTGAAGATCTATTAAGACTCTGTGTCCTTGACTTCAAAGGAAGTTGGGACAAGTTCTTGCCATTAGTGGAATTCTCCTACAACAACAGTTATCAAGCAAGTATAGGCATGGCTCCATTCGAGGCGTTGTATGGACGAAAGTGTCGTTCTCCAATATGTTGGGATAAGCTGGGTGAAGCAACGTTGTTGGGACCGGAATTGGTATGCATGACAACAAAAAAGATTCAAATGATCCGGTAACATATAAAAACCTCACAAGATCGACAAAAGAGTTATGTTGATCTTCATCGAAGGGACGTGGAATTCAATGTTGGAGATCATGTGTTGTTACGTGTTGCTCCATGGAAAGAAGTTACAAGATTTGGAAAGAGAGGAAAGCTCAATCCTCGATTCATTGGGCCATTTGAAATCCTCGACCGAGTAGGAACTGTGGCCTATAGACTCGCCTTACCGCCAAGTATGTCTCATGTTCATAACATTTTTCACATATTTATGTTACATAAATATGTGGAAGTCCCAAAACACATTATTGAATTAGCACCAGACGAGATAGCGAAAGATTTAACGTATTAAGAGGTACATGTTAAAATCTTGAATAAGAAGGAACATATTCTACGCTCCAAAGTTATACCTTAAGTTAAAGTTTTTTATAGAAACCATGATGTTGAGGAAATGACATGGGAGTTAGAATATAAAATGAAATCAAGGTATCCTCACCTCTTCGACATACCAGGTATGTACACCAATTTCGAGGATGAAATTTCATAAGAAGGGGAGGTTGTAAGACCCCAACTTTTATGAATAAAGATTAATTTTTCTCTAAATATTATTTTCAATAATAAGGTGTGGATTTGTTATAATGTTATAGTTGTGGGTAATATCTACAAATCTTGCAAAGTAAGAAAGTTGTCATAAAATATTCGATTGGTCGGTGAATATTCGTTTTATCATGGAATATTCATACGACGGCACAATCATTGGTGAATCCCACAACGGAATTACTGTCGGAGTTAGAAAATGACAGAAATAACTTTTTATAAAAAAAAAATGACAAGGCTTTTACTGTTAGTTGTTGAAATACCTGGTGATAAAAGTACAGTAATACGCGTGGTTTCATAGTAGCACATGGTATTGTACAATATCTTTGATTATTGATGCTTACGTGAGAAGTCACTCAGTTTTATTCAATTATTACCACAGTAATTGCTGCATAGTATCTCACATTATTGATTCAATTATTGTCACAATATTTTATATTATTAAATCAATAATTGAGACGACAAAGTTATTCATATTATTATTTACATTATTGACGATGTCTAGAAAGTTCTATCGAGGAAATGAGTTTGATCACCTAATTGCGCGCCAATAAGGAGAAGTCCTTATCGGAAAGCCCCATCTTTCCTGGGAATGATCTAGTTGTTAATATTGTGACTTATAATTTTAATGATGAAAAATGAATGTTATTAAAAATGTGTTTTGTGAAGCCAAGTGAATTGAGATAAATAGAGTAGTTTTTATTGAAGTATTTGTTGTAAATTTTGCTTATTATATGGATCCCCACTTAAGCATTTTTTAAAATCGTCGGTAGAAAGTTATCTCAGTTTTGTTTATATATATATATTAATATTGTCACGGGTGGGGGGTTACTATTATTATTGTTATTATTATATATATATATATATATTATATAAGTTTTGTTTTTTATATAAAATAAAATATATTTTATTTTATTTGCATAGTGCAACATAGTAAAATCAATTTTTTTTAAAATTTCAACTGAAGAAATGCCTGTGAAATTTTTTCCTGTTCACCAGTGATTTTCTAATTCAAATAGTATCCTATCATTCTCCTACAAATAGGATGCTTAGTTTAAAATTAAAAATCACACCAGAATCAGAGAATTCTTCTTCTATAATGTTGAGCGTATTTCTTTTGAGTTTAAGGAAGTTTTGAGTGTAGAAATTAGTATAAGTTTTCTTCAAAAATATACTCACCATACCAATCAGGAGTACTCTTCTTTTAAGGTAAGGGATATTATTTTTGTTCAATATTCGTTAGAAATAATATTTTCTTTTATACTCTGTAATATGTAAGTAATATTATTTCATTTCAGATTCTGAATTCTACACTTATTTTGTTAAGTTCTGCTTCTATACTCCTTGAAATTAGTAGAATATCCTTGAAATTTGCACTTCATCGAGTATCTTTTCACGAAAAAAATATTATTTTGAACATTCTTGTAAAATTTTAATATTTTCATGCCGAGGTACTATTCCTAAAGTACTATTCACGGGGTACTATTCACTAGGGTACTATTCACCCGGGGTACTATTCATGAAAAAAATAAAAATTTTTTGTCCAAATTATTTTTGATATAATATTATTCTTGAATTTTACTCCACAAAGTAGTTATTATGTTGACAATTTAGACATTCTTGAACTCTGGATAAATTGAATTATAAATCTTTAAAATTTATCCTTGATTTCACTTAATTGAATTCTTATATCATTGTCATCATCCTCATGCTTATATTGTGATGAAAGTCATCTTTGACCCATAGTGCATAGATAGACTGTTGATTGGTATGATTATGACTATGTATCGGTATAATCATGACCTGTAATGTTACAAATGATGTGGTAAAAGTCTTCATTGGCCCATAGTGCATTGATGGATAGTTGTTGACATGATCATGACCACTGGTGATACTAACAAATATCCTTGGCTCGTAGTGCATGGATAATTAGTGGATGTGCTAATAATGAATATCCTTGGCCCGTAGTGCATGGATAATTCATGGATGTGATACTAACGAATATCCTTGGCCCGTAAAGCATGGATAATTCGATGATGTGGATTATTTATGAATTGTGTTACATCAATAAAATATTGATTATGAACTTTTAAATCATAGAAGGTAGTAGATATTATGCTCTACTTGACTCTTCTAATGGATTGCTTGTTCCGTTGCAGTTAGACTTGTTATCTATTATATTCTATCAGTTTTACACTGTTGAAGGTTAATGACAATTTATTCTGCATTATCTTAGTCATAATATTCTTTACTGGGCTACTTGAGCTCACCCTTTGCTTTCATTGTTCTCTTCAGGAAATAAGAACATAGTCGGGGAATGAAGTGACGTTACGAGATAGTGGCTGTAGTAGTCTCATTATTTTATAATATAGTGTGATAATAATTATAATGAGGACTCCATTTGAGTTTGGATATTGTCTACAAGACAATATTCGTGTTAAAACTCTCTATGTTTTGACGTATTTTACACGACAATTGTATAATTAAGTTTGTATTTAAATTTTGTACCATGTATTTGACGACTCAGAATGGGTTGTGTATACCTATTTTGGGGGCATCACACTTTCACTTATAAACAAACTTTTTATACCCCATACTAAACTCTAAAAATATGCAGGCCAACGGAATCGTCGGGCGCCTCAACCAAAGATATAATGAAATTGAAGCTGAAGAAGAAGTAGCCCGAAAAGAAAACAAGATCTTAAAATCTGCTTTGGCAAGGGAAAGGAGTCTGCATGGAGACTCCATGTTCTACGCTGAAGGCCTCAAAAAAGACATCACTAAACTCAAAGAACAACTAACCACTGCCGAAACACTTCAATAAACCACATCCGAACAGAACCAGGAGCTAACAATGACAAATGAAGTGCTGATGCAAAAGAACCAATCCCTCGCTCGCGAAATCAACAACATAAAGATTTCAGAACAAAGACATCTCGCACTTCGCAGAAAAGTTAAAAAAGAACTACGCGAACTCAAAGCTCTTGGCCCCCCAATAACCGAAGAACTCCGCAACGAAATCAGAAACGAATACCAAAAATTGCCCGAACTAAACAACGAAATAGTTCAGATGTATGCTGAAGGCTACGAAGCAGTTCGAAGCAAAGGAAAATCGAATCTTGTTGCCACCTCTCTGAACCCATTACTTCTTGATTCTTCTGAAGACAAAGACGAGGATAATGCCAAAGACGACCCTCCACAAACATAACTTATAAACTTGTAAAAATTCAAAAAATTTACCACTTTTATATTTTAATACAATTTGTTTCTTTCTACTCTTCTTACATTCATCTCATACATTTACTTTGTCAAACAATAATCAAATAATCTGAACTCAACACTTCAAATACAATCAAATAATAATGCAAAGTAATATTGTTCACCACCAAAGAGTTAAACTGATCTTTAACAATCATGTTCGCTATCTTTAGGACGAACATATTATGTTCACCATCTTTAGGATGAACAGACCACCTCTCAACAAACCTGTTCCCCATCTTTAGGATGAACAGACCCTGTTCACCATCTTTAGGATGAAAAGGTTATGTTCACCATCTTTAGGATGAATAGGTCATTGAACCTTTAGAAAATTTTGTTCGCCATCTTTAGGACGAATCAGGACCCTATTCACCATCTTTAGGATGAACAGAGAACCGAACCTCCAGAAAATCCAGTTCGCCATCTTTAGGACGAATCAGGACCATGTTCACCATCTTTAGGATGAACAAACCACAGAACCTCCAGAAAATCCTGTTTGCCATCTTTAGGATAAATCAGGACCCTGTTCACCATCTTTAGGATGAAAAGGTTCTGTTCACCATCTTTAGAATGAACAGACCACCGAACATCCAGAAAATCATGTTCGCCATCTTTATGACGAATCAAGACCCTTTTCACCATCTTTAGGATGAACAGATCCAACCAAACCCCCAAACAGCCATAAAACAAAACAGTATTAGAGGAAAAGCACTTCTTCTATTTATAACTGTTGAAAGAATTACAGACTTCGAAATCCTTATATCGACTCTACTGAAAATATTTTCGAAGCCTTCCCGTATGCCAAGTATTCTTTATTTCAATCCCATCTAATGTTCGCAGTCAATAAGTGTACGACCCCAACTTTTATGAATAAAGATTAATTTTCTCTAAATATTTTTTTTATATTATGGTGTGGATTTGATATAATGTTATAGTTGTGGGTAATATTTACAAATTTTTCAAAGTAAGCAAGTTTCATAAAATATTTGATTAGTCGGGGAATATTCGCTTTATCAGAAAATATTCGTACGACGGCACAATCATTAGTGGATCCCACAACGAAATTACTATCGAAGTTAGTAAATGACAGAAATATCTTTTTATAAAAATAACGGCGAAAGTTTTACCGTTAACTGTTGAAATACCCGGTGATAAAATTACAGTAATACGCGTGATTGCATATTAGCACTGTGACGCCCCCAAAATAGGTATACATCACCTATCTTGAGTCGTCAAATACATGGTACAAAAATCAAAAACAAATTTATTATACAACAGTCGTGTAAAATACGACAAAACATAATCTAAGAGTTTTAATAAGAATATTGTCATCTAGACAATATCCACACTCAGTGGAGTCCTCATTACATTTATTTTAATACTATTTAACAAAATAGTGAGGACTACTAATGTTATCATCTGGACCGTCACTCCGTTCCCCGACTAGTCCCGGCTACGTTCTCATTTCCTGAAGAGAACACTGAAAGAAGGGGTGAGCTCAACTAGCCCAGTAAGAAATGTTATGACTAAGATAATGCAGAATAAATTATCATTAGCCTTCAACAGTGTTAAACTGATAAAATATAATAAACATCAAGTTTAACTACAGCGGAACAATAAATCCATTAGAAGAGTCAAGTAGAGAATAAAATCTACTATCTTCTATGATTTAAAAGGTTTTTCATCACTTTTATCGCTGAGACTCAACTTAATAAATAAACCACATCATCCCTGCACTACGGCCAAGGATATTCATTAGTATCACGACAACAAATTATCCATGCACTACGGGCCAAGGATATTCATGTATTCATCAATGGTCATGATCATGCCAACAACTGTCCATCAACGCACTACGGCCAAGGATGACTTTTACCACATCATTTGTAACATTACGGTTATGATTATACCGAATAATCCCTGGTCATAATCATACCAAGTCCATTTATGCACTACAGGCCACAGATGACTTTCAACATATTATAAACATGAGGATGATGACAATGATATAAGAATTCAATAAAACAAGTTCAAGGATAAATTTGTAAAGATTTATAATTTAATTTATCCATAAATCAATAACGTCCAAATTATCAACATGATACTGCTTTGTGGAGTAAAATTCAAGAATGATCAGAAGAATATTTCCATGAAAAGATACGGGATGAAGCGTAAATATCAAGGATATTCCACTAATTTTATGGAGTATAGAAGCCAAAACTTTAATCAACTGAGTATAATAGAATATATGAAACCGCAAATGGATTTTTGCCACCACGCGGTAATCCACGTAGACAGATTATTCCAATAGAATAATAAAGAATGGAACCAGGTCATGCGTAATCTGCACAGATAGGATATTCCAACAGAATAAAAAAGAATGGAACCAGGTCATGCGTAATCCGTACAGACAGGATGTTCCAATAGAATAATAAAGAATGGAACCAGGTCATGCGTAATCTGCACAGACAAGATGTTCCAACAGAATAATAAAGAATGGAATAACAATGAAATTCACCGGACATCGATAGATCGCACAGATGAAAGTTATTCCAACGAGAATAATAAAGAATGGAATAACAGAAGAATTTTACCATGTATGCGGTACTTCGCATAGACAAGTTATTCCAACATAATAATAAAGAATTGAATAACAACCCTTACGAGTATTGAAAGAAAATAACTCTCTTCATGAATATGAAAGAATAATACCCTTACCTTAGAAAAAGCTGGATCTTTGGAATAGTGAAGTAGCGAGACTTCTCTTCTTCTTTCTCTCTATAATTTCTCTATATAATAATTGCTCTAAAGCTTTTGTGAATTGGTGAGAAATGAAGGAAGCATGAGCTTTTATTTATAGGAAAATATAGTTTCGATAATTGCACATTTTGGGGCTCGAAAGATTACAGTATAATACCTTCCTCTTTTTCTTTAGTTTTAATTTAGTCCTGCAAGTATTATCAAACTTGCACCACCTCCCCTAATAGTAAATAATGTGAATTAATAGTTCATTTCTGTGACTCAATAGTATAATCATGTAAAAAAACTAATTACATTATAGTACCTTCAACTATAACTCTAGTTTTAATTTAGTCATGCAAGTATTATCAATCTTGCACCACCTCCCCTAATAGTACATGAATGTGAATTAATAGTACACACATATGAACAAATAGTTATAAGCATGTAAAATAATAACAATTAATTGATCATTTATCCGATTAATTACCCGATTGGTCAATATAACCTCTAGACATCAATTATTATCAAAATAAATGTCGAGTTCTACTAACACTAATAATCCTAACACAATGGAACTATCAATTTCATCTTTAATCAACACAACTTATTCATCATTAATATTATAACTCACAATATTCGTAAGCAAGCAAAAAGGTGGGTTTCTCTAACCTTAATTTATGTACATATATATATATTTGTGGATTCATGATGCCTAATGTCTCTGTGTTCTTCAACTTTATGGTGTATAAGATTTTTACAAAACTCTCTGTAAAACTATGTTTGTATAATTGGTTAGAGAAGCATGTATATGTACAGTTGCAATTGTTATCACTAGCATGTGTATACATATATATATATATATATATATATATATATATATATATATATATATATATATATATATTTGTATGCTAATTATAGGATAAAGGAAGAAATTAATTTGTTCAAATTGAAGTATATATATACTGAATATATGTTTTGTAGAAATATCAAAAGTTATGTATGCTAACTAAGGAATTGAACTATACATGTTAATTTGTTATATGTTGGTATACTTGTATTTCAAAGGAATCAAATTTGGTTGATAACGTTGAAAATTTCGTTCACATGTGATTTTTGATATCAACAATGGAGTTTTGAGTTTTAACCAAATATTATTTTAGTGATTTAAGTCTTTTAAATTTGTTGTTCAATTGTTGGAAATTGGTATATGGATAATTGTTAGCAATTATGTGTAGTTTATATTAGTTATACATGTTGTTTGGGGGGTAATTGTTGTTACAAATTTAAGACAAATAGCTTTGGCTCTGCTTCTTCGTTTTGGTTCTGTGAGTTTGGCCGCCTAAGCGTCAAAATTCACGCCCAAATACAAATTTTGCATGCCCAAATACCAAAAATAGGCTGAAGTTCGCGCCCCAAATATGAATTGCACCTGGCGCCATGTCTCGCTCCCCCCATACCGAAAAGTGGTCTGGGGGCTCGACAGTTTCGACCTCCTGTAGTAAAACGGCCATAACTTTCTCATACGAACTCTGATTGAGTTGATTCAAGATGATCCGGAACGAGGACGAATAGACCTACAACTTTCATGCTTTAAGTTTATTTATTTGAGGTCTGTAACAATAGTCAAAATGGCCATCTTTAGGACTATTGTGTATTTAGAGCCAATCGGAGGGCGTCGGGATGCACGAATGCAAGTGCAACCCTTTGTGTATTACTATAACTTAATGATAACATGTTGGACATGTAATAGGATGTTGTATCAAGTTGTTAATGTGCATGTGGTGCAATGACATGATCACTTAAGTAGTTGTAATAAAGCTAAAAAGTAATGTTCATGAAAAGATGTGATGTTGTTTAAACTTAAACTTAGTTAGTAGCTATACTAAGAGTAATAAATTAACTCATAAAGGTAATGTTAGTGTAACTAATGTGTATTGTCAATACATATGGTATGTGTAGGACTTGGGGTGAACGTGAATAGTAATTATTTAACCTACGCACGAGGTAAGTTCTCTAACTCTACTTTTATAATTGTGCAAGTTTCTAAACCTATCTTTTTACATTAAGTAAGTTCTCTAACTCTACTTTTATAATTGTGCAAGTTTCTAAACCTATCTTTTTACATTAAGCAAGTTCTCTAACTCCATACTCTCGTTGAGTTAGTTTGTTGTGTTTAAGCAAGTTTTCTAATTCTAAAGCTTCGTTATGCAAATTTCATATGCTATACTTTATTGAGTAAAGTATTTCCATTAAGCAACTTCATTGTATCTAGTTATTCATGATGATACAAGTTTCCCATCTCCACACTTTCGTTGAGATAGTTATTATGATTATGCAAGTTTTCTTAACTCTAAACTTGTTATATTAGCATGCAAGTACCTTTAGTTTATCGTTCAAGTTATTATTTGGTGTGCATGCTTGATATTAAATTCTAAGATGTAACCTTAGCTTAATGTTATTCAAAGCAAGGTATGATGTGTTATTCAATAGTTATGCTATTAGATTATCCCTAAAGCATGAACTTAGAACGAAATATTTATTCAGTTATGATTATTCAATAACATTGTGTTATTATCTTTCATTTAACTAATCCTTAGTTGATGTCCGTTGAATTCCAAATTACCTTGAAGTGTATCCAAACCAAACTATCTTTGGGGCGGACTTGTACTCAAAATACTGAGACGAACAACCCTATTTATAGGGGTTACGCTTAGTTTTGTACTTTGCGCTGAAATGTTTGTATACAATACATGTACAAAGGGTTGATCCCCCTAAGTACCTTAAAGTCATTATGGTCATATGACTGTAAAAGTCTAAGTTGAAAGATTACTTATAACTGTGGACAAGGTTCGTGGTCATTAGACCCTCAGTGAATGTTAAGATGTTAATAGGACTTATTATTTAGTTCTATTAAGCCCCTGAATGGGCAAGGAATGTTTAAGATGTTAATAGAACCGATTGTTCAGTTCTATTGAGCCCCTGAATGGGCAGAGAATGTAAAAGTTATTCATTGTTATTTCAAGTGAGCCTTGTTTTCTCACTCTTGCCTGTAAAATCCTTACAGCTAAAGAAGGAAAGGGTGACGTACCTAGCACCAGTAAAGGAAAGGGAAAGATGAACAAGTACTGAAGACTTGTAATAGTTTTGATAGTTTTATTATCAGACTTTGGTTTAAAGATTGTAATGAAGTTTATTTAAATTTTCCGCATGAATGATTGTTTGTAAAGGTTAGATAACTTTGGGAGATTTTATTTTATGTAATTCTGGCGATGTAAGGTGTTTATTATTCAATTTTATTTATGTTTGGGTAGTTATAAATGAATGTTTTGATTACGTGAACACCAAATCTTGAGGTAATGAAGTACCGAGATTTGGGGGTGTCACAAATTGGTATCAAAGCCTTAGTTTATGAACCTTAGGTGGGGGTAAAAGCTTTAGGAAGTAACCTTTGAAAAGATAGTGGAGATAACTCTTATCGAGTTTTAAGGAAGAAGTAATAAAACACTTATGTGCTTATGTGTTTATAACTTATGTGCTCGCGAGTGTCGAGTAGAATGATTAATAACTAAAACTTTAAAATTTTGTTGTCATGATGACTAATGTCGGAGAATCTATTCAGGCTAGGGAGGAGGGACCTCAAATGCCTATAGAGGAGGAGCCTCACGATATTCAGGTTGTTTGGGAACAACTACTGCCACGGGAGTCAGCTCCGTTGGTCATAGTGGTTGAAGATAAGGATGATGATGTGGAGACGGATGAGGAGGATCCCGTGGAGTTTCCACAGGAGGATGACGATAACGAGGACGAGGAGGAAGAGACTCCACTAACCTCGATGGCTGCTCGTATGTATGATGAAGTCTACGACCGTAATGTGGAACTTCAGGACACAGTTGAGGAGTTACAGGAGATAGTAGCTGAACAACAGACTGCAATGACACAGAAGGATGACGACATCCAGGATCGAGATGACCGTCTAACTAATGTTGAAGAGAAGCTGATGCAGACTGAAGGAGAGAAGGAACAACTGATCGAGATGGTCGTGGAACTGAAAAAAAAGCTGAATGAAGAAGCTACCAAGAGGGCGAGAGCTGAAGACGCATATGAGGAAGCTTATCAATGAACTGGAAGAGCAGTAAGGGATGCACAAGCAAAGAGGATGAAGATGGAAGAGATGGATAAAGTATTTAATACCGTGATCAATCAAGCTCAAGATCGGGTCATGGGTTATCCAATTTAGTTCGAGACTCTGCCATCATACGTGTTAGATCGCCAAACCATGTTCCGTGTTATGGAAGAAGAGCGTCAAAAGGCTACTGAGTATCTTAATAGATCATCGTAGGAAATGTGTCTATTTTGCAAGTAATAAGTGTTAAATAATGTGTAAATCCCTAGTGTTAAGTAACCATGGGATATGAGAATGATGATGTTGTCCTGTAACTTTTGTAGTTCAGGAAAGGAATGTAAATAGCAGTGATGCTATTGTTTATATGTTTTCGAAGAGATGATGAATAAATAAAAGTTATTATTTTATTCAAAAGTGTTATGTGGTTATTTCTTTTATGGAGGCAAGTTAATTAGAAAATACTTAAAGAAGTTGGGTAATAGTCTAATAGATGTTTTTTTTTCTAGCAGAAAATGCCTCCCAAACGTGAACCACCCCGTCAGAGAACCAATGCGAGAACTAACAATAACGATGTTGAGGATAATTCTGTCCAACAATTAGTGACATTACTAATAGGAGCATTGCAGAATCAACCTCAAAACCAAGGCACAACGTTTAAAGAGTTTAAGGCGGTTGGACCACCTGAATTCATGGTCAACGAATCCTACGAGGCACGCAGACACTGGATTATGGAAATAGAGAATGTATTTGAAGTCGCTAGGGTAGTAGATGAATAGAAGATTGCTTTAGCAACATTTATGTTGAAAGCAGAAGCTAGTTATTGGTGGCAAGCCAATAAAACCCGGGAAGGACAAGGGGTGATGACCTGGGATAGGTTTAAGGAATTATTCTTCGAGACCTACTTTCCAGATAGTTCAAGGAGTCAGTTAGAGGTTCAGTTTTTTTGAATCAAGCGAGGAGCGATGATTCGTCTCGAGTATGCCGTGAAATTCAACGAATCATGCGAGGTTTGTGCCATATCAAGTCAACCAGATGAGGCGTAAAGGCAAAGAGATTCGAACGTGGATGAAGCCTGGTACATGCATGAAGAGGGTTTTCCTATTCCAGTTGAAGACGTTTGCAGAAGTGATGGAGAAGGCTGTACTCGCTGAAGGTGGAGGCGAGGCAGTGACAAAATTTAATCAAGAGCAGAAGAAGAAGAGGAATGAGGTGGAAGTGAAGAATGGTAGTGGAGGCAATGGAAATGGCAGCAACAACAACAACTTGAAGAGGAAGTGGAACGGAAATGGGGGTACTGGAAACCAGCAGAGTAACCAACAGTTTAGGAAGTTTGAAGCATGTGTTACATGCAGGAGGTTTCATAAGGGTGTGTGCTTGATGGGGAAACGTGCATGTTTCAACTGTGGCCAGGAGGGTCACATCTCCTCAAATTTCACCCAACCCAAGAAGAATATCTGTTTCACATGTGGATGCAAGGATCATTTTGCTCGTGAATGCCCTCAGAAGAAGGTCGAAGAAATAGTAAAGTAAAGGGGAGGCAAAGAAGGAGGTACTTGGGCCATTCTTTGGACCTCTGACAATCAAACAAACCCACACCCAGAACTTTCAACATGACTGTGCAAGATGCTATGCAATCAAAAGATGTGGTGTCAGGTATTATCCCAGTCAACGATATTAGTGCTTATGTATTATTTGATTCAAAAAGCTACTTGTTCGTTTATATCTGATGAATTTACTAAGAGGTTAGAATTGCTTGCAGAAGAAACCGAATTTCCTTTGAACATAGAAATTGTGAATAGGGAGGTGATTCTGTTAGGTTTGTATACAAGAACCGTAGAGAGTGAACATTAAAGGAATATCCTCGATGGTAGATTTAATTCGATTAGACCTGGGAATTTGATGTAATTTTGGGAATGGATTGGTACATGCTCAAATATGGAGCGAAGAATTGATTGTCATAAGAAGTGTAAACCTAATGACTCATTAAAGGTAGTTTTCTATGGTAGCAAGTCGTCTAGACAAATGAAATGTCTCGACAATTATGCGAACCAAGAAGTTGTTGAGTCAAGGCTGTGTGGGTTATTTGGCTTACATAGTCGATACTCGTAAGAAAGGTGTAAACCCGGAGGAAATACCGAGTGGTTAGAGAATTCGTAGATGTATTTACGAAGATTTGCCAGACTTCCACTTGAGAGAGAGATTAAGTTCGTAATCGACTTAGCGCCAGGAACTTCACTGATATCGAAGGCCCCGTACAGAATGGCTCCGATAGAAATGAAGGAACTGATGGTGCAACTGCAAGAACTGTTGGACAAGAAGTATATTCAACCAAGTGTATCACCGTGGGGAGCGCCGGTATTATTCGTGAAGAAGAAGGACGGATCAATGCGTCTTTGCATTGATTATAGGGAGTTAAACAAAGTCACCATTAAGAATAGGTATCCGTTGCCTAGAATAGATGACTTGTTTGATCAGTTGAAGGGTGCTAAGTACTTCTCAAAAATAGATTTGAGAAGTGGGTATCACCAATTGAAGGTAAGAAAGGAGGATATACCTAGAACGACACTCAGAACTCGGTACGGACATTACGAATTTCTGGTGATGTCTTTTGGTTTAACAAATTCCCCTGCTACGTTCATGGATTTGATGAACAGGGTATTTAAACCATTCTTAGACAAGTTCGTAGTGGTGTTTATCGACGACATTCTGGTGTATTCCAAAACTCATGAAGAACACGTGGAACATTTACGTCTGACATTGGAGACAATAAGAAAGGAAAATTTGTACGCGAAATTCTCTAAGTGTGAATTTTGGCTCGATCGTGTACAATTTTTGGGTCATGTGATTGACAAAGATGGGATTTCAGTGGATCCATCAAAAATGGAAGCTGTAATAAATTGGGAACAACTAAGGACACCTTCGGAGGTGAGGAGTTTCTTAGGGCTGGCCAGTTATTAGAGAAGATTCATTCAAGATTTTTCCAAGATAGCCACTCCGTTAACAAATTTGACACGGAAAGCTGTGAAATTCGTTTGGACGGAGAAATATGAAGAGAGTTTCCAAGATTTGAAGAAGAAGCTAAGTGTGGCACCTGTGTTAACACTACCAGATAGTACAGGAAATTTTGTGGTGTATAGTGATGCCTCACACAAAGGATTGGGTTGTGTTCTGATGTAAAATGGCAAAGTCATTGCCTATGCATCGAGACAACTGAAGGATTATGAGAAGGGTTATCTGACTCATGATTTGGAATTGGCTGCAGTAGTATTTGCTCTCAAGATATGGAGACACTATCTGTATGGAGAGAAATGTGAGATCTACACAGACCACAAAAGTCTGAAGTATATTTTCACTCAGAAGGACCTAAACAGTCAGAGGAGATGGATGGAATTGATAAAGGATTATGATTGTGAGATCTTTTATCATCCGGGCAAAGTGAATGTGGTTGCATATGCTTTAAGCAGGAAAGGTCGGGAGAAATTAATGCTGATAACAACTTAGGAGGAGCTCATTTCAGCAATGACAAAGTTAGAGCTGGAAATCAAATTTCCACAGGAATCTGACGAATGACTATTTCAGTTAGAAGCAGGTCCAACTTTACTGGACAAGGTGAAGAACGCTCAGTTACAAGATGAAGAATGTGGAAAGATAAAAGAGAATGTGGTTGATAGTAGCGATACAAATTACAAGGTCGATACCGAAGGATTACTACGGTACGAGGGAAGAATCTGGGTTCCAGCAACACTAGAAGTGAAAGACGAAATCTTGACCGAAGCTCATAGCTCAAGATATTCAATTCATCCAGGAAGCACGAAGATGTATCAGGATTTACGCCGACATTTTTGGTGGCCGAATATGAAAAGAGACGTTGCAGAATGCGTGGCAAAATGTTTGACATGTCAAAGAGTAAAAGCCGAACATCAAAGACCCAGCGGATTACTTCAACCGTTGGAAAAACCGGAATGGAAGTGGGAACACATCACGATGGATTTTGTGGTGGGTCTTCCAACTACTCAGAGAGGATGCGATGCAATTTGGGTGATAGTGAACAGACTGACAAAATCAGCGCACTTTTTACCAATAAAGATTAGGTTCAATCTTGAGCAGTTGGCAAGATTGTACATCAAAGAGATCGTTTCGAGACATGGATTGCCAGTGTCAATTGTGTCCGATAGAGACCGGCGATTCACTTCAAATTTTTGGAAGAGACTACAAGAATGCATGGGAACTCAATTGCGAATGAGTACGGCTTATCATCCACAAACAGATGGCCAAAACGAACGAACGATCCAGACATTGGAAGATATGCTGAGAGCATGCGTTATGGATTTCAAAGGAAGCTGGGAAGAACATTTACCGTTGGTGGAATTTGCCTACAATAATAGTTATCACGTGAGCATCGGCAAGATGCTTGCCTTTACGAAGCTATACTACAGCAAAAGTGCAGAACCCCCACCAGATTTGGAATGAAGTTGGTGAACGCGTCAACCGCTAGGACGAACTAGTGCAACAAATCTACCGAGGTTATCAAACTCATCAGGACAATATTGGTAGCAGCTCAAGACCGACAGAAGAAGTATGCTGATTAACACAGGCAAGATCGTGCATTTGACGTAGGAAGCTATGTATTCCTAAAAATTTCTCCTTGGAAGGGGAAAATTCATTTCGGTAAGAAGAGAAAACTAAGCCCGAGGTTTATTGGACCCTTTGAAGTGCAGCGAAAAGTAGGAGAGGTAGCTTACGAGGTAGCTCTACCTCCAGAGTTGGAAAACATTCATAATGTTTTTCATATTTCGGTGTTACGACCATATAAACCCGATTACAATCACGTGATCGAGTACGAACCGTTGCAGTTTGAGAAAGATTTATCTTATGAAGAGGTTCCTATCCAGATAGTCGACAGGAAAGAACAAGTGCTCGTCAGAATAAAGTGATACCTTACCGTGAAGGTGATATGGAGAAACCACAATGTCAAGAAGCAACGGCGAACTCGAGAGAAAATGATGAAAGAGTACCCTGAGTTATTTGTTTAATCTGGGTCTTCGATTCTGGGGATAAAATCTTTATAAGTAGGGAAGAATGTAACAAATGTGTTGTTTGAGTTGTGATTCTGGGGACAAAATCCTTATAAGAGGGGAATGATGTAACATTCCAGATTTTTTTAAATGTAAGTTATAAATATTTATTGATTTATATAAATATTTATTGGATGTGTTTATTATTGAATAAGTAATTGTTCAAATTGATTGAGTTGATTTAGTTAATTATTTATTTGCTAAATAATTAATGTGATTAGTTAATTATTTATTTGTTAAATAGTTAATGTGTTATATGGATTGAAAGTTATGTGATTAAGTAATTTATTTAATAAATTATTATTTCATAAAGAGTGACAAATAACTATGTTATAAAGAGTTATTAAAATAAATTAAAGTAATTTTAATTTAGTTTTACCCAAACAAAGCTTAAGGATATAAACTATTTTATTTTAAAGGATTTGCCAAACAAAGCCCTATGGCTTTGGATTTTTGAAATTTAAATTGTTTATAAAATAAACTAAATAATATATATATATATATATATATATATATATATTTATAAATGGTACGTTATATATTTTTATAATCGATGTTATTATTGATTAGGCGATATTATGGCCATGTCCGCTTTTACTATATAGTATTTCACGTTATTTGATTCAATTATTGTCAATATTTTATATATTATTAAATCAATAATTGAGATAACAAAGTTATTAATATTATTATTTGTAATATTAACGATGTCAAAGTTCTCGCCAAGAGAGGTTTGGTCACCTAATTGCGGCGTCGATAAGGAGAAATCCTTATTGAAAGCCCTCTTTCGGGAACGACACAGTCGATTAATATTGTGAATTATAATAAAGGTGATAAGTTTTGTTTTATTATTATTATAAATGTAATAAAATGAAATTTTTTTATATAAAATGTAGAATACTTTTATAAAGTTATTTATTTTATTAAACTATAAATAGAATATATGATATTCTATTATGCATAAAGTGTTTGTATAGTGTTTGTGATAGTAAAATCTTTTTATATAAAATAGAATACTTTTATAAAGTTATTCGTTTTATTAGATTATAAATAGAATATATTATATTTTATTTAAAAGATTTTGTTTTATTAGAATATTTTATTAATATTACATAGTAAATCAATCTGGACCGTTCATGAATTAGTTACTATTCAGTCCATTCTCCTATAAATAGAATCTGTAACATTCCAAATTTTTTTAAATGTAAGTTATAAATATTTATTGATTTATATAAATATTTATTGGATGTGTTTATTATTGAATAAGTAATTGTTCAAATTGATTGAGTTGATTTAGTTAATTATTTATTTGCTAAATAATTAATGTGATTAGTTAATTATTTATTTGTTAAATAGTTAATGTGTTATGTGGATTGAGTTATGTGATTAAGTAATTTATTTAATAAATTGTTATTTCATAAAAAGAGTGACAAATAACTATGTTATAAAGAGTATTTAAAATAAATTAAAGTAATTTTAATTTAGTTTTACCCAAACAAAGCTTAAGGATATAAACCATTTTATTTTAAAGGATTTTGCTTAACAAAGCCCTATGGCTTTTTTGGATTTTGAAATTTAAATTGTTTATAAAATAAACTAAATAATATATATATATATATATATATATATATTTATAAATGGTACGTTATATATTTTATAACCGATGTTATTATTGATTAGGCGATTATGGTCATGTCCGCTTTTATGTTACGCGTATTGGATATCATTTGAGTTACGTGATTAGTAGTCTAAATTATTACCGAGAAAAAGAAGGGCTGTAGAGAGTTTTGAGAAAAGATAGAAGTTCGAGTTTGAGAGAAGCGTGATTTTCAAAGCAAATCATTAACAAAGATTCGTAAGCAAGCAAAAAGGTGGGTTTCTCTAACCTTAATTTATGTACATATATATATTTGTGGATTCATGATGCCTAATGTCTCTGTGTTCTTCAAATTTACTGTATAAGATTTTTACAAAACTCTCTCGTAAAACTATGTTTGTATATAATTGGTTGAGAAACATGTATATGTACAAATTCTGATTGTTATCACTAGCATGTGTATATATATATATATATATATATATATATATATATATATATATATATATATATATATATATATGTATATCTAATTATAGGATAAAGGAAGAAATTAATTTGTTCAATTGAAGTATATATATACGAATATATGTTTTGTAGAAATATCAAAAGTTATGTATGCTAAACTGAGGAATTGAACTATACATGTTAATTTGTTATATGTTGGTATACTTGTATTTCAAAGGAATCAAATTTGGTTGATAACGGTGAAAATTTCTGCTTCGACTGTATTTTTAGATATCAACAATGGAGTTTTGAGTTTTAACCAAATATTATTTTAGTGATTTAAGTCTTTTAAATTTGTTGTTCAATTGTTGGAAATTGGTATATGGATAATTGTTAGCAATTATGTAGTTTATATTAGTTATACATGTTGTTTGGGGGCGAATTGTTGTTACAAATTTAAGATGTAGCTTTGCTCTGCTCTTCGCTTTGGTTCTGTGAGTTTCGCTGCCTACAAGCGTCAAAATTCACGCCCCAACGGCCAAATTTCGCATGCCCAAGCGCCAATAATAGGCTAGAAGTTCACGCCCCAACGCTGGAATTCGCGCCCCACACCATCGTCTCTCGCGCCAAATACTGAAAAGTGGCTTCGAAACAGACGATTTTGACCTCCTGCAGTAAAACGGCCATAACTTTCTCATACGAACTCTGATTGAGTTGATTCAAGATGATCCGAAACGAGGACGAATAGCCCTACAACTTTCATGCTTTAAGTTTATTTATTTGAGGTCTGTAATAATAGTCAAAATGGCCATCTTTAGGACTATTGTGTATTTGGAGCCAATCGGAGGGCGTCGGGATGCACGAATGCAAGTGCAACCCTTTGTGTATTAGTATAACTTAATGATAACATGTTGGACATGTAATAGGATGTTGTATCAAGTTGTTAATGTGCATGTGGTGCAATGACACGATCACTTACGTAGTATTAATAAAGCTAAAAAGTAATGTTCATGAAAAGATGTGATGTTGTTTAAACTTAAACTTAGTTAGTAGCTATACAAAGAGTAATAAATTAACTCATAAAGGTAATGTTAGTGTAACTAATGTGTATTGTCAATACATATGGTATGTGTAGGACTTGGGGTGAACGTGAATAGTAATTGTTTAACCTACGCACGAGGCAAGTTCTCTAACTCTACTTTTATAATTGTGCAAGTTTCTAAACCTATATTTTTACATTAAGCAAGTTCTCTAACTCTACTTTTATAATTGTGCAAGTTTCTAAACCTATCTTTTTATATTAAGCAAGTTCTCTAACTCCATACTCTCGTTAAGTTAGTTTGTTGTGTTTAAGCAAGTTTTCTAATTCTAAAGCTTCGTTATGCAAATTTCATATGCTATACTTTATTGAGTAAAGTATTTCCATTAAGAAACTTCATTGTATCCAGTTATTCATGATGATACAAGTTTCCCATCTCCACACTTTCGTTGAGATAGTTATTATGATTATGCAAGTTTTCTTAACTCTAAACTTGTTATATTAGCATGCAAGTACCTTTAGTTTATCGTTCAAGTTATTATTTGTTGTGCATGCTTGATATTAAATTCTAAGATATAACCTTAGCTTAATGTTATTCAAAGCAAGGTATGATGTGTTATTCATAGAATAGTTATGCTATTAGATTATCCCTAAAGCATGAACTTAGAAATCTAAAATATTTATTCAGGTTATGATTATTCAATAACATAGTGTTATTATCTTTCATTCAACTAATCCTTAGTTGATGTCCGTTTAATTCCAAATTACCTTGAAGTGTATCCAAACCAAAATATCTTTGGGGCGGACTTGTACTCAAAATACTGAGATGAACAACCCTATTTATAGGGGTTACGCTTAGTTTTGTACTTTACGCTAAAATGTTTGTATACAATACATGTATGCGAAGGGTTGATCCCCTAAGTACCTTAAAGTCATTATGGTCGTATTTAATCGTAAAAAAGTTTAAGTTGAAGATTACTTATAATCGTGGACAAGGTTCGTGGTCATTAGACCCTCGGTGAATGTTAAGATGTTAATAGGACTTATTATTTAGTTCTATTGAGCCCTGAATGGGCAAGGAATGTTTAAGATGTTAATAGAACCTATTGTTCGGGTTCTATGAGCCTCGAATGGGCGAGAGAATGTAAAAGTTATTCATTGTTATTTCAAGTGAGCCTTGTTTGCTCACTCTTTTTTATAAAAATCCTTACAAATTAAAGATGGAAAGGGTGACGTACTAGCACCAAAGAAAGGAAAGGGAAAGATGAACAAGTATTGAAGACTTATAATAGTTTTGATAGTTTTATTATCGGACTTTGGTTTAAAGATGTAATGAAGTTTATTTAAATTTTTCGCATGAATGATTGTTTGTAAAAGGTTAGATAACACAGGAGATTTTATTTTATGTAATTCTGTATAAGCGTGTTTATTATTCAATTTTACTTATGATTGGGTAGTTATAAATGAATGTTTTGATTACGTGAACACCAAATCTTGAGGTAATGAAGTACCGAGATTTGGGGGTGTCACGGAATCTCATTCCTTCATTATTTCTTATGAATTCACTGAAACTCTAGAGAGAGAAAGAAAAAAAGTATTCTGCTACTTCACTACTCCTATATCCAGTTTCTTCTAAGGTAAGGGATATTATTTATTGTACTCATAAGGGGTATTATTTCTTTCGTCTTCATGAAGAGAACTTCTGTTATTCCATTCTTTATCATTATGTTGGAATAACCTGTCTATGCGAAGTACCGCATATATGGTGAAATTCTTTTGTTATTCCATTCTTTATTATTCTGTTGGAACATCCTGTTTGTGCATTTATGCATGACCTGGTTCCGTTCTTTATTATTCTATTGGAACATCCTATCTGCATGCGCCACGCATGATCCGGTTTCCGTTCTTTATTATTCTCGCTGGAACATCACGTCTGCATGCGGATTACGCATAACTCGGGTTCCATTCTTTATAATTTCATTGGAATAACTCATCTGCATGCGCCTATCGCATGCATGGTGATTTCTTACATTATTACATTCTTTATTATTACATTTGGAATAACTTTTGCTCTATGTGGATTTTCACATGCATGGTGAATGATCCTTTATATTCATTCCTTATTAAATTGTGGAAATGATCTGTCTAAGTGGATTACCGCATGGCGGACGAAAATCCATTTGCGGTTTCATATATTCTATTATACTCAGTTGGTTAAAGTTTTGACTTCTATACTCCATGAAATTAGTGGAATATCTTTGATATTTGCGCTTCATCTATTATCTTTTCATGGAAATATTCTTCTAAGCATTCTTGAATTTTACTCCACAAAGAAGTATCATGTTGACAATTTGGACGTTATTGGTTCCTCGATAAATTAATTCTTGAACTTGTTTTATTGAATTCTTATATCATTGTCATCATCCTCATGTTTATATTATGTTGAAAGTCATATGTGGCCTGTAGAGCATAGATGGACTTGGTATGATTATGACCAGGGATTAATCAGAATAATCATGACCGTAATGTTATAAATGATGTGGTAAAAGTCCTCATTGGCCCGTAGTGCATTGATGGACAGTTGTTGGCATGATCATGACCATTGATGAATACACGAATATCCTTAGCCCGTAGTTCATGAATAATTTGTGGTTGTGATACTAATGAATATCATTGGACGTAGTGCAGGGATGATGTGGATTATTTATTAAGCTGAGTCCCAGCGATAAAAGTGATGAAAAACCTTTTAAATCATAAAAGATAGTAGATTTATTCTCTACTTGACTCTTTTAATGGATTGCTTGTTCTGCTGCAGTTAAACTTGATGTTTGTTATATTGTATCGCTTTAACAACTTTGTTGAAGGCTAACGATAATTTATTCTGTATTAACTTATTCATAATATTTCTTACTGGGCTAGTTGAGCTCACGTCCCTTTTACTTTCATTATTCTCTTCAGGAAATGAGAACATAGTAGGGACTAGTCGGGGAACGGAGTGACGGTCTAGATGATAGCATTAGTAGTCCACACTATTCTATGAAATAGTGTGATAATAAATGTATTGAGGACTTATTTTGAGTTTGAATACTGTCTAGAAGACAATATTTGTATTAAAACTCACAGCTCATGTTGTATATTTAAGATTGTATTTCTATTCAGTACCATGTATTTGGCGACTCAAAATAGGTGATGTATACCTATTTTGGGGGCGTCACATTCTAATTCCCAGGTCATTTCCTCAACATCGTGGTTTCTCCACAAAACTTTGACTTGAGGTATAACTTTAGAGCGTAGAATATGATCCTTCTTATCCAAGATTTTAATAGGTAACTCTTTATACGTTAAATCTTCCTCTATCTCGTCTAGTTCTAATTCAATAATGTGGTTCGGGTCTTTCACATATTAACGTAACTTAGATATGTGAAAAACGTTATGAACACGAGACATACTTGGCGGTAAAGCGAGTCTATAGGCCACAGTTCCCACTTGATCTTAAAAATGGGCCAATGAATCGAGGGTTGAGCTTTCCTCTCTTTCGAAATCTCGTAACTCCCTTCCATGGAGCAACACATAACGACACATGATCTCCAATATCGAATTACATGTCCTTTTGATGAAGATCAGCATAACTCTTTTGTCGATCTTGCGAGGTTTTTATACGTTGTCGGATCGTTTGAATCTTTTCCGTAGTCATACGTACCAACTTCGGTCCCAACAACATTGCTTCACCCACCTCATCCCAGCATACTGGAGAACGACACTTTCTTCCATACAACGTCTCAAATGGAGCCTTGCCAATACTTGCTTGATAAATGTTGTTGTAGGAAAACTCCACCAATGGTAAGAACTTGTCCCAACTTCCTTTGAAGTCAAGGACATAAGGTCTTAATAAATCTTCAAGAGTTTGAATAGTCCTCTCCGACTGCCCGTCCGTCTGAGGATGATATGCCGAGCTAAATCATAAATCCGTGCCCATAGATTTTTGTAAACTAACCCAAAATCTTGAAGTGAATCTTGGGTCTCGATCAGAAACTATGGATACCGGCATACCATGCAGTCTTATAATCTCATTTATGTATATACGAGCAAGATGTTCAAGTGTATAAGTTTCTCGTATAGGTAGAAAATGGGCAGACTTGGTCAATCTATCAACAATGACCCAAATTGCATATATGCCTTGAGAAACCTTGGGAAGACCAGTAACAAAATCCATGGTAATGTGCTCCCACTTCCATTCTAGAATTTCAAGTGGTTGCAATGGACCTTTTGGTACTTGATGCTCTGCCTTGACTCATTGACAAGTTAAACACCTTGAGATAAACTCCGCTATCTCTCTCTTCATATTGCTCCACCAAAATGTATGTTTAAGATCACGATACATTTTGTTACTCCCATGATGGATTGCAAACGGTGTGTTGTGCGCCTCCATCATGATTTTATACTTTAAATCAGGGTTGTTAGAACACAAAGTCTGGAGTTGACTCGAAGTATTCCTTCTTCATCGATTCTTGCTTCCGGCATAGCACCTTCTTGCACTTTCTTCCTCATACGCATCAGCTCCAGGTCTGTAGCTTGAGCAGCTTTAACTTTATCGATTAAAGTCGGTTCTACTCGTATATTCGCCATCATCATATGGGTCCCTGGAGTCTTTAACTCTATCTCCATCCTTTGTAAGTCATATAAAATGGGCCTTTGCATTGACAATAATGCACTCATACCCGCATATGATCTTCTACTCAATGCATCAGCTACTACGTTTGCTTTTCCAAGATGGTATTGAATGGTATGATCATAATCTTTCAACAACACAAGTCATCGTTGTTGCCGCATGTTGAGTTCCTTTTGAGTGAAGAAATATTTGAGGCTTTTATGATCTGTATAGATTTCCACCTTCTCTCCATACAGGTAATGCCTCCAAATCTTAAGCGCAAAAATGACTGCTGCCAACTCTAGATCATGAGTAGGATAATTCCTCTCATATTCTTTGAGTTGTCATGAGGCATAGGCTATAACTTTCCTATGTTGCATGAGAACACATCCTAACCCTTTGCCTGAAGCATCACTGTAGATGACATATCCCTCCGAGCCAGATGGTATTGTCGAGCAGTCTTAAAATGAGTCTCTCTTGAGTTCTTAAAAACTCTTCTCACATTCCTCGCTCCAACCGAATTTTGTATCTTTTCGAGTCAGCTGAGTTAATGGAGTAGCGATTCGAGAAAACCCTTCCACGAATCTCCGATAATAACCAGCTAAGCCGAGAAAGCTACGTACTTCGGTCACTGATTTAGGTTGCTCCCAGCTTTGAATTGCTTCAATCTTTGCCGGGTGAACAGATATCCCGTGATTTGATATCACGTGCCCAAGGAATGCAACTTCGTCAAGCTAGAACTCGTATTTCATCAACTTGGCATATAGCTTATTTTCACGAAGATTTTGGAGTATCAGCCTCAAGTGTTGCTCATGGTCTTCATGGGTTTTAGAGTATATGAGGATGTCATCTAAAGACGACCACAAAGTGATCCAAATATTCCTTGAATACTCGGTTCATCATATCCATAAAGGCAGCAGGAGCATTAGTCAATCCAAAAGATATGACTAAGAATTTATAATGCCCGTACCGAGTTCTGAAAGCAGTCTTTGGAATGTCAACGATTTTAATCTTCAACTGATGATATCCGGAACAAAGATCAATCTTTGAAAAGAATTTGGCGCCCTTCAATTGGGTCAAACAGTCATCAATGCGAGGCAACGGGTACTATTTTGATGGTGACATGATTCAACTCCCGATAATCAATACAAAGTCGCATACTTCCATCTTTCTTCTTCACGAATAGAACAGGAGCACCCCAAGGAGACGTACTATGATGAATGAAACCGATGTCTAACAATTCCTGCAATTGGGTCTTTAACTCCTGAAGTTCAATAGGAGTCATTCGATATGGGGCTTTGGAAATGGGTTTTGTACCGGGTTCAAGGTCGATAAAAAATTCAATTTCACTCTATGGGGGTAGGCCAGGAAGTTCTTCAGGGAATACGTCAGGAAATTTATTAACAATAGAAATATCTTTCAAATCTGACGTATTTTTGTTTAAATCTGTGACATGAGCTAAGAAAGCTTGACATCCATTTTTTAATAAATGAATAGCTTTATGGCTTGAGATGACCATGATTGATTTTAATGGTTTGGTTGCTTGAATTCGCATAATAGGTTGATTAGGAATATGAAAGCTAACAACCTTACAAAAAATAATCAATTTTAGCATGATGAGTAGTTAACCAATCAATCCCTAGAATCACGTCAAATACAAGTATTTTTAAAGAAATAAGATCGACAGGTAATGTGCGGTTACCGATTTGAATCAAATAAGACTTATAAACAGTGGATGTAATGAAGGTTTCTCCCAACGGAGTTTCAACCGATAAGTCAAAGTCTAATTTCTCCGGAGTCAAATTTAAACGTTGAGTGCAAGTATGAGAAATAAAAGAATGGGTAGAACCGGTATCAAATAAGGTATAGACTTCGCTAGAGTTTATAATAAGCTTACCCGTGATGACCTCGTTCGGGTTCCTTGCTTTACGGGAGGTTACGACAAACTCTCTCCCTTGAACTACTAGGCTTTGACTTTTCTCGACGGACCTTTGGTGCCTCCATCCCAATTTGGACTTGTCTTTGGTGCATGACAAAATCGGGCTAGGTGACCTTCTCTTCCACAATTATAACACGCTTTGGGATACATCGCTTGACCGGTGATATGTCCCTCCCCACGTATTTGAAGCATATGATGGGTGGTCGTTCTCCTTCCTTAACAACGGTCTTTGGTCTTTGCGTCTTTCCATCATTGTTGAATCTCCTTTTCTTGAAATGTCCATTTTACTTGTCTTGGCCATGATTACCACCGGCGTGGTTACCATTTCTGGCATGTTGATTCCCTCCACGTTTGTTGTCACTGCTTCGATGACTGCTACCACTAGTATTATCATTTTGCCGGTTGCTTTCTCTTGGTTGAGTTGACTCGTTATCGCACTCCAATAACTGAGCTCTATTAATAACATCAGAATACAAACACAGTTTGTGAGAAATTAAGTATCGACGTATCTCGAGTTTCAAACCTCTTAGAAACATCCGCGTCATTCTCTCCTCATTATCAACCAAGTGAGATGCAAACCGGGATAACTCGGCAAACTTAGCTTCGTACTGTGACACATTCATATTGTTCTGCTCCAACATGATGAACTCTACCTCTTTTATGTGACGAATACTTTCGGGAAAGTACTTGTCGTTGCATAGTTCTCAAAACATCTCCCAAGACATCTTTCGTGCGGTAGGTTGAGTATGCTTTACCGATTTCCACCAGTAATCTGCCTCTCCTCGCAACATAAAGGTGGCAAATGGAACTTTTTGCTCATCGGAGCATCCCAAAACATCAAATATCTTGGTGATCAGCTTTATCCACGCTTCCGCCTTAAGTGATTTTGGCTCTCCAATAAACTCCCGTGGTCCCCCTTGAACTGCTTAATTGTGACCGTCAAGAGAGTTTCCCGTGTTTCCACCTATATTTTGGACAGGAGCCGCTCTCGCCTGATGTTGCATTAATTGCATAAAGCCTCTGAACATTCCATCATTCATCATTTGGTCAGTGTTATTGTTTGCATGAGGATTGTCGCCTTCCTGATGCACATTATCCTGATTATTGATCTGTGGTACTGAACGGTCTCGGATGTCATTTTCAACATCCGCCACAAACAAGGGTTAATTGACATGTCACATATTATCCCGATACTCGATCGACCAAATAAATACCAAATAAACTTTGGTAGGTCATACTAGGCGAAGGAATTCCCCGCCTCTCCCTCCTAGTTCTTGTCTCACATCTCAGCCAGGGATCATATCCATAAGCTTTGATACCAACTGTGACGCCCCCAAAATAGGTATACATCACCTATCTTGAGTCACCAAATACATGGTACAAAAATCAAATACAACTTTATTATACAACAGTTGTGTAAAATACGACAAAACATAATCTAAGAGTTTTAATAAGAATATTGTCATTTAGACAATATCCACACTCAATGGAGTCCTCATTACATTTATTGTAACACTATTTAACAGAATAGTGAGGACTACTAATGCTATCATCTGGACCGTCACTCCGTTACCCGACTAGTCCCGGTTACGTTCTCATTTCCTGAAGAGAACATTGAAAGAAAGGATGAGCTCAACTAGCCCAGTAAAAAATATTATGACTAAGATAATGCAGAATAAATTATCATTAGCCTTCAACAATGTTAAACTGATAAAATATAATAAACATCAAGTTTAACTGCAGCGGAACAAGCAATCCATTAGAAGAGTTAAGTAGAAAATAAAATCTACTATCTTCTATGATTTAAAAGATTTTTCATCACTTTTATCGCTGCGACTCAACTTAATAAACAAACCACATCATCCCTGCACAACGGTCAAGGATATTCATTAGTATCACGACCACAAATTATCCATGCACTATGGGCCAAAGATATTCGTGTATTCATCAATGGTCATGATCATGCCAACAACTGTCCATCAACGCACTACGGCCAATGAGGACTTTTACCACATCATTTGTAACATTACGGTCATGATTATACCGAATAATCCCTGGTCATAATCATACCAAGTCCATCTATACACTACAGGCCACAGATAACTTTTAACATATTATAAACATGAGGATGATGACAATGATATAAGAATTCAATAAAACAAATTCAAGGATAAATTTGTAAAGATTTATAATTTAATTTATCCAGAAATCAATAACGTCCAAATCGTCAACATGATATTGCTTTGTGGAGTAAAATTCAAGAATGCTCAGAAGAATATTTCCATGAAAAGATACTGGATGAAGCGCAAATATCAAGGATATTCCACTAATTTCATGGAGTATAAGCCAAAACTTTAATCAACTGAGTATAATAGAATATATGAAACCGCAAAATGGATTTTTTGCCGCCACGTAATCCACGAGATGCATTATTCAACGAATAATAATAAAGAATGGAACCAGGTCATGCGTAATCCGCACAAACAGGATATTCCAACAGAATAATAAAGAATGGAACCAGGTCATGCGTAATCCGCACAGACAGGATGTTCCAACAGAATAATAAAGATTGGAACCAGGTCATGTGTAATCCGCACAGACAGGATGTTCCAACAGAATACTAAAGAATGGAATAACAACATAATTCATCGTACGCGATGCGATATCAAGATGCATACAAAGTTATTCCAATGTAATAATAAAGAATGGAATAACAGAAGAATTTCACCATGTATGCGGTACTTCGTATAGACAGGTTATTTTAACATAATAATAAAGAATGGAATAACAACCCTTACGAGTATTGAAAGAAAATAACATTCTTCATGAATACGAAAGAATAATACCCCTTACCTAAGAGAAAAACTAGATACTGAAATAGTGAGATAGCAGACTTCTCTTCTTCTTTCTCTCTATAATTTTTGTCTATAATAATTGCTCTAAAGCTTTTGTGAATTGGTGAGAAATGAAGGAAGAATGAGCTTCTATTTATAGGAAAATATAGTTTCGATAATTGCACGTTTTGGGGCTCGAAATATTACAGTATAATACCTTCCTCTTTTTTTTCATTTTTAATTTAGTCTTGCAAGTATTATCAAACTTGCACCACCTCCCCTAATAGTAAATAATGTGAATTAATAGTTCATTCATGTGACTCAATAGTATAATCATGTGAAAAAACTAATTACAGTATAGTACGTTCAACTATACCTCCATTTTTAATTTAGTCATGCAAGTATTATCAATCTTGCACCACCTCCCCTAATAGTACATGAATGTGAATCAATAGTACACACATGTGACCAAATAGTTATAAGCATGTGAAATAATAGCAATTAATTGCTCATTTATCCGATTAATTATCCGATTGGTCAATATAACCTCCAGACATCAATTATTATCGAAATAAATGTCGATTTCTACTAACACTAATAATCCCAACACAATGGAACTATCAATTTCATCTTTAATCAACACAACTTATTCATCATTAATATTATAACTCACAATATTTAACAACCAAAGTGTCGTTCCTGAGAAAGAGGGGGGCTTTTCGATAAAGATTTCTCCTTATTGGCCAAGTGAATTAGGTGACCAAACTCTCCTCGACGTAACTTACAGACATTGTCAATATTGCAAATAATAATATGAATAACTTTATCGCCTCTATTATTAATTTAATAATAATAAATATTATGCGAGATGATATTGTGACAATAATTGAATAAATAATATGAGATATATGATGCAAAGAATCATCAGTAGCAATAATTGAGTATAAGTGAGTGACTTCTCACGTGTAAGCATCAATAATCAATACCGGTGTACTACTATGCAACCACGCCAGACATCGCATTTTTTACTAACGGGTAGTTCAACAGCTTTAACGGTAAACACTTTCACGTTATTTTTATAAAAAAAGATAATTATGTCGCTTTCTAACTACGACTATACTTCAGTTGTGGGGTCCACCAATGATTGTGTCATCGTACGAATATTCCTTGTTAAAATGAATATTCCCCGACCAATCAAATATTATATAACCACTTGCTTACTTTGCAAAATTTGTAAATATTACCCACAACTATAACATTTTATCAAATCCACACCATAATATTCAAAAATATATTTTGAGAAAATTATTCTTTATTCATAAAATTTGGGGTCTTACAAGCACACTGTATTGATTATTGTTGTTTACGTGAGAAGTCACTAAGTTTTATTCAGTTATTGTCATAGTAGTTAATGCATAGTATCTCATATTATTGATTCAATGATTGTCACAGTATCATCTGCACAATATTTTATATTATTAAATCAATAATTGAGATGACAAGTTATTCATATTATTATTTGCATTATTGATGATGTCTAGAAAGTTCTGTCGAGAAAAGGGGTTTGGTCACCTAATTGGACCCCAATAAGGAGAAATCCTTATCGGAAAGCCCCCTCTTTCTTAGGAATGATCCGTTGTTAATATTGTGAGTTATAATATTAATGATGAATGTTATTAAAAATGTGTTTTGAGAAGCCAAGTGGATTGAGATAAATAGATAGGTATTTTATGAAGTATTTTTTGTAAATTTGACTTATTATATAGACCCCCAATTTACCCATTTTCAAAACCGTCGGTAGAAGTTATCTCAGTTTTGTTATATATATATATATATATATATATATATATATATATATATTTATAATAAGTTTTGTTTTTTTATGAAAAATAGAATATATTATATTTTATTATGCATAGTATTTTCATAGTATTTGCATAGTGTTTGCATAGTAAAATCAGAAAATATTATTCTGAACATTCGTGATAATTTTTACGAAAATATTATTCTGAACATTCGTGATAATTTTTAACCTATTCATGCCGGGGTACTATTCACGGGGTATTATTCCCGAAGTACTATTCACGGGGTACTTTTCACTCGGGTACTATTCACGACAAAAATTAATTTCTTTTCTGTCCAAATCATTTTTGATATAATATTATTCTTGAATTTTACTCCACAAAGCAATATCATGTTGATAATTTGGACATTATTGAATTCTGGATAAATTGAACTATAAATCTTTAAAATTTATCCTTGATCTCATTTAATTGAATTCTTATATCATTGTCATCATCCTCATGCTTATATTGTGATGAAAGTCATCTTTGGCCCGTAGTGCATAGATGGACTGTTGATTGGTATGATTATGACCAAGGATTATTCGGTATAACCATGACCTGTAATGTTACAAATGATGTGGTAAAAGTCCTCATTGGCCCATAGTACTTTGATGGATAGTTGTTGGCATGATCATGACCATTGGTGATAACATGAATATCCTTGGCCCGTAGTGCATGGATAATTCGTGGAGGTGATACTAATGAATATCCTTAGCCCGTAGTGCATGGATAATTCAGTGATGTGGATTATTTATTAAGTTTAGTCTCAGCGATAAAATTGATGATAAACTTTTAAATCATAGAAGATAGTTGATATCATGCTCTACTTACTCTTCTAATGGATTGTTTATTCCGCTGCAGTTAAACTTGTTGTCTATTGTATTCTATTAGTTTAACACTGTTGAAGGCTAATGATAATTTATTCTACATTATCTTAGTCATAATATTCTTTACTAGGCTAGTTGAGCTCACCCTTTACTTTCATTGTTCTCTTCATGAAATGAGAATATAGTTGGGACGAGTCGAGAAATGGAGTGATGGTCTAATATAGGTGGCTATAGTAGTCATCACTATTCTATTAAATAGTGTGATAATAAATGTAATGAGGACTCCATTTAAGTTTGGATATTGTCTATGAGACAATATTCATGTAAAAACTCTCAGCTACTCTTTTTTCGTATTGTATAAATGAAGTTTGTATTTAAATTGTGTACCATGTATTTGGCGACTCAGAATGGGTGATGTATACCTATTTTGGGGGCGTCACAGTTGGTATCAAAGTTTAGGGATATGATCCTTGGCTGAGATGTGAGACTAGAACTTGGAGGGGAGAGTCGGGTAAATCCTTCGCTAGTATGACCTACCTAAGCTTATTTGTTATTTAATTGGTCGGTCAGAATATAGGGATAATATGTGGTATGTCAATTAACTCTTGTTTTGTGGCAGTATTTTAAAATGACATATTAAAATGTTTAGATAAGCAATGAAGCACAAGAGACCGTTGAGTCACCATAGATCAATAACCAGGATAATGTGCATCAGGAAGGCAATAATCCTCAGGTAAACAACAACACCGACCAAATGATGAACGACGGAATGTTCAGAGGCTTTCTGCAATGCATGCAACATCAGGCGAGAGAGACTCCTGTGCAAAATGTAGGTGGAAACACTAGCAACTCTCGGATGGTCATTGCTAAGACGTTCAAGGAACTGGGACCACCGCAGTTTTTGGGAAAGCCAGAACCACTTAAGGCAGAGATGTGGATAAAGCAGATCACCTAGATATTTGATGTCTTGGGATGATCCGAGGAGCAAAAGGTTCTCTTTTCCACCTTCATGTTGAGAGGAGAGGCAGATTACTGGTGGGAATCTGTAAAACATACTCAACCTGCCGCACTAAAGATGTCTTGGAAGAAGTTCAAGAACTGTTCAACGATAAGTACTTTCCCGAAAGTATTAATCACATGAAGGATGTGAAGTTCATCAAGATGGAGCAAAATAATATGACCATATCACAGTACTAGGCTAAATTTGCGGAGTTATCTCGGTTTGCATCCCAGTTGGTAGATAATGAGGAGAGAATGATGCAAATGTTTCTTCGAGGTTTGAAACCTGAAATACGTCAATACCTCATTTCTCACAAACTTTGCTTGAATTCAGATGTTCTGAATAGGGCTCAATTATTGGAGCACGATAATGAGTCAACCCAACCAAGAGAGAGCAACCGGTAAATCGATAATACCAGTGGTAGCATTCATCGAAGCGGTGACAACAAACGTGGAGGGAATCAACATGCCAGAAATGGTAACCACTTGGGTGGTAATCATGACCAAGACAATAGAAGTGGAAATTTCAAAAAGAGAAGGTTCAACAATGATGGAAAGAAAATAGAACCAACACCTATTTTCAAAGAAGAAGAACGACCACCAATCGTATGCTTCAAATGCGGAGGGGAGGGACACATCAGTCCAAACTACACGATGTAGTCCAAAACATGTTATAATTGCAGAAGAGAAGGTCACCTGGCTCTATTTTGTCATGTAATAAAGTTAAGTCCAGCTGGGATGGAGACACCAAAGGTCGTCTCAGACAAGTCAAAGTCGGTAGTTCAAGGGAGAGCATTTTTTGTGACCTCCCCAAAAGCGAGGAACCCTAATGAAGTTATCAAAGGTAAGTTAATTATAAACTTTTGCAAAGTCTATACCTTATTTGATACCGGTTCTACCCATTCTTTTATTTCTCCTGTTTGCGCTCAACGTTTAAATTGAACTCCAGAGAAATTAGACTTTGACTTATTTGTTGAAACTCCGTTGGGAGAAACCTTAATTACATCCACTATTTATAAGTCTTGTTTGATTCAAATCGGCACCCTCACATTTCCTGTCGATCTTATCTATTTGAAAATACTTGCATTTGATGTGATTTTAGGGATTGATTGGTTACCTACTCATCATGCTAAAATTGATTGTTTTCGTAAGGTTGTTAGCTTTCATATTCCTAACCAACCCATTATGCGAATTCAAGCAACCAAACCACTAAAGTTAATCACTGTCATATCAAGCCGAAAAGCTATTCGTTTATTGAAAAACGGATGTCAAGCTTTCTTAGCCCATGTCACATATTTAAACAAAAATACGTCAGATTTGAATGATATTTCTATTGTTAATAAATTTCCTAACATATTTCCTGAAGAACTTCCTGGCCTACCCCTAGAGCGTGAAATCGAATTTTGTATCGACCTTGAACCGGTACAAAACCCATTTCTAAAGCCCCATATCGAAAGGCTCATATTAAACTTTAGGAGTTAAAACCCTAACTGCAGGAATTGTTAGACATCGGTTTCATTCGTCCTAGTACGTCTCCTTGGGGTGCTCCTGTTCTATTCGTAAAGAAAAAAGATGGAAGTATGTGACTTTGTATTGATTATCGGGAGTTGAATCATGCCACCATCAAAAATAGGTACTAGTTACCTCGTATTGATGACTTGTTTGACCAGTTATAAGGCGCCAAATTCTTTTCAAAGATCGATCTTCGTTCCAGATATCATCAGTTAAAGATTAAAACTGATGACATTCCAAAGACTACTTTCAGAACTCGGTACGGACATTACAAATTCTTAGTTATGTCTTTTAGATTGACTAATGCTCATGTTGCCTTCATGTATATTATGAATCGAGTATTCAAGGAATATTTATCATGAGCAACACTTGAGGCTGATTCTCCAAAAACTTCATAAAAACAAGCCATATGCCAAGTTGAAGAAATGTGAGTTCTGGCTTGAGAAAATAGCATTCCTTAGGCACGTGATATCGAATCAGGAAATATCTGTTGACCCAGAGAAGATTGAAGCAATTCAAAGCTGGGAGCAACTTAAGTCAGTGACCAAAGTACGTAGCTTTCTGGGCTTAGTTGGTTATTATCGGACATTCGTGGAAGGGTTTTCTCGAATCGCCACTTTGTTAACTCAGCTGACTTGAAATTTGGTTGGAGCGAGGAATGTGAGAAGATTTTCAAGAACTCAAGAGGAGACTCATTTCAGCACCTGTTCTGATAATACCATCTGGTTCAGAGGGATTTGTCATCTACAGTGATGCTTCAAGCAGAGGGTTAGGATGTGTTCTCATGCAATATGAGAAAGTCATAGCCTATGCCTCAAGACAACTTAAAGAATATGAGAGGAATTATCCTACTCATGATCTAGAGTTGGCGGTAGTCGTTTTTGCGCTAAAGATCTAGAGACATTACCTATACGAGGAGAAAGTGGAGATCTATACTGATTATAAAAGCCTCAAATATTTCTTCATCCAAAAGGAGCTCTACATGAGGTAACGACGTTGGCTTGAGCTGTTGAAAGATTACGATCATACCATTTAATACCATCCCAGAAAATGGAGCGTAGTAACTGACATGTTGAGTAGAAGATCATATGCGGGTACGAGTGCGATATTGTTAACACAAAGGCCTATTTTGTATGAATTACAAAGGATGGAGATAGAGTTAAAGACTTTGGGGACCCACGTGATGATTCCAAATATACGAGTAGAACCAACTTCAATCGACGAAGTTAAAGATGCTCAAGCTTCAGACCTGGAGCTGATACGTATGAGGAAGAAAGTACAAGAAGGTGCTATTTCGGAAGCAAGAATCGATAAAAAAGGAATACTTCGAGTCAACTCCAGACTTTGTGTTCTTAACGACTTTGATTTGAAGTATAAAATCATGATAGAGTGCACAACACATCGTTTGCAGTCCATCTTGGGAGTACAAAAATGTATCGTGATCTTCGACATACATTTTGGTGGAGCAATATTAAAAGAGAGATCGCGGAGTTTATCTCAAGGTGTCTAACTTGTCAACATGTTAAGGCAGAGAAACAAGTGCCAAAAGGTCCATTGCAACCACTTGAAATTCCAGAATGGAAGTGGGATCACATTACCATGGATTTCGTTACTGGTCTTACCAAGGTTTCCCAAGGCATAGATGCAATTTGGGTCATTGTTGATAGATTGACCAAGTCTGTTCATTTCTTATCGATACGAGAAACTTATACACTTGAACGTCTTGCTAGTATGTACATAAACGAGATTGTAAGATTGCATGGTATGCATGTATCCATAGTTTCTGATCCAGACCTAAGATTCACTTCAAGATTTTGGGTTAGTTTACAAAAAGCTATGGGCACGGATTTACGATTCAGTTCGGCATATCATCCTTAAATGGACGGGAAGTCGGAGAGGACTATTCAAACTCTTGAAGAGACCCCAACTTATTATAAATAAAATTGAATTTTCTCTATTTATTATCTTGAAATAATATGGAGTTAATTTGATATAATACTTTGGTTATGGGTGAAATGTGCAAATTTTGCAAAATAAGCAAAATAAGCAAGTGGTTATAAAATATTCATTGTGTAATAGGGGAATATTAGTTTGGTAAGTGGAATATTCTTTACATGGGAAATATTAAATGCGGCGGCGCACCATTTGTGGGCCCCATAACGGATAAGCTGTCGGATGAAAAAAAGCGACAAAGTTTGAGTTTTATAAATAACGGCGTAATTATTCACAGTTAACAACATTTTGGAATACACAGTGGTTAAAATACGATGTCTGGCGTGGTTGCCGCGATAGCACACGGTATTGCCTGATATTGATGAATTATTGATCCTTACGTGAAGGCCTTTACTCAATAATTATTACGATGAATTCTTTATTCAATATTTTATTTTATTGATTCAATAATTCTTGCGTTGATATTTTATATTATTGTTGTTTCAATAATTGTCCTTTGCCGATATTTTCCCATTATCGGATCAATAATTCATATTATTTGAATAATATTATTAGATAGCATTATTGGCAATGTCTAGAAAGTTACATCGAGGAGAGGTTTGGTCACCTAATTGCGCTTTGATGATGAGGAGAAATCCTTATTGGAAAGCCCCTCTTTCTTGAGGAGCGGCTGGGTTGTCATAAATGTGATTACGTAATATTATTTGTGAATAATTAATTATTGATTCATATGATAAGGAAATATTTATTTTATGTGGATATAAATGTTGGATATATTTATTGTGGTTAAAAATGAAGGAGTTAATGTTGAGGTGTTTTATCGGTATTTTTGTCGGAATGGAGGTATTAAAAATTAAACCGGTGTTTTTGAGATATATTAAGTGAGTTATAATTTTTAATCAAATAGTTGGATCGTTGTGATTTTTGGATATGTTATACATATATAAGTTGAGTATATGTCCACAAATTTTGAGCAGTTAAAAATGAGCATATGATTTGTTATGAATTTTAAGAGGTGGTTGGTTCAAAAAATTGTTGAAGTTTGAATTTATCATTTTGGTGGAAAATTCTAGAATTGGTGGGCCCCACTTTTGGTTGGTGAGAAATGTCTTTGAAATTTTATTCAAATGTGGTGGGTGGGAATAGTAGCGAGTAAAAGCCATCGGGTTGCGAGTCAAGTCTGCTTGGCGTCTTAACATTTTCCTATAAATAGAGGCTAAGTTAGAATTGAAAATCACACGAAAACAAGTTTTCTCTCTTTCTCTCTCTATATTATTGGCGTATTTTGTGAGTATTTTGATACTTTGAGAGTTGCTATTAAATCGATCTGAGTTTTCATTCGACCTCATATCAGATATTAGATCGGAAATCTTTGTTAGTTTTGAGGTAAGGGATGTTATTTTCTTCTTAAATGATATTATTTTCTTCAATATCATTATGCCAAAATATTGGTTTGAACTTTTTATCAAATTTGGAACTTTTTGTGTAGGGGTTACTATTCACGTATCTGACACTATTCACGAATTCACGAATCACTATTCATTCAAAAAATGAAATTTTCTCCTTTTTGTCCAAGATGTCTATTATGGTTACTATCTTTGATTGTATCCATGTTTTGATCTTTATTCTTGAATTTTGCTTCAAAATTGGTTATTATGGAGTATTATTGATCTTGGATAAAGCTATGTCTGAATCTCTAATATTTGTTATTTTGTTTCACTTTGGATTCGTTTTCTTTTTAAAATATTTTCATCATCCTCGGTCCTAAATGATGATATTCTTTGAATATCTTTGGCTTTGTAGTGCAAAGATGAATGATTACCTAATGAATATCTTTGGCGTAGTGCAAAGATGAGCAGTGTTGAGATGAACATGACCCATTTGGTGATACTGAATGAATATCTTTGGCTTTAGTGCAAAGATGAATATTTGATTAAAGATGTATATTGATTGTTATTCTGAGGATAAAATATTGATGATGGACTTTTAAATCTTAGAAGATAGTGGAATTCTTTCTCTACTTGACTCTTAAATGGATTGTTGTTTTTTTCATTGCGATTTGTTGATCTAAAACTTGTTGTCTATTATATTTTATCAGTTTTTCCTGTTGAAGACTAATGATAAATTGTTGTATATTATCTTAGTCATAATATTCTTTTTTTGGGCTAGTTGAGCTCACCCTTTTCCTTTTGTTCCATTTTTCTTCTCGGGAGGTGAGAACATAGCGAGGATCTAGTCGGGGTATGGAGTGATGGTTCTAGAAAGATGTTTTAGCAGTCCTCACTATTTACGTAAAATAGTGTTTGAATAATTGTAATGAGGACTTATTTGAGTGTGGATATTGTCTAGAAGACAATATTTGTATTTAAACTCACGGTATATGTGTTGTAAATATTTTGCCGACAATTGTATTATTGAAGTTATAGTTTGCTTTACATACCATGTATTTGGCGACTCGAATGGGTGTTGTATACCTATTTTGGGGGCATCACGATTAATATCAAAGCTTAGGGATATGGTCTCTGGCGGAGATCGGGGAATAGAACTAGGAGGGAGAGATGAGTAAATCCTTATTTAGTGTGTCTATCTAAGCTTATTTGTTGGTCGGTCATAATATAGGGATATTATGTGATATGTTAATTTGTTTAATTAACCCTTGTTTTATGGCGATATTTAAGAATGGGCTGCTTTGAGAGCGTTAACAATGGAGTGTATGAGGCGTGGAACAACCTTTAGTCACTGAAACCGGAGAGCGTCTGACGGGAAGGCAATATTCCTCCTGTAAACAACACTCTAGAAGCAAGCGATGAATGATGGAATGTTTAGGAGCTTTTTTGCGGTTCATGCAAAATCGGGGAGAGAGACTTCGTGTACAAAATACGGGTGGAAGTGATAGCAGCCTTGATTGCATCACGACCAAGCGATTCAAGGAGTTGGGACCACGAAAATTTATTGGAAAGCGGGATCCGATCAAAGGCGGAAATGCGTGGTCAAACAAATTACCAAGATATTCGATGTCTTGGGATGCCGCGGAGGAATAGAAGGTTCCATTCGCCACCTTTATGTTCAGCGGTGAAAGCGGACTCTTTGGTGGGAGTCATGATGAAGCGTACCCGACTGCCTTGCTCAACATGTCTTGGGAAACGTTTGAAAGCTGTTCAATGACAAGTACTTTCACGAAAGTATTCATCATATGAAAGAGGTAGAGTTTATCGGTGGAACAAAACAATATGGCGGTGTCCCGATCTGCGAGCGAAGTTTGCGAGTTATCGGTTTTGCACCTCATTTGGTGAAAATGAGGAGCGAATGATGAGGATGTTTACGAGAGGTCTAAAAACTTAGAGATTGACAATATCTTATATCTCATAAATTTTCTTTATATTGGATGTTGTAAATAGGGCTCAATTATTAGGCGAGATAATGAGTATGTGCAATGAGGGACCCACAACTGAGGGTCATCTGGGTGGCGGCGACCATCGAACAATGAAAACCGGCGGGGAGAAAAGCATTGGACAAAGCGGTAACCACTCTGGTGGTAATCGTGGCCGTGATAATAGAAGGAAGCGAGTCGGGAGGAGATTTCAAAAGAAGAGGTACAACAATGATAGCGTGAAGGCGTCGGCCTGAAACATCAAGCTGTTTCTAGGGGAGGAGAAGCGAGCCTTGGGTCGTTTTATTACAAATCTGGAAGAGAGGGACATATCATTGGCCTGCCTGACAATCAAGGTATGTTATAAGCTGTGGAAAGGAGGGCCATATAGCTCGAGAGCTATTACATAGAAAAACCAAGTTCAGCGAGGATGGTAACTCAAAAGGCATCCGGATAAGTCAAAATCGGTGGTTCTGGAAGAAGCGTTTGTCGTGGTGGCCAAAAAAGCGAGAAACCCGAGCGAGGTGATCACGGGTAAGCTAATCTTGAATTCTTGCAAAGTTTATACCTTACTAGAATCTGGGTTCTACCCATTCATTTATCTCTCTGCTTGTGCTCAGCGTTTAAACTTGACTCAGGAGAAATTAGACTTTGATTTATCGGTGGAGACTCAGTTGGGTGAAACTTTAGTTACATCCTTTGTTTATAAATCTTGCTTAATCCAAGTTGGCACTATCACATTACATGTTGATCTTATCTCTTTAAAGATACTTGCTTTTGATGTGATTTTAGGAATTGATTGGTTAACCACTCATCATACCAAAATTGATTGTTTTAAATAAGGTTGTTAGTTTTCATATTCTAACCAACTTTGTCATACAATTCAAACAACTAAACCACTAAAATCGATCATTTGTCATATCAAGCCATAAAGCTATTAGTTTATTGAAAAAAAATGATGTCAAGCTTTCTTAGCCCATGTTATGGATTTGAACAAAGACAAATCGATTTGAATAATATTTACATTGTTAGAGAATTTCTGATGTATTTCTGAAGAACTTCGGTCTACCCCGAGCGTGATGTTGAATTCTTTATTGACCTTGAGCAAGGTACAAAACCCATTTCTAAAACTCCATATCGAATGGCTCTATTGAACTTGAGGAGTTAAAAGTCCAACTACTGAGGAATTGTTAGACATCGGTTTCATTAGTCTAGTACATCTCCTTGGGGTGCTCTGTTTTATTAAGTAAAGAAGAAAGGCGGGGTATGCGACTTTGTATTGACTCTGAGAATTGAACCATGTCACCATCAAGAATAGGTATCCATTACCTCGCATTGATGACTGTTTGACCCGATTGCAAGGAGCACAATTCTTTTCAAAGATCGATCTTAGTTACGGATATCATCGGTTTGAAGATTAAAAGCGAGGATATTCAAAGGCGCCTTGAAAACTTCGATGCAGGGCATTATGAATTCTTAGTCATGTCTTTTGGATTGACTAATGCTCCTGCTTTGCTTTCATGGATATGATGAGCCGGGTATTCAAGGAATATTTGGATCGATTCGTTGTTGTCTTTATTGATGACATCCTCATCTATTCAAAAGTCGTGAAGATCATGAGCACCATTTGAAGTGATACTTGAAAAGCTTCGTGAAAACAAGCTATATGCCAAATTGAAGAAATGCGAGTTACGGCTTGAGGAAGTAGCATTCCTTGGGCGCGTGGTGTCAAAACATGGAGTATCTGTCGACGGCGAAGATTGAAGCCATACAAAGTTAGGGAGCAACCAAAATCGGTGGTTGAAATCGTAACTTTACGGGCTTAGTTTGGTTACTATCGGAGATTAGTGGAAGGATTTTCTCGAATCGCTACTCAGATTAACTTCGGTGACTCGTAAAGATACAAAATTCGGTTGGAGCGAGGATTGCGAGAAGAGTTTCCAAGAACTCGAGAGGAGACTCATTTGGCACATGTTACAGCAATACCATCTGGTTGGGATGGATTTGTTATATCTGATGATGCTTGAGGCAAAGGGTTAGGATGTGTTCTCATGCAACATGGGAAAGTCATTGCCTATGGCTCGCGACAACTCAAAAATATGAGAGGAATTATCCTACTCATGATTTGGAATTGACAGCAGTCGTTTTCGCATTGAAGATCTGGAACACTACTTGTATGGGGAGAAAGTGGAGATCTATCTGAGGATCATAAAAAGCCTCAAATATTTTTTCACCCAAAAGGAACTCGACATGCGGCGACGTTGGCTTGAGTTGTTGAAAGATTACGATCATACCATCCAATACCATCTGGAAAAAGCAAGCGTGGTAGGTGGCGCATTGAGTAGAAGATCATATCTGATCTGAGTGCAATGTTGTTAACACAAAGGTCCATTTTGTATGACTTGCAAAGGATGGAGATAGAGATGAAGGCTCAAGTACCCGCGTGATGATATCAAACATCTGAGTAGAACCGACTTTAATCGATAAAGTTAAAATTTGCTCAAGCTACGGACATGGAGTGATCGTATGAAGAAGAAAGTGCAAGAAGGTGTTATTCGAAGCAAGAATCGATGAAGAAGGAATACTTGAGTCAACTCTAGACTTTGCGTTCTAACGATTACGACTTGAAGCATAGAATCATGATGGAGGCACACAACACCCCATTTGCAATCCATCACAGGAGTACCAAAATGTATCATGATCTTGACATACATTTTGGTGGAACAATATGAAGAGAGAGATCGCGGAGTTTATCTCGAGGTGTTTAACTTTGTCAGCGTGTAAAGGCGAGCATCAAGTGCCAAAGGGTCCATTACAACCACTTGAGATTCCAAAATGGAAGTGGGAACACATTACCATGGATTTAGTTCTGGTCTTCCCAAAGTTTCTCAAGGCATAGATGCGATTTGGGTTATTGTTGATAGATTAACCAAGTCTGCTCATTTCTTGCCGTCGTGAGACTTATTCCTTGAGCGTCTTGCTTTCGTATGTGCGTGAATGAGATTGTAAGATTGCATGGCATGCCGATATCCATAGTTTTGGATCGTGACCCAAGATTCACTTCACGATTTTGGGTTAGCTTGACTATGAGCGCAGTTTACTGATTGATTCGACATACCATCCTCAAAGCGGACGGACAATCGAGAGAGGACTATTCAAACTCTTGAAGATCTATTAAGACTTTGTGTCCTAGATTTCAAAGGGAGTTGGGATAAGTACCTACCATTGGTGGAATTCTCCTACAACAACGATTATCAAGCAAGTATAGGCATGGCTCCATTCGAGGCGTTGTATGGAAGAAAATGTAAGCTCTCTCGGTATCTTTGGGGCGAGGTGGGTGAAGCAACATTGTTGGGACCCGAATTGGTACAGCATAACTACTGAGAGAAGATCCAAGCGATTCGACAGCGTATACAAAGCGGCACAGGATCGACAAAAGAGTTATCACGGATCTTCATAGAAAGGGCGTGGAATTTAATATTGGAGATCATGTCTTTATTACGTATTGCTCCATGGAAGGGAGTTACAAGATTTGGGAAGAGAGAAAGCTCGATCCACGATTTGTTGGTCCATTTGAGATTCTTGACCAGAATAGGAAATGTGGCCTATAGACTCGCATTACCTCAAGTATGTCTAAATGTTCACAATGTTTTCCACATATCTATGCTTCGTAAATATGTGAAAGACCCGAACCACATTATTATTGCGTTAGAACCCGGACGAGATAGCCGAAGATTTAACGTACGAGGAGGTACCTGTTAAGATCTTGGATAGGAAAGAGCATGTCTTACGCACCAAGGTTATACCACAAGTTAAGGTTTTGTGGAGGAACCATGCTATTGAGGAAATGACCCTGGGAGTTGGAATCGGAAATGAAAGCGAGGTACCCTCACCTTTTGAAACACACCAGTCGTCGTCGTCGATTTAGAGGACGAAATTTCATAAGGAGGGGAGGTTGTAAGACCCCAACTTATTATAAATAAAATTGAATTTTCTCTATTTATTATCTTGAAATAATATGGAGTTAATTTGATATAATACTTTGGTTATGGGTGAAATGTGCAAATTTTGCAAAATAAGCAAGTGGTTATAAAATATTCATTGTTATGGGGGAATATTAGTTTGGTAAATGGAATATTCTTTACGTCGGGGAATATTAAATGCGGCAGTAGCGACCATTTGTGGGCCCCATAACGGATAAGCTGTCGGATGAAAAAATGACAAAGTTTGAGTTTTATAAATAATGGCGTAATTATTCTGAGATTAACAACTTTGTTGGAATACACGGTGGTTAAAATACGATGTCTGGCGTGGTTGCCTGATAGCACACGGTATTGCCGCAGTATTGATGAATTATTGATCCTTACGTGAAGGCCTTTACTCGATAATTATTACACGATGATTCTTTATTCAATATTTTATTTTATTGATTCAATAATTCTTTGCGTTGATATTTTATATTATTGTTGTTTCAATAATTGTCAACTGCATGATATTTTTCCCATTATCGGATCAATAATTCATATTATTTGAATAATATTATTAGATAGCATTATTGGCAATGTCTAGAAAGTTACATCGAGGAGAGGTTTGGTCACCTAATTGCGGCGCCGATGGAGAAATCCTTATTGGAAAGCCCCTCTTTCACGAGGAGCGGCTGGTTGTCATAAATGTGATTACGTAATATTATTTGTGAATAATTAATTATTGATTCATATGATAAGGAAATATTTATTTTATGTGGATATAAATGTTGGATATATTTATTGTGGTTAAAAATGAAGGAGTTAATGTTGAGGTGTTTTATCGATATTTTTTGTCGGAATGGAGGTATTAAAAATTAAACCGGTGTTTTTGAGATATATTAAGTGAGTTATAATTTTTAATCCGTAATGATTTGGATCGTTGTGATTTTTGGATATGTTATACATATATAAGTTGAGTATATGTCCACAAATTTTGAGCAATTAAAAATGAGCGTATGATTTGTTATGAATTTTAAGAGGTGGTGGTTCAGAAATTGTTGAAGTTTGAATTTATCATTTTGGTGGAAAATTCTAGAATTGGTGGGCCCCACTTTTGGTTGGTGAGAAATGTCTTTGAATTTTTTATTCAAATGTGGTGGGTGGGAATAGTAGCGAGTAAAAAGCCATCGGGTTCTGGTCAAATCTGCTTGACGTCTTAACATTTTCTATAAATAGAGGGCTAAGTTAGAATTGAAAATCACACGAAAAACAAGTTTTCTCTCTTTCTCTCTATATATTATTGAGCGTATTTTGTGAGTATTTTGATACTTTGAGAGTTTCTATATTGAGACTGAAGTTTCATTCGACCTCATATCAGATATTCCAATCGAAATCTTTGTTCGTTTGAGGTAAGGGATGTTATTTTCTTCTTAAATGATATTATTTTCTTCAATATCATTATGCCAAAATATTGGTTTGAACTTTTTATCAAATTTGGAACTTTTTGTGTCGGGGTTACTATTCACGTATACGGCACTATTCACGTATATGACACTATTCACGAATACGGCACTATTCACCGAAAAATGAAATTTTCTCCTTTTTGTCCAAGATGTCTATTATGGTTACTATCTTTGATTGTATCCATGTTTTGATCTTTATTCTTGAATTTTGCTTCAAAATTGGTTATTATGGAGTATTATTGATCTTGGATAAAAGCATGTCTGAATCTCTAATATTTGTTATTTTGTTTCCTTTGGATTCGTTTTCCTTTAAAATATTTTTCATCATCCTCGGTCCTAAATGATGATATTCTTGAATATCTTTGGCACATTTAGTGCAAAGATGAATGATTACCTAATGAATATCTTTGGCCGTAGTGCAAAGATGAGCAGTGTTGAGATGAACATGACCCATTGGTGATACAAATGAATATCTTTGGCCTGTAGTGCAAAGATGAATATTTGATTAAAGATGTATATTGATTGTTGTTACAAGGATAAAATATTGATGATGGACTTTTAAATCTTAGAAGATAGTGGAATTCTTTCTCTACTTGACTCTTCTAATGGATTGTTGTTTCCGCTGCAGTTGTTGATCTAAAACTTGTTGTCTATTATATTTTATCAGATTTTTCCTGTTGAAGACTAATGATAAATTGTTGTATATTATCTTAGTCATAATATTCTTTTTGGGCTAGTTTGAGCTCACCCTTTTCCTTTTTGTTCCATTTTTTCTTCTCGGGAGGTGAGAACATAGCGAGGATCTAGTCGGGGTATGGAGTGATGGTTCTAGAAAGATGTTTTAGCGAGTCCTCACTATTTACGAAAAATAGTGTTTGAATAATTATAATGAGGACTTATTTGAGTGTGGATATTGTCTAGAAGACAATATTTGTATTTTTAAACTCACGAATATGTGTTATAGTATTTTTGCACGACAATTGTATTAAAGTTATAGTTTGCTTTTGTATACCATGTATTTGGCGACTCGAATGGGGTGTTGTATACCTATTTTTATTTTATACTAAATCAATAATTAAGATGACAAGTTATTCATATTATTATTTGTATTATTGATTTATGTCTAGAAAGTTCGTCGAGAAAGGGGTTTGGTCACCTAATCAAGGCGTCAATAAGGAGAAATTCTTATCGAAAAGCCCCTCTTCCTGGAATGATCTGGTTGTTAATATTGTGAGTTATAATATTAATGATGAATGTTATTAAAAATGTGTTTTGAGAAGCCAAGTGGATTGAGATAAATAGAAGGGTATTTTATGAAGTATTTATTATAAATTTGGCTTATATTATATGGACCCCCCATTTACCCATTTTCAAAAGCGCCGATTAGAGAAGTTATCTCAATTTTGTTATATATATATATATATATATATATATATATATATATATATATATATAATAAATTTTAATTTTTTATGAAAAATATATTATATTTTATTATGTATAGTATTTCCATAGTGTCTGCATAGTGTTTGCATAGTAAAATCAGTAATTCATCGGAAATCTATGATTTTGACACTGTGCAGTTCGTGATTTATCCTATATTGTGCATCCAAATAGTATCCTGCCATTCTCCTATAAATAAGATGCTTAGTGTAGAAATGAAAATCACACCAGAATCCGTGAATTCTTATATAATATTGAGCGTATTTCTTTAGAGTTTAAAAAAGCTTTGAGTGTAGAAAATAGTGCAAGTTTTCTTCAAGAAAATCACCGCCCTACCAGTCAGAAATACTCTCCTTTTAAGGTAAGGGATATTATTTTTGTTCAATATTTGTATGAAATAATATTTTCTTCCATACTCTGTAGTATGTAAGTAATATTATTTCATTTCGATTCAATTCTACACTCATTTTTTGTTAAGTATTGCTTTACATAGTTGTAACATTCCGATTTTTAAATGTAAGTTATAAATATTTATTTATTTATATAAATATTTATTGGATGTGTTTATTATTGAATAAGTAATTTTTTAATTTGATTGAGTTGATTTAGTTAATTATTTATTTGCTAAATAATTAATGTGATTAGTTAATTATTTATTTGTTAAATAATTAATGTGTTATGTGGATTGAGTTAAGCGATTAAGTAATTTATTTAATAAATTGTTATTAAATAAAGTGTGACAAATAACTATATTATAAGAGTTATTAAAATAAATTAAAGTAATATTAATTTAGTTTTTGCCCAACAAGGTGTAAGTATATTAATCCTTTACCTTTTAAATGGGTTGCCAAACAAAGCCTATGGCTTTTGGATTTCTTTTTAATTTAAATTGTTAAATAAATAAAATGATAATACATAAATATATATAAGTTATGTAACTGATAATTTAATACAAATCATTAGTGAGTGTCAGTTTTTTTAAAATAATTGAAAAGACATACGTTGGTTTTTTTTATTTTAGTATACCTATACTGTGAATTGAAGTGTTTATCATTTTACGCTTTGAGTTAACTGATTAACTTAGAGAAGAAAAAGAAAGGAAGTTCAGAGAGTTTGAGAGGAAGGAAGCCAAGTGTGTGATTGTCCAAAACAAGTTCTGTTAATAAGTATCTTCTTAAGCAATAAAAGGTATTTTTCCTATAATCTTAATACTATATAACTATATATGTGTTACATTATATAGTTCGTGAATTAGTATATCTCTGTGTTTTTGAATTTCACAGTAGAATAAGTTTTACAAGATTTTCTGTAAACTGAGTTTTATAATTTATGATGATAATATGTGTAATTGTAATTGTTATAGCTAGCATGTATATATAGGTGTGTATGTGTTGTATGCTAAATTACCATTGAGAAAGAGAACTCGGTTTTTATAGTGGAAAATATATATATACGAACATATGATTTCATGATAACAAAAATTGTGAACTAATACGCGAATTGAACTTTGTATATGTTAATTGGACTATATGTTGGTATGCTAGTTTTCCAAAGGTAATAATTTGGTTATAAGCATGGAATACCGCTCAACTTTTGTAATTTATATTTACCAACAATGCGCTTTGTTTTAATAATGTTGTTTCAAAGAATTAGTCTATGATATTATTAATTAGTGGTTGGTAATTGGTATATGGATGATTGTTAACAAGTATGTGTAATTTATATTAGTTATACAAAGTTGTTTGGGGCAAATTGTTGTCAAAATTTAAGATAAGTAGCTTTGGCTCGCTCTTCGTTTTGTTATGTGAGTTTCACGCCCAAATCAAAAATTCACGCCCAAATAAAGTTTCGCGCCTTAGCGCCAAAATCAAATACTTCATCCAGACTTGTCGCAACAAGAAGTCAAGTCAAGATCGAGCGCCGGACTTCAAACGCAAATGACCGAGTCCCTATATAAATCTCGCATAGGAAATACATCATCAAGACCACTACGCCCACATATTCAAAATCGTGAGCCATACGCTACCACTTAACAGAAATTAAAACGACTTTTGTCTTGCACAAAAGTCTGATTTTTTTAAAAGGAATGATATATGATAAATGTTGAGTATGTATTTTGGTATTATAGTATATTAATACTATGAGTGAACATGGAATTACTAATTAATAAATATTGTTATTAGTTCTAATGGATAGATTTTGATTACATAATTTATAATCAAAGCATACGTGATGTAGAGATATAGTATGTTGTTACTGACTGATTATGTCATGTTAACATATGTATATAGGATAATTGTGATTTGGATTATAACGGTTTAATCTACGCGCAAGGCAAGTTCTCTAACTCCATACTCTCGTTGAGTTAGTTTGTTGTGTTTAAGCAAGTTTTCTAATCCTAAAGCTTCGTTATGCAAATTTCATATGCTATAGTTTATTGAGTAAAGTATTTCCATAAAGAAACTTCATTGTATCCAGTTATTCATGATGATACAAGCTTTCCAACTCTACATTTTCGTTGAGATAGTTATTATGATTATGCAAGTTTTCTTAACTCTAAACTTGTTATATTAGCATGCAAGTACCTTTATTCTGTTGAACCAGTTTATCGTTCAAGTTATTATTTGTTGTGCATGTTTGATATTAAATTCTAATATGTAACCTTAGCTTAATGTTATTCAAAGCAAGGTATGATGTGTTATTCAATAGTTATGCTAATAGATTATCCCTAAAGCATGAACTTAAAATGAAATGTTTATTCAGTTATGATTATTCAGTAACATAGTGTTATGATCTTTTATTCAACTAATCCTTAGTTGATGTCCGTTGAACTCCAAATTACCTTGAAGTGTATCCAAACCAAACTATCTTTGGGACGGATTTGTACTCAAAATACTGAGATGAACAACCCTATTTATAGGGGTTACGCTTAGTTTTGTACTTTGCACTGAAATATTTGTATACAATACATGTACGAAGGGTTGATCCCCTAAGTACTTTAAGTCATTATAGTCATATGACTATAAAAGTTAAAGTTGAAAGATTACTTATAATCAGGACAAGGTTCGTGGTCATTAGACCCTCAATTGAATGTTTAAGATGTTAATAGAATTTATTGTTCAATTCTATTGAGCCCCTGAATGGGCAAGAAATGTTTCAGGACTTCTTTTTAGCCTCTCCTCAATAGGCAAGGAATGTATGAGAAGTTAATAGAACTTATTGTTTAGTTCTATTGAGCCCCTGAATGGGCAAAGAATGTGAAAGTTTTATTCATTGATATTTCAAGTGAGCCTTGTTTGCTCACTCTTGCCTATAAAATCCTTACAACTAAAGATGGAAAGGGTGACGTACCTAGCACCAGTAAAGGAAAGGGAAAGATGAACAAGTACTGAAGACTTGTAATAGTTTTGATAGTTTTATTATCAGACTTTGATTTAAAGATTGTAATGGAGTTTATTTTAAAATTTTTGCATGAATGTTTGTTTGTAAAGGTTAGATAACCTGGGAGATTTTATTTTATGTAATTCCTGTATGGGCAGGTTTATTATTCAATTTTATTTATGATTGGGTAGTTATAAATGAATGTTTTAATTACGTGAACACCAAATCTTAAGGTAATGAAGTACTGGGATTTGGGGGTGTCACAAGTTGGTATCAAAACTTTAGGTTATGAACCTTAGGTTGGGGGGAAAAGCCTTAGGAAGTAACCTTTGAAAAGATAGTGGAGATAACTCTTATCGAGTTTTAAGGAAGAAGTAATAAAACACTTATGTGCTTATGTGTTTATAACTTATGTGCTAACGAGTGTCGAGTAGAATTATTAATAACTAAAACATTAAAATTTTGTTGTCAGGATGAATAATGTCGGAGAATCCAGTCAGGCTAGGGAGGAGGGACCTCAAATGCCTATAGAGGAGGAGCCTCATGACATTCAAAGTTGTTTGGGAACAACTATCGCCACGGAGTCAGCCTCGTTGGTCACAGTGGTTGAAGATGAGGATGATGATGTTGAGATGGATGAGGAGGATCCTGTGGAGTTGCCACAGGAGTATGAGGATAACGAGGATGAGCAGGAAGAGACTCCACTAACCTCGATGGCTGCTCGTATGTATGATGAAGTCTACGACCGTAACGTGGAACTTCGTGACACAAATTGAGGAGTTGCAGGAGATAGTAAATAACAATGATCGCAATGACACAGAAGGACGATGACATCCAGGATCGAGATGAACGTCTAACTAATGCTGAAGAGAAGCTGATGCAGACTGAAGGAGAGAAGGAACAACTAATCGAGATGGTCGTGGAACTGAAGAACAAGCTAAAGGAGGAAGCTACCAAGAGAGCGATAACTGAAGACGCATACGAGGAAGCTTATCAACGAACTGGAAGAGCAGTAAGGGACGCACAAGCAAAGAGGATGAAGATGGAAGAGATGGATAAAGTATTCAATATTGTGATCAATCGAGCTCAAGATCGGGTCATGGGTTATCCAATTCAGTTCGAGACTCTGCCATCATACGTGTTAGATCACCCAACCATGTTCCGTGTTATGGAAGAAGAGCGTCAAAAGGCTACTGAGTATCTTAATAGATCATCGTAGGAAATGTGTCTGTTTTGCAAGTAATAATTGTTAAATAATGTGTTAATCCCTAGTGTTAAGTATCCATGGGATATGAGAATGATGATGTTGTCCTGTAACTTTGTAGTTCGGGAAAGGAATGTAAATAGTAGTGATGCTATTGTTTTTATATTTTTGAAAAGGTGATGAATAAATAAAAGATATTATTTTATTCAAAAGTGTTATGTGGTTGTTTCTTTTATGGAAGCAGGATTAATTAGAAAGTACTTAAAGAAGTTGGGTAATAGTCTAATAGATATTTTTTTTTACCAGAAAATGCCTCCCAGATGTGAACCACCTCGTCAGAGAACCAATACGAGAACTAACAATAATGATGTTGAAGATAATTCCGTCCAACAACTAGTGACATTACTAACAGGAGCGTTGCAGCATCAACCTCAGAACCAAAGAACAACGTTTAAGGATTTTAAGGCGGTTGGACCACCGAATTCCAGGGGTCCACGAATCCTACGAGGCACGCACTCTAGATTATGGAAATAGAGAAAGTATTTGAAGTCGCTAGGGTAGTGGATGAACAGAAGACTGCTTTTGCAACATTTATGTTGAAAGCAAAAGCTAGTTATTGGTGGCAAGCCAATAAAACCCGGAAGGACCAGGGAGTGATGACTTGGGATAGGTTTAAGGAGTTATTCTTCGAGACCTACTTCCCAAAGAGTTCGAAGAGTCAGTTAGAGGTTCAGTTTTTGGAACCAAGTAGGGAGCGATGACGATGTCTGAGTATGCCGTGAAATTCAACGAGTTGGCGAGGTTTGTGCCATATCAAGTCAAAGATGCATTTGCGTAAAGGCAAAAAGATTTGAACAGGACCAAAGCCCTGGGTCAGACAAAGAGGGTTTCCCTATTCTAGTTGAAGACATTTGCAGCAGTGATGGAGAAGGCAGTGCTCGCTGAAGGGGGAGGAGAGGCAGTGACAAAATTCAATCAAGAGCAGAAGAAGAAGAAGAAGAATGAGGTGGAAGTGAAGAATGGTAGCAGAGGCAATGGAAGTGGCAACAACAACAACGACAACAACTTGAAGAGGAAATGGAACGGAAACGGGGGTACTGGAAACCAGCAGGGTAACCAGCAGTTTAGGAAGTTTGAAGCATGTGCTACATGCGGGAGGTTTCATAAGGGTGTGTGCTTGATGGGGAAACGTGCATGTTTCAACTGTGGCCAGGAGGGTCACATCGCCTCAAATTGCACCCAACCCAAGAAGAATATCTGTTTCACGTGCGGATCCAAGGATCATTTTTCTCGTGAATGCCCTCAGAAGAAGGTCGGCGAAACAATAAGAAGCAAGGGAGGTAGCAGTGGAGGAACATGGGCCATTGTTGGACCTACAGCATCAAACAAGCCCACGTACCAAAACTTTCAACATGATATGCAAGATGCTTTATCAATCAAAAAAGATGTGGTGTCGTATTATCCCAATTAACGATATTAATGCTTATGTATTATTTGATTCAAAAGTGCTACTTGCTCGCTTATATCTCGATGAATTTTCTAAGAGGTTAGAATTGCTTGTAGAAGAACCTGAATTTTCCTCTAAACATAGAAATTGCGAATAGGGAAGTGATTCCTGTTAGGTTCGTATACAAGAGATGTAGGGTGAACATAAAAGGGAATATAATGATGGTAGATTTAATTCTGATTAGACTCGGGGAATTTGGTGTAATTTTGGGAATGGATTGGCTGTTCAAATATGGAGCAGTAATTGATTGTCACAAAAAGTGTGTAAACCTTATGACTCCGTCAAAGGTAGTTTTCCATGGTAGCAAATCGCCTAGACAAATGAAATGTCTGACGATTATGCAGGCCAAGAAGTTGTTAAGTAAAGGCTGTGTGGGTTATTTGGCTTACATAGTCGATACTCAGAAGAAGGGTGTAAAACTGGAGGAGATACTAGTGGTTAGAGAATTCGTAGATGTATTTTAGGAAGATTTTCCAGGACTTCCGCCTGATAGAGAGATTGAGTTCGTAATCGACTTAGCGCCATGAACTGCACCGATATCGAAGGCCCCGTACAGAATGGCTCCGGTAGAAATGAAGGAACTAATGGTGCAACTGCAAGAACTGCTGGATAAGAAGTATATTCAACCAAGCGTATCGCCGTGGGGAGCGCCAGTTTTATTCGTTAAAAAGAAGGATGGATCAATGCGCCTTTGCATTGATTATAGAGAGTTAAACAAAGTCACCATTAAGAATAGGTATCCGTTGCCTAGAATAGATGACTTGTTTGATCAAATGAAGGTGCTAAGTACTTCTCGAAAATAGATTTGAGAAGTGGGTATCACCAATTGAAGGTAAGAAAGGAGGATATACCTAGAACGGCATTCGTAACTCCTGCATTTTACATTACAAGTTTCGGTGATGTCTTTTGGTTTAACAAATACCCCTGCCGTGTTCATGGATTTGATGAATGTGGTATTTAAACCATTCTTAGACAAGTTCGTAGTGGTGTTTATCGACGACATTCTGGTGTATTCCAAAACTCAAGAAGAACACGTGGAACATTTACGCTTGACATCGGAGACACTAAAAAAGGAAAAAAGCGTACGCCAAATTCTCTAAGTGCGAATTTTGGCTCGATCGTGTACAATTTTTGGGTCATGTGATTGACAAAGATGGGATTTCAGTGGATCCATCAAAAGTGGAAGCTGTAATAAATTGGGAACAACCAAGGACACTTTCGAAGGTGAGGAGTTTCTTGGGGCTGGCCAGTTATTATAGAAGATTTATACAAGATTTTTCCAAGATAGCCACTCCGTTAATAAATTTGACACGGAAAACTGTGAAATTCGTTTGGACAGAGAAGTGTGAAAAGAGCTTCCAAGATTTGAAGAAGAAGCTAAGTGTGGCACCTGTGTTAACCATGCTGGATAATACATGAAATTTTGTGGTGTATAGTGATGCCTCACACAAAGGATTGGGTTGTGTTCTTATGCAAAACGGCAAAGTTATTGCCTATGCGTCAAGACAACTAAAGGATTATGAGAAAGGCTATCCGACTCATGATTTGGAATTGGCTGCAGTAGTATTTTCTCTCAAGATATGGAGACACTATCTGTATGGAGAGAAATGTGAGATCTACACATACACACACAAAAGTCCCAAGTATATTTTCACTTAGAAAGATCTCAACATGCGCCGAGAAGGTGGATGGAATTGATAAAAGATTATGATTGTGAGATCTTTTATCATCCAGGCAAAGCGAATGTGGTTGCAGATGCTTTAAGCAGGAAAGGTCGGGAGAAATTGATGTTGATAACAACTCAGGAGGAGCTCATTTTAGCAATGACAAAGTTAGAAATGGAAATCAAATTTCCACAGGACTCCGATGAACGACTATTTCAGTTAGAAGCAGGTCCAACTTTACTGGACAAGGTGAAAAACGCCGCCATAAGATGAAGAATGTGGGAAGATAAAAGAGAATATGGTTGATGGAAGCAGACGAAATACAAGGTCGATAATCAAGGATTACTACTAAGATTTAGGAAGAATCTAGGTTCCAAAGAACACCGGAATCGAAAGATGAAATCTTGACCAAAGCTCATAGCTCAAAATATTCGATTCATCCAGGAAGTACGAAGATGTATCAAGATCTGCGCCGACATTTTTTGTGGCTAAATATGAAAAGGGACATTGCAGAATGCGTGGCAAAATGCTTGACATGTTAAAGAGTAAAAGCCGAACATCAAAGACCCAACGGATTACTTCAACCATTGGAAATACCGGAATGGAAGTGGGAACACATCACGATGGATTTTGTGGTGGGTCTTCCAACTACTCAGAGAGGATGCGATGCAATTTGGGTGATAGTGGATGATCGATCGAAATCAACAAGACTTTTTTACAATAAAGATTAGGTTCAATCTTGATCAGTTAGCAAGATTGTACATTAAAGAAATCGTTTCGAGACATGGAGTGCCAGTGTCAATTGTGTCCGATAGAGACCCACGATTCACGTCAAACTTTTGGAAGAGACTACAAGAATACATGGGAACTCAATTGTGAATGAGTACAGCTTATCATCCACAAACAGATGGCCAAAGCAAACGAACGATCCAGACATTGGAAGATATGTTGAGAGCATGCGTCATGGATTTCAAAGGAAGTTGGGAAGAACAATTACCGTTAGTGGAATTCGCCTACAATAATTGTTATCATGCGAAAGATCGGATGCCGCCACGGGCGTTATACTGCAGAAAAGTGCGAACTCCATCAGGCCGGGATGAAGTCAGAACGCCAACTGCTAGGACCGTAACTAGTATAACAAACTCACGAGGTTATCAAACTCATCAGGACAAGATTGGTAGCAGCTCAAGACCGACAGAAGAAGTATGCTGATCAACACAGGCAAGATCGTGCATTTGACGTAGGAAGCTACGTATTCCTAAAAGTTTCTCCTTGGAAGGGAAATATTCATTTCGGTAAAAAGGGAAAATTAAGCCCGAAATTTATTGGACCCTTTGAAGTATTGCGAAGAGTTGGAGAGGTAGCTTACGAGGTAGCTCTACCTCCAGAATTGGAAAATATTCACAATGTTTTTCATATTTCGGTGTTACGACCATATAAACCTGATTACAATCACGTGATCGAGTACGAATCGTTGCAGTTCAAGAAAGATTTGTCTTATGAAGAGATTCATATCCGTATAGTTGATGGTGAGAACAAGTGCTCAGAATAAAGTGATACCTTCCGTGAAGGTGATATGGAGAAACCACAATGTCAAGAAGCAACATGGGAACTCGAAGAGAAAATGATGAAAGAGTACCCTGAGTTATTTGTTTAATCTGTGTCTTCGATTCTGGGGACAAAATCTTTGTAAGTAGGGAAGAATGTAACGAATGTGTTGTTTGAGTTGTGATTCTAGGGACAGAATCCTTATAAGAGGGGAATGATGTAACATTCCAGATTTTTAAATGTAAGTTATAAATATTTATTGATTTATATAAATATTTATTGGATGTGTTTATTATTGAATAAGTAATTTTTTTTAATTTGATTTAGTTTATTTAGTTAATTATTTATTTGCTAAATAATTAATGTGATTAGTTAATTATTTATTTGTTAAATAATTAATGTGTTATGTGGGATTGAAAGTTATGCGATTAAGTAATTTATTTAATAAATTGTTATTAAATAAAGTGTGACAAATAACTATATTATAAGAGTTATTAAAATAAATTAAAGTAATATTAATTTAGTTTTTGCAAACAAGGTGTAAGTATATTAATCCTTTAACTTTTAAATGGGTTGCCAAACAAAGCCTATGGCTTTTGGATTTCTTTTTTAATTTAAATTGTTAAATAAATAAAATGATAATAATTAAATATATATAAGTTATGTAATCGATAATTTAATACAAATCATTAGTGAGCGCAGCTTTTTTAAAATAATTGAAAAGAGTCGTTTTTTTTTTTTATTTTAGTATACCTATACCGTGAATTGAAGTGTCTATCATTTTACGCTTTGAGTTAACTGATTAACTTAGAGAAGGAAAAGAAAGGAAGTTCAGAGAGTTTGAGAGGAAGGAAGCCAAGTGTGTGATTGTCAAAAGCAAGTTCATTAACAAGTATCTTCTTAAGCAACAAAAAGGTATTTTTCCTATAATCTTATTACTATATAACTATATATGTGTTACATTATATAGTTCATGAATTAGTATATCTCTGTTTTTTGAATTTCACAAGAGAATAAGTTTTACAAGATTTTCTCAGAAACCGAGTTTTATAATTTATGATGATAATATGTGTAATTGTAATTGTTATAGCTTGCATGTATATATAGGTGTGTATATGTTTTATGCTAAATTACCATTGAGAAAGAGAACTCGCTTTTTACAATTGGAATATATATATATATATATATATATATATATATATATATATATATATATATATATATATATATATATATATATATATATACGAACATATGATTTCATGATAACAAAAATTGTGAACTAATACGCGAATTGAACTTTGAATATGTTAATTGGACTATATGTTGGTATGCTAGTTTTCCAAAGGTAATAATTTGGTTATAAGCATGGAATACCGTTCACTGTAATTTATATTTATCAACAATGCAGTTTTATTTTAATAACAGTATTTCAAAGAATTAGTCTATGATATTATTAATTAGTGGTTGGTAATTGGTATATGGATGATTGTTAACAAGTATGTGTAATTTATATTAGTTATACAGGTTGTTTGGGGCAAATTGTTGTTACAAATTTAAGACAGTAGCTTTGGCTCTGTTCTTCATTTTGGTTCTGTGAGTTTTGGCACCCCAGCGTCAAAATTCACGCTCCAGCGTCAAGTTTCGAGCCTTAGCGCCAAAATCGATGCCCAATTTAGACTTCAGACTTGCATACAGTAAGTTAAGTAGCACGGACTTGAGTCCCTATATAAATCTCGTGGTCGAGCACCACATCAAGATCAAGAATGCGGCCCATAGCTTCAAATCTGTATGCCATGCCATGCACTACTTAATGAAAGTTAGAAACGACTTTTGTCTTACACAAAAGTCTAATTTTTTTAAAAGGAATGATATATGATAAATGTTGGGTATGTATTTTGGTATTATAGTATATTAATACTATGAGTGAACATGGAATTACTAATTAACAAATATTGTTATTAGTTCTAATGGATAGAATTTGATTATACAATTTATAATCAAAGCATACGTGATGTAGAGATATAGTATGTTGTTACTGACTGATTATGTCATGTTAACATATGTATATAGGATAATTGTGATTTGGAATATAACGGCTTAATCTACGCGCAAGGCAAGTTCTCTAACTCCATACTCTCGTTGAGTTAGTTTGTTGTGTTTAAGAAAGTTTTCTAATCCTAAAGCTTCGTTATGCAAATTTCATATGCTATACTTTATTGAGTAAAGTATTTCCATTAAGCAACTTCATTGTATCCAGTTATTCATGATGATACAAGCTTTCCATCTCCACACTTTCGTTGAGATAGTTATTATGATTATGCAAGTTTTCTTAACTCTAAACATGTTATATTAGCATGCAAGTACCTTTATTCTGTTGAACCAGTTTATCGTTCAAGTTATTATTTGTTGTGCATGTTTGATATTAAATTCTAATATGTAACCTTAGCTTAATGTTATTCAAAGCAAGGTATGATGTGTTATTCAATAGTTATGCTATTAGATTATCCCTAAAGCATGAACTTAGAACGAAATATTTATTCAGTTATGATTATTCAGTAACATAGTGTTATTATCTTTTATTCAACTAATCCTTAGTTGATGTCCGTTGAACTCCAAATTACCTTGAAGTGTATCCAAACTAAACTATCTTTGGGACGGATTTGTACTCAAAATACTGAGATGAACAACCCTATTTATAGGGGTTACGCTTAGTTTTGTACTTTGCACTGAAATGTTTGTATACAATACATGTACGAAGGGTTGATCCCCCTAAGTACCCTGAAGTAATTATAGTCGTATGACTATAAAAGTTAAAGTTGAAAGATTACTTATAATTGTGGACAAGGTTCGTGGTCATTAGACCTTCAGTTGAATGTTTAAGTTGTTAATAGAATTTATTGTTCAATTCTATTGAGCCCCTGAATGGGCAAGAAATTTTTCAGTTCTTTTAAGCCTCTGAATAGGCAAGGAGCGAATGAGAAGTTAATAGAACTTATTGTTCAGTTCTATTGAGCCCCTGAATGGGCAAAGAATGTGAAAGTTTTATTCATTGATATTTCAAGTGAGCCTTGTTTGCTCACTCTTGCCTCGTAAAATCCTTACAACTAAAGATGGAAAGGGTGACGACTCTAGCACCCAAGAAAGGAAAGGGAAAGATGAACAAGCATCAAGACTTGTAATAGTTTTGATAGTTTTATTATCGACTTTGATTTAAAGATTGTAATGGAGTTTATTTTAAAATTTCCGCATGAATGTTTGTTTGTAAAGGTTAGATAACCTCGAGATTTTATTTTATGTAATTCTCGTATGGGGGCGGTGTTTATTATTCAATTTTATTTATGATTGGGTAGTTATAAATGAATGTTTTGATTACGTGAACACCAAATCTTGAGGTAATGAAGTATCGGGATTTGGGGGTGTCACAATTGTCCTTGAAATTAGTAGAATATCCTTGAAATTTGCGATTTATCTAGTATCTTTTCACGAAAATATTATTCTAAACATTTTTTTATAATTTTTAACCTTTTCATGCAGGGGTACAATTCACGGGGTACTATTCATCCGGGGTACTATTCACGATAAAAATTGATTTCTTTTCCGTCCAAATCATTTTTGATACAATATTATTCTTGAATTTTACTCCACAAAGCAGTGTTATGTTGACAATTTGAATTATAAATCTTTAAAATCTATCATTGCTCTCATTTAATTGAATTCTTATATCATTGTCATCATCCTCATGCTTATATTGTGATGAAAGTCATCTTTGTCCTGTAGTGCATAGATGAACTGTTGATTGGTATGATTATGACCAGGGATTATTCGGTATAATCATAACCTGTAATGTTACAAATGATGTGGTAAAAGTCCTCATTGGCTTGTAGTGTTTTGATGGACAGTTGTTGGCATGATCATGACCATTGGTGATAACACGAATATCCTTAGAACGTAGTGCATGGATAATTTGTTGATGTGATACTAATGAATATCCTTGGACCGTAGTGTAGGGATAATTCAGTGATGTGGATTATTTATTAAGCTGAGTCTCAACGATAAATTGATGATAAACTTTTTAAATGATGGAAGATAGTAGATATCATGCTCTACTTGACTCTTCTAATGGATTGCTTGTTCCACTGTAGTTAAACTTGATGGTTATTATATTTTATCAGTTTAACATTGTTGAAGGCTAACAATAATTTATTATGCATTATCTTAGTCATAATATTTCTTACTAGGCTAGTTGAGCTCACCCTTTTGCTTTCATTGTTCTCTTCAAGAAATGAGAACGTAGCCGGGACTAGTCTAGGAATGGAGTGACGGTCTGAGATGGTTGCTGTAGTAGTCCTCCACCAATGGTAGGTACTTATCCCAACTCCCTTTGAAATCTAGGACACAAAGTTTTAATAGATCTTCAAGAGTTTGAATAGTCCTTTCTGATTGCCCGTCCGTTTGAGGATGGTATACCGAACTGAATCATAAATCCATGCCCACGGCTTTCTGCAAGCTAACCCAAAATCGTGAAGTGAATCTTGGGTCACGATTCAAAATTATGGATACTGGCATGCCATGCAATCTCATAATTTCATTCACGTACATACGAGCAAGACGTTCAAGGGAATAAGTCTCCTGTATCGGCAAGAAATGAGCAGACTTGGTTAACCTATCCAAATCGCATCTATGGCTTGAGAAACCTTGGGAAGACCCATAACGAAATCCATGGTAATGTGTTCCCACTTCCATTTCAGAATCTCAAGTGGTTGCAATGGACCCTTTGACACTTGATGCTCCGCCTTTACACGTTGACAAGTTAAACACCTCGAGATAAACTTTGCGATCTCTCTTTTCATATTGCTCCACCAAAATGTATGTCGAAAATCATGATACATTTTGGTGCTCCCAAGATAGATTGCAAATGGTGTGTTGTGTGCCTCCATCATGATTCTATGCTTCAAGTCAGAATCGTTAGGAACACAAAGTCTGGAGTTGACTTGAAGTATTTCTTCTTCATCGATTCTTACTTCTGGAATAACACCTTCTTGCACTTTCTTCTTCATACGCATCAGCTTCAGGTCCGTAGCTTGAGCAGCTTTAACTTTATCGATTAAAGTCGATTCTAATCGTATATTTGATATCATCACGTGGGTACTTGGAGCCTTTAACTCTATCTCCATCCTTTGCAAGTCATACACAATGGGCATTTGCGTTGACAATATCGCACTCGTACCCGTATATGATCTTCAACTCAATGCGTCAGCTACTACGTTCACTTTTCCAGGATGGTATTGGATGGTATGATCGTAATCTTTCAACAGCTCAAGCCAACGTCGTTGCCGCATGTTGAGTTCCTTTTGGGTGAAGAAATATTTGAGGCTTTTATGATTCAGATAAATCTCCACTTTCTCCCCATACAGGTAGTGTCTCCAGATTTTCAATGTGAAAATGACTGCTGCCAACTCCAGATCATGAGTATGATAATTTCTCTCATATTCTTTGAGTTGTCGCGAGGCATAGGCTATGACTTTCCCATGTTGTATGAGAACACATCCTAACCCTTTGCCTGAAGCATCGTTGTAGATAACAAATCCATCCAAACCAGATGGTATTGTCAGAACAGGTGCCGAAATAAGTCTCCTCTTGAGCTCTTGGAAACTCTTCTCGCATTCCACTCTCCATACAAATTTTTTACCTTTTCAAGTCAGCTGAGTTAACAGAGTAGCGATTCGAGAAAACCCTTCCACAAATCTCCGATAATAACCAGCTAAGCCTAGCAAGCTACGTACTTCGGTCACTGACTTCGGTTTCCCCAACTTTGTATTGCTTCAATCTTCGCTGGGTCGATAGATACTCCATATTTTGACACCACGTGCCCAAGGAATGCTACTTCCTCAAGCTAGAACTCGCATTTCTTCAGCTTGGCATATAGCTTATTTTCACGAAGCCTTTGAAGTACCAGCTTCAAATGGTGCTCATGATCTTCAAGGCTTTTGGAATAGATGAGAATGTCATCAATAAAGACAACAATGAACTGATCCAAATATTCCTTGAACACATGGTTCATCATATCCATGAAAGAAGCAGGAGCATTAGTCAATCCAAAAGACATGACTAAGAATTTATAATGCCCGTACCGAGTTCTGAAGGCAGTCTTCGGAATATCCTCAGTTTTAATCTTCAGCTGATGATATCCAGAACAAAGATCAATCTTTGAAAAGAATTTTGCTCTTTGCAACTGGTCGAACAGATCATCAATGCGAGGTAGCGGATACCTATTCTTGATAGTGACATGGTTTAATTCCTGGTAGTCAATACAAAGTCTCATACTCCCGTCTTACTTCTTTACGAATAAAACAAGAGCACCCCAAGGAGATGTACTAGGATGAATGAAATCGATGTCTAACAACTCCTGTAGTTGGACCTTTAACTCCTGAAGTTCAATAGGAGCTATTCGATATGGGATTTTAGAAATGGATTTTGTACCAGGTTTAAGGTTAATAAAAAATTCAACTTCATATTCTGGGGGTAGACCGGGAAGTTCTTCAGGAAATACGTCAGGAAATTCACTAACAACATAAATATTATTTAAATTTGACGTATTTTTGTTCAAGTCCATGACATGGGCTAAGAAAGCTTGACATCCGTTTTTTAATAAACGAATGGCTTTATAGTCTGATATGACAGTGATTGACTTTAGTGGTTTAGTTGCTTGAATTCGCATAACATGTTGGTTAGGAATATGAAAACTAACAACCTTACGAAAACAATCAATTTTAGCATGATGAGTGGTTAACCAATCAATCCCTAAAATCACATCAAATACAAGTATTTTCAACGAAATAAGATCGGCAGGTAATGTGATGGTTCCAACTTGAATCAAGAAAGATTTATGAAAGTTCCTCCTAACGGAGTTTCAACAGATAAGTCAAAGTCTAATTTCTCCGGAGTCAAGTTCAAACGTTGAGCACAAGCAGGAGAGATAAAAGAATGGGTAGAACCGGTATCTAATAAGGTATAAACTTCGCAAGAGTTTATGATTAGCTTACCCGTGATTACCTCGTTTGGGTTTCTCGCGTTTTAGGCAGTCACGACAAACGCTCTTTCAGGAACCACCGACTTTGACTTGTCCGGGACAGCCTTTAGAGTCATCATTCCCGCTAGACTTGATTTCGCTACAAGACAATATCTAGTTATATGACCTTCCTTTCCACAGTTATAACACACCTTGGATTGTTGTGGGAAGTTTGGGTTGATGTGTCCTTATTTCCCGCATTTATAACATACGACCGGTGATCGTTCTCCTCCCCTAGGAACATTTGATGATGGTGCTGACGTCTTCACGTTGTCATTATTGTACCTTCTCTTTTTGGAATCTCCCCCGACTCGCTTCTTCTACTATCATGGCCACGATTACCACCAGAGTGGTTACCGCTTTTGTCCGAATATTTTCCTCCCCGCTAGTTGTCATTGCTCCAATGACTGCTGCCACCGGTATGACCCTGGTTGTGGTCCCTCGGTTGAACATACTCATTATCTCGCTCTAATAATTGAGTCATGCTCACAATATAATAATTCTAATTATTATAATATTAGGTATCTATTATTGAGTATATAAAATATAACTATCTATATACTATCTTATAATTATATCTATCTCATAATATCTAATAAATATAAGATTATAATTATATTTGTATCAATATTATATTTAACCCGTATATTAATACATTATCATATAAGTTAAATATATTATACAAATATAAACATAATATATTTGCCTAATATATAGTTATAATATATTAGGCAAAGATTGACCTCCGCGGAAAGAATGATTCAATGGGATCGACATGAGAGTCCAACTACATTGCAGTGCCAGAATCCATGTTGTATATTTGAAAGAGGTTGACCTCCTTGCTTCTCTCACGGTACAACCCTCTTCCCGCTGAGCCCCTTTTCTCCTCGGGACTACCATTAAAGCAGCCCAAGTAAGACTTACTATATCCATGTGAATTATGTCCCCTATCTCTATGAAGGAATTATTCCATTATTTCTCATTAATAATAGTGGAATCAATCTGCAGTCAAAAAAGGATTCTCCACCGAACACTATTGATGAACCAATCAAATAAATCCACTTCTACTAAATTCCTATCCGTCTATCCGACCAAATTCAAAACCCAGTCAGTAGGCATTAGTAGTAGAATAGAAGGGAATCGTGTACCGATTGAAGTCTTTTGATAGAATGATAGAAAAGAATATTCATTACTTAAATGAAGTGGTTCTTTTGGGCATTCATCGAAAGGAGAAACAGATGTTGAAATAGAAACCCCAACAACGAAAGAAAGGGGGGAAAGTGATGAAGAAATAGATGTTGAAATAGAAACGGCTTCCGAAACGAAGGGGGCTAAACAGGAACAAGAGGGATCCACCGAAGAAGATCCTTCTCCTTCCCTTTTTTCGGAAGAAAAGGAGGATCCGGACAAAATCGATGAAATCAAATTGCTTTGGGGTGGTTATCGATGGCAGTAATTAACGATTACACAACTCGAACTATTTTAAATTTGCCTAAAATATAAAATGTTTGATTCCAGAGAAATTCCCAATTAATAAGACTCCCCTTTGATCTAAAAGAGTGAGCTTTTTACTTGGTGAATATCTTCTCTTGACAGAAAGAGAATGGGCGTTCATTTGATATTGATCCTTGTGGATCGAGAGGGCGACTAGATCGGATCTGCATGGCTCTCCTAATAATATCCATAAATGACTTGTTTTTGGTAAGAGATGAACATTCCATAAGTAAATGCAGTGCATGATACACATCCAGTATTCCAAAGGCATTTCTCCTCTCGATTCGTAATAAATATGTTTTCGAACCCCAAGAAGTGAGTTATTTATACCAAGCATTCTTCTTACTAGATCCAATCTCACCTGGTCCTCAAGGAAAGGAAAAAGAATTTCATGCTTTTCCTTTCGGTAAGGGAGGATTAGGGAAATCCTATTGATTGCAGCTTTCTCCAGACCTCCGAGAAAAGCATGAAAAAAACTTTCTTTGGCCTAATTATCGATTAGAAGACTTAGCTTGTATAAATCGCTATTGGTTTGATACCAATATTGGAAGCAATTTCAGTATGTTAAGGATATATCCACAATTAAAAATCCGTTGATGGTCCACTTTGACTATATATTCTGTACCATATATGAAAGAGTGGAACCATGCAGTACCAGACACAAGATAGATCTTCCAAAGAACAAGGCCTTTTTTGAATAAGCCAATTCATTTGGGACCCTGCAGATCCACTCTTTTTACTATTGAAAGATCAGCCCTTTGTCTCTGTGTTTTCACATCGAGAATTATTTGCAGATGAAGAGATGTCAAAGGGGCTTCTTACTTCCCCAACAGATCCTCCTACATCTATATATAAATGTTGGTTTATCAAGAAGACGCAAGAAAAGCACTTCGAATTTTTGAATAATCGCCAGAGATGGTTTAGAACCAATAGTTCATTATTATATATTATTGAATGGTTATTAAAGGGGTCGTTTAGTTCATCCTAACGAGATACCACTTCCTCATGAATTTATCTTGAATCGGGATCTTTTGGCTCAACTTTATCCCAGTTTTGCTGAGGGAGCAACCCCCTTTTTCACCTTGAATTGGTCAAAATATGCGGACTTTCTTACTTTTCATGAGGATTAGATCCAAGAATCGGGGTCTATGGCTGACCAATATTGCACACCATCATTTAGCTATTGCAATTCTTTTCCTGATAGTAGGTCATATGTATAAGACCAACTAAGGCATTGGTCATGGCCTAAAAGATATTTTAGAAGCTCATAAAGGTCCATTTAGACCTATTTTCTCATTGAGCGAAGGGTACGAAATAAATACGATTGATTTTTCGATCAAAAATACTATGTGAAATCTTTGGTTTTTCCTCTTCCTATATCCCATAGGTACAATCAATAGAAAACCTTTTCTTCTGTATGAATCGATATTATTCCATTCCAATTCCTTCCTGATACCTCCCAAGAAAAATCTCGAATTGGATCCCAAATTGACAGGTTAGTGTGAGCTTATCCATACGGTTATGCACTCTTTGAATAGGAATCCTTTTTCTGAAAGATCCCGGGTTCATAACTACTCCTCTTACTACAGGACGCTTACCTAGCCAACGCTTAGATCCGGCTCTACCCAAACTTTTCTGGTTCACCCCAACATTCCCCACTTGTCCGACCGTTGCTAAGCAGTTTTTGGATATCAAACGGACCTCTCCATAAGGTAATTTTAATGTGGTCGATTTCCCCTCTTTTGCAATCAATTTTGCTACAGCACCCGCTGCTCTAGCAAATTGTCCACCCTTTCCACGTGTGATTTCTATATTATGTATGGTTGTGCCTAATGGCATATCGGTTGAAGTAGATTCTTCTTTTTGTTCAATCAAAACCCCTTCCCAAACTGTACAAGCTTCTTCCAAAGCATACGGCTTTCTGGATGTAGATGATATCTATACAGATGGATCTTATATATCCTACAATGAAATACCACATGGGAGGATATATAGGAATAAGAATTTATTACATAAAACTACATTATGTAATAAATTATATTCTATTTACTTAGCCTTTCTTATAATAAAACATAATAATATCTGTTATTATAATATTAATAATAGATAACTAATAATATTATAACTATATATTCGGCAAATATATTATGTTTTATTATCCAATACATTATAATAATGTATTTCTTATGTATTTATATATTATAATTATAGTTATCATAGTAATTATAGGATTTCATAATAATTTTATTAGTAATTATAAAATATAATATTAACCATAATTCTGATTCATTCTGATTATATGGTTTAGAACCATATAAACCAACACCCAGAACTCCCATTAATAGAAAAATGGAACCTCCCGCCGTGTATAAAATAAATTTTGTAGCCGAGTAAAGTCGTCTCTTCCCCCCCCCCCCCCATATGGATAAAAGCATATAGACCGGAATTAATTCGAACTCCCACATGATGAAAAAAAGTAAAAGGTCCCGAGAAGAAAATGATCCTATTTGCCCGTTGTACATTGCTAACATCTAGGTTATGAATCGATTGACAAGTCAACTACCAATATCTTGATTTCTGGTGGCAATACATCGTCGACCCAGATGTATATCATCCGTTAATACACGGCCAATTAATGTTTGGATAAAAACCATTTTCGGCATCATCCCATTTCGGGGACTCACAGAAATACCTCGGACCAGTAGATTCACACCCGAGATCTTTCTATAGATAGTAGTGTTATATCGACTCATATAGCCATGTTCTATTCAGAGGAATAAAATAAAAATTGTCTTTCGGAGAGATGGCTGAGTGGTTGATAGCTCAGATCTTGAAAACCCAAGCATAGTTTTGAACAAAGAACTATCGACGGTTCGAATCCTTCTCTCTCCTTTTTTTGCTCATTGAATAGATTTTTCTTTATTGGTTTTGCCTGGACAGGATCATAACGAAAGGGTAGTGGCTCGGCTATCCCACCTAGCCAAGCCAGAAAAAAGATTGATACGGATCAACCCCTTCTTCTTGCGCCAAAGATCTTACCATTTTCGAAGGAATTGGAGTTTCATCTCTTTTCTATTTCCATTCAAGAGTTCTTATGTGTTTCCACGCCCCTTTGAGACCCCAAAAAATGGACAAATTCCTTTTCTTAGGAACACATACACGATTCGTCACAAAAAGGATAGTGGTAACCCCACCATTAACTACTTCATTTGACCCGAGTAGCATGGGGCATGTGGAATCCCGTGTGAATCAGCAAGGACCACCTTGCAAGGCTAAATACTCCTGGGTGACCGATAGCGAAGTAGTACCATGAGGGAAGGGTGAAAAGAACCCCCATCGGGGAGTAAAATAGAACATGAAACTGTAAGCTCCCAAGCAGTGGGAGGAGCCAGGCTCTCGATCATTGCGTCAAGAATGAGCCTACGACTCATAAAGCAAAGCTTGGTTAAGGAACCCACCGAGTCAGAGCGAAGCGAGTCTTCATAGGGTAATTGTCATTGCTTATGGACCCGAACCTGGGTGATCTATCCATGACCAGGATGAAGCTTGGGTGAAACTAAATGGAGGTCTGAACCGACTGATGTTGAAGAATCAGCGGATGAGAAATATTAATCATCAGAGGTCCTAACCTAATAATAATAATAGGGATGCCTCATTTAAGTTTAATGGATAGGGAATAAGAGATAGGGAAGGTAGGTTCTTTCTGATTGCGATTCAAAACAAAATTATATAATTATATAATATTACTACGACTTTCATGTTACTTTTGTTCTTGTATTGTTTTTTCGTTTTACCCCTTTTCAGGACCAATTTCGCATAATCTTCTTCAATATCTTTTTGTTGATTTGATAGAACGAATCTGCGATTTCCTTGGTTTTGTGCATCTGATCCAAGATCTCCTCGGCCTGCGGGTTCTTTTTCTTCTTGATTTCGATTCTTTTCCGGCATCATCCCATTTCGGGGACTCACAGAAATACCTCGGACGGTGCCGCAATATTTTCGATGTACAACAATGTGTTGAACTACTTCAACAAGTCTGCGCGTGAGATAACTACCTTTCTAATATTAATATCCACTATTTCAATATATCCACTATTTTAATATATATTTATTAATATTATATGTTATTAAGTATATTAAATTATATTAGTTATTACCATTATTTTTTGATATAATAATTATATGGTTTATTATGGTTTAAATAATTGATAATAATTGATATAAATATATATTTAATTAATAATATATATTTATGACTCAAATCAAATATAATATCATTTTAATAATATAATATAAAAATGGAAATAGAGATTATGTTTTATTAAACGTCCTATCTACTTCTATATATTCATCTAAGGATATATCTTTCACTACAATACTTATATAAGCGGTAGGTCTTTTTATCGGAAAACTACGTCCTCGAGCTCGAGGTTTTAATTTCTTCACGATAGTACCTCACGACTTGACTTTTTACTAATAACTAAATTTGATTCGTTGGAATCCATATTGTAACTAGCATTTCTTTCACTGCGAAATAAACTACTTTAAAATGGGATAACATGCTCGATAAGGCATGAGTTCTAGTATCATAAGTGTTTCTTCATAAGAACGTCCACAAATTTGATCTATTACTCTTCGCTTTATGAGCGTACATATAGAAAAAATATTGACCTAAAGCATATACTGTTGTTTTTCTCTTCTTTAACATAAATATAAAGTTTGCCTCCCATTAATGAATGATAAGCATTTATAAAACTCTAGAACTCTGATTCAAAATTCTCTCAATTCGTCCTCTCATGACGAATTGCCAAAACATTTGACTCTTCACCCATTCCAATATAAAGGATTAGTCAATCAAATTATAGATAGTAAATGGGTCGGTTTGAAAATAAATGAATTACTAGACGTAGAATATTATTCGCGCCAGACTTAAACCTAACGAAAAGAAAATAAAAATCACAAAGGTTCGGACAATGAGGGAGTATGCCTAGCATTGAATAGACTGGATATTCACCTTATCAATATCTCAAATCAACGGTGGGGTCTGTTGGCACCCAAACCTAAGCAGGGCACCGAATCGCATCAAACCCTTTGTCGCTATTGTTCTCTTGTTCCCTCAACGTTATGGAGTAAGACATCGATTTCTCAATAAAATCAATTATGTTGATTGCATGATGGACTCCCCTGAAAAACATTGGCGCACGTGTAAACGAGGTAATTATAGTAATATTATACTGTTGACATACAAATATAATTATATACACCAAGCTATAAATATATATAGTATAACTTATTTGATAATATATTATACTAATATAATTATATTTAGGGGGTACTATGTTTTTCTTATTCATTTTATTATATGTAAAGATATAACGTAGAATGTGATATTGGTTAAGGAATATATAGAAGTAGATATCATCACAAGGAATACTTTTGATTTAGGTCCACTTAGTAAGTATTCCGGTTGGGGGAGTAGAAGTAGAGTTAAGAAAAGATCTCCTCTCCCTTTAGTCGAGCGGATTTCATCACAAGAAAGCTCTATGCTAGGCTTTCCTGGAATCGCTTTCAGGCAAATAAGGACGCGGAAGAGTGCGGGATTGGCTTACCGAAGCAATTCTTATTTAAGAGCAGATACGATCACACTGCCATCAAGAGATACAAGACCTAATGCCCTTACTCCAAGAGATTCAAAGTGGGTAGACCCTTAGATTAGACAATTCGTAGTGCTGTGCTAAAGGCTAGAGAGGCACAAGACCTTATTACTCAACAAGAGTTAAGGAAGATACTTAATAGCATGGCGATACATTAATACAAAACTTCTACCCCGAGCACACGCAATCGAGTCATAGACAGTCAAGTGAAATCCAATCCACAAAATAATTTGATCTATGGACAGCATTATTGTGGTAAAGGTCATAATGCCAGAGGAATCATTACCGCAGGGCATAGAGGGCGAGGTCATAAGCGTCTATACCGTAAAATCGATTTTCGACGGAATGAAAAAGACATATATGGTAGAATCGTAACCATAGAATACGACCCTAATCGAAATGCATACATTTGTCTCATACACTATAGGGATGGTTAGAAGAGATATATTTTACATCCGAGAGGGGCTATAATTGGAGATACCATTGTTTCTGGTACAGAAGTTCCTATAAAAATGGGAAATGCCCTACCTTTGAGCTCTAACCTATACAAGGGGCTTTCATGCCCTTTGTATAGCTTGGGTTGCTGGATACGGGATCCTCGTAGTAAATGGACCAACATCCACCAGAGAGAGGCGCCTTTTTAGAAGCAACAGGTTGGGAAACCAAGAGAACGCCTCTCGCTTTTCTTATCTTCTTCCCGCCCGAGAGAGCGAAATTGAAACCCGAACTCTAAGGCTTCACGATACCATTTCTATAAGTCAATAATACAAATAATAATACATTCAAACTTAATTTACATACATCAAAGTTTATTTCCTGTGCACGAGACCTTCAAATACATTCCTTACAATACTTGAATAGATACCAATACAACTATAACCATTAACTCATAATATAAACTCATTCAAATACCTTTTCCTTTCCCTTGTTCGTGCTCGAGCCTTCAAAGTTGCTCATACATAACTCGAAAAACATTTAATTTAAGCAAGGGTGAGCATTTGAGTGCCCAAAAAGTAATAGCAATTATATATATAAGTCGAAAGAATATAAGTATTCTCTTTACATAACACTTCTACAACGAATCGAAAGTTGTGAAGTAATCAGACCGATAAAAAATTCACATAACAACTCTCTTTCAAATTCTTGAAATTTGGCTCTACCCATGAATAGGGTTTAAGAAACATACTATGAACATTCTTTTCATTTTCAAAAGGTTTAGCGTAAAATCCATCCGCAAAAATCGTCATAACTTACTTAGCACGGAGGGTGATCACCCCATTGTACTTCTCAGATTGATCAATACTACATAACCTCGAACGAAATTCATCGCCACTCTATCCGCCATGGGCAAAAAAATTTTCCCATATAGGATGTTCATACATGTCCGGTTCCAAACCCAAGGTTTTAATCTTGCTCAACAATAATATGTAATTCAATATATATATATATATATATATATATATATATATATATATATATATATATACGGGTAATTGACAAAAAGGTATCAACATGTGAATAAATACCATGATTATCCAAGTAGGGACACTTGTATAACCATTTAGAAATTAATGAATGTAATATATATCCGAATTAACATGTTGATAATCAAAGAGTACATAATCTGTATAGAGAATAGAATAATTCAAAACTTCTTACTCATGTCCATCAGCATAAAGGAAATGCAAAGGTAAGATACTCACCGATTCACCGATTACAAATCTCAACTTAGGTTCTATCTCTTTATATCACAACCTATCATTAATCGATCATTCTGCTCGATTAGAACAATATATAATAATATATAAGATCGCCTATTACAACAAAGACATAGTCTAATCACATCATCACATATATCTAATAAATATTACGCCCCTAAACAATCATTAACACACCAAATATCTAAGTTCGGGTCAATTTCTCGATAATTGTTTGCAAAACCGACAAATTTTATTTCGTAAATATCGAGTCTAAGACTCTTATTCTCAGACTCAACATCTCAGAATATCACCATTTTATTTTTAAATGACTTAAAATAATTTTAAAACATTTATTAAAATTTATCATGCATTTTCAAACATCTAATCATAATTAAATGATTTAAACATCAAACAATACTATTATTAATAATATCAGATTATTTATCCAAATATTAAAAGTCATTAATTATAACTTAAAATATTTTTAAATCCTTAATATCCTTTTTAAATGATTTTAAATAAATAAAACCATTTTTAAACTATTTATTAAATAAACTTAATATCACAAATCATTAACTAAATATCATTAATATATAATTATTAATGAAATTATCTTCTAAATATTAAAAGTTATATTTTATAACTCAAAATATCTTTAAACACTTTATTTTCATTTAAAATGATTTTTAAAATAATAAAATCATTTTTAAACTAATTATTTAATATAATCAATAAATAACTTTAATATCATTAATAATACTTAATTAATGAAATTCATCCCAAAATATTAAAAGTCATCACAAATAACTCATTTACATAATCAATTCCAAGCCAAAATAAACATAGTAAACTAACTAGTTTATTAACAAAACTAACTAAACTTCAAAAATTCAAACTTTAACTAACAACTAAATACAATATTTAAAATAATAACATTACAAAAAAATTAAATAAGAAACATACCCGAAAATACTTAATTCCACAAACCTAATACGACTTCACCAAGATTTAACTAAGGAGATCTTTATAAAAGTCCTCCCACAACAAAGCATTTCTCAAAATTGATGCCTTATTGTTGGTGAATGAAACAAAGGCCAAGCCCTTCTATTTATAGGTTTAGAAATGGTGAAGTTCTCAATTTAGTCGATGTGGACTTGGTTTATACTAATTTTTCAATAGCTCACTTTATGATTTTCTCACGCCTTGCTCATTTATCGTAAAATTCTAACTTTGGATATGTTATACATGGTATACCAAAGTATTTTTAAAAATATAACCCAAAGAATTTTGGATCTCTTAGGAAGCCTAAAATGCATCCCCAAAAATGTCCACTCAAAACTGCTTTTATCTATTTCCCAGATTTACCTTCTTTCGCTAAAAAACAAATATAACTCTTTCGCTTTTAAAACATTTTTAGACGATTCTTGAGCCCACGCCAAGCTATCTTCCGAGACTACAACTCTTCCCTACTGACTTGTTTCCAAATTCCGAACACATCAGCCCAGAAATTCCGCTCAAGTGGATCGCACCGCACTTGTTGGATGCTTTTGACACTACTACTTTGAAATGTCATAACTCTCTCCTCCGATATCGGATTTAGTCCGCTTTGAGTCTATGAAAAGCTTATTCAGTGTACTACAACATATCAAAAGCCCAGACCTTTTAAAGCACAAAAGTGGACGAGAATGCCCTGCAATATATGATCGCCTAAAAATAGTTTTCATGATCGGCCAACCATGTTTGACCATCTATAACTTCTAATCTATACATGATACTTGACTTG